>AP028427.1:11929647-13129647 GCA_036509395.1 Antheraea yamamai | reverse complement strand
TAGCTCGAACATAAAACAAATACTACAATTATATTAATGTATATACATTGCATTATAAGTATGAATCCACGATCCCTTGATGCAATACCAGGATTAACTACCACAGCGACAAGAATGGCGTCAAATATTTACCACTTCAACCAACCTTTTGAATATGTAGAAGTTTATAGAACTTGTGTATTTTCTTAAAACTAAATTAATGTGTTTATAAAAATAATTAAAAATCTGTTAACAATTACAATTGATTAAGAATTTCATTTATGGTGTGATGTTATAGAGGCATGATAGTTAAAACCATTTTCCTAGTGTACAATCGATTTCTAGGTGTTCAAATAGAAGCAGAGTATTCGTAATCTTTGACTTTGAAAATTTATTCAAGGAAGTATTTAAACGTGAAGTACACTTAAATTAAAAAATGCATAAGGTTTTATCCTTATCTCTACTATAAAATTATAAGTGCGAGAGTGTGTTTGCTTGTTACGCTTTCACGTCTTAACTTAATATAGGGTAATTTTCATCCGGAAAAAAAAAGTACACGATTAAAGTAATACGAGCCAAGCCGAAAGCAAAAGTTGTTTAATGTTTACATATGAATCCGTACTTCATTATATTTATTTAGAATATGATTGCCAACAGCACCAACTCTTGCAATGTTTACGAGGTGGTTTACAAAAACAAGGTTCATGACTTATCTAAATAAGCCAGCTAATTTAATTGTAATGTAAACATATTGTATTGATTCAGTTCAGTTAGCCTATAATGAAGTTATGTACTCCTACATATGTAATTTCAATGATAACAATTTTATCTTTTCAATAAAAACGTCGTATTACGCGATTCAAATTAGTAAATATAAAATAGTAGATTACGAATCTTCGTACAATTGTACAATCGTATTGGGGTGTCGAATAACATCATAAGACTTGAGACACCCAAGCCAACCTCACCTGCACGTGGTGCACCCTGCTGAGTAACGAACGAGGCAATGGTGAAAACGGGGTGGTAGGGTTTTCCAGCCTGACTGGGTCGCAACCACCATGTATATAGCGAAAAAGCCCGTCATAGTGATTCTCTTCTGCGGGTCGCGTTTCGGGATCAGCCTGTGCATATCCAGCTTTTCACAGGCTGGCATGACAGCGGCGACTGGCGATGGATTCTTTTTGGATTGTACTGTGCTTACCATCAGGCATAGTGCAGTCATTTTGCCGTGCTACAATAAATAAAATAAAAGTTTGTGTGTACTTATGTACACGCGTTAGAAGTTATACTTCTTTGGCGTAACAAGATAAATATCTTTTCAAAAATTTTATGTTTCGCCTTATTCTAAGTTTGTAGAAAAACGACACTAACAGTAGAAAAAATTTTATCTTTCGCCTTATTCTACGTTTGTAGAAAAAACGACACTAACAATAGAAAAAAGGTGTTTAATAACTTGAAAGTTTTAATACAAAGAAATACAAAGAAACAAAATGTTGACTATAGCTAACTTCAGAGTGCCGGTTTGCAGACAGCTTCATACTGTTAATTTTGTGTCACAGATGCGCGCGCATCTTAAAATTTCACTCTCATCATTTTTTCATAACGCGCCTAAAGAAGTATAACTTCAAAAAAAAAAGAAAAATATAATTATTTCATTTCTATTTTACTCAGTTGATATACAAAATAATTAATATAATTAAGATCATCCGGGTATTAATTAATGGCGTTTGTTGCGGCAATAAAATAAAAGTAGTAGAGTAAGTAAGGAGATGGAAAATAACGGATGTTGTACGATACCCGCGTCTGCCCGTTAAACTGGGTCGGGGCGGAACGCGCGAATTTTACCTAAAAAGAGAAAATCCACTGTGCGGACTTGTAAGATATAGCGGCGCCATGGAAATGTCTGCTTGCAACTATTTTAAATGGGATTAGAGTCGTGAGATATATAAGCGTCAAAAAGATGAAATATTTCCTACAGAGCTAAAGAAAATAAATAATTCTTCTTACTAATTAAAAGTACCTTGAATGATTTTGTATACGTATGTAAGTGATCGGTAACTATTCGAAGTAGTTATCATTACATAGTATAAAACAAAGTCCCCTATCGCGTCTATTTGTCTGTCTGTTCGCGATAAACTCAAAAACTACCGAACGGATTTTCATGTGGTTTTCACCGGTGGATAGAGTGATCGACGAGGAACGTTTTAGTATATAGTTTGTCAAGGATTTTTTCATAATCAGAGCGGGGCAACGTCTACCGGGCCTGCTAGTGAACTGTAAAACGTTAATGTTTCTAAATAAATACAATTTGACGTTTATTTCAAGTTTATAATTTCGCAAACGTTTTGAAGTATAAACTGTACTGGTATTAATAGAAAATACTAGAAATATATCAACTTGTTTACAATATATCACTTCTTAGTTTCACATACAGAAATTCCTTATTTTTTTACTACAACTTCTTCAATGTGATTCTATGTGAGTCATTTTCGTTTTAAACTTTATTTATATCACATCGAAAATGTACATAATAATAACAAAAACATATTAATATTCAGAGAGTTCACATGACTTTTACTTTCCTGTCATTTTCATTGTAATACTGCGTCACATATTTCAAAGTAGAAGTGAAATTTAAATACCAGTTCCGAAAAAAAATTATAATTAAAAAAGTTAAGAGTCCAAGAAAATAAAAAAAAAGTGTTACCGAATATACATATATCCCAAATGACTATATTATTTCTTATCTATACTAGCATTATAAAGCTGGCGGGTTTGTTTGGTGGAACGCGTAATCTCAGGAACCATTGGCTTAATTTGAATAATTATTTTAGTGTTAAATAGCTCATTTATCGAGGAAGGATATATCATCACGCTAAGATCAATAGGAGCGGAGCACCAATGAAGAATGTTTCAAAATCGGGTATTTTCCTTTTGAGAGCTTCCGCTGCATGTTAGTTAGCCCAAAGTAACTATTCCACGCGGACGAAGTCGCGGGCAGAAGCTAGTATGCATAAAACTTGAATTCATTCGATAAAAACTCTTCGATAAGTCCTTACGTCCTAACTAATATTATAAAGATAAGTGTGAGTTCATTTGTTTGTTACGCTTTTACGCCTAAAAGACTCAACCGATCATCATGAAAATTTTGCATACAGGTCTAAAATACAGAAAAGGGCATAATGTACCTCTCATCCGGGATAAAGTATTGTTCCCGATAGATATGTCAAATATACATTAAAGCGAGGGAAGCCGCAGGCATAAACTAGTAATTAATATTTCAAAGAATAAATTACTGTAACTAAGTTTAGCCACAGAACCTAATATCGAAGTAAGTCGTAATAAACATATATTCCATGCATAATAATATAGTAACGCTCGACAAGTTGGAATTCATGAGCTCTTTTATGTAACGTCAGTTGAACGCGGGCTCTGAAGTATGAAGTCGTAGAGAACTTTCGACAAAACGGCATATGAAAGTATGAAGTAGAACAATCATTCGTCTAAGTAATTTCTACTCAAGACTGTCTTCAACTCTGAATTACTTGATAACATAATATTCACACACGATCTACAGAATATTTTAATTATACTATATAGCTTAAAAAAATATATACCACGATATGTTGATAATCTATTATCATCAGTTCATAAGAGACCAACTCTTCACGAAGGAAGTTATGGGCATAATCACCCCACCGCCCGACGACGCATTGGTGATTTCAAACTCTGAGACATCCACATTTCTATATTTTCTCACATACGGTGGTACCACAAGAACATTCCCCAGGTTCAGGTTTGCTCACGATGATTTCCGTCACCGTTAACCGATAGTCTTACCAATTTAAATTAGTAAATATACGCGAATTACGAAAAATCTTATGGTAGATACCGGGTTTCGATCCTGCGGATTTTGAATTGATATTCCATTCGGTCAAACAACTCCACAACCACTCTATTCAATAATCAGTAATTAACGTGTATTAAATTCTTGAATAACCTATGAAATATAACAGTAGTAATTACAACATTAGTAATTGTTGTGTGTTTTAAAAATTAACGTTTAAATAAATCATCAAATTCTTATTTTTATAGACACTGTTAAGCAATAAATACGTAAAAGTCCCTTTTGAATTCTTTTTAAACTCCGTAGAAAAATAAAAAAAACACAAATAAAAATGTCGAAATAAAAGTTCTTCACATGCCGCTTCAATATTTCCACAAATAAATTGAACTTGATAAACCAACGGTCCCGTTATACAGCAATTATGTTAACATAGTCACTAAAGATTTCTTATGAGACGATACAACTCTGTACTGTCGTAGAAAGTAAAAATAAATAATTATTAATCATAAAAAAAGGCATAGAAAATAACGGAAAGAGATTGAAGAACTCAGTTGATACGATGTCGTGAATACGAGACTGGAAAACATCCGGACGAGTCATACGCGTGTCTACTAAAGGGAGAGATCGACCACTTTAGCAAACTCAAGACAAATAAGTCTTAAGGAGATAAAAACAAATACCTATTTACTCGACTACTCGAGTGATCTGAGAAACAAATTTCTATACAAACCGTAATAAAGTGTAAGATGTTATGTTAAAATATTCCAGCCAAATTGAATATTAGTAACATTTAATAGTACTTCTTAATAGAATAAGGTTATAAAAAACTAGCCCCTGCCCGCGACTTCGTCCGCGTAGTAATAGTTACTACTCTGGGCTAACGCTGACACACAGCAGAAGCTCTCAAAAAGAAAAAAAATCATCTTGATTTTGCAACATTTTTCATCTGTGCTCCGCTCCTATTGGCCTTAGCGTGATGATATATAGCCTATAACCATTCTCGATGAATAAGCTATATAACACTGAAAGAATTATTCAAATCGGACCAATCATTCCTGAGATTACCCCTACAACTACAACGTCACAAACTCACAAACTTTACCTCTTTATAATATTAGTATAGATAAGTGAATGAAATTGTAAAAAATATAGATTGTTCACCGAAAGAAACGGCTATTACAGGTGTACTCTTTGATCCAAACGATTAAATGCGTCAGTAATATTCAAATTGTAATAAACGTTTATTGAAATAAGGTGCTTAATAAAGGTGCTCGCATTTAGTAGATAAATATTGATAATTTCTTCTGGTTATACGGGTCAGAATAATCATACTAAACTTTAATTCTAAGAATTAAATGACTTAATGCAGAATTAGTTTGAACTAACTTAACGATATGAAAATATATTCAGTATGAAAACATTAACCGTGTTATTACAAAAAAGTTAAATACGCATTGAACTCTTTCTTAACAAGAAGTTTGATCACAAAAGAATGTCTCACCCTTGTTTACAAATGGGCATTACTTTAATTTAAATATTCTCTAACACTTGTCTAAATTGAAATTGTTTGCAAAACATATGTATGTAATGAAACGTTTTTGATTAATGAGATCTAATTTAACGAATGCTATCCAGAGTTGTTTGCATAAAAAACTTAAATCAGACGTTTAGTTAGAGACCGCTTGGACACGCTTTTGTAATAAAGTATTTTAAACATGACTTCAACTAGATTTTGAATTTTAGGCACTACTTAGTAAAACTCGTGTTATACCCGCGTTCATTTTTGTTTCTGTAATAAGACCGTAAATGTTATCAGGGTATTAATTTTTAACGATTTAGATCTGAAATATAAAAACTTTGGGAATTAATAACCTATGAAAAACAACTGATGCATTATGCCGAATTTCATTACCTATTATTACTAACAAAAGGATAATAATTGTAAAGATGCATTAAGTAGAGATACTTGTATTGATTACTTTATCGCACAGGTATATCTTTTAAAATCTACCTAAATATTCGTTTGTCATGGAAAAAGTGTAGACGTAGGAAAGCTTTTTTGTGCGTATAGCGCCTAAATTTTTAAATAAAATATATTGTTTTATGTACACACTTAAAGAAACAGCCTTTATAATACCTACAAATAAATTGGGTAATATTCATTTAATAAAGTAAAATGCTTTCAAAACACTCAAATGAAGTAAATACGTATAACCGTAATAATATAGGATAAAAAAATATCCTGGCACCTTTTGTTAAAAAAAGAGTTATTAGTTACATTTTCAGTAACGTATTAAACGTTCATAAATAAGCTGTTAAGCTGTTATTCAAATAATTATTAATACTGTAACAGAAGTTATTTACATTTTACATAAATACCAAACAATTGTAAAGTGCTGAATAATTCTTAAACACAAGTACGAATAACTAATACGCTGTAATAACTTTCTGTTCTTAATATACACAAATACGATCTGTAATGAAATAAAAACAAAACGAATGTTTCAAACATACCCTTAGCCATTTTCCGCGTTGAACAAATTTGTGTCATTTGTTTGGAGAACAAGAGTGAGTAGCCGCTTCATACAGGTCGACGGGAAAGGCATACAAATATGTGTTCGCATATATGCCGTGAAAAATAAAGTTTCCTTGTTTATGTAACTACTTCATTATATAAGAAATGTAGACAAATTTAACAGGAAACATTTCATAAACTTTACCGTAATGTATAGATGAGAATTATTAAGACTTTTACTTAGCACAATAGGTACGAAATGCTATTTTTACTTGGCGCGCGATACGTATTGCTATAAACATAACGACAGAAGAAACGCACTGTACTGAATAAATGCGATCTTCATCATCATCAACCTGTAAGAGATCCACTGCAGGGTCATAGGCCTCTTCCCTAAGGAAGGTATGTGCATAATCACCACACCAGCCCACGACGTATTAGTGATTTCAAACTCTAAGAAATCCACAGTTCTGTTTTCCCACATACAGTAGTACTACAAGAACATTTCTCAGGTTCAGGTTTCCTCACGATATTTTCCTTCACCGTCATAGTCAAAACACCGTGTTAATTATTAATAGTAATTTTTTATAGATAGAAGGGGTCTTTCTAATAAAATATTATACCATAAACGTATTACTTGAATGAATGAATGAATGCATACTTTATTGCACTTTTTGTTTGTACACTGGCGAGCTTAATGCTATAAAGCATTTTCTTCCAGCTAACCAGCGGTATTGTTGTCAATCAAATAGTTTTGTAGGTAGTGCATATACAGAGGTCAAATATATACATAAATAAAATAAATAAATAATAAAATAAATATTAGTACATACTTGATGAAACATATATACAGACTTACATACAAATATATACAATAAACAAAGATAATACATATACATATTACTTATTGATAATATGGGCATATTATATCGTTATCTATCTTTAAGTCATTTTTTCATTAGTTCCTTATACACTGTAAGTGAACACTGAGGGAATATGTTGGGTTAAGGTTCCAAATATGTTGCTGATGATAAACCTCATTTGCCACGCTGTTAGTATTTATATATCTAATGTATACGTTACATGTTACTGTAAGTGGCGTGCGTGTCGTACTTATAATTGTTTTCAAAGAACATTTATATAATTGTAGATGGTCTCAGAATTTTATATTTCTTTAATACAAATTTAAAACACGCGTGCGGAGCTGAGGGTACAGTTAGTATACAATATATTAACAACTGCTGGTGTACAGGATAGCATTGTCTATATGTGATTGATATGCCTGAACTTGTTAAGCTCCAATATTGTTTGACCGATTACCGTGGAAGTTATTGTTTTTATACTTTGCACTGTACTCGCCGCTAGGTGGCGCTGAAGTACAGAAACTTCAGTAACGTTTATAAAAAGGGTACGGAGAATACTTACATAATATCCATAAACCTGTTTGTTACATAAAACAACTAGCGGGCCCGGCAGACGTTGTTCCGCCCTGATTTTACAATATCTTTGACAAGTTATATAACAAAACCTTCCTCGTGGATCACTTTATCTACTGGTGAAAACCGCATGAAAATCCGTTAGGTAGTTTTCGAGTTTATAACGAACAGACAGACAGACGCTGTAGGGAGCTTTGTTTTATACTATGTAATGATGATAATTACAACAAATAACCATAAATGCTTACAGAACCACGGGGTCAATTAGTAACATCATATTTAACCCTAAAATATATAACATAAGAAAGATATTTGTAGACGACTATCTTTTGCCTTGTTGTCGAAAGGAAGTCAAGTGTGAATCGAACTTGCTAACCCATTTCCTTAAGTAATATTGTTTTTCGTCCCATTTTATTGCCGAAAGACCTAGCAAATATAACAAAAGAGACAATAAGTAGCAAATATTGTTAGTACACTAATAATGTACTGAACTGTACTGTTTGTACACAGTTTAAGCAAATAGATTTTTTTATTACGAAATTATGTTGAACTAAGTATACGTAACTAAGTATGTCATCGTTGTATATATGAACATCCGAATTTATTCTGTACTAACGACCATCCCCAGCTTCGCACGGGTGCAATGTAGACACTAATATGGGGCAGTGTGGAGTAATTAATAATATTATTTAAGATATACAATTCCATAGTACATTAATTTGATCTATCTCGTAAGGTTTAGCCAGCGTTTGCGATTTAAGCGCACAAAAATATGTTTGTTAATACATCACATTACAAATCTTTGAATTTTTCAGCTTTTCTGTTCTATAATATATATGTATTCTACATATCAACCTTCCTTTTGAATCTCTCTATATATTTCTGAAAACTGTATTAAAATCCGTTGAAGAGTTTAAAAGATCTAAGCGAACAGCGAATATAAAATTTGTATGCAATAATGTAAATAGATAAATATATTAATATCGCATCGAATACACTAATTACATCGTTTATAAGTTAAAAAAAACTAGTGAAAACCGCATAAATATCCGTTCAGTAGTTTTTGAGTCTATCGCGAACAGACAGACAGACAGACGCGGTAGGGGACTTTGTTTTATACTATGTAATGAAATAAATATAACAACATATAAGTGACAGTTTCGTATATTTTTATTATTATACACATATTTTTTTCATATGTAGTTGATAATTACCCATAGAAATGACATGTAGCCGTAGCTCAGTTGTAACGTACTGGACATGATATGGTCCGACGGAGTCGACGGTTCAGGACCCAGCGAGAGTTTTTTTTGGTATTTTTTTTTTTAAGTAGCTTAGGGAAATATAGCTTAAATTTCTAGTTAATCTGTCTGCTATATATAGCACAAATAAAATTTACTAAAATCCGTCAAGAACTTCGTTAACTACAAATTTTCGACTTTCGTCCGTTATTCTGGAGAATCCCTTGCGTTTTATGAGACAAAAAGTCCTAGATGTAACCTTGTAATATTAGTTATCATTGTGCCAAATTTCGTCAAAATTGGTTCAGTACTTTCAGAGTGATACGTGTTTAAAGGGATAGACAAACAGGCAGTTCCTGGAGAATCCCTTGCGTTTTATGAGACAAAAAGTATCCTAGATGTAATCTTGTAATATTAGTTATCACTGTACCAAGTTTCGTCAAAATTAGTTAAGTACTTTCAGAGTGATGCGTGTTCACAGGGACAGACAGACAGACAAAAATTTTAAAAGGGTTATTTTTGGCTTCTATATCGATAACAAAGTCTACCCCGATCAAAATTTTCAAAAAATATTTAATGTACAGATTTGTCTTTGCTACAGTTTTATTACAGTATATAGATAATATAATATGTAAATTCATAATATACGTGAATAATTAATCGATAAATAATTTATCTTTAGTCAATAGAATGTAAAAATGAATTATGGTCGAATTTCGTCCACTAGTTTTAATAATAACGTCCTCGCACACTACAGACACTAATCAACAAAAAATATAAAAACACATAATTGACGAACTGCTGATGTATGAACAAATGTGTATATATATCTAGGCGACATTCAGAACCTTTTTCTCCTCTATTTGCCAAACTTTTTTTCGTTAAGCTATCGTGTTAACAATAAGAAAATGTATAGTTAGTTTTTGTACCATAAATCGACTTGTTGAAGCTTTTTTTTTCGAACTGATTACGCTATTGACCTAGCAAGGTCTTAACAGCTTCACCGGACTACTATGGCGAGCGCTTAAGCCACTCAGCCGATGTTATTTCACAACTAGCTCAAGGGTGCACGGCACACCTCGGCTTTTGTTGCCTGACTCATGCAAACTTGTTGAAGCCTTTTACTTGTCTCTATGAATTAGACTTTACTACCGTTAGGTTTACTAATCTACAGTATTTGTACACTCTGTGTGTTTTTTTTTTTATCTTAGTTTATTTTAGAAGCGTTTATTGCAACGAATATATCAGCCCCATTGTTTCTTATGTTCACATCAGGAGAGGCACTGATGAGATATCATTACCTGGTCAAACAACATCTTTTCTTCGTTCAATTCAGGGTTTTGCAAAGATGCTGTGACAAGTATCTATGTTTTGCCAACTAACAGCCATACTTCTCATCAACTTACACTCTGTGTCGAAATAACTAATTTTGAAAATTAAAAATCATATTCAATTATGATCATATTTCGACTACTGGTTGAGATAAATGACCATTGACCAGTATTTTGTCATCGATCGTCTAATAATTTAATTTACTTTAACACACAAGTATACTGTAAAATGGCAGAATGCTGAAATACAAATATGATAATAATGTATGCAGAATGGCAGAAGAGCTATGTTTTTTATTAACATTACGTAGTTAATATCCGGGAAACGCTGGGCTTGATTATTAATATATACAAATTTCCTGCGTTTAAAGGGGACTTTATATAATGTATATTTTATTTAATCAACAACATCAATTCATAAACGTATAAAAAAGATTTTACCGAAATAGATGAAATTGATTACTCCTCAGACTGATTCAATACTTAGTAGTTCAACTTCCAAATGATAAAATATCTTCGTATCAACGATGCGTACATATTCAGAGTTCTGTAAACGTTTCGTATGGCTCCGAGTAAAAGTTTAGTAATCTTGTCAGTAATGTTGACCGTCCTCGTAAGCCGCAAGCTTCGATCGGAGCTATCTCCCTGGTTGCCGCCTAATTAAATTGGGCGGTACGAGTTTCCCTTCGAGGAATACTGGAAAACGTATATGTAACTTGACGCAACGTCTACATAAGCTAATAATAATGAATTATATCGTATCCGTACGGAGATCAATAAAAAAAAGTTAGCAACCTTAGGATCATTTTTAACCGACTTAAAAAAAAGGAGGAGGTTATCAATTCGACTGTATTTTTTTTGTTTTTTTAGATTAATAAACGTAACAAAGTTATTTTTGTCAATTTCATATATAAATCTACATAGTCCGGATTAAAAGAAATATCAATTCTGAATAGTACGCTCTATTAAATAAAATACACAGGTACACAAAATTTGACGCATGCAAACACGATGTTCAGCAATTAGTTCACTGAACCGTATCACGAATCAGACAAACCTCGGAAGCTAAATCCTGCCAGAGTGATAACAGTGTTTTATTGAAAAAGAGAACAAATCCATAGACTAATTTACTCGCATCGCAAAATATTGGAAAAGCACGATGTTTTTTTATCATCACATGGGCATCGCTCGGCCCGACTTGAATTTTGATCTGATTTTGATTTACTTTCTAAAATTATGCGCCAATAAAATAATTTGTGCAATTGGAAGTACATGTAATTGCGAACGGTTCTTTTGTATGATAAAAACTAATACAACGTTTTTATCTTAGCTTAGTTTTTCTTCATTGTTTAACATAATCTCTAAATACTATATTCTTCTCACATAACTACTTTCTTTAATTAAAAATGTATCTATCACTGTTTACTCACTCGTAATAACACGTGAGTTACATTTTAAGTTGTGCTCTTGTATAAAAGGGTGTTAAATTCTATATGCTATTTAGCAACAAATCACTATTGTTCGTTTAATATATTAGACTAACGGGCCCGGCAGACGTTGTCCCACCCTGATTATAAAAAAAAACCTTGACAAATTATATACTAAAACGTTCCTCATTAGTCACTTTATCCACTGGTCACAAATGCATTAAAATTCGTTCAGTAGTTTTTAAGTTTATCGCGAACAGACAGACAGACAGACGCGGTTGGGGACTTTGTTTTATACTATGTAATGATAATTATATTAGAAAATTTGAAATGAAACAAAAATCGGAACAGAAACTATTTATATCTGTGTATTATTAAAGTAGATAACAAAACTAGTTGTTTCTTTCTAAAGTTCAAGCTCAAGACCATTCATGATTATTCCGATTAATTTAACTTTAATATTATACTTGAGAAATGTGTTAAGCAATCCCTATTATTCTATGAAACATCTATTAATACCCTGGGACTCTATGAAAAATATTAACGTTTGAAATTCTGGCCCGCAGCTTTATATACGTTGCAAGTACCTACTCTAATCTGACGCAATATTTTTATAAAATTCGAAATTTTAAAAACTTATTATTTATATTGTAGACAGTGTTGTAATTAATAATACCTACACTGAAAAAGTTAATTGACTAACATGCCAAAACTTCAGTCAGGTCATTTATTCCCTTTAGTCGAATTAGTATTTCCATCGTATACATACGTATACATAATATGTAGCTTTATCGAATTACTATTTATGTAGGGAATATCTTCTATATATATAAGAGATTTCACGTTATAGTCCTATACGATTCGTGGACATTAGAGCTAAAGACTTGAAATTTGGTAGGAATATTCTTTTCACCGAGTAGAGGTCAGCTAAGAACGGATTTTACGAAATTTAACCCCCAAGAGGGGTTACGGGGGCGTTAATTTAAAAAATTCACATTTTAAAACTACAGCTCTTATAGGTATGAAACTTAGTCAGGATATTCTTTTTGGCATGTTTGAATTTACTAAAAAATAATTTTATGATATTCCACCCCAGAGGGTGAGGGGGCGTTGAAAATTAAAAAAAAAATTTCTTCATCTTAGTTTTATCTCTGAAACTTGACAAAACATTTTTTTTAGCATCTTTGAGTTTACTAAGAACTAATTTCATGATGTTTCACCCCCAGAGGGTTGTGCAGGGGCGTTAAAAATTTAAAAAAAATGTTTTTTCCAATCTATAGCTTTTGGAACTCTGAAACTTGGCCAGAATATTTCTTTTGGCATGTTTGAATTTACTAAGAACTAATTTTATGATATTCAACCCTAAGAGAGTTGTGCGGGGGCGTTAAAAATATTAAAAATTTGTATCTTCCACTCTATTGCTATTAGAACTTTGAAACTTCGCCAAAATATTTTTTTTTGGTATGTTTGAGTTTATCAAGAACTAATTTTATGATATGCAACTCCAAGAGGGTTGTGCGGGGGCGTTAATAATTAAAAAAAATTGTATCTTTAAATCTGTAGATTTAAAACTTAGAAACTTGACCAGAATATTTTTTTGGTATGTTTGAATTTACTACACAGTACCTCCATGGTGATGTGGAAAGCTGTGTTATTTATTATTTTAACTCATATAAATCGAAGTTAAGGTTGTGTTAATTTCGTAAAATCCGTTCATGATAAATAATTAGGCAGCCAGATAACACAATTTAATATTTCTTTCACTTGGCATGTATTTTATGCCAAGCGAAGCGGGCGGGTAACGACTAGTTATATATATATATATATTATAGATGAAAATTTTTGAAGGCATTATTGACCGCTTTTTCAGAATTGAATTATATTCCCTTGCAAAAAGTTTACAAATCGAGAAAAAAAAATGGTAATCAGCTGAATTGTAGACTGATGTCCGCGGTATTACCATAAGGTTCAGCCAGATGTTAAATTTTGCATTTAATTAACATAGCATTTTAGTAAACATTATGCAAGTGAGTTTGTTGCAAACATTTAAAGTCTAATGTTTCTTCTTTCTGCCTAAATACTTTATTAACATTTTTTTATAGGATAAGCGAAACATGATAGTTATTGTATAAAAACAGATTTTTCCAAGATTTTATAAAACGAAAGTATTTCAAATACTATTGTAATATGTTCTTTCTTGGATATTAATAGTCTTTAAATTCCTTTTTTATTTCACTCATTCATTACTTTTCTCCGGGTTGATTTCCTAATACTTTTGATAGTTTATTTGTGAATATAACTGGTATTATAACCATAATTAAAATATGAAAACGAGATCATAAATAAAAGCAGAAGGGAATCAGGGACAAAACTGTTACATCTTTATATATACATTTCTTGTGTACGTGTGTATGTCACTGAACTCCTCCTAAACCGCTACACCGATTTTGATGACATTTTGTGTGCATGTTCGAGTGGATCCGAGAATGGTTTAGATTCTCAATTGGGCCCGGTAGGTGGTGCTGTGGTTGAATTTTAGATTATTTTTTTATTATCAAGGTAGGACAACGTCCGCCCGGACCGCTAGTTACTTATAAATTTTGTAAGTCATAAATAACCACGAATTTATAGCGTTATCTAAATAACAAAAATTAAAGTTGATATGCGCACTAATTTGGAAACTGGCCAGTAACAGAATTCAAGGCGCTCGACAAAGAAGTCAAGAGTGAAGAGTAATTGCATTTAAAGTCGCTTCCTAAGTGATATTCTTCAATTCAATTTAAGCGGATATATATGTGTCTTGAATAAATATTGTTTCTTTTCCGGCCACTTTAGTTTCATTTATAAAAATTATCTACTTTCTAGCGATAATGCGTATCCTCTATATCAACTCATAAAAAAATACTACCAACTTTTACCCCGAAACTATTCAGTACTCTAATCAAAGTCTAACAGCCAAAATAAGAAACAGTGAGATGATAAAAAAGTTACATGAGTTTCTCTAAATGACCAATAAAACGTTCTTCTGAACTTAACTACACTACGCTATGGAATTTGTTTGAGCTATAACAAACCATGCAATCTTTTACCTAAGACATAATTACCGTCATCTAACAGTCTAAATTATAACAAAACTTTGATATTTAACAAAAAAAAAATATTTTTAAGAATTCAATTAAAAAGACACTTTTGCGTACATTAAATAATGTTTTAAAAAAAACTCAACCATGTCTATTCTGTCCTGCAATTTGTGGAACGGTTTCACCATCAACATTATACCGCCCGTGAGAAACATACCTACAAAGTAAGCATCATCCACACTAAAAATAAACGGGCGTATGTAATTATATGGCACTAATTGTTTTTCACTACTGTGCATGCCTCTGCCCCCGTAATTAAATGTGACAGTTTAAACAGTACGAAAGTAAGCATTTCATGGATAATTAATGTGTTCGCATCTATAGTTCTGCACTTAATTAAACCAGTGCAAACAACTCCTTTACGTCTCTTTACTCGAGAGTTATTACATTTTCCATGGTACACAAAATCATTTTAAACTGGATTAATTACAAAACTAGATCTTTATTAGACAAGTTGTCTGAGAACAGTTACAAATATATTTTTTTTTATTTTTATAATTGGGGTTTGGTCACAAATTGACTATGTCACCCCAGTGATTAACAGCAAAATATAATTTTAATAATAATAAATGTGCGCATTATTATAGTCTTCTGATACAGTTTTATATAAAAGAAAATGAGACACAAAAGATTGATTATTTCTGTAGACATTGGCACACTCAATATGAATAAATAATCTGTGAAAAACTCGGCGGCTTTTTAAGGGTAATATTGCTCCCGATAAATTATAAATCATGTATAAACACATGGGTCTTTCGTCAATTGACAGAACATAACGTTAGTAATTTCTCTTCATTGTTTCTCCGGTTTTATTCAGTATTTTCCTTATCCATTGCCTCTTCAATATCCCATTACAGTTCGGTTCAAGTAAGTAGGTATCGTAACATCCCTTGCAGCTGTTACTCTTTACGGCCAAACTTATATTATTATGTTCCAGGCATCATTGTAAACTTTTACAGCGACCCCAATTATAGTCGAAGCACGTATTTTGGATTTTTTATTCATTAATTTTCTTTTAGACCAAAACTTCCACCATACATTTTTAAGTATAAAGTGAGGATTAGAAAGTATACTAGAACACAATTATTTAACTACTTTTTCAGGAGAGTTCATAATTAAAAGGATGTTACTTTTGTTAAGGATGTTAAAATATATATTATAACTTTATATACTCACTGTGTTCTTAAGAAGAGGTAAAACTATAAACGAAAGTTTCACACGAAAATCCATTACCCTGCGACACGATTTCTCATTTATGTGGATAACAAAGCCCTTTGTTTCTTTTTTCGCTTCTAACTAGACCTATACATTTCTACTAAGCAGAGCTCTATTGAGTAGATACTATCTATATATGAGAATTTATTTTCGAAAATTTATTATTACTTTTATGTCTTCATTAATATTTTTACATGAAAAATCTTAATCGTGTTAAAGAAATGTTCGCGTTGAACGAATTTAAAGCTGACGTTCGCTCTTACAGATATTCAACAGAACAACTACGCCTATTAAATTTTATTAGATATCGTCCGTAGTTGAATCCAATGGCACTAAGAATATTAAAGGAATTGGTAGTAAAATCTGTGCAATTTTATAGACGGGCCCAATGGAATGGGCTTACATTTACATTTTTACTTTTATGTGTCTGTTTTAGTAAGCATTATTATCAAGTGAAAATGAACACTGGCGTGTGATTTAGTTATTTATTTGAAACTTTATTATTATATAACAGAATTAGCTTCTGCCCGCGACTTTTACCACGTGGAACAGTTACTAACGCTGACACGCGCTCTCAAAAGGAAAAAACCCCAATTTTGAAGCATTTTTCAATGGTGCTCCGCTTCTATTGGTCTTAGCATGATGATATATATAGCTTATAGCCTCCCTCGATAAATAAGACAACTGTTAGTCATTCTTTTATATATATATAGATAATAAAAACGGTTAATTAACAATTAAATTATTGAGAAATTATATTTCATTTGATCACTTATCTGAAAGGATTAACGAGTTCGTAACGTATATCATAAGACTTTACAAAAACCATTCTCATATATGTTTCTATATATAATATATATAGAATATCTATAAAATGCATATCTAAAGCAATATAAATTTAAGTATAGATTTTCTAATCACAGGATAGTTTCATCATTCATTAAACATATAAAAAAAGATAACGGAAGCTACAAGTTAACTACTTTTCAATAGTATCTTCCAAATACTATAGCTGTAATCAGAGAAGCTTCTTTGTAACATAACATGCCTATTCTTTAAACTCATATATAAGTAAGAATCAGTTAATAATATTTTGAAAACACGAGATAGAAGAAATATTGTCCACTCCTATATATTATTTGCTATTACATACGTTCACATATCTGAATATTTTTTATATTGTTACAAATTCAATATCGTCCACACAGGTCGATACACTGATAAATAACAACACAGATAAAATATTTAGGTGTGTTGCAAAAAGTTTTCGATACATTTTTTTATTCGAATTCACACACGTATTTCCAGTCCATTTGCGTCACGTAACTGTACTCTATTCGATTTCAGATAGTTTTTTCTTTGTTATATATAGGAACTATACTACTATCAACACTAATTATTTTATTTGGGAAATAATTTTTAATTATATAGTAATGAAATTGTTTAAATATTATCAAGTATATTAATAATTATAATAATAATAAATATAATAATATTAGAGATTCCCACCTATATATTGACTCATCACGATATCTCTGGAACCATAAGGCGTAGCGACTTGAAATATGGTAGGAATATTCTTTTCACCGAGTAGAGGTCAGCTAAGAACGGATTTTACGAAATTGCACCCACAAGGGGGGGAGTGGGGGGGGGGGGTAATCAGGGCGGGACAACGTCAGCCGGGCCCGCTAGTAATAAATATAATAATAATTATATTATTACCCTTTTAGACAGTCTTATTCACGTAATATGTTTAAACATTTTTTTTTTCTGTGAGAATAAAAGATAAGAATTTATCAATTATCATCTTTCTTAACTATACCTACAAAATAATATGCAATTTTAGTTTTGAATAAATCAGCCAGATATGTAAAATGTTTTCCACATTTTTTGAATATCACGCGACCGCAATACGTAAGCCGATGTCACGTAACCGACACTCAGATCATTTTTTTAATTTTTAATTCCTCAAATGACAGCTACTCGTAATCCTCCAGCTATAAATTTTACTTCGAACGTATTGCGACTGACACCCATCACTCGCAAATGTTTTTCGATGTTGACGAAACATGCAGAACATTTTATAAAAGTAACTTCAACTATTTGATTGTACTCATGTATTATACATAACTAGCGGGCTTGGCAGACGTTGTCCCGCCATGATTATAAAATATATACCAAAACCTTCCTCATTAATCACTTTATCTACCGGTGAAAACCGCAAGTAAATCCGTTCAGTAGTTTTTGAGTTTATCGCGAACAGACAGACGCGGTAGGGGACTTTGTTTTATACTATGTAATAATGATTAATTATATATTTTCAAATACAATAAGTACAAATTTATAATAGGATCTAAAACGTAAAACATCAAAATCAAGATATCCTTTATTCAATTTAGGCCCTGAGAAGGCGCCTATGAACGTCAAAGTTACCACCGGTTCGGAAAACAACTCAGTCATCGAGAAGAACCGGCAAGAAACTCGATCTGGTTTATCTCTTCATGGTATATATTTTTACAAAACATAAATAGTTACATTCGTTAGTAGTGGCACAGAGAGGGGCGTCATTTCCAGACGTCACAATCGTACACATATTGATCCATCCTATAATAGCCTTTAGACATTAAAACTCACTTGACATGGTTCTTGAACTCACTATCCGGCAAATCGATAATGTGTTTAAACTTTGTTATAAAACCAAACACTATTACCTAAAAAAACTGTTTTTGGACTTAGTGAGCCTGAAGCATGGAATGACCAATTTATTGCTGTTTCTAGTATTTAAATTATGTTGGCCTTTTACCAGATCTTACTTCTCTACTAGATTTTACTATATATAAGTATATCATCTTTTTAAAGACTATACATATGTAAATGCTAAACTGTATCATCATTACATAGTATAAAACAAAGTCCCCTATCGCGTCTGTCTGTCTGTCTGTTCGCGATAAACTCAAAAACTACTGAACGGATTTTCAAGCGGTTATCACCAGTCGATAAAGTGATTCACGAGGAACGTTTTGGTATATAATTTGTCCAGGATTTTTTTTTATAATCAGGACGGGACAACGTCTGCCGGGCCCGCTAGTTATATTATACTTTAAAGGTTCAGTATTTAACTACAGTCTCGCCTAATATTAAAAGATAATGACGCCTATGATGGTAACACGTTAAACGTAGAGGGATGGCCCTCGAGTGCCCTTCCAAATGAACACATCGTCTTTTGCAATAGATTTATAATTTGCATAAGAAATAGTCCTGCCATAGTGCTGTAGTTTCACAACAACGTCTCCTTCACCGAAAACTCTCGTTCTTTACAGTATTAAAACCTCCGTTGACGTATAAGGTATTTAAAGATTCTACCATAGGCCTGTCGATAAACAAATTATATTAAGAGGAGGACACGCGAATAATATAATTTATACACACTAAAATAATAAAGGTCGGAATATAAATCTGTCCAGTAATCCTACACGTGTAATATTACTATAATTAAATAGTCGAATCGCTCTCACATGACGGATGACAAACAGCTATAACCTTCCTTGCGGGAGTTGTTAACTCAAGCGACGGAGTGATGCAACTCGTCGATTCTGCCGTCAATCGCTTGATTATTACGAATCGATCAATCCGCTTTCAAATTAAACAAACAACCAATTGACTGAACATCTACACTTGATAGGACGTTTAATGAAATTAATACAAAGAAAATAACTATTAATAAATTGATATATAACGAAACCAAAACGTTGTTGATCACTGTGGGAGTTAAAGTTGTAACCTCCTCGAGGAAAAGATTTTTTCTTAATAGTGTGACTGTTGTGTGTTCTATATATTAACTAGCGGGCCTGGCAGACGCTGTCCCGCCATGATTATAAAAAAAAACCTTGACAAATTATACACTAAAACCTTCCCCATGAATTACTGTATCTACTGGTGAAATCCGCATGAAAATTTGTTCAGTAGTTTTTGAGTTTATCGCGAACAGACAGACAGACAGACGCGGTGGGAGACTTTGTTTTATACTATGTAATAATGTGTGACGAATAAACTTTGAGAAGGTTTTAAGCACATTATACTAACGGTGGTATTTGTAGGTGGCATAGCTAATGCACCTATGGACAACGAGTAAACATAGATAAAATCTATATATCATATGCGTTAAAAAAAAACAAATACTAATTGTTTACATTCATACCGAAACTTAAACACATTAATTTATGCTCTAAATTCAGTCGAAGTATATATCATATAACGCATCATTAGTCAAGTTATATCTAATATATCTTTTAATAAATCGTAAAATTAATGCTTAATTGCATACATGTATACACTTTGAGATAACATAATTGAATTAAATTTAAAAAAAGAATGCAATGATTAGTGGCTTTTTAGTAAACTTTTTAACAAGACTTAAAAATAAAAACGGTCGAATTTCACCCATTAAATGATAACTAGTTTATATTTATTACCATCCGTACCCGAGAAACCGTACGCCCTTGCTGTACTATTGCTTGCTACTTGACGTAATAATTGATAGTTGAGTTACATAAAGTAAAATGTATAATAAAAAGTTCCACCACGAAAACCACTAAAGTGTGACAATTTCTATAGAAATCGCTCGAAAGGATGAATTTTATAATTCGATACACCGAATGGTATAAATTATAGTTGCAATTAGTAAAGTGCAAAATATTTATATTGTTTAATCTTCAATTATTCCTGTGTGACTATTTGTCGGCAAAATTAGCTTCAAAAATTTAGTTCCATAATACTTATAGAACAAGATCACAGTATTGTCGAAGGAACGTGTGCGGCAAATCGAAGGAATGCTCACGAAACTTATCTAATCATGAAACTTGTCTGATGACTGTGAAAACGCTATTATTGAGTTAATAAAACTTTAATGTGAATTCATGATTAGACAACTAACACTTTAGCGTTCAAGAATCCATTAAAATATTTTATTCATGTAATTTGAAATTTAACAATTTATAATAAACATTACAAAAATTGTAATAAAATATACCTTTGAGATAATATATGTGACGCTAAGAGTATATCTTAAGTTTATATTTATCACAACATAATATAACAAGATTATCAAAGTAAAATAAGATGAGAAATTCAAAGTTATGCATACTAAGTCTGCGAATCTAATTTAAATCACAATTCTAGTAACAATATAGAGCCGAACGGTTGCATCTTATTCGTCTTTCACACAGACAAGCTAGCTTAGGAAACCATTCTCCTGAATCCATTCCTAAATATCAAACAACTTTGTTCTATTCCAAATACATTCAATATAGACACTATAGATTGACTTCAATATTATGAAACCGATGATCGTATCATGTACATTTTTCTATTAAATAAAAAAAAAATTACAAAAAAAATAAACCGCCTTCGATGTGAAAAACTAATAAGGCACTAAAAAGCGAAAAATAACTGAATTATTAAATGAACCAAATTAAATAAAAAATATTGATATTCGCGCTACCTAATAATATATTTGAAGTCGATGCCAACCTAAATTCATATCACCTACATACAAAGTATTGGTCCACTCTCGTGTCCCATGATGTATACCTGTATAGTATACATATTTTATTACCTGCAACAAATTTAAAATGTAGCTTGGCATCGACTTCAAATATATAATTAGGTAGCGCGATAACAATATTTGTGTGTCGGTAGTTGTTGCAAGGCATTAAAAGAGACATTATTCGTTTAGCCATAAAGATAATACTACAGTTAAAGAATTAGGAATTCTTCCTTTCTAAATCTTTCATAATTGCTAAAACGTATACTTATAAGTACTACTATATAAATTAGTTACTTTTCAGTTTTTCATTGTAAAATCCACCAAGAAATCTAATATTATAAATTCGTTATCTAATTCTTTTAAATAACTTCCTGTGTAAAAAGGTTGTTACAAAGGAAAGAGAAACGTATATTTTGTTACAAAATAATGTGACCAATTTCAATGTGATGTTAAAGTTGAAAACTATAATTACCTACTTTGAGAGACTTAAATTCATTCATAACTCATCCATTTAGTAATTTTAATAATTACAAAACGAGGTTATTCATGGCAAATGAACATATTTGAATATTCTATCACATGTTTCATGTCATAGTTATACCAGTGTGGGAACAATCACGAGCGATTTAAAATATTCATACTTTGATGAAATATAATAATAATATAAGTACGTATGAGAAAATAATTTACATTCGACTAATCTTTTAAAAAGGTTAAAATAAAGAAAATTAAATATGTATGTATGTAATGTAAAATATTATCAAGACAATAATTTGCGTAACTGTTCAGAGTTAAATAAGGAAATAAATTGTAGGCGTTGTTGGAAACAAAGTAAAATAGAGTCGGGTAATAAGAGGTCCGTAAATTCCAAATGTAAAAGTGAACAAGATGCCTAGAATACCAAAAAAAAAAACATTAATGCTCAGTAATAATTAGAGCATAACCCTTGAGAGCATAACAGGAAAAATCAATTTCAGGTGTTAAATTAATATATTTTAGTTGACGAAACATACGCCTTTACAAGAATACGTGATTTACAATTAACGATACTCACATCGAGAAGTAACTGGATATATAGATTATAGTATTAATAGACGTATTTACTGATTTAATATTTCATACCAATTTCATTTCAGTTATTCGAAGATTACTTTAAATCCGTATTCAGGTTGATTAACATAATTTTATAAGCAAGTTGTATATTCACTAATAATAAATAATCTCAGTTTGTTTATGAAATAAACGAACACTTAAAAATAATAGTAAATTTCTATGTAACGTTATAGGTATATAAGAATCACGTTTATAATGTTAAGTACCTACTGATTAATAATCTATGTCAAACATCCTAAATAGTAACACTTTACTTCACTATTTCACTGAGATATTACGTTGAAAATCCAGTTAAGTGACGTTTATGAGTTAAAAGTATGAAAACGCGCGGTGTAAGGCGGGCGGCTGGCAAAAGTTAGGGCGGCAGGGCGGAGCGCGTGGTCGCGACGCGCGTTGTTCTACCACTGGCCGATTTTCCGCTCCGCCCGCGCGCCTGCTATCCTAGCGCCAGGCGCATTCAATGCTCATGGCGAATTGACTTTAATTTTTAATAAGCATTTAATGGTTCCAAAAATGTTATTACTATAATAAAATATATGCAATTTAAACAAATATATCATCGTAAATACCTTCTTATATATTGTTCTACAGGTTACTTGTTACGAGGGAGATATGCCTATAGCCTAGCAAAGCCACTGTAGTATCACTTGCGCTAAACAGTTCGTTTACCATAATCCATATACAATATTATTTATAAAATGTGTTGCTAACCCTAAATTAAGAAAACGATGCATTTTATTACAGGGTTACAGACTGATCAACATAATGCAATGTCTTACTTTGTAAGTAAATAATAAAATGATTAGTTAGCTATTAGTGGAATACATAAAAAGAGTATACGCGAGTGACTATACCTGAGTACGTCCGGCGTAATCTGAAGAGTTAGTTTCGATACCAGCAACATTTTCTAACCAATCTGGCTACTAGAACTCGAGCTGCTTTTAATTAATATACGTCATGCACCGATACGAGAGAAGAAGTTATTTATTACCTCCTTTCAAAAAGATTCCTTAGCAAAATAGACATTTACCGGCTAATTTTCTATAAAAAGATCCCATATATATTATATGCTATGCATATATTAATGTAATATACAAGTTATAAGCTTAAATTATTTAGTAACTTCTCTATCAAATTCTTTATTTAAAATTTAAGAAAACTAAACGTCCACATTCATCATAGACAATTACGACAACTAGATTTTAAGTAATAAAAATGTTGTTAATGCATTATATTTTTATTAAAAAAGTGCTTCCTTTTAACCGTTATATACGAAATTTCTTTTATTGATTTCTATACTTTCAGAAGACAATGACTTGGTTGTGTCTGAATGAGTGACCAGGTAGGTGTTCTCTGAAGCAAAATGGTGATTTAAGCGAATGTAATTAAGATCACAGCCGAAGATGACAGTTCAAATACGATTAATATTATTTTGTCACCTACATTTTTATAATAGTATACACACTTAGTAATACACAAGCATGTGATGTGTGTGTTCGGAGGGCAAGTAAACTGTTTATGTGTTAGAAAGTAACCGTGAAAGCTACTCCACATTTTCTACCGTATACCCATGTAATTTCATTGTTATTCGCATGAACGTGCTTTGATCTCTACGATAACATGTCAGAGTATAATCAAGTTTGTCCTATTTTAAAGGATAGACGTATTCCTTTAATTGAAGCACTTTACTATAAAGAATATTTGATATTAAATTAACGTGAATATATATTTTTACTTATTTAACCGAATAAAGTATGTTATTTTATATTATTTACACTACTAAAACAGTAGTAACTACATAAAACAAGGATTTTGTTGTACATTAGGAGATGTTTATTAGTGATGTTTGACAAAAGCCACCTAAAGATAAATCTATGGAAAAAGTAAAATTTATTGTTAAACGTATCCCTTCAAAGTGTCAAATATATAGTCTTTATAGAAAAATATTGATTTAAAAACACATAATACCTTAAGAAACATGGTCACATATCATGTTATATAATTATTCATAATAAGTAAATAGCATTGTGTTTGAGTAATAATAAAAACATATTCTCCAATGTTGTTATTCCGTTTTTGATATTATACTACCATTCCATAAAATTCGGAGTACAAGTATTTGTCAAATATTGCATTGCTTTGATTGTTAAAACCTCGAATCAAAGTAAACAGCGATCCATTAAACAGAACCGACCGTTCTTTTGTAAACAACAAATGTTTCCTTTTCTGGTAGAACACAATACCCTTTACGCTTTTTAACGTAGCACATTCCTTGCTGTGCTTTCACACACAGAATAATATGCTCCGATATACTCTGTTTATTTCCCGGGCATCACCCTTTGTATACTAGAAAACAATAGGCTGGACAATCCAGCTCCTATATTGTAAACTACACACCAAAACAATTGACGTTCAACACAATACGAAAACTGAACGTTTCATTTCAGAGAAAACACACTCTTCAACCGTATTTCATGACTATATTCTATTAAGGATTTTGTGCAGTCATCAAATTTATCTAACCATTTTTGTGTTTTCATTTTCAGTTATAGAATTCTATTGTTAAGCCTACGCTGTTAATCTTACCTTTAGCAGCCGTGATTTTTGAACCGCAATAGGTAGCTAGTTTCCGAGAATGTGTGTTATTTATGACGGGTTTCCTAACGAATAATAATAGAAAGATGTAACACATTAAGGTGGATCCTCATACAAGAAACTAGTTCTTTGTTTTACTATACGATAAAAATGGTAACACATACAATCGCCAAATTTGCTCTAATTATAGTCCAAATTCTAAACTAAACGAGACACAATAATAACCGACCAAGCGTGAATCGAGTTCGGGTTAAAGATCCCATATTGAATTAAAAGAAACATAATTGTTTTAATAAAAACCTGACACAAATATATCGTATGGCGTAAAGGAGAACTCGATGGGCGAATGCGACTTGCACTTGGTTCATTTTGTTTCTACATATTAAACACAATTTCTTCAACATTTCTTTATATTGTTTGAATTATTATTATTCTGTTGTTCGTTTACTTTTCACGTTTCCTTAACATTATTAACAATCAGTGATCAATACTTATTTAAAATGTTTATTAGTACTAATAAGTAATAATGATTTTTGAAGCGACAATGGTTCATTCGATGGGCTTGGATTAACGTAGGTTCAAATACTCGCAAATGTGCTGGAGCTTCAGGTGCAGTAAAATATCATGATGCAACTACAGTATGGTCATAAGGCTTTCCCTAAGCCCGCCTGCTTAGCTACCATTCTCAATTTACAAATCTGTCGCCAGGCACCTATATGTGTATACTCCAGCAGATGCACTTTAGAGCCAGTCTATCTAAGTTTAGCGTTTGTGTTTAGAAGTTGTCATTTAACATTAGGTTTAGAAAGGTTTGGTCAAACACTAAAACCTATAGGTACCTAACATATGAAAACAAGAAACGGCACGACATTCGAATTAACATGGTTTTAACGTATTCATAGAATCCTTGACGCGATAATATTGTACAGCAAATACGTATTAAATTGAACATAAATAAACTATTAAATATCAGTAATTAGTAAACCTCGTGAATACTCAGTACCCATTAGTAATAGAGACTATTCATTCGCATTTTCGTTGAAAGCTAAAAAACGATAATTGCTGTCAACTTTACAATGCGAAGAAAATATATTACACACATTCTACATACATTCAGTCCATACATTACTATTATAATAACGTTACGAACAGAACGTTTCGATTAATAAAAGAACGATAATATACATCGATACAGTATACATGTCTTATTGAATTTTTATGGTTATTTTGTTTCATGAATCACTTTTACGACTCCATGCGGTAACAAGCAAGGAGATTATTCTTACAACTAGCTTCATATCATTGGTAAAGTGTTATAGTAATTTACTCCGACGATAATATTATTTTCCCAATCTCGTAATATACATACAAGTTGTCAAATGAAAAGTGTTTTTATTTAATTAAGCGGATCAAGTGTGAATCATACTTATTCTGATATATATTAACAGTATATGTATACTGTTAATACGAAATTCCAAGTAGTAAATCAATTAACTGAAACAAATACAATAGAAAGGAAATTTACAGCTGAGATATTGCAACGACACGGTACGGAGGAAACTACGAGTGACGCTGTGTCACCGGTCTGATGCCGAACGCCCGACGCGACGGATAATATAATGGCCGAACAATGGGCTGCAGTTGTGGAGACGTTCCAAATCATTATTTATTGTTTCGTTAACGAGCTTGAAAGAAACGTTGCCGGACCAGAAACTCACTACTCGTGCCCCGGAACGTAGCGTAGGGCTGACTCAAGTCTCTTCCATGCCTCGACACTCGACGCAACACTATTAACACAACTTGTATTACTCGCTTTTGGAATATGGTTTAACGGAAATTACATTTTCGTCATGTTAAAATAAAGTCTCCCGTTATAATGGAATATAACTATTAGCAGTAAATTGATTCGATTATAGCACTTTTTGCTCCAAATGAAATAATATCAATCTACGATCCACAAATTTATGTTTAGTCGGTAATTTTTTTTTTGTTATTTAAAAGCAACCGCAAGAATTGCACATTATAACATAGAATACCATTCTCGAGTTATAAAAATAAAAGCTGTTGTTTATTTTGTAGAATAACAAAGGAACAGCAATACTATCTTTTTATTTACCGATAGCTTCTTAGGACATTAATATATCTTCTTACTTGTATTGTTATAAATTCTAAATCCCAGTCTTCAGGAGTTAGTAGCGTAAATAACTAACATTCTTTACCATTTATATTTCAACAATTAATACGGTACATCTGTGCTACAATGTAATTTATTTTTTTGAAGATATCTTTTGCATAGTCACAAAGTTTACTATAAACCCGATAACCTTAAAAAGTACTCGAGTTAATATGGTACAATAAGTTTTGCTTTATAATATAGTATTCTTCTTTGTCTACAATAAAGGTATTTTAAGAAAAAAAACTTTCAACACGTTTATATAAAATTAATTTTAGCGTTGTATTTATTTTTTTCTATTGAAGAAAAGAGAAATAAATAAGTTGGATTGATAAGAAATGTCTTAAGATTCTTAAATTATTCTCGTTTCAGTTTTCTACTTATAATACTCAAAGGTAAGTTAAATTATACTTCAAAGTCCGTCTACAAATATTACAAAGCTAGACAATAAAACAATCTGAAAAATTCATGTAGCAAAAGTCATTCCACAGATTCATTAAAGATAAAAGTTACTAAAAACAAGCCCTGAAATAAGCGTCAAGTATAAAAGTTGTATTCATTGAAATGTCGCAAGTTATTTCTGTATTTTGAACTCGGTACATAGTTATAAGCAACGTCCAATACTATACAAGTTATGTGGATAAAGCTGTATAACATATAATAGATAGCAGTATGAGTTTTAGTCTTCATATAATATGTTACGCTTTACTGAATATTACACCGGCAACATTACTAATTTGGGTGAATATTACCTGTATTTAACATTAATATTTGAAATATCTTCTCCCATCATACATGGGGCTTATGTTTATCTATGTTTCACCACTAAAATATTAATTATTAGTGGTTTTGTGACAAGGTAATTGTATCTCTAATCTGCAGGGAGTGGAAACACGGACGCAATATAGCTTCCATTTTGGAGTCTCAGCCTGCGACCGATATACCGTAGAACGTGGGAAAGAGCTTGAGGGGACTCTTTCTCGCAGAACACTACGGATCTAGACTAAAGGACCTATATACACTCCTGGGAATTGGTACCCAAGACTCTGCCAGAGTGTGCACCCTGGCGGCAGACGGCGCTCCTCGCAGAACCTTGCTTCTGGTTATCAGAGAGAACATGGGACGGAGTTATGACGAGCCTGCTTAACACGCTTTAATCCACGTCAAAAGTTAAAAGGTCTTAGCGCATTTAAGGAAGAAATCTTAAAAAGTTACCGTGGGAGAAAAACAACGTTAAAAAGTTACGGAGGGGACGTAGGGCAAAGAGAGGAAGAAAACCTCATTAAAAAAAATCGGGTGAGGAGACAACCTCAGTAAAAAACCCAGACGGGTGGCGTTTGGAGGAGGCATATTTTTCACTGCCAGGTCGGATTCAAGGGAGAAGCGGTAAGACTTGACATTTCATTCCACTGGTTCGGCGGACGGAGAGACTGTGAGATCCACTGGTCTGTCTAGGCCTAGCGTTTGCGTTGGGCCTTACCACCGGGGCGTCGTGGTGCATGGTCGCGTAATCTTTTGACCCTCATTAGTGCTACAGACAGTACATTGAGGGGTTTTAGTCTGTAGGAATCCTACACTACCCATCTCTTCTTAAAGGTAGTATACACGACTTCCCTACGTTAAAAAAAAAAGTAAGGCAAGCGACAAAGAAGTAACATCGCGGATCGGCTGTGTAGCGTGACACGTTGTATCGGATATCAAGGGTGGATTTGCCTCCTAAGGAAAACCGATTTTTATCAAGAAGATGTCGAACTGTGAATGCCTATGTCTACGAGGTATCACGCTAGATAACTTAATTGCGTAACTAAGCTTTCCTAACTTCGTTGATGGTGATTTAAAGTTTAGAAAAATAAATGGGAGTGAAACCGCTTTACCCACCCATTTCTTATATACTTGTTCACATCAAAAACTCTATCAAAGCTATGTTTATAAGATTAGGTTGTTCCTGGGGTTCGGACTCAAATAGAACAATGTAGACAAGCGCGACTAATAATAATAAAGTGAACGGTTCAATGTTGGAATATATATCAGATCTATAATTCCAAACTTCCTACAAACAAACAAAACTCATCTGTTTATAATACAGGGTTATTGGTGTTTCGACGTATTCCCGTAATGAGGTGATAGGGGTGAACTATTTGTGATAATTAAAAAAAAAATTATCATTTCTTAGTAGTAGTAGTAGTTTTTCAAAATAAGTCATAAATGCAACATGGAAAATTTATTTTAAAATAAAATATCAATTTGAATCTCATTTTTCTTCTGATTTATAAAAACACTAAATAATATCGTTTTTCGTGTCGCATTTTTAAATTTGGCCCGATAATTGTTGTTTTAATATTGATAAATAACCAGTGTTTAATCGATTTTCCAAATCAAAAGAAAAAATAATATTTAATGTGATACTTTTTTTGAAATAAATTTATATTGTTGCATTTTTGACTTATTTTGGAAAAAAGCTAAAAAACATAACTCAAAAATGGTTCACTTTTGCGTAATGCATATGAGGGTTAAAATTACCACAAACAGTCACCCCTCTCACCTCCTAATGGGAATACGTCGAATTATGAATAACCCTGTATAATAGGAAGAATAGATTAGAAAAAAGACTGACATCTTCATAATGAAAGTTTCATATCAGTTGTACAATAATTATTCTCAAACTTGATTTGAAACTGATAATTTACTACAGGTAAGTAAGCACATCTAAAATATTTCGAGCCGGTAAATGAATCAAAAGAAACGGAAATTCCGAAGCCTATATTTCCCGTGAAAATTATTTCGCATGAAATATAGCCCAGAGATAGGTATTATGGTAATACAGTATACAAATCACCAATTTTTCGTTTATAGAAGAAAATAAACACGCTGTATTTTTTTACCTTTACATTTAAGCGGAAGAGAAATATCCACAACTTTATTTTATCAGGAAATATTACATATTAAAACTTTATATCTGTTATATATTATGAACAATGGAGCCTTTTCAGGCAAAAAATACAATTAGTGAAGTTTTAATTTGAGAACCAACAATCGTAGCATACCTCCGACAGAACAAAGACTTCAATAATTGTTTGTAATAGCGAGTTAAACGTACCACATTGTTAGCATAGGAGCAGCAGGAAGTAGCCAGATAACGTTATTACATAAAGCTTTGATAGAATTGCAAGACGTTAACCTTGTTACGTTAGACGACGCCGGTTGTTTCCCGTCGACAGTCACTGACGTTTAATAGAGTAACTACTTCACAGGGAATATCATCTCCTTGTAAGATATTACGCAAATTTTAAATTTCCTTTTTTTTATAGCTTTATAAACTGACGCTCGAGAAAAATATCGTGTGGGAATCTGGAGAATTAAAATAATATATCGTGTTTGTAGTCAAGTCTACGCTTAGCAGTGAAATATTTATAATTTGCTTTTAGCTTAGAGCCTGTCCAGATAAGGCGGTTAACGCGCGAGTCGGCTCGTGCGCTTTAAAATAAATTGCGTCCAGATATCGCGTTTTACGCGCGTTTCTACCGTAGGAAACGTCGCATACACTGAGATACGTCGTACGAATAGACGACTGACAACTATGTCGACTCGCCACACACTCGCGCGTAGTACTGGACGCAGCAATGGGGCCTGAGTATCGCGACTCGTGCGGCGCTTGCGCGTACAACGAGCGAGTTGAGATTCTCGCTCATTGCACGCGTTTTACGCGCGAGTTAAGAAACGCGCCGCACTATCTGGACGGGATATATGTAGCCCTAGTATCTCGAGTACGCGCGAGTCGACTCGCGCGTTAAACGCCTCATCTCGACAGGCTCTTAACGGATGTTAGTTTTTATAACGGTAATATATACTATTCAAAATGGAATAATCTCAATATTAGAATGGTTTTCTTAGACGACTATTTTTTTCGGTCCCGATGCAAAATGTTGTTCGAAATTATGTAAAAAAAATGCCTGAAAATTTGAGCCCTTCATCTAACTCAAAGTATTTCAGAGCATAAGAAGATTTCCCATTTCAAGTACACATGAACTTAGATTATGATTTTTAATTGTTATAACTCCCCGGCACTTAGTGCTATCATATGATTCGAACTCAGGAGTTACTCAGAATTGAGCGCTCTACAATGGTGCCTATTGCGGTTTAGCTGTAACTGACACCGGTGAGTCCTAAAGTCCTCAGGTTTCTAAAGTCAAATGTTATAGAAATCTCTTGCTTTTTTGTTGTTATTGTGTTAATAGCTGAACTTATAGTAAAAATGTTAATGAGACATTTGTAAGAAATTTAATTTTCTACAAAAAGAGTCTCTTAAACCAAATCTCTAAAATTAATACTTATCGAGAAATTGAACTGAGTAAAAAAAAATTTTTTTTGTTATTTATTACGAATTTTTTCAATAGTTATTTATTTTTCAACCTGTGAATTAGTGTGAGCATATGTAATATCATGTGAGATTGTGATCGCACATTAAAGCCTATAAAGTATATTGAGAAAGTTAATTTCGAATATGGTTTTACATTTATATTGTACTAGCTTCTGCCCACGACTTCGTTCGCGTGGAATACTTACTTTGGGCTAACGCTAACACGCAGCGGAAGCTGTCAAAAGGAAAAACAGCCCCGATTTTGAAACATTCTTAATTGGTGCTCCGCTCACATTGGTCTTGGCGTGATGATATATAGCCAATAGCTTTCCTCGATAAATGAGCTATCTAAGTCTGAAGGAATCTTTCAAATCGGACCTGTAGTCCCTGAGATTAGTGCGTTCAACCAAATTAGTTAAAGATTCCAACTCTTCTCGCGTACTAAACTCAAAATTACAATAACTTATGATAGAGTGGACCGATTTTAATGAAACAAAGACTAAGTTACTTCCGAAGATATGCTTTATGATTTTATTGGTGAGGTTTTATTGTGAACCCAATACTTTAGCAGTGATACGTGTTCATAGAATCAGACAGATAGACAGACAGACAACAATATTTATTATTATTATATGTATATAAAAAGAAGAAGATTATTCTAGTAATTATGAAACCTAAGTTACCTTTTAGTTATTTGCCCTTAGTAAAATGATCTTTATCTTCTAAGTGATATAAATAACAAGTAAAATACTAAGAATACTTCACCAAAAGTGACAGTGATGAAGGAACCAACGTTTGTAGAACAATAACGCCAAAACACAAAACGTTCGCGGCAGAAAAATGTTGATCGTCTAAAGGTTGTCATTCGAACGTCGAATGATATTTTCCCGCTTGTCAAAGTCAACGATGTGAAAACAAAAGATTATATACAAAGCCGCATTTACCTCGACATATATCAATGCCTCCAAAAGGAAAAAAATAACATGCAATCGTTATCTATCTCCGACAAACGTTACCGAACGGCACCCCTAAATCTGTTTAAAAAATGTTAACTTTGTACTTTGTTCGATTTCAATAAGTCTCAGCAAGATATGACAATATTGGCTTTTTGCGACAACGTGATATGAAGAACGTACTAAAGTTTAAAAGATTGTTAATGATAAGTTATATTGTGTTTGTCGAAACAGATAGACAACATTTTTCATGACAAAGCTAATTTAGATTTTTATTATGCTATTAAAAACTCTAACTGTATCTAAACTGAGTTAACTTTTACTTGTTTCTGCTGTGACTTTTAGTAATTAGTTGCCTAATAAATACGTACTTCAATGGAACTAGGCGAGTAACGCGTAATTATTTAAATTCAAAAGGATCTTAAATACGTTTCACAGCCATCGATAATTGAATCTCTAATTCGTAAGTACATACGGTACTACTCAAAGAAGACTGGATAAATCAGTAAACATCGGATTAGTTGCAGCAACGCGATATACAAAACCGACATATGTGTATGTGTTGGAGCTTAGTGAAACACACGTCACAACGGATTTTCCAGATACGACGTGAATAACAATGGCCTTCCTTAAAGTTCTGCAAATCCGTTGCTAGATATCATTGAAACTGAACTTGTGATTTATGTAAGCGTGTACGGGTATATTTGCAAAGTTATAAGGCAAAAGTAATTAGTTGTATGCTATGCTACAAGTAACACTAACTTTAATATTGATATCACGTCGTTTTGGAAAATCTATTTTACTTATGAGTATTATGTATATCAACGATTTATGAAGTAGACTAGCTGATACTCGCGACTTTGTTTACATCGTTTGTTATCTTAACAATAAATTTTATGTACAGAAAAGAAACAAGCACCACACCGCTTGCACTCCCCAGCACATAGCTTATAAGAATCGTAGTGTCTTAAAATTTCATATTATATGAAACTATCGTGATATTTTTTGCACTAGATAAGAACCAAGTGTCTATGAAGTATAACTAAAAAATATATTTTTTCGAATGAATTACTTGAAAAATTCGAATATTTAATTTGTTCGAATGATTCGAATATTCAATTCGAAATCAAAATCAAACATTATAATTCGATTCGAGCATTATTCGCAAATCCCTAATAATACTACGTTACAAAAATTTATTTAACTCAGAACAGACGAAATTTAGGTAGGAAGAAATAACGTCTATAATGAAAACGAACAATAACAAACAAGTAAACAATATTAAATATCACTATATTATCTATGTTCGATGGGAAAAGTATTAAATATATTCCAGGAAATAACAACATATTGTTTGCTTCGAGACCATACGCGTAAGAAATTATGCAATAATTACTATTGATATATAATTTATTTATCCTTGGGTGCGTAAAAAGGACGTGTCATTTGCAGCAAATAGCTCAATAACCGTCTAGAACGCGAGTTAACGCAGAAACAAGGTTGGCATATGAAACATGTCTCGTTCCCGCAAACGTAATAAGCACCGTTCAACTCGATCATAAATAAAAGGAGAACCGGCATAATAGGCGTTTGAGGCACGTCAACGGCAGCTGTCGCTCGACTGACTTTTGACGCGATTCCCTCGCATCCAATAAAAAAAATCACACCGACCTACCCATACCCACCTGAAAGGATCTACACAGCAAAATTTATCAAATATAACTAACTAATCAAAACAACGTAAACAATCAAGTTTTAAACTACATCGATTGTTTTATTAGACAGGGAATTTGACAACTGTGACCATAAATAACATCTACAGAGAAAATGATGTTCTTCCAAAGAGGATAATTTTATTTTAGCACATTCCACCTCTTTCGTTCTTTGCAATTTATCACGGAGATACGCCGTTGGAGGGAAGCGTCGACGATGACGCCGCTCGTGCCCTCCCGGTGCTTGAGCTCTGATAAATCATCACGTTTAAAATGAATTTATTTCTTATCGGATCATATTTTCCTTCATACACATAAAGAGTCGTAACATAATTCACTCCATATTTCTTATTTAAGTTTATAATTTACTAACTGTGCCCCCTGGTTCGGACGGGTGTACTAATGAAGTAAATGAAACCAACTCTTCCGTTTACTATACGACCATGCAATAAAAAAAGTCGAGGCAGTCATAACAACTGCCGACAGAAGTGAAAACTCAAAACAATGAAATAACCTAAATATACAATAACTTTTAATATAATAGTAACTTTAATTAATAATATATATATATATATATATATATATATATATATATATATATATATTATAAATATATATATATTATAAATATATATATATTATAAATATATAATATAAAATTAATATAATAACTTTTGAATTTTTAAACTAAGTATAGCGTGAATGATTTAAATTTCAGAATTTGTATATTGGAATTATTAATATTAGTCTGGTTTTCATATCTATTTGCATTCAGAACTATAATTGTATACATACTTATAAAGTTTATTAATTAATCAATCATATGACGAGCTCTACAATCTCGATACAAAATATAAATATTAGATGTACACAGATCGATACACTACGAGTCGCTAGCCTGACACAAGCTGCGCAAGCTAAATACGGTCGGTCACGATTACTAGCATGTCATGATGCGAAATCCTAAATTTATCTCCTGCCAAAAAAAATACCGCTTGACGCGCCTAAAGAAGTTTCCGCTTCAATAAAATGGCAACCGAATAAGAACCTGTCAAATCTATCCATATTTTTGAAGAAATTAGCCGTCATGGTTCTCATGGCAGATGTGAAACATCTAAATCGTTGGAATCGAACGAATCTCCAATTCTCGAAATCTCAAATTACACTATAGGTATGCGAGCTCAGTGCGACAAGAGAGATTGCGCACAGTAGCTTGCGCATGGCATCGCGTCGCCACCACCACGGCCTGTATCGCCACGGTATCATCACGCCAACAATCAGGTTTACGCTCGCCTATAGGTATTTCACATTATGGCATCGCGTCGCCACGTCAAACACACACACACCACGGCCTGTATCGCCACGGTATCGCCACGCCTACAATCAGGTTTACCCTCGCCCATAGATGTTTAACATCAAAATATCTCTAGAGTCTTCTGTCGTTCACTTTCTTGAATGGGTATTTATTAATCAAAAAGATTTCAAACTTTTTCTTTCACACAAACATTATCTCGACAATTCCACACACAAAGGAAAAGATATTAGCCAAATACGTACATCCGTTCAGAACCGATACGTTTACTTCCGGTAATTGAGTTTTATTTATATGCCATGTTCAAGTTAACAGAACTACCGTGTGTAATATTACACGAATCATTTGGATCCAATTTTCATCCCTTCATATCTCAAAAACTGTTTCACATAAAAATTATATATACATTCGTATATTCGAACTAGCAAAGTCAGACCTTAGGAGACAATATTATTCCAAGTTATAAGCAGAAATGATATTTTTAGTTGTTATAACATATTTTACGTTGTTATAAATAAATTAAAGGACTAACCATTGAACTTGGCACATTTTTAGATCTCACTTCTTTTGTCGTTGGAGTGAACAACCAAGGCATATATCATAATATTGAACTTGGCTCTCATTTCACGTTTATGTTTTTGTTGGGATATAAATGAATGAATAGAGTAGTGCAAAAAACTATATTCAAAATATAAGACGCAGAGTAAACGTTCACACTAAAGAGCTTATGGGCAAAGATATGATAATATTTCGAAAGTATTAAAAGTCGTCGGACGTTCGGTCCTTCATAAATATTTAAAGAACACCATAGAGAATTTAACTTTCTGGACCGAGGATATATACTGAGGAAATTTAATATGTATGCAATGTAAATCCTGCGCTATCAACAAATAAGTTTATGACGAAATAGGAATATGTAAATATAACAAACTTCTTGGTGGTAGAAAAGTTTTATTACGAGACAAAATTATGCTTTTGTAAAGTGGTGACAGGTGGATATAAAAAAGCATATATAAAAAAAATAGATTTAAACTGCATTAACGCGAGCATAAGTTAATAATGACTAACTTTAAGTTGTTATTTGTCTTAGCTCAAAGTTAGTTTTTATTAACTTATGCTCACGTTAATGCAGTTTAAATCTGTTTTTTTTTTACATTTGATTACTTTAAACAAATAACAAAACACTTTGCGTTTGAAATATAAAGTAATGCTTTCTCATAATTCAAGTAACTACTAGCGGTTGAAAAAGTTAAAATATAATCAAAAAGATGCCTGGCATCAAAAAAAAAACCTATACAATGAATATTATAAATGTGTAAGTAACTCAGTCTATGTCCCTATTTATTGCCGTTTAATAGTGCAATATTTGGATCGATTGCAATAAAATGTTCTATTCAAGAAACTTGGAAGAGGAAGAGTAATATAGGTTATTTTTTATCTTGAACATATATTAAAAACTAAAAACAAGTAGACGAAATTCAAGGAAAATGCTAATATGCAATATATTTTACAGACTGTAAATTGACACTGAAATACTTTTTTCTTATCTAATAGACGTAGGAAAATTCAAGTTTTCTGTCTCTGTACATAGTCACATTCTTAAAGTAAAAGTTTCTCGACTTGTGATTTAAAGTTCATGAAATACACTGGAAGATTGAATTCTATACAACTCTTTAGGATTTTACTTAAACGGTTTTTAGAGTAAACTTTAATTAACTCCTAGTGATCAACTTCCAAAATCAGTTATGTTAGATTGACTGATTAAAATCGCAGATAAAAGTATGCAATGTATGTAGAGGCTTCATGGTTTTTATCAAATAAATTAAATAAATAAATAAAAACATAACTTAGGCAAATTTAATAAAAACTTTATTTTAAGTACATATAGAATTTGTTGAATTTATAATAGTTAAGGATATCGATTTATACACATGATAAAATTATGTCTTCTGTAACCAATTTTACTATAACAGGTAAATTAATAATCATTTTTCTAACGATATCTACATAAAACTAATTTTATATGCATGATTATTCGGAAAATAATCACAGTTGTTCCATTATCACTGTTCTTAGAACAAATACCATCTATACAATATGAACCAAAAAGGGTTTCGGAGCAAAATGTAGAACGTTACCTACGTAATCTTAATTAATAAACAAGTAAACAGCAGGTTGGGTAATATGACTGGGCTTAGTTTAGGTAAGTGCCTATTTAGGCAATAGCACGTTTCGTATTTTGAAGTTTGAGTTGGTACGAGGCGGATCGAAGCATCAGCGACTGGACCATACCTACGAAGCAACGGGTGGAGGACAGTGTCGACGAACAAGTTTGCCGATCGGTCACGAGAACGCCGTCTATCGTCAGTACAGATACCGACCTTAATTAATATTTGTTCTAACGAAGACGCACTCGTCGTTACAATTTCAATGGGATGAACGACGCGACGTTGCTTCCACGAAGAGAATAGCCGAGTACTACCGATTAATACGTACTGGTAGTTTCTGCCATCAAATTTCATTAGTAACACAAATCGACAAATAATAATTACGTAGCTAATATAAATGAATATGTGTTTATATCGCATCAGTAAAAAATGTGCTTACATTTTACCGTTAAAACAAATTTAAATAGATTACGTGAAAAGATTACACAGCAACTGTTTTATACTGGTTTTAATCGTTTTACCAAAGAGACATTCCACTCCTGTGATCAAAGCCGATTTAATTAAAAATCTTGCAATAGACGGTTGTCTAAATTCCAAGCAGAGACGAGATTTCTCTTTCTGTTGTAAAGAAAAGGTTTAATAAGATCTAATTTGCTTTATGTATTTTTAAAATGGTCATATTCTTCTACAAACATTAATTAGAGAAGAGAGTTGATATTTAAAATGTATTGAAATACTAAAAATATTAAGTTAAAAGGAAAATTAAAACGTTATCTGATGTTTGATGAATATTAATAATACATAATATACAGAAGTAAAGGTAATACATAGATACTAACGCGCCTAACATTGATGTATTATCGTGTATGCTTTAATTTAGGGTACCTACGTTACCTAATATACTTAAGAATACATATAATAATAATAATAATATTTTAATGTTCCAAGTTAATGTGTACATAATTAACAGTAATATTGGTATCTGCACTTGTTACAAACCGTATCGCAGATATCACTATTTCATATAATGAGAACTAAAACAAACAGTAACTTAAACATATCATAAACATAAACAAACATATGGAATTATATTAAACATGTGGAAAACTACATTGTTGCACTCTACCTTTATAAATACAAATAATTAAAATAAATAAAATATACGATACGATAATTAAAATACATATACATCACTCTAACCTATATAAACCTAATAGAATGTTGAATTGTGCCGGATATTCTAAGAAATAATAATAAGAAAAATATATTAAGAAAGGAAACAGAAAACTATTGTATAATATGTTTATTACCGTATCATAATATAGCTTCCTAATTGAACAGCAAATATGAAAAATCTGTTAAGGATAAGTGAAGTTCGTACTAAAGGATTACAAGCTGAATAACTTAAAACATTTTTTTTGGGCAAATACTTAACAATGTTTTGTTTCTGATAGTTTGTTATTTACGAAAGCTAATATTAAAAAATGCTGCTTTGGTAATACATCCAAAATTTATGTCAATAAAAACTATGTGGTGCAACATTTTACATCGATGTGCACATTTATCAGAGAAGTCTGTTTACGTATAGGATCGCATTCTGTCATTTTAGTTACACCCGCCTTTTTCACTTAATATCATGAGAGAATTGAAAATGAAGTAATATTATGCATACAGTTCAGTTGTAAACATAATGCTAGATAGGGACCACTCCTGATACTAGGAAGTATATGGGTCATAAACCGCAACACTCGCTTAATGCGCATTGAACGATAAATTCCTGTTGCCGAGAACGAGAAGACGAATTTGATACAAAAAACTGGAAGACCCGCGGATATATCTCTACTAATTTTAAACTTCTTTGTTATATAATCTACCTATATAACCACAATAAAAAAACGATTAGTAACTATTGTTATAATTATAAATTATAGTTAATAAGGTACTTATTACTTACCCATTAAAGTAATGAATGTCGGATAAAATCGTACCTTGTTACATCATGGAATTTAGGTTCTCCGGACTGCTATTTCCAAAGACAATATCATTATTAAAACACGCGTATGTGTTAAAGTAAAATTGATCCCTTTAGAGGATTGTTAATAGGTATACACAAGTATAGACGTAAATGGCAAAAGCGAAGCCCTCTTACCTGTCTTTTACAATTCGACATAAATACGCGAGTAAAATCTGATTTTATTCAAGGCAGTTAACAAATGCGAAAATGTATTCTCGCAATTTCTTCTTCTACGGGGCCGCATATTAAATTAGAATGAAAGGAGTAAAATAAAAATGTAAAACGGATTTCCGAAGAGGCAAAAAACCGTCTGTAACAAAACCCATCACACTATTTAGAGTTCCGTATAAAACGTACGCAACTACAACCATTGAGTGTTACATAAAACTTTAATTATATACATTAGAAGAATATTAACAAACTTTTAGCCACTATTGACAGTACGTCAGAATCTTCTATTGTTATATTAATACCGTCTCGTACTGTGACTCTATTCGCGAGTTTAAAGATATAACTGAAAACATCGTGTTCGGTAAATGAAAGTTAATAAAGAATATTCTGGTTCTGACGGCTACCGTTTGTTAGAGTGGCATTCTGTCCTCGTTTCTGTCTGAACGTTTCTTTAAATAGGGTATATACATCTATCGTTATACATTTATAGTTAGTCACCTTGTAATATCTAATGCATATCGTTATATACATAATTCTTTCTTTCGTAATTCGTTCCCTTTACCAACTGGCCCTTAGCTGTAGTTGAATCCGGTAGATGGCATTGTTGTCGAGGTGTAGACAATTTTCTTATATTTGTTTGTATTTCTCACAAAAAATCATACAGTTCCAAATTTTCAACCCTCAAGCGCTATTTACCCACGCAGTTTCAAATTAACGTTACAATTAAATTTAAATTACTTTTTTTTGATTAAAATTGATTTTACTATTCATTTATAAAATATTCCCTGTTCTGAAAAACTGAATCTACTATCAGATTTAATAGCTTGATGTAATGGTATGAAAATAAATACCGAAAGAGAAATATTGGTACGTAAGAAATCATATTTGCTTAATAAAAAAAATATTTTGAGGTTTTTAAATATAATCATACCAAATCTACCATCAACTAATGATATTATAGTTAAAACTTCTCGTACATCCTCTTTCATAAAACCACCTTTCATTAATTTCAGATAGCGTTTTAGTAACACGAACAGAAAACTTCACCAAAATGCTATGGATACCGATACCTTACTTATTTAAAATAAATTAATACTATTGCCTTAAATTGTAAACTCATTTTGAGATACGAATAGAGTAAAAACAATAAATATTTAAAAATAAACTATAAAGAAAATTAAATAATAAAAAAACATAATAATTTAAATGTTCTTAAATTCGGTTATAAAAGTAATAAAGTAATTAGTAAATCATCTTCTAACCTCTCAAGATTATAGATAATCGAAACGCCGTTTTCAAGTACTATCGATATAAGTATTAAATGTACCTACAAACTCTAAGGAATTCATCCATAAGATATTTTACGACTTACACCCACTACTTGAGCTTCAAGCCCCGGACCGAGGCTTAGCAGAGGTGATGCTGAAAGCACGAATAAATACGCTTCTATTTACACTTGAGTGCACATAGAGGCAAATACCAACACTAACATTTTAAATCGGGTTTGAGAAATTATGTTGAACATTGAACAAAATTAAATTATCATTACATAGTATAAAACAAAGTCCCTTACCGCGTCTGTCTGTCTGTTCGCGATAAACTTAAAAACTACTGAACGGATTTTCATGCGGTTTTCACCAATGGATAATGTGATTCATGAGGAACGTTTTGGTATATAATTTATCAAGGATTTTTTTTATAATCAGGGCGGGACAACGTCTGTCGGGCCCGCTAGTGAGCTATATAATACAATTTCACTACAATTTGACCTAATACTATGTCATAGTTAAGAAATGGGATCGCTAGTTTGATCGGTTTTATAGTGAAACAAGACGAGAAGTACAAAGCATATATGCGGTTAGATATCCAAATTTTCTCATGTTACTTCTACTTGAAATATTCTCTGTAAATAGTTATGATCGAGTTTGGTTAAAAAATAACTAACAGCTTTAAATATTATTGCATATAAATATAAATGCATTTATTGATTAATTGATTTGCTTTTTGTTGCAGTTAGACGTAGCAGTGTTTAATCAATTCCAAGCGGAAGTGCAAAGTAGCGACCACTATAATATTTAATGATGGATTTCAGCAAAGTAACGTCTTCTTCGATCAAATAACTAACAGCATTTTAAAAGTTTTATTGTGGATATCAATAGTGTTCAGATTGATTGTAACTGAGAAATTCATAGTTTTTTTACAAATTAAATACTAATATACAAAGTTTATGGAGTATTTTGGACTAAGAAGAAATCTTGTATTGAATCAAAAATGTCATTTTGTAGTATTAAAATAATTGAATATTATTAAGTCAGTATCCCCACGTTTGAAAAGTAAAGGGAAAAATTAAATGAAATCAGCCGATTTAATTTAATTACTTTATACAACTTAAAGAGTTTCCTGGTTAAAGAGAAATAGGAAACTTCGAATATAACGATTAAGTATTAAAATAATAATTAATCTACTGACTATATTAAGGTATTAAAACGGAAGGTGATCAGATAAAATCTGCAAATAATTATATTTATGAATACTTTTCTTTCTTTGTATTTACGTTTTTTTTATTCCATATTATATTTAAAATACATAAAAAAAATTGACAATTTAAATCTTAATATATTTTTATTAATATCATATTATAACAATATCATAATTATATATTTATACATAATGTTCTAGATTTAACAGTTGCACCTGAACCATCTTCGTGAAGTTGGGATGGTTGGCTTATATTGGGAGGACGTACAAGACATATTTACGACTGTGTCCCATACCGTTAAACAACTTTACGAGTCCGCGACGTTCGTGGGCGTGAAGTACCAACGCAGATATATATTAATGCACCCATACAAGTAAACACCAAACGACAATATACGTACGAGATTGTCCAAGTCATAAAACGGTTCTCCGCTGCATGTAGCTCACTCTAGTGTATACACAAAACTACTTGGAAGATATATCATCCACAAACTCGTAAAGTTCCTACTTTTAATCGATCGAACGGTATATAGACGGCTTTTATTCCCCACGAATAATTTATCATCAGCACCTAAATTATAATGTTAATGGAGGAAAGTTATTTCGGATTGCTTTTCCTTTAGTCGTTTGGGCGTAAACGGGGAAAAATTGAAAGTGACGTGTGAGGTTACGTAAGAAGAAATACACGTCCATTAGCTCAAAACCCGATAATAAATAGGTACCCTCTGTTCTGTGATAAATTCTTATTGAAAGTATTTCGCACCGTTAGTAAGATCTAAAAAAAATGTTACAAGATACGTATAATCAGCCTGTCGGTCAGGGAAACCAATAAAACTCTGTAGGGACTGTGACTATTTATCCGGGCAGAGCTTCGCCTTACAATAACTTCCACATAGGAGAGATAGTCCGGTGAAGCTGTAAAGACCTTGCCAGGTCAATAGCATAGTCAGTTCGAGAAAAAAAAAATCCACATAGGAGTGCGTGTCGATCAGCGACATCTTGCCCTTTATATGCCGAACTCCCACCAATGAAATCCTCACACCGGTGTGAATAATGAACAGCCGATAACTTGAACCAATAGCGTTGGAGGTCATTAGTAACACCCCCGATAAAGTCAATAGCACGGTATCGCAGGTCAATAGTGGCTCCCCCGTGTGGCGTTGTAGTCTCGCCTCTTGGGTGTGTCGTAGCGTACCGGACGTAGTCATTAACAAAATATAAGAAAAACGTAGGTGTGTAATAATAGTAAAATTAACTATAGAAAATAACCTACCGTTCCTGAGGGAAGGCATGAGTTTAAATCACAATACCGTATAACGATGTACTATTTGGTGATTTTATAAATTGTACAACGTAAATTACTACGAATTAATTGCTTGTCCTAGATTGTAAACAATTAAATCACTTTAAACAGACACTCAAATCCTTAAATCTCATTTTATTTCAAATAGATAATTAGTTTGTATAGAATTGTAATAGTTTCAAACAGTTTGAGAACCTATTTTAATTAATTAATCTTATTCCGAGGTTTTAAGATAAAAAGCTTCAAGTCGCGCCAGATGTTGACGAGTATAATAGCTCAGTTATGAATTTTAATGTCTTCTCGACGAAAATCCAAATGAATATTGAACTCGGTAAAAAACGGAAATAATTAAGCTGCAAAAGGATGTTTCCGCCACGGAATGGCTCAGCAACTCTTGGGAATAAAATTTACGAGGAACACTGAAAAATAATTAAGATAAAATCTTATTAAAGAGATAAGCGGACACCGTTGACTAACTAAATACATTGTTCACGATACGAAAGTTAAGGGATACAACAAAATTGTTCTTTTTTTTTTCATTTCTGAAAAGTAAATTTGTATTAACCGAAACAAATTAATGTTAAAATTGACAAACAGATCCACATTAATTAACATGATATTCTAGGAGTGATTAAAATGAACGATAGATCGAATAAATGCAATCTACTCCACGCAATATAAGCGAGTTATCGCGAGGTTTATTTGGCATGTTCCATTATGCAAAAACAAATCATATATACTTACACCGTAATCATAAAATTTGTAAATTATTATATTGAAATATATACATAAATGTAGTATGTATTTGCATTGTGCATGAAGATAGCAATACTCTTTGAAAACGGCCCGCACTCGACTAGAGAAATCTGTTACTCGTACAACGGACTCTATTTCATTGAAGTAGCAATACGTTCTGCGAACTGTTACGTCTGTTACCGACCAGGAATGCAGGCACGGAACAATTTCAACCGTGAAATGGTTGAAAATGTATAGGATATAGGTACGTAGAGTAAGTATATTGGTGTATGTATGTACAGAGGTGACCGCCAGTTCTGTATATGTGTATGCGTCATGTGTCCATAGATCAAAGCTGCAAGTAAATTGAGCGAGCTCTAGCTGGTCTTTATGCCTGGTTAGGTACTATAATGATCCAATGGAATCCTCTCTAAATGCATTAAACGTTAGTCCTTAGTTGCGAGTGCTAGTTATCTCTAACGATTATTATAATATTATTACTGCAGTGTACTAAACTTTAATCACATGATTCTTTAATATTTTACTTGAAAGATATTATCTATACTATAATAAAACTGTAACGAGGCCAAATCTGTACATTAAATATTTTTAGAAAATTGATATTATTTATAAATAAAAATAATTAATTTCCAACCATTTTATTTTTTCCATTGCAATGAACATATTTCATGTTATTAACCATTATGATATTAAGATTTCACCGTAATCAATAGAAAACTATGATAAACGTAAACATATGACTTGGGACAGACGTCATCTTGAATACATGCCTCTATAACAGGCGCTGCCACAATTATCGCTATCTTTTTCATACATCCAGTGTTGCGCTAAACTATAGCTATAGCTAAGTTAATCTATACATATTATTTTTAATTTATCCTCAGTATGTCTAAATAAAATAATATTAAAATTACAGCTATCTTAACATGGTTTGAACATACTTTTTTATTTACAAAAAATAGAATCAGGCACATTATTGTCAATAACATAATTTTTTGGCAATAATAACTTCACGTTTTGGTAGTGTTTCAAAGTTAGTGAAAAAATACATCCTGAAATGATTTCAAAATCAATATGCATATGCACAAATAAACGCAACATTTATCGGCAACCAGGTATCCTGCACGTTGTTCGGAAGAACATAAAGATATATAAAAACTGACTTATTAAAATTCGCTGTCGAAACCGTTGCTAGCTCTTAGATGAATAGTTACAGGCAAGTGACAGTTAACGCGTCGATGCGATGCGCATATCTTTTTCATATTTATATATTCCTTCAACACAATGGAGTGTGAAAAAGTTTTAATACAAATTGAAGATAGTTATGACAAAGTAAGTGGTAGAGATGATTATTTAATTGTGCATGTGCAGAGTATATGTGCAGTAGCTTAGTCGTCGTGACAGAGAAAAAGAGAGAGAGAGAGTGTACATAATAAATACATACATAAAATTTTTATTTCAACAGCAAACCGACTCAAGAATTACCTATTGATGTATTAACTTTTATCAACTTGATTATCCCAGATCATTCAATGTTTAATTTATCATTATTTATTCTATAAATATATTTTATCGTTTAATTTACAATTTAACTCTATTAACTTAATATTTTATAATGTAAACTATACTGACTGTATAGTAACGTCTACAAAAAAAGGAAAGGAATTTCGTTCCAACCGGGGGTCCATACACCCCTCAAGATTTTTTTTACATTACCGCCAATATATGTAAGTTAGTTTTTATCTTAATTGAACCCGGCAGATGATGCTACGAACGGGTTCTACGCTTATTTTAAAAGATTTCTCACATACCATTTGGGTATATGTTTGAGTGAGTCCCTTGATAGTTTGAATTCACAATTGGAAACCGTAGGTGTGGCAGCAATCGGGTTTTAGGTTTATTAAAGTTTTTCGCGTTTGATAATACAATTGAAACCGGTGATAACCGATTTGGTGCAGACGAAGTTGCACGGGTCAGCTAGTAGTAAATAAAGTACAAAAGAAATGACATACATTTGAAACATTATTTGTAACATAATATCAATCTGTAATAAATGTAATTTATTATTATTTAACAGAATCAGTTATTAAAACACACATAAAAACTTGGAACAGTTACATATTTTTAACCTTAGCGAAAGAAAATTTTAATATTGTATTCTAATTTCTTTTATATCATAGCAAGAGTGGAAACTCTGAATTTAACCACAGTCTTAATAAATCTACTGTTAATAATAAAAACTGATATTAACAGCAAACAAGACGCGTTTCAGTCTTTTTATTAACAAATATTTTAGTCAATTACAAGATTTAAAAAAATATTAAGGTCCATCCGCATCAACATTATTGACAAATGATGCCATGTAAATTTTAAAAAATACGATTGAATCGTATCATAAAATCTAAGTGCACAATATTTACAGCATAATTATTTATCTACTACCTTACTATTTCGTTGTATATGTCGAGAAACAACCATACCATAAGAACGCCAACTGTATGTAAATTGACTGTATTTGCGATTAAAATTAGAGCATTTACAGCTAAATCATAGTATAGGTAAGAGCAAATGTAACAAACCGGTATCCCAGGAGAGTGTGTACGTAACAATCATTCGCACGAATGCATTACCAATGGGTAGTACAACACGATCGAGCGCTTTTGTGTACTCATTCGAATGCTGCTCATATCGTCTCACTGGCATACATCACTATAGGCCATAGCGCGAACAACACTCCATATTAAATGCTCCAAATTGCAGTTTAATTTATTCCGGACGTGTCTCGGCAACGGAATCGCAATAACTGATAAAACAATACCATCGTTTATTAAGGGACGTTTGGCCTCATTTATACACATTTCGAAATAAAGTCAAACAGCTGATCAAACTCATTAACATAATAAAAAAGGTATATCTGCCTTCCTTTCTGCCGTTGTCTTCGGGATTCAGAGATTTGTAGAGACACGAAAATTTTTTGAGAAAACAAATTGTGTTTTATCGTGTTTGTGTTTCTATTTTAATATTTATCTTTAATTTTTTTCAATCTTTAATTAACATTGCAATAACTGAGACAAGATAACATTGTTTAAAAAAAGTAGAGTTATAAAGGTTTGTTAAAATATTATTTTCAACTAAGATAAATATTATGAGGATAATATCTATAGCAGTAGTGGATGAATTATGTTACAAATTCTAAATAAACAACATATAGTCTTTGACATTGCTATTACATGTATCTTTAAAAGAGATTTCTTTTGTACAATTAATATAAAGTAGCTAACACCCGCGAATTCGTTTGCGTGGTTTATTATTTTAACAATATATTTTATGTACACAGGAAAAAACATAAGTACCGTTAATCTCATTTCTCTACGACAAGAAAAGACACTGTAATAAGTTTATATTAAATTAAGCTATCATGACAAAATTTTTTTGTTGGGAAGGATGGTATATCTAAGAAGAGAGATTAAAAAAAACTAGTTGTCTGTAAGTCGGTTTACGGACGACAATTTTACGTGATAACGTCATAAGAATACATTGATGAAAAATTGCATACTATTATGAATTGAATTATTGTCATAAAATTGATCAAAAATTGACGAAATAGTTCACGTGTAGGTTGTGTGCTGCCGCTGTCTCTCTTCTACTCGGACGCATCGGCTTATGGAGTGCAAGAGATATAGATACGTCACAAACCGAACACTTGGGCCGATCGCGCCTCTCTATCGCTTGTTCCGCTCTCTCACTTGTACGCTCGGCTCAGGCGGAACGTGACAATAAGTCATGCTTTTTCGTGCGTGCAGCCGGCGTCCATCGATTTATTACGTTATCACGTCAAAAAATATCGAATCCTATCGAGTAGTGTTTGAGTGATGCGCGCACAATGGCAGACCTCTATCATTTTATTTATACAAACAGATATATGTATATATAATAATAACGTAAAATCTAGGCATCTATCTTCAAATAACACCGATTTTGAAGTTTGGTAAATAAATTTACAGCTGCAGCTTTGTTTATGATATCGCAGTTTCATTTATTTAATTTCGAAAGGCAAGCAATAGCAATCATAGTGGGACTTCAGCGTTTGTTTCATAAAGGCATTCCAACGGAGACCGAGTGCTATTAAGTTCATGTTGAGTCAACTTCCTAATTACAAAGCTTTTTACTGTATTCATCCTCTGTAGATAGGCGACTTAAATAAAAACGAAATTGAGACAACATTTTTGTTGATTACATTATTTTATACTGAGTATTTTTTTGAGTAGTATTTTTGTGGGTTTTGTATCTTTAACAATACGACGGAATCATTCACCGAGTATTGTATACCTCCAAATGAGATTGTATTCTATATAGGTATTATATTGAATAGAGTATTATATTCTCTTACATAAAGATCTCTAACATTTGATATAGCTGAAACAAGGATTAATCAGCAAAAATTACAAATCTTATTAATTTAAATATTTGTCACTTATTACTTACTTCGTACTATTTTTTAACATATGTGTAATGATAACTTTAACTTTAACGTTTATATAGTTTTAAAGTCGTTTTTATAAAAACTATATACGCTAAACTTAGGTATTAGGTACATAAATATTCTTGCCCAATATAGAGACGACCTCGTCTAACATGAAGGCCCGTAAATTAAGCAAAATTGGATAGATCAAGATATCGTTAATTTTCAAGCGTTTCTATCGGTATGTTCTAAATCGCTTACTCTTTTTATCTCTGATTACTTGAAAGATAAAAACAAAGTAAGACTTTCCAAAAACGAATTCAAGAATATTACAGTCCTTGCCAAAATTTTGACCGCACTGTATATAGTTGTGCGGAACACAAGTTTTTTTTATGACAAAAGGAGGCAAAAGAACATGTGGGTCACCTAACGTTAAGTGATCACCACCGTTCATAGACACTAGCAACACCAGGTGAGTCGCAAGTGCGTTGCCAGCCAGTGTATGGGGGAGGGGTAGGGAAAAGAGAAAGGGGAAGGGAAAGAGGGAAAGGAGGTGGGCCTTCGGCGCTCTCACTGTCCGAACGAAACGCAACAATGCACGCACTGTTACATCACGTCGGTTTTCTGTGAGAGGGTGGTACTACCCCGGGCGAGCCGACCCATTCATGCTGAAACCAGTAATAGCGACAGCGTGGCTCTACCGCCTTCAAAAGTTCACAAGTGTGCAGAACATAAATACGTATTATATATATAACATCGAGACAACTTATGGATAATTAAATGACAATTATAGATTCCTATAATAATATGTTAACTTTGTTTTGTATTAAGTTGTTGACTATATTACACGCAAGTCCGAACTTAAGCTATATTTAGAGTGACCAAAAATATTGACGAGAACTACATACATAGGCGTACACTACTCTACTTATAAGTGATGAATACAAAAGAATCTATAACCTGAATAAAGCCAACTCCTGAAACATTTCATATAATTAATTGAAGGAAAATTGTTTGTTCAGTAGCTTGTTTGCTCGGAGGTAGCGTTGAAAGGATGCTACCGGTTGCGAATGACGTGGGGAAACGGCCGCTCAGTCGCGCAGACAACTTGTTTGTTTTCGACCCTTTGTTGGTTAAAAATTATATTCTTATTATCTGTACCTGTATTTATTCTGTCATCATTCTGGATTCATTTTGCGTTGTGATATTAACGTCTAAGATTTAGTATTTCTTATTTTAAATTGGTTTTATTCCATTCTTATTTTTTGATTACAGTCCCTTTCAAAATCCATCAGAAAGTGTAATTTAGAATTTGATACGTTATTTAAATCAAAATCGAATAAGATAAATCTTATAAAATCACTTACAAGTTATACGAAATCATAACATTGACCTAACGAAAGGAATCATATTTTTCCTGATTTTAATTACCATTTCTTTTGGGAATATTTTATCATCTAACCCCGCTTATACATATAGATTAGTACGCGTTCTTAAAGTGTTTGAGATTGAAATAATACGATGATTAAATGTAATGGAAATTATATTAGGTTATATTATGTTATAATTCACATTGTTATCGTGGTACATACATGGTAACTTTTATCCGTTTTCATATCATGTGCCTTCTTATAAAGTAACATAATTTACGACTCCTATTTTCGCTCGATAGAGAAGTAATACCATTGTTTAATGATTTTGCTTTAAAATAATTATTAATGGATATCGTGACATACATTATCATTGATTACTCACAACAAACAGTATGAAAACTGAACAAATGAATTTATTTTCAGGCAACTTTCTTAATTCCCAGAGACCCGAAACATTACACAGCAAATTTTTGTTGAGAAAATAAAGCCCTGACAATTTAACAAACTTGTAACATGTGGGTCTTTAAGTGAAATAATGGATACGCCATTTGAGTAAATAAAGATGAAGTTGTTTCGGTTATATTATTTGAGTTTCCAACGTTTCCCAACATTTAATGAAAGCCGATGTATATGGAAGCAAGGCGCGGTGAGTTAGTGGATGCAACCATGTCTCCATCCAACTCCTCAACTATTGTTTCCCAAACTACTGAGGTAGCTATGTAAGTGTACCGTTAAGTTTTGTGTCGGATGCACTTCGCAAATGTCTCACACTTGTAAATTTTCTCTTATTCAAACTTGCGTCGAAAGTTCTAAATTTCGTTGTGAATAATTTACACTACAACACTTACGAATAGCGTAAACAATAATTTATTATGTTATATTTATTTTCAATCGGATATTTTTCTTACCTAATGTTATTTATAATCGAATCTGTGATTTGATTGCATAATTATTTGTGTTTTTGGAGTGAAAGTTCTTATGGGAGGGCTTTGTAATTCTAATCGGCAACTTTTTTGTGTGACGAACAGTGGTGGGGCTAAACACTGTGTCGAGTATAGTGTTAAAAACACAGTTCTCGTCCGATCAGTAAAGTTAAGTAACGTCGAGCGCGGTCTGTACTTGGATGGGTGACCGCCTGGGAACATCGGGTGACGTTGGTTTTCTGTTGTATTTAATTTAATTTTAATTTAATTAAATTTTAATTTAATTAAATTTTAATTTAATTAAAATTAAAATTTAATTAAAATATTTCCGTTTAATACAAAAATTTCATTTCTATAGTGTGTCTTTACGTTACACCCTGTTTTTTTTTTAATTATAAGTCCTAGATAAATAGTTAGGTATCCATTATTGTTACGCAGAAAAGTTGTCCCGATTATTCAAATAAAACGGTATCTTCTATACATATAATAAAAGTGAAGTGAATAAAATATTGTTAAGATATGTTATTTCTTTAGAACCTTACACAGTGTTAGTGAGCAGTGAGGTAGTTATATAGTGGGTTAGAGTTCCAAATATATTGTTGACTATCTGTGCCCGCGACTTCGTCCACGTGGAACCTGATGTACAAAACAATCTATACTAATATTATAATGAGGTAAAGTTTGTGAGTTTGTGACGTTGTAACGTTGTGGCGTTGTAAGGGGTAATCTCAGGAACTACTGGTTCGATTTGAATAATTATTTCAGTGTTATATAGCTCATTCATCGAGAATTGTTATAGGCAACATATCATCACGCTAAGGGCAATAGGAGCGGAGCACAGATGAAAAATGTTTCAAAATCGAGATGTTTTTTTCTTTTTGACAGCTTCTTCTGTGTGTCAGCGTTAGCCCAGAGTAGTAACTATTACTACGCGGACGAAGTCGCGGGCAGGGGCTATAATCTATATACTAATATTATAAAGAAGTAAAGTTTGTGAGTTTGCGACGTTGTAGGGGGTAATCTCAGGAACTACTAAACCGATTTTGAATATTCTTTTACCAATATAAAGCCACGTTATTTATGAGTGTTATAGGCTACATATCATCACGCTAAGACTAATAGGAGCGGAGCAACAATGGAAAATGTTTTAAAATCGGGGTATTTTTCCTTTTGAGAGCTTCCGCTGCGTCTTAGCCCAAAATAACTATTCCACGCGTGCGAAGTCGCGGGCAGAAGCTATTAACTAATTATATTATCTATAATCTATACTAATATTATAAAGAGGTAAAGTTTGTGAGGTTGTAGAGGGTAATATCTGGGGAGTCGGAGAAAAATTGTCGAACGAAAACGTTTCTTACGAACGCTGCCTTAATTATGAGATATATATAATTGATTTCTAAAGAAAAGCTGTAGCTTGATAATGCCTATTACCGCCCAACGAAGTGGGCACGGGTCGGCTAGTGACTAATAAAGTCAACTGAACGTATTTAGTCCATTTGCTTATCTACTTTTCTCTCATACTTAAGTCGCGGTGCCATTAGAATTACAATAACTTTTGATAAAGTCAACCGATTGTAATGAAACAAGGACTAAGTTACTCTCGAGGATATGCTTTATGATTTTCTTTTATAAGGTTTTTTTGTGTACCCAGTACTTTAGCAGTGATGCGTGTTCATACAAACAGACAGATAGACAGACAAGAGACATTTCTAAAAATGATCGAAATGTATTAGATTACTTATTCCTGGATACCCGCAACAATTTTTTTCACGAAAATCGAAAAAGTAAAGACACGTTAGATTTACATTCTTATCATATGTATAGATGGTAAATCTCATTCGGTACACCGTTACTTATACATATCTAATGTGCACGTTACAGTAGGCCGCGTGCGTGTCGTATTTACAAATGTTATTGAAAGCTCAGTTTTGTAATTTTGTACATCTTCTCACATTTTTACATTAATAGAATTTGTAAAAACGCGTGAAAAAGCTAGTACAAAATATAAATAATTAGAAACGCAGGACACGCCACACGGGTAACTGGACGCATTTGTGATGTCCACGCGACATGACCTATCACCGGCACACACTAAACATTCGTTGTAATTTTTCATCTCGACATGCATATTCAGCGTAACAATAAATCACTCGTAGCTATCCCCTCGCAGCGAGACCGAACAGTCTCTACTCTTACGTCGTCCAAATATATATCACCCGACAGCGTTAGCTTAGTTAACAAACAAAACCACCAAAATATATCATTAACAATTACCCATCCTTTCTAGGTTTTGATAAATAGCGTCATTATTATCGCCGGAGCTTTGAAAAATCGTTCCCTCTCTTGGTATTCATTCAAATAGTCCACGAATATTCGTTTTATGAATTGTCGATTTTCTGTTTCTCCCTTTTAGACGGCATAACATTCAAAGCTTTTTATAAATGATACGACTACATTTCTGATATATTTTCATGGCAGCCGCGCTAATAAATTTTAGTATGTACCATTGAATACAATTATCAATAATCGGGAATCAGCTTCCTATATCACGTTATGTTGTTTTGTGTGATTGCTGACGTCAATTGTTTCATCAACATTAGACAAAATGAATACATACCGTACAAATATATTCTTTCACTTTTACGAAAACTTTAACACTGCAGAATAAAGAGCACTGTTACCAGTGTGTACTACAATTTCCATACTATCGTAGTTCCGAAAATAACAATTTATATTATTTTTGGTTCCACTATATTTATAGTGTATAATAGTACTTAATACTTCAAAACACGCCATTCACACGTTCAAGTTGACTATGATACAACACTGACAAAAAATATGTAAGATTATTATTTTTCATGTTTTTACTTCAAAATTTCATACTCAATTTAAATCATGAAGTTCTCTTTCTGCTTTATATGAACCATAGCGATTATTTGTTTAGGGACGATTTTTTAAAAGAATTCGAGATAAATCCAATGTAATATAACATTACCTAGCCGAATACTAAACGACTGCAACAGCTGAAAAATATGCAAAGCCCCGGATTTTTCTACATCTGGAAAAATACCGTGTTGAGATTCAGAATTTAGAAGTTGAACGTAAATACGAGACGTGTATTCAATAAAATATCGAAAATGTCATATACGTTCTGATTTTACCGACATTAATAGCAAAGAATCCAGACACCAATTCAATAGTCACTAGAGAGGAAAACAAAAACTGTAAGTTTGTTCTATGAAAACATTTTTACATAGAACCGATAAATAAATATGCAATAAAAGTTTTATATTCCATAAATTGGCTTGAACAAATCCTAAACTTTTCTCAATGGCATTATTGCAAATGCCATTTACTTTACTATGCTTTTATAATAAAAGTAACCCATAGCTGAAATGAATAAAGTAACAAAGACAATATACAAAACTGATTAATTAATATCTAACTTTAATTTACTAATTAATTGATTTCTAAATTGATATCTATCTATACTATAATAAAACTGTAGCAAGGTCAAATCTGTACATTAAATATTTTTTGAAAATTTTGATCGGGGTAGACTTTGTTATCGATATAGAAGCCAAAAATAATCTTTTTACAATTTTTGTCTGTCTGTCTGTCTGTCTGTCTGTCTGTCTGTCTTTCTGTCCCTGTGAACACGCATCACGCTGAAAGTACTGAACCGATTTTAACGAACCTTGACACAGTAATAACTAATATTCCAAGGTTACATTTAGGATACTTTTTGTTCCATAAAACGCAAGGGGCTCTCCAGGAAAACGAAAAATATAAAATTGTAGTTAACGTAACTAGACTTTTTTGCGACACCTTAGTACAAGAGCCAGCAACGTTGGAAAAACGAGAATTTTAGAAAAGCTGGTTCTTTAATATGAAGATATATTATGCCCTTCCAAACAGGATTCAGGATACCTGGTAGCCGGTTAACGTTGTGTTTTTTAATGCGCATCACACCTTTACAGGTAAAAATTTTGATTTATAATTAATTTTAGAAAAAAAAAAATTCGGTTACATTTTAACGCTATTAAAAACATGAGTTTATCACTGCCAGACAATTTTGTTATTGAAAATAATGTGCCCGATGATATTCTTTATAAATAAAATAATTCATTTCAAACCATTTTATTTTTTCCATTGCAAGCAACATATTTAATTTTATTAACCATTATGATATTGAGATTTCACCGTGAACACTGAAAAACAACGATAAACGTAAACATACAACTTGAGACTGACGTTATCTTGAACACATGCGTCTATAACAGGCGCTTCCACAATTATCGCTATCTTTATCATACATAAAATGAGGTAAACATATCAATGCAGTTGCAGAATTTAGCTCTAAGTTTCTAAACGTTTTCAAAGCATTAGCCGGTTTTAATTGGGGTGTTCATCCATAACATTTAGTTCGTTTATACTTCAATATTACACGCAGTCGAATTGACTATGCGAGCTTTCTTTATGATAGTAGTGCTCAGTTTAACCTCTATAAACTTGAAAAAGTCCAAAACCAGGCCATGAGAATTATCGGGGGTTTCATTAAAAGTACTCCAATCTATGTTTACGGAAAGCGAATTGAGCATATGTCCGTTACATCTTAGGAGACAATATTTAGCTGGCAAAATTCTATTTAAATTTAAGTCATTCGAAAAAAACGAACTAACAAATGTATCAGAAGAACTGTCCACCCCTTATCAATCACTCTATTGGCGTAAAAGAAAAAGACTATTATTAGTTTCTATTTTTTCTCAATATAAAAATACTCCAATTTAAATAAGTATAAAACATGAAATGTTCACTGTACATACCTGGGTCGATAACATTGATTTGCACAATATAATTAAAATAAATGTAGATGGTATTTGGAAACCAAAGCGTCAATATGATGTTCTTAAAATAAAAGATATTTGTCTTCAATATATAAATAAATATTATCAAAATTTTGTTAAAATATACACTGACGGATCTAAAGCTGGGAATTATTTAGGAGCCGCATTTTTTGAGTCAAATTGCAAAACTTTTATGAAGTTTCAAATTGATGAAAATATTTCAATTATGCAATTGCAGAGGCCTTCTCATCTGCGCAATCAACTGAGTCCATTAAGATTGTTATTTTATATTCTTCAAAAAGTGCTCTTCAACACGTAGCTCGATGTACCTCGACTTTTCGAGAAATACCGATAGCCTACACTATTTTGAAGCAATTACTAGCTTTCAAAGCAAAGAACAAAGTAATTGTTTTACAATGGATCCCTTCTCAAATAGGTATAACTGGGAATAAAAGAGCTGATCTTTTAGCAAGAGAAGGATCCTCCGAAGGTGCTCCTATTAATATTTTACCAACTTACTTGGATGTATGCTCAGTATTTAAAAATAGCTGTTACTCGCATTGGAAGGGATACTTTGATAAGCGTTCTAAAACAAAAGGAATATGGTACAGAACGATTCAGCCACATTCTTTACGGTCACCATGGATTGATGACAGTACGATTTGCCTTTGGGAAGCAATCACAGGAATGAGATTACTCTCAGGACACATCCCATGTAAAAAGTTCGCCTACCTGATGCGTAAAGTACTATCACCACTCTGCCAGAGTTGTGAGCTCATCGATGATGTGCACCACATCCTGGCAGAATGTGTTCGAAGCGAAGATATTAAATCTTGGCTTAATGCTTCTGGTTCGTTCCACACTGGTTTGTACAATTCGTTATTGTCTGACCCCATTTCGAAAGATGATAAAGAATTGTACAAAATTAATATAAGCTATTGTTAAGTTTATCATTCTTATTGTTATATAGTTGTATGTCATTTAGGCGATATAGTCGCGCAGGTGACTAAGCCTTCATTCAAAAAAATAAATAAATAATAATATTAAAATTACAGCTATCTTAACATGGTTAGAACATACTTATTTTATTTACAAAAAAATAGCATCGGGCAAATTATTGTTTATAAAATGTCTGGCAATAATAATTTCATGTTTTAGTAGGGTTTCAAAGTTAGTAAAAAATAAAACATTCAAAAAATATATAAAAATCAATATGTTTGCCAGTAAAGGTGCGATATGCAGTAATAAACGCAATGTTTACCGGCAGCCAGGTAGCCCGCACGCTGTTCGGTAGAAAAGATATATAAAAAACTGTCTTATAGAAAATTTGTCGAAAGCGTTACTAGCTCTTAGACAAATAGTTACAGGCAAGCGACATTTGACGCGTCGTGCTCATATCTTTTTAATATTTATATTTTTCTTGAATACAATGGAGTGTGAAAAAGTTTTAATACAAGTTAAAAATAGTTATGATATCATTCAGTGTTTCATTTATCATTATTTATTTTATGAATATATTTTATCGTTTAATTTACAATTTAACTCATCAACTTAATATTTTATAATGTAAACTCTACTGACTGTATAGTAAACGTCTACAAAAAAGGGAAAGGAACTTCTTTAGAAACTGGGGGTCCATAGACCTCTAAAGCATTTTTTCACATTATCGCCAATATATGTAGGTTAGTTTTTATTTCTTATTGAACTCAGTAGATGATGCTACGAACGGGTTGTAGACTTATTGTAAAAGATTTCTCACATACCATCTGGGTATATGTTTGAGTGAGTCCCTTGATAGTTTGGATTCAAAATTGGAAACCGTAGGCGTGGCTGCAATAAGGTTTTAGGTATATTAAAATTTTTCGCGTTTAAAAATACAATTGACACCGGTGATAACCGATTTGGTGCAGACGAAGTTGCACGGGTCAGCTAGTAATATATAATCATGCGAACTTATGTCTAGGCATGTTTGTTTGTTGTTACAAACAATATGTGATAGTTTTGAAGAATAAGAATGGTACTACAAAATATCTTGTTTTCGTGTGACTTTGGTCAACAGAAGTTAGGGTAATGAGCCGTAATACAACCTGAGAGTGCTTCGGGCAAGTGATTCGTTAAATAAAATGAGGCCAACCCCTAGGAGTCCCTTTATTCCCATCCCATGAACAAGTCGTCTCCTCGGTCTCTTAAAAACTCAAACATTAAGAATGCGATGGACGATTAAACGGATTACTTGGGAATTACATAAATTACAAAGTCTTCGCGCTGACTGCCTAACCACGTTTGGATTATGGCTTAATCTTCAGTAAGATTTTATTCGGAAGATTAATTGGATAAATCTAATTAATCCTTGACATTCTGTATAATAGTTGAAATGATTCAAAATACCAAAATACATGACGACAAAATTTGGTTTCTAGTTCAAAATATTCTAATTGTAACATAATTACTATAGTCGTGAAATATGAATCTTAAATAAGTTGGTTACTAACAGTTAATATTAGTGTATATACAGTAGTAATACATAACGAGACCAAAACAACAATAGCAATAATAATCAATTCATTTGCAGGTCCAATTAGTTTGACAATAGAGTCAGATTAGCTAGACTGCGGAGTTAATCCGAGTGAACTTGTAACTGGAATCAAATATAGAGCCGGCCACGGACTCACAACTTTACACAAGCTGAAGTAAAATCGAAATCTCTGCTAAACCACAACTTAATGCCATTAAACTATCGACAATCGCATTACGAAACCGTATTCGTCGATATCAAAATGTACGAATAGACAGTAATGTAGAAGGAAGTTAACTACACTAACCACATAACGCAGAATATGAAGCTTTTATAATTATTTCATTTAGGAAATTGTTCTTAATATAATACTCTCTACATATCATCTCTAAAAGTCAGATTTGTAATGAATAGAAACCTTATCATGCATTCGTCTCCCAGAATTCATATATAGAATCTGTTGTGGTGGCACAGTAACACGTAGGTATATAAATGCAAAGGGATAATTAAAAACATTTTTTAATTATACTGTTAATAGCTTTTTTGTGTACAAGACCCAAAAATAAAGGTTGAGTTTCCAAATTTCTTTCCTGTTTACTCGATTTAATAAACAACAGTCGTTTATGGAACTCTTTTCATGAGAATACACTTTTAAAAATGTAAAAGGCTTAGATAATCGTAAGTACGGGCACTCAAAGTATGTATAACATTTTATTGTAATTATATTATTCATAATAAAAACCCGGCACTTAAACATTTTAATAGACTATTAGCATTGTTTACATTAAAATTACTTATAGTTGGTTCTAAAGTAAAATAATATATTTTTCAAATACTATATTATACTGTTGGACAAATAAGACAAAAGAATTCAGATATGTAGCTCTTGGCTTTACCTTGAACACTTTTAACAATTGAGCGTCCCCGTCAATGTCAAAATGTCAGACGTAAGACATCGGCGTTAACATCTACAAATACACTAGTTACTCGCTCCGGCTTCGCACGACTGTACTGACGAAAGCAATGAGACTAAATCTTTCCTTTACACAGTACAACCATTGTAACGAAATAAAATGGCTATTCAGCAACTCAACGTAAATCTATCAATTCAACCAATATTTTTGAAAATCTCCTTACTGTTTTCTTCCTCAGTAATTCACTCATTTATGTGGTAATTTTTTTAACAAATTTTGATACATTTTCTTTTATTAACAATTACCAACGCATCAAAAAAAAACCAAATCGGTGGAGCTATTCTGAAGTGATGCGCTTACACACGTTCGGTGTTTTTATTAATATTATTCCTATATATAGTACTATATAATAGTCTGACATACGTTTTCAGTAATCAATATATAAGGCACTTTGTAGAGTTTTCCATTAACTAAATTAAATTCAATTCACTAGTGCGTTTATAGATTCATAAAGAGACTTTATCTACGACCCTCCACCGGGTCCTCTTTGTACGTAATAATTTGATAGACCGTGGAAGTGTTTTCTTTAAGGAACGAAAATACTTTCAGAAAGATTCACGCTTTTATGTAGGTATTTTATTTGACTGACGCTATTAACATTATTCATAGAAGTGTAAGTTTTTTTTGTTTTAATTGCAACCAATTTTTCTGATATTTTGGTTTAACAAGTAAATGGAATTACTCTGCAAAGTTCTAACTGGTTTAACTTTTAATTAAATAGGATTATCTTATATTAGCTTTTACTCGCGGCTTCAGTCGTTTTAATGTAGAGTTGATTTATATGTCGCGAACGGTACATCTTTTCTAAATGAAAAATACTTTATGTGCTATTCTGTACCCCTGACAATGTATATATAAAATTTCACCGTGGTCGGTTGAGTTGTTAAAACGTGAAACGTATAAGAAACTTTGAAGCCATGATAGTTAAGTTAATAGCGTGTTTGGACAATGCGTCTATAGATGTAGGTTCGAATCCTAGCAGCTGCTTCGGAGCTTTCTGTCAAGCTTTTTGAAGCTGTGAAGCTGTGAGGCTTTTTCTAAGTCCATCTGCCTAGTAACACTCTCGAGTTGAAGATCTTTCGCCAAGCATTTATTGATGTGTTCCGGCAGCTGCATTTGAGAGCCAGCCCCCTCTAAGTTTAGCGTCCTTTCTATCTTAGATCACATCTATGTTGTATTATAGGTGGTAGAGCCCCACTGAAGCTATTACTAGTTTCAGCATGAATAAGTCCGCTCGCCCGGGGTAGTACCACCCTCTTATAGAAAACCGACGTGAAGTAACAGTGCTTCTTACATTGTTGTCTTTCGTTCGGTCAGTGAGAGCGCCGGAGGCCTATCTCCCCTCTCCTCTCCCCGTCCCGCTCCTTCCCTCCAAACAACAGGCTGGCAATGCACTCTTGCGACTCCCCTAGTGTTAGTGTCTATGGACGGTGATGATCACTTAACACCAGGTGACCCATATGTTCGTTTGCCTCCCGATACATAAAAAAAACATCATTTAACATCAGATGATATTGTAATCAAACGATGACACCTATAAAATATAAAAAAAACTTACCTTCGCATTTACAATATTAGTTACGATTGTAAATATACATCACTACGTTTATCATTACCTAGTACAAAACAAAGTCAGTCCCCTACCGCGTCTGTCTGTTTGCGATAAACTCAAAAACTACTGCACGGATTTTCATGCGGTTTTCACCAGTAAATTAAGCGATTAAATGAGGAAGGTTTTGGTATATCATTTGTCAAGATTTTTTTTTACAATCAGGGCGGGACAACGTTTGCTGGGCCCGCTAGTTCTAAATAATTTAGATAATAAACAAAGAAGGCAGCTAGCTTCTGACAAGTTGTTTTATATTACTGTTGTATAACAGGCGTTAACTTTATACACGCCTATAAATCAAAGGGCATACGTCGTTTACCAACTTAGGACGCTGGGTACAGATTAATTATGCAAATGAATGTAGGTCTGCAGATGTCGATAGTCGGGGGATCGGTTACAAAGTAACCGTCAAGCATTGTAGGTACTACATGTCAAGTTATTATGAAATTTCGTAGGCGGTAGAGCCATGCTAAAGCTATTACTGGTTTCAGCATGAATGGGTCGGCTCGGTAGTACCACCTTCTCATAGAATAGTGACGTGAAGTAACAGTGTTTGCATTGTTGCGTTTCGTTCGGTCAGTGAGAGCGCCGGAGGCCCATCTCCCATTCCCTACCCTCACCTCTCCCCTCTCCCTCCCCTTCCCCCCAAACACAGGTCGGCAACGCACTTGCGACTCCTTTGGTGTTGCAAGTGTCTATGGACTGTGGTGATCACTTAACATCAGGTGACCCACCTGTTCGTTTGCATGCTATAACATTAAAAAAAAATTAAATGCAGAGTGTCGAAGATGTAGTCAATCGAAGCTATAATGAATTTCTTCTCTCAATAATAAACTTCTTTCTCAACCCTAACACGCAACGGTTATATACGAAATGAATCAAGGAAGCTAACTAAATAAGTAATTCGATATAAATTTTTATTTCAGAACAAAAAGTAGAAATTAATAGTTATTGTCAATATTAATTTCTGAAAAAATAAATAGGTTTATACACGTTTATAACGAGTCTTATTGATTTTGTTTTATATTTCTGTTGACTGGCTTTATGTTAATAAAACATCCTAAAATGTATAGTTAAAATTTAAGTATTACACTTAGGCTTTTATAGAAAGCCACCTCAAGAAATTGTAAGGTTAGTCAGATACGTGGAATATACTGTTTTTTATATTTTTCAAAATAGGAACATCTTAATGTTCTATGCATTGTAACTTTTTATACACTGTTGCGTCTACATGATATTACTACGAGTATTTGAGCTTCATTTAAACCAAGCATGTTATGAATATATTCCCCTTTGTTAAAGATTTACTTTTGAGATATTATTAAATATATAAAAAAAAAAAGTTTCAGGTTCAAGTTTGCGTGAAGAATGAAAAATTTTCCAATTTTATATTTGTAGCTTAGTAGTTTTGGTACTCATCTCTCATACTATCAACTCATTTTCTGTTAGTTTTTTTATGTTAGTTATAACTATGTACATATTTTTATCGTAAAACTTAAAAAAGAAAACATTTATGACCGGTTTTTTTTTATATTTTATAGGTTAGGGTGTTTGACCACAATATTATGTGATCGTTTTATAAAGCATAGTATGCTAGCTGGTATCTTTTGTTGTCTCCCTACGTGGTTTATCTCGGTTAAATGTGAACTATCTGTTACCGACTTCAAGTTAGCTGTGGTAAATTTTCATCAAAGACACTTCCTTAGTTTTACTTCTTGTCATGTAATATACAAAGTAGTGGGCTGACTAATCCATCCATCCACCCACGTAAAAGTCATACTGCTGGATTTAGGATCCCAAGTTTCTACAGGAGGTTTAGTTAAATGAAGTTGACATGCGATAAGAAAGGGTTTATATAAGTTACGTATATCTTTAACATGATGAAAAGACTGAAGTTGTATGGAAATGCGTGGCCTTTAAACATAATTCCTGTAGAAATGTCAAATCTCAAGGTAAGTTCTAATGAAAAGATTATCTTGATTGGTCTCTATAGTCGGTAGGTAGCTTGTTCACTACTTTCACTACTTTCAGTAATAAGATAGTATCTTAATTCGCCTATTATAAGCACCTAAGGAGGTAGGAAGTTATTACATTTAACGAAGTTAACTACAGACTCATGATATTAAAAATGAACAAAAATAACTTAAAATAACTCCAGTTAAATAAGAGATATAATTATTGTGAAATTACTTTATAAGAGGATGTAATGTGAATTACCATCTACTAGTGTGGAATAATTTAATCGCCTATAGCTATACAACTTGTATAGGGCCATCAGCGTCTGAAAGGAGCTAAATAAATTGTCGTGTTTACTTACTACTCACGAATTAAACAAAAACATGGATTAGAGTTTCGGTTTCATACAGGAAATGTTTTTCGATTTATTTATTCAGTTTTTGATATCTTTAGCGGAAACATCTCAAGCTGTCACGTTACAGTGTTTTGATCTAAAATTTGTTTCTGGCAATCCGTATTGTGGTATACGAGTGTAACTGGTTTCTCAGACGCAAACATCTCTCCGTGTTTGACATTTTGGTAGTATCGTGGTCCTCTGGACGACACCGGGAAGGTGCTCGAGAGGGTCATCGCCTCCCGGGTCGTCCGGCACCTGGAAGACGTGGGACCAAACTTGTCGGACGCGCAGTTCGGCTTCCGGTCGGGGCGTTCAACCTTGGATGCCCTGAGCCTCCTGAAGGTGCTCTCTGCGCAGGCGACCTCCCGGGGTCAAATACTGTTGGCGGTGTCACTAGACATCGCCAACGCCTTCAATAGCCTGCCGCATGGCGTTATACGGGAGGCGCTCCGCTTTTTCGGAGTGCTCCCGTACCTCCGGCGGCTGTTGAAGGCGTACCTCGAGGGGAGGGAGGTCATTTACGCAGACGGCAGAGGGCGGATGGTCCGACGTGGGACTCCTTGTGGAGTCCCACAGGGCTCCGTGTTAGGGCCACTATTGTGGAACCTGGGTTACGACTGGATGCTCCGCGGTGCGCTCCCATCAGGAACGCGCCTCATATGTTATGCGGACGACACCCTAGTCGTAGCCCAGGGGAAGGAATGGGCAGAGCTGGTGCGCCTGACGACATTGGCTACGACCTTCGTGGTCGGGTGCATCCGCCGACTGGGCCTCAAGGTGGCTCTTGAAAAAACCGAGGCCCTGCTGTTCCACGGGCCTCGGCAGGGGCCACCTCCTGGGGCCCACATAACGGTGGGCGGCGTACGTATCCGGATGGGGTCCCGGATGAAATATCTGGGCCTCACCCTGGACGGGCGCTGGCGGTTCGAGCCCCACTTAAAGGGGCTCGGACCGCGTATAGTAGGGGCAGCGGCGGCGCTCGGCCGCCTTCTCCCGAACAAGGGAGGGCCGGGCGCTGCCTACCGCCGTCTGTATGCAGGGGTGGTAAGGGCCATGGCCGCCTACAGGGCAGGCTGCCGCAGGGGCGGCTTCTCAGGAAGATAGCAGGCTCGATCCCTGGTCGCCCCTACCATGCGGCGGACGGTACACCGTGGGGTTTTAGTCCGTGCGAGTCGGACATAACCCACTCTCTCCCCCGAGACGATGGCGTATCCATAAAGGATTTCCCCACGTAAATAAAAAAAAAGGATCGTAGTCCTACTTAACTTTAGTTATACACACCTATCAGTTACTGTGACCATCTAAGCAAAATCAAGAAAATTGGGACACTTGTCTGCTACTTCCTTTAATGATAATAAACTTCACTAATATACCCACACGCCATGTTTTGAACATCGTTCCTAAAACATTATCATTACTTATGATTTTGTTTGTAAAAGGCAAGCACCTAAATAACAAAATTATGGCTTCACCTAAGTCGGCAATTAAAAGTTAAACGCTCGCTCACTGCTGGATCCAATACTCATTAAAAATTCAGATTCCGTGCTGAAGCCGTCCAAACTCAAAGTAATGAGTGAAAGTTACATTTTTTTTTGCAAAACTTCTATTGTTATTGTTATAGTACTTCTCGTTAATGCATATAATTTATTCGTTAAGAATAATTCGATGATTTATGTAAACTAGTGGGCGCCCAGTGGTCGACATTAGACCATAGTTCATTCGCTTTTTAAAGTTTGAATGTTATTAGGGTTCTTTTATCAAAGTGTATAACCTCTATTATCAAAGGCTTTCATCATGCCTACACAGTTATTTGCCACTTTTTTTTTAATTATATAAACATTTAAAAAAATCGATGTCTAAATGAAAATTGAAATTAATTATAAATTTCAAACAAAAAACAGACGGTTAGATAAAGTGGTAAGGCTCTCAAATACTAAGTAAACGAATAACTTTACGAAAATAAAGAAACTTATCGCAACTCATGACATAATTTTCAATTAATTTTACACGACACCATGGGTGCGTGGTGTTTCTGGGTGATATTGAATTAAGTATAGTCTGTACATTATGAGAAATAGTGATATGACCAGTATCATCATTTGGAAAAGTAATGGATACATAATAAAATCAAATGATGAATGCAAAACAAAGATGGTAACATTAACTTTTCAAAATGAATTCATTTTTGTTCATAATTCATCATCAACTGTACTAAATATAATTGCTACATCAAGTTGAACTGCATCATTGTAACCGCGGAGATGTAAGTCATGGATTACTTTCATGACCAAACAAATTTTCTTATTTTGATTTTACAAAGTATTTTTCGCTCATTTTTTTATTGAATCATCATTTAAAGTGAGTACACCATAAAGAAATACTAAACATTAAAATATTGACATTGACTTTGGAAATATTGCTTTACTCTTATGGCAACATGAAGCAAAGTGACATGAAGTGAAAGCAGTCCTGTCACATAAAAATTTTGGCATTCAATAAAACCAAAGAGAATAATAATTATTTCAGTAGTTCCATAAATTTACTAAAGATAAATTATTTATCAATTAATATAATGTATATTATGAATTTACATATTATATTATTATAAAATTAACCTACAATTTGACCAGTTGATTTCAAAGGGCATATTGTAAGGCATGCATCGTCAGTCATGTTAAAAATATTTAAAAGGTAATTGGAACGTAACAAGGTTGAAGGATGTTCGAAACGTCTTTTTCATTTACATGTGTGTATATGTTGTGTAAAATTCAAGCAGTAGTGTCATTAATGTATATTTTAATTAATTTAATATGCTTGTAATGCATTTTATATAAAAAAATAGCTTTGTGCACTTCTCTGCCATATAAACTTTAACTATGCTAAATTTCAAGTTCATCCGTTCGCGCAATTCGGTTAAAAAGGGGTGCAAAGTTTTGGCTTCACGTATTAATATATAAGATTTTCAATTTATCGTTCATGTAGTTCATTCATTTTATTGAAAGTGACGGAAGTATAATATGAAATCTAAAGTATTTGAATAAGCTTAAACATTTAAAAAATGGATAAAGTAGTCTTTTAAATTAACCTATGAAAAAAAATGGTGGCTCTATACTCACCAGTTTGGATACGGGCAAGAACACCTTTACATACATAGAAAACCTTTAGATATACAGTTTTAAAATTTCTGTGCAAGACAACGTAACGCGTATGAATAGAGGTAGTTAAAATAGGCAAACAATGAGTGTGAAAGAAGAATCACAATGTCTAATAATCACGACCTTCCAAATAAATATCGCGCACACATACTATGAGCATATTTAGTTCACGCCATTATTAAATCAATAAATAAGGTCACCCATATAATCTCACTATTGAAAGATAATTACTCCCTAAATACGTTTCGCACTATTTTGTTTAATTACGACACTTCTTTTATTTTTAGAGATAGAACTATGATATTGATTTGAAAATACGACAAAAACAAATATTCAATATCTGTACAAATATAGTAATTAGTATAAACTAGCGGGCCCGGCAGACGTTGTCCCGCCCTGATTAAAAATAAATCCTTGACAAATTATGTACCAAAACGTTCCTCATGAATGGCTTTATCCACTGGTGAAAACCGCATAAAAATCCGTTAAGTAGTTTTTGAGTTTATCGCGAACAGACAGACAGACAGACGCGGTAGGGGACTTTATTTTATACTATGTAATTAGTATAAATTAATCAAAACGGATACTCAATAATACTAATGCATAATCGATTTATATTACTAACATTAGGACATTTCAATAAACTATAATACACGATGTGTCAACAAGGTGCAATTTCCGACGTCAATGTCGCGCCAAGAATGAGAACTATTCCGATATTCCCGGGGTAAACAGTGGAATGTAGGCGCCTCTAAATTGCGTTGATCTATAAATTTATACAAGTATATAACCGAAGCTCTTGAAATAACTTAACCACTACTTAACCGTTGAAAAAGGTTTGTGGCAAATAAAAAAGTTGATTGCCGAGGGACCCAAACACTCGAGCCGTGTTTACTGCAAACAAGACAGACTTTAGGTAATTTCACCACTAAAGAAACAGAGTTGCAATAGAGTCGCTCTGGGAAAAAAAAATTGTTCCAGGAATTTTATTGCTCCGTTAGACGTGGTTTTTAACGTAAGGCACGTAATTTTGGAAGTAAAGTTGATTATACACGCGAGCTATATGCTTATTATTCGTATAGTTTCGTTGTTATTATTTATTTATTTTCATTCTATCATCTTCATCTCACATCAGTCTGTAGGAGACCCACTATAGGGCAATATATATATTTTTCCAGAAGGAAGGTACGGGTATAATCACCACTACGTCAACCCACGACGTTCAACGTATGATAAGTGAGCACCATGTGAACACTATACAAAAATTTTACGTTAAGCGCTTGTCATGTGAAAGTAACCTAAAAGTTTCACGTTTTTAGCTTACATAAAATCAACAGAAAGTTATAACTTTGTAATAAAGTTTGTATTAGAACCTAAAATCTAGAATACATTTATTTTAGACATGCATAAAAAGATTACGCTGTTCCTTGTAATAAACGAAATAAATGATTTATAATAAAACAATCTATATACAATAATAAAATATAATAGCAACCGACTCTAACAGACAATTATAATGACCTGAAAATACTACGGAAGAGGCCAATCGGTATCGGAGGATGAATATACGTACACAAACGGTCTCAAAACTTTACTAAGCAAAACTAGGCATTTTGTCAAGTTATTTACGATATTTCAGTAACACAACGTACTAGTATATATATTTTTTTATGATACGAAGAAAATTGACAGACGTTATTGAGTGTTCGTTTAAAATGAGATTTTCCAGGTCCCTAACTACATAAAAAGTAAGCTGGGTTCAATTTGATATTGACAGGGAGTATATTCATAAGTAATTTTATGTTACGTAAAACACTATCAATCATTAGGAGCGGCAGAGCGGCGCGGCGCGCGCACTGTTCCACACCGATGCCGCCACCAAACGCGACTCTGCCGTCTACGGACACCCCCATTTATCACACTTCGCGCTCTCTTAAGTGCTTTAGTGCGTCATAATCAACTCTGTATACCTCGATCTGTTCATCCATAAACAATCGTGTAACGAGTAGTACCGATCGGGAGCACGAACCGGCTTTATCGACCAATCATAACATACGAGGAATCTCAAAAGCGCTTCAGAATTACTATTGCGGCTATAAAGAATTCATAAGTACAATACGGACTGCCGCACAGTCGCACACATGAATTTTTATGGACGTAAATATTTTTCGTTACGACAATATCGTTAAATTTTTCATACGCAATATTGTATAAGTTAGATAAAGTAAACCGGCATTTTTCCTTCTTATAAAGATTAGAGAGACATTTTCGTTCGAAAGGTCATTAATATTCCTCCAGAAAGAATATTAGATGATTATATTTTTTACCAGACTGTAAATAATTCCTGGTGTAAAGAATTGGCATTTTCATACTATTTCTAAATTTTTTTTAGATTGGAATATCAACGTTGTACCCAACAATAAATTAATGTTACTACTTACTAAAATTCTTTTGACTAATTTACATAGCTTAAACCAATCGGTCTGGAAGAATATAATTTCGCACAATAGTCCATTAATATAATTTAGATGAATAAATAGTAACAAAAATATTTTTGAAAGTTCACCACCTAAAGATAAATAGGGAGCTAAATATATCATACATTCGAAGACGGTGCCAATGGAAAATATCATCGAACATACGGCTAAGACATAAATTAATATCATAGATTCTAAATTGCACAATAGTTAGTTCACTGCCTCAAATAAATCCATTGACAGAGCCGAGTAAATGAGAAGCTATTACCTTCCAGCGAACACATATGTTGAATGTGTGCACGTAGGATTATTAAAATTAATGGCTTTATTAAAGCGAACGTGCATCTAAATATGTAAACTATGCCGCACTATACATATGAATGAATGTGAGGTGTGGGAAGGAATATGATGAGAAAGCCCATATTCGATGCCGACAGCGGTTGACGTCGGCACAACGAGGGCGAATCATATTAGGGTCTCGCATTTATCTAAAACCGAGTTGGATATACATCTTTATCGCCAATATTATTAAATTTGGCAGAAGTACCTAAGATACTGAATCAATTTGACTATATTACCAAAGGAACATAACGGATTACCATCTCATCCATCTTACGGAGATCTCTAAATTATTATTACACTTTCTATATTCGGCACAAAAACACTATTTGGAGTAATGTGTCTGGAAGATTTTAAGGTAGAGTATATGTAAATTTGTGTTCAAGTCAAAAAATACATATGAAAGCGTAATATCTTTTATACAGAGCTGATTCGGTGTCGAGGTGAAACGCTACTATATTTTTTAATAAAGTTTCAATAACAAGTTCATTTTAAATTCCGCTGCTTACTGAGAATACCGCATATGTGTACAAATTACAACATTGTGGTAGTGGAATCTTATTTATAGGAGTTATAAAAGTTTTGAGTTCGATTCTAACACATTGCAGTCTCACAGTGCAGTTCAACATTATAGGTCCAAAGAGATTCAAATATAAGTTCCCCGTTGGCTAGATACACTAATAATTTACTTTGCTATAACAGCGTGGTAAGCGAGCGAGCTAAAAGACCTACTAAAATGTACTAGAATTTACGAACTTCTAACGGTGATATCAGTTGTTGCAAAAAATGTATTACTACAATTTATAATTCACACTACACACTAAAAAGCCAGATACGAAAGAGGTGTTAGTTTGTTAGCAATCACCGAGGTCAATCACTTTTAAGTTTAATAATAATGATAAAACAATTGAGATTCGTAAAAGGAATGCAGGAGATATTATAGTGTAATCAATAGTTTTACATAATAGATCGTCTATCTAAAAGGGGATGAAGTTTCCAACAGTCCTATGAAACAGTCGCTATTATAACACCTGATCTAGGAATATTTAGTATACAATGCAACTACACTATACTTAAGGTGTTATTTTAAATCAAAATAGTTACTGTACCTACTTCTCGTTTATATAATTTCGAACCGTTAGCGGTTTCTACCCTTTCAAATTACAGTACAAAACTTAATATCAATAAAGGTGGTGAGTTTTAATAACAAGCACTTAGATGTGCCAACCTTCATGGTGGTTGTAAATATATACGCTCAAATTCACCCCAAATTTTCTTTTATAAAATGTCCGTCCAAATCTTACTCGGAAGAACGTATTTTCAAAAATAAACTCACTTTTCGTAATCACAAAGTAATAAAAAATACTTATAGCTACATAAATAAATCCTATTATAAATAACATATTTATACTATATAATATTATACAAACTACTTATTACCGTGGTGACAGGTAATGGGGAAACGCATTAAGCTACCAGTGGTGCTCAGCAGTAGGGTACGACGCAACGTGGCTCATGAAATAAAATGCAAATAATGATTTTCGGAACTCCAAATACGCGACGACCCTCACGATTAGGCCTACATTACTTTAACCCTCTTATCCTTGCTAATATTATAAATACGAGTGTGTTTGTTTGTTAAGCTTGCACGCTATGATTATGCAACCGATTGTCATGAAATTTATACACGTTTGTCAAGGTTATAAAAAAAAACATAAAATACCTTTCATCCAGAAAGGAAGTACTGTACAAAAGATAGTTCAAATCTACGTTAACGCATGCGAAGCCGCTTAACAAAAGTTAATATAATTATACATTTTCTGCTTAAAATATATTTATATGTAGACATATATATTAAACTTATCATAAAGAATGGCACTCATATTTTAAATTGGATTGCTCTGATGATTGATATCCCGATAATACCATGGATTTTTAACATAATTTAAGTTACAAAAGGGTCACCGGAAATTATATTTTTAATGTTGACAAATTTAATGTAGTCGCTTATTGTTGTTACTTGATTGTAAATTCAATCGTACAGGAGAGATACAACGCCATTGGTTTTAAAATGCGGTTTGTTAAATTAGTTGTATTACTCTCTTTTTATATTTCGGGGTCAAATGAAATGGATAAAAATAACTATGTGTGTATAGTTCATATTCTAAAACTGAGTACTTTCTTTAAGGAATTCAGTATTTGAATATTCTATAATTTATGTTCTACAGGGTCCGTATACGCTTAGTTTGCAAAAGATTGAAGCGTGCAAAGGTCCTAAACAGCGCAGTTGTGGTAATTTTTTAATGGGAAATACGCAAAATACGTCCGATGTTCTATTTATTCTAGATTTATCTAGAGATTGTCCAGTGACCGCGGTAAAATGTTTTTTTTTATATCTTAAACAAATCATAGTTAAATTATTGTTTAGATTCAAAAATCGTTTTTTTTTAAATATATCTCTGTTTTGTTCAACTTTTAATAGTGCTCATTATTTATTTTTTTACCGAAATATTTCAGGCTAGAGCAACTATAAGTGCATATCAAAATAACAAAACTATGAAGAAATTGTGGAACTATTCTGCAAGTAAACCATGTCAGCATTTCGTACTGGGACCGATACTTGTAGAATCCCTCAATCTGACGAGCAATCATTGTATAATTAAAACGGTGAGTAATTACGTTAATTATATAAATAAAAATGGTAGAGATCTGCCGTTCCACGCTCATCACTTAAAAAACTACTGGAAAGCTTTTGATCAATTTCGTTTAGTTTTACTTTTTAGACACTTGGCCTATAAAAATATCAAGATAGCATTCAATATAAAGTTATTAAAGTTTTAAGAAACTATTTTAGTTTAAGTATTTAATCACTATACATTCAGCGATGTCTGTTTTCTTACCGTGGAGAGGTGGGGAAAGCGGTGTTGTGCTTGTGTCTTTGTCTCTGAACATAGAATTGATTGTTTCCGTAATAAACAACGTAGACGAAATCGCGGGTATCAATTAGTGTATAATAATGTACTATTTTTTTAGTAATTATTATAAGTATTATCTTATACTTTTTGTTAACAGGGTCATTATGAGGCACACTTAAACTTGAATGAAAAAGCGAAGACGTTTTTAGGCTCACAATTTTTTTATGGAACCTACGCATTCAAAACATTCGCTTATAATAAAGTTAACAACTTCTTTTGTGTAGATACAATAATTGATGTTACAAAAATGTAATTCACTTTGTCGAGTTTTCATTCAACTACTATATGAAATTCCTCTTTGTAAATTACTATTCAATATTAAGAAATGCTAAATGAAGATAAAATTTTGAAAATACTCTTCTTATAAATAATTTAAATTGTGAAAAGTATTTGTTCAACGCGGAAATAGTATTAATAAGAGATGATCTTTCTCCACCTTGCAATATAAATATCTATTTTGCTGGATTAATATAATATATATGTACAAATCCTTAAAAAATTAATCCTTTCGAGACATTTTTATTTCTCTCGCCATTCACTACGGAATTTACCCGTATGAATATTCAAGATTACCCATATAACAAATTAAGCATGCGAATATAAGCGTAATATAACTAATCTCTCTGTTGAGATTATAATTCGTTATAAATGGTCGCTAGAGAAAGCTCCGAGCCTGTCACCATTACCGCAAAAGAGAAAAAGGGATTCACATTAAAACGTGGCGAAATTTTACGGAACGAGAGCTCCGAGATAAGTACACAAGGAAAACGACGGCTGCACGTTATTGTTTTTGGAGTCTCATACCCATTCCTGTAACGTACGTCATATTGGTATAGCGCTATATGTGCTAGTGTATTTATATATCTATTTACTATAATAACAACGTGACTTGATGATAGCAATCAATATTATGAAATTTTTATAATGTTGTATACCTGTAGATAGAGATTGTTTTTCAGCTTATATGTTACTATTGATATGACAGAACTATAAAAATCCATGCACATAATATAGTTTATATTGGACTTTACTAATGTAAACTAATCACTAATGTGGCATGTGTTACAGTAAATTAACGCAGCGTTGTTTTACAATTGTGCCTACCTCTACATTCATAGATTCTGACTAAATAACTAAGGAGAGATTAATAAACAAAAGAGAAATATGCAAAATAACTATACTAGAAGTCGATAGAATTACACATACACATCCATATTAAGCTATCATTTGAATAATTTAGTATATGTTATGCGTTGAATTTATATATGACATTGATATATCACTCGCGGGGAAATGGAGCAAACGGGCTAAATTAAATTTTATTATTAACTAGCGGGCCCGGCAGACGTTGTCCCGCCCTGATTTCAAAAAAATCCTTGACAAATTATACACCAAAACGTTCCTCAAGAAACACTTTAACCAATGGAGAAAAACGGATGAAAAATCGATTAGTAATTTTTTAGATTATGGAAAAAGAAAGAAGGAAGGGGGGGGGGATTTTTTAATATTATGAATATATAAATGAACTACAAATAATTTTATAAAAAGCTATCTTCCGTTCAATGTTAAATTAAAATATATAGTACTCAAAATATCAAAGCGTTTATTATCGAACTACACAAAATAACATTAGTATCAAAGCTCTTGAATCGTTATATTTAAAATATTTATTTATTTGCAGATATTAATTATCTAATAATTTCTCCCGATTGTTTTAAATTGGCCCTCGAGAATGAACGGTGCAATTTTACAAAGCCACATTACTGCCGTAATCAAGTAATTTTATGTCATAAATTGAAATACACAACAAAACAACAATGAATCAGGAAATGTTCGTTAATTAATTAGTCCTTGTTCAACAGACTGAATAATTTATTTCAACTTATGCCTTTCATGCAATAAATTATACAATTTTAAACTGTAGGTACGCTTATAGAGTGGAGACTAAATATTTGAGTTAATTATACAAGGTATCATTTAAAGCTTTCGCGACCTTTGTAAGCATTTAATTACTAACATAATTACTCATGGCTTAGTCTAAGCGAAAATATGTTTACCATATTCCAATAATTACTTTTGCAGATACAGACTAGTTTTTGCTCGTGTTAACGTGATCCGATCTATTCTCCGGATATGTATGTAAAGTACTGTATAACCTTTTCTATACCCCTGACAACGTCTGTGGGAACTTTAATTATGTTCGGTTGACTATTTAAGGAAATGAAGTATAAGAAACAAACTCACTTTCGCATTTATAATATTATCTAAAAAGCGTATTACAATTTCATGAAAATACATTTTAATGAGCTGTGATAATTATAAAACAAATTACTTGTCTTACTAAAGAGCCGGGATCTACTGAGTAAATCTGGCCGGTAATGGCGCGGTAGCACCTGAGCTTGCGGCGGCCGCCCAGCGCTAATTTCCTAAAGCACAATATAAATTACCGCCTGAAAACAATGATGGCCGCGTTGAAACCCGCCCGGGCCTTGCGCCGTCCAAATTACTACGTACGCTAAAAGGAATCCTAGTTTAATTTAACACATACAAATTATTGCAAACCCGTCCACCACAGATCACTAAAACAAAACGGTTCACCCCGGTTTCAAAAGTTTCGCCAGAATTTAACAAACTCTCCATTGAATAATGTACGTTAGCTCTTTTGCTAAACAATTATTGTTAAAGATCGACAACAAAACGCGGTATAAAGTTAAATAGAAGTTTTACACAATCTTTGGCCTTTCAGACTTCGGTGCTTCAGTTTATGTCGAGTCAGGTAGTTAATTATTATACTCGCACAATGAATTGCTAAGGTTGACTTATTATCTTGACGTGATTTGACATTTTTTATACACTCTGATTTTGGTCGAATATTATCCATGGTGCGTAATCAAGCTAGACATCTATTCAAAAAAATCCTTAAGAATATTTACGAAGAGTTGAGGTAAATTTCCAAACATAACAACAACTAAATAAATATGGGACCATATCTCAGAATAATAAAGAAAATCTAACTGAACGATAACAAATCTGCATTCTCTTAATACTAAAGTAGAAATTCTGCAATCGTATTGCTAGAAATACGTATTACAACATGGAAATTGCATTGGCATAAAGCCTAAACTATTCCCGAAACGTCTTAAATATTGTTATTTAACATTAACAAACGATGTCTTGCATCAGATGCAGAAAATACTAAATGTATTTTACGGTAGACCTAAATAAAAGTAAAACGATTACGTAATGTAATACCAAGTTTTAACAATGAACAGAATAAAGTTCACAATATGTATGAAGAAACGAAACAGCTCCTTATTATTTACGGAAAATATATAATTTTAAGTTATTCAATTATATATTGTACCAACAGGCACGGCGGACATTGTCCCGCCCTGATAATAAAAAAAACTTGGAGTTAGGCATATGCTCTCGTTGACTTTTTTGTAGACATTATTAAGCTCTACAACTTTTCTCTAGAACTTAATCATATATCTCTCATCGTTAAGGCAGCGTTCGTAAGAAACGTTTTCGTTTGACCGTTTTTTTACCGACTTACTTTGCAAACTCGACTACCACAAAATTTTTTTTCTCATTTTTCGGGTTAACATATAGACTATGACACTTACAAATAACGTGGCTGTCTGTTGGTAAAAGAATTTTCAAAATAGGTTTAGTAGATTCAGATATTACTCCCTACAACCTCACAAACGTGACACAACGTCAATAAAAACGTGTATTTAATATTGCTAACTAGAATTGAATGCTGTAAAATAAGAAATGCTATATCACATGAACTGCACCTATTTCTTACATTTTTAGCACAGAGTACAATAGTGAAATATAAGAATTATAGTAGAGTTAGTTGTCTCGCGATTTCACTCAGACTTAATTTTTCTTTGTCACGCGCCGTATAACACGGCCCATCATCACTAAAAAACTAAGTTCTTACTAGAGTACTTTGTGTATAGTAATTACTCTGTGTCTGGGAGTTTTCGCGTAATGTTCGATAGCCCACACGTTGTCAAGGGAACAGAAAGGGACGTAACTTTCACCCAGAACAAATTTGCTATATCCGAGATAAAGATCAAATCAACATTAACGCGAGAAAAATCGCGATTAAAATCAAGTAAATTTTTCAAATCTGACTGGTTACCTCCAAAAATTATTGAAATCTCTTAAAAATAGATTAAATAAAAATAATTATCTTTCTTTCTTTTAATATACAATTATAGATTAATTCACAAATAGTATTTAAGTTTCTTCCATCTATAATAGAATTCAACTGGTTAATTTTTTCTCTACCGAAGATAGCTCAATAAAAATTGGTCGAAGCATGTCCAAATAAAGTAACACTTTGTCACGAGCTAATCAAAATTTTTCGAATATGAAAGAAAATTAATATCACACGTTTATATTGTATCCGATCGGAATATCCAATCAGCAGGGAAAGAGGTTATTTAAATGAGGTTATTTAAAAGAGGTTATTTAAATGCGTGACCCGTCATTAGGCGGATGGAAAGGTTCGGGACTCCAATACCTACGCGTTCGATAGACTCGTATAATCGACCTGTTAACGTTTCACCATACCACCCGACAGACCCTGTTTGACGCCGTTTATCTTTACTGCCGCCTAAACGAAATTCGGAACCCTATGGAACTTCAACCAGCGACCGGTAATCGATCTCCACAATTCAGTTTCAATGACTCATGTCATTTTTACTACATAATTTGATCTGTTACCGATAATGACATCTAACTTATTTAACTATAATTTGTCTAACTTTTTGCAGTGTAAATTTATTATTTCAACTAATATCAGTTATAAGCTAAAAGGCCGTCCGTTCTACTGATAAACCTTTCTATTGATAGACATACTTGTACATTTAACAAAAGAATTCTGATACGATAGTGCCTCTCACAATATCAAATAATACTTGCGCACGATAGTGTGTCCCACATGAATAAATAAGAAATATGGAAGACAAGCTTTTTTATGTTCATAAAGTATACGTTTATGAATCGAAATCCAAGTAGTTCATAGGTATACTTGTATCTTAAAATCGATAGAATAAGAAAAATCTAAATGTGCAGTAATTTAACGAACCAGCGACCCGCCCCAGCTTCGCACGTGTGCGATGTAGATACTAATACGGGGCAGTGTGGAGTGATTAGTAATACTATGATTAGTCTATGCTACAGGATGTCTTTAGGAATAATACTGTATTGTATAAAATAGCTTGGTGATTAACACATATTTTTTTTGTAAACAGATAAAAATGGTTACGGTGGGTCCTCTAGAGATAAATATATAGCATCGCGGACTTTTTATCGATTTTTTCAAGATATACAATTCCGTAATACATTAATTTGATCTATCTCGTGTAAGCATTATTTAATCTATGGAAGCTGTAATCATTGTTTATTAATTTATGGATTGATTTTTGTTTAATGAGAACACGATGTCGGCGGTAAGACGTGAGACGAATTTGAATATCGAATTTCTTTTTCTTTAATATTATTTATGGTCGAAAGTGGCTTTTGTTTTTCCTTTGGATTAATTCAAAAAACATTGAGATGTAATTGTGGTTGCTAAGACTAGTGGTATATAGACATGATTAATAAATATGTTATTATTTCCAAAATTCTGCACTTTTACTGAGTTGAATATATGAATCTTTCACCCGTAAGATTTAGCCATCGTTTCCTTGTTATGTTCGTTACGACATCACATTACAAATCTTTGAATTTTTCGGCTTTTTATTACATATAAGGTTCCTCTTGAATCACTCTATCTATTGCTGAAAACTGTATTAAAATCCGTTGAATAGTTTAAAAGATCTAATAGAACTTCTATAAGTTTCTATAAGAATATTTATCGAATCATGTCAATAAAATTAATTTGAAAATGAGAACAAAGCCAACAAAGATTAAGCCACCGTTAATCCTATATTTTAATCGAGCAAATAGTCTCGACGAATTTTATTAAAATATTAATTATGAACGAAAAAAGTTAAAATTCTTCTCAACTGTGTTTCGTAACGATCCTGTTGCCAAGACATTTATTAACATTAATAAAAATATACGAGAATTACATTTAAAAAAACAAGTCCAGTGATTATTTACTTACCTTGATTTATTTGCGGCGGCATTTATTTAAGCTTACCTGAAAACAAAAATGAAACAATTAAACAGTGTTCAAAGGAAAGGGTGCTAAGGGATTTGTTTTAAATAAATAACAATAGTTATTCTTACGATTTCCTACCTTCCATTTTTAAATAATTACAAAATACGGTCTTTCAATAAAAATTCCATATTTATTTAGTCTTACCAATGAATGCGTTTGTCAATTTTGGAGCTTAACTTGTAATTACATTATCAACTAAATAAATATCTAAAACAGGGGTTCTCAACCTTTTTTACTCCGCTACGCACTAACGTACTCTTTACAAATTCGCAACACCCTTATGTATATATAAACTTACATGCAAAACTTTGAATAGTACAAAGTAACCGAAAGTGAGTGTTAAAAATATTTCTTTTAAACTCCTGGACTATCCAAAATCATAGAGTTTAAAGATTCATACAAATGAATGTAGACCTTATGATTCACTGGTCAACAAACTGTGAGCAGCATAATTGTATAAATTAAAAATATATATCATATTTATTATATAAAACAATACAATTTATGTAACGTACATTTTTTTAAAATTGGCTAGATATATAAAAGAGTGATTCGTAATTTTCAGCCGATTTCAAATAATCAACCGAGAGCTTATAATGAAAAGATATGACATCGACCAATCAAAATGGATATTTAAAACGGACGAAGAAAAATAATTTTAACGAACCGTAGTATACAAAAAAATCTTTAATTTCATAAAGAAGCAAATTTAAATTCGTTGAAAAACGTTAACTTTGCAAAAGTTTTGCTTCCACTATAAGCCCAAGAACAGGATCAACAAGCAGATAATTAATTAATACTGAAAGATTTCAATTATAGATTTTAGTACAACTACGACTGCTGTTTTGTAAGTTATTTTTATATAAACATACTAGCGGACCGGGCGGACGTTGTCTGTTGAAAAAAAATGGGCGCCTGCGTTGTGAATCTAAACCATTCTCGAATCTCCACGAACACACACAAAAAATTTATGAAATGGTCCAGTCGTTTAGGAGGAGTTCAGTCACATACACACGCACACAAGAAATATATATCTTAAGATATTCAGTCAAGATGAATATTATAAACACAACAGACGGCGCTAAGACCTATCTATCTGTATCATTCCAGTGACGTTTATTTGACGGCCGAAAATCTATTTTTTCAGATAAATATTTCTTATTACGAGATTATCGTTCAAACTATTCACTTGCTTTTATAAACGTTCTGTACAATATTAAAAGGGGAAATAAATTATTAAATTCCTTTAGGACAAACCGATTCCTTTTGGTAAATCTTTCTGTCACAGAATTCAAATCGTAAAATCACAATTACGTCATATGTGACGTAATTTTATTTATTTTCATTTACAAGTGCACTGCACCTACCTAAAAATGCAAGTCATTTTTAGCAGTGGCACAAAGTATTGCATACAATTACGTAGCAAAATAACCTTTTAAATAACTAACCATAATAACTATATCAGTATAATTAGTGATAAAAAAGAACTCCCGCAATCCTTTTACAAATTATTCGATAAGAAGATCCTCGAGATAGACGATTATTTGAATAATTTAACAAAACTCATTTGACTACAGAACTTCCAGCATTAAATATTCCAATTAGTATTATAAATTAATACCTTTTCCTTTTAAGAACTTACTAAGGACTAAACTAATTATACAAAAATACGTAAAAACATGATAGAAAAATATAGTAGTAGAGTTTTTAAGTGTGACGTTTACATTTACTATCTTATTTTACGTACTCGCAACTACTCGCAGCTCTGCACGCATTTTTTTGTATACTGTTTTCGACTCCTTGCTCAATTTAATTAGAATATAGACATATACATTATTACTAATAATTTTAATAGGTTAAAAGTGTTGCAAGTGTCTATGGACGGTGGTGATCGCTTACCATCAGGTGACCCACATGTTCGTTTGCCTCCTATGATATAAAAAAAGAGGTTAACAATTTTGTAATTACGTGTACTTTTTTATACAACATATTATCAAAATTGATTGGGAGATAAAAAAGAATGAAATTTAATTTTAAAATTCCTGAAAGTACCTTTTTCTAGTATATTATCAACTGAAAAATAATATAAGTCGTCGATCTACAAAATTTCATAAAAATTGGTCAAATCATTTTTGAGTTAGAACGGGACATATAAATAGGCAAAAACATTTTGAACGTCATATTCGTAACCAAACGGCCTTTGTGTTATAGGTAACTATCACAACATTTTGTTAAAAAAATAATTCAAAAAGAGAACTACAGGTTTATTAATATATGGAGCAGAGAATAAATACCAAGAGGTTTAAAACACGTCGCATAAAGCCACAGGTTTTCAGTGGAAAAATTCAAAGAGCATAATATATAAAATTCGTTGTACATATATTTGGAAGAATTTAAGTTATGTTCAATGAATGTTGATAAACTCATTTCTAATTTTCTTTACCATTCTAGAAGTAATTAAGTTAAGTTGTGTATTACGTTTTTGGAATATAAACTATATATAAGGAATATAAGTGACTGCTATATTATAACATAATTGTGAAGCCATATGAATCGGTACAGTATAGAATACTTATATGTAATGATTTCACATAGTAAGTCATGACAATATTTTGGCTTTACCTTAAGTAATACGCTAACTATAACATATTTTATTGCGATTGGAAGCCCAATAAAAAGTGTGTGTGTACTTATGTACACGCGTTAGAAGTTATACTTCTTTGGTGTAACAAGATAAAAATCTTATCTTTCGCCTTATTCTACGTTTGTAGAAAAAACGACACTAACAATAGAAAAAGGTATTTAATACATTGAAAGTTTTAATACAAAGAAATACAAACAACAAATACAAAGAAACAAAATGTTGACTATAGCTAAGTTCAGGGTGTCGGTTTTTCGTGACGGTGTGCGCGCGCATCGTAATAACTTCAGGGTGTCGGTTTTTCGTGACGGTGTGCGCGTGCAATGTAAAAATTTACTCTCATAATTTTTCCGTAACACGCCAAAAGAAGTATAACTTCAAAAGTAATCTAGACAGTTCACTGTGAATGACAAATTAAAGATAATTTAGGATATATAGATATACCGTATCAAGACTACTTATAGTAGCTTATGTACTTTAAGAGTAAACTAGTAAAAAATTTATTGCTTTAGGGAAATATAATCTACAATACAAATTTCGATACAGCTTGTTTTTTTTTTTTTTTTTTTTTTTTTATAATTGAAAAAAAATTTATTTTTGGTAAAATAAAAAAAAAAAAAAACAAAAAAAAAAGGAAAACAACAAAAAAAATACTAATTTTCGGCGGGTTGCTGCTGTGATGAGGGCCTAAAAGGGACCAAGTCAGGGACGGCCCCCCCCCCCGGGGTGGTGGAAAAAATAGGGGGGGACCGGGAAAGGGAAAACCATAAAAGGGGTACTATGGGGGGTGTTGCACGGGGGGGGTGGTGGGGGAGACAGACGGGGGCACACCCCCCCCCTTTATTGTAAGAAAAGGACAATGAAGGAAAGAAAAAAGAAAAGGATTATATAACATATATAATTTACTCAAAGAACTTGTTGAAATCTTTGCTAAGATAGCAAAAGTGAACGACTCCTAGCTAATAAAAGCCACAATCTTCTACAGACAGTGGGTTAAAAAATAAATACTAAATGAAAGTATAATCCGAGACGACGCTAAGCTTCAAATACTCCCTAATGACTCGCTGCATCCGGATATAATCGAAATTGCTTTAGAAAAAACGATTTTTCCAGCAATGCAATGCTGTTACTTTAGCATGAGTGTTTTAACGATTACATAGTATTGTGATATTTAGATTCCTAAATTAGTATCTCAAAGGGATATTATAAAATCTTTTCTTATAGGGAATGTACATGGAAAATAAACTTTAGTGTCTCATTAAACATATTTGACCTTAACCTACATGGAATAATTCTTAGGTATGTGGGTGGTAAAGCCACGCTGAAGCTATTACTGGTTTCAGCATGAATGGGTCGGCTCGCTCGGGGTACTACCACCCTTTCATAGAAACACCGACGTGAAGTAACAGTGCTTGCATTATTGCGTTTCGTTAAGTCAATGAGAGCGCCGGAGACCCGCCTCCCCTCCCTTCCCCCTTTCCCATCCCCTTCCCCCATTCCCATTCCCCCAAACACAGGCTGGCAACGCACTTGCAACTCTCCTGGTATTGCTAGTGTCTGTGGACGATGGTGATCACTTAAGATCAGGTGAGCCATCAGTTCGTTTGCCTTCTATGATATAAAAAAAAAATTTTTTTTCATGGATAAATATCTTTAAAAATATATTCATATCGAGACAATGTATTACAATCTTTTTTTTCTAAACTAATGTCTGCGTAAAAAGTTTAGTTGAAATGTATGTTAACGCAGTCGGACGTTTATCACATATTAAAATGTGTTATTAATTAAACAATAAGGCTTATACCAAAAATATATGCCTGGTATTCGTTGTATATTATATTGAAAGTAACTTTATGTAAAAGAATAAACAGCACACAGTAAAATAAATTTTAAAAACATATGTAAAGATAAATATCGCAATAACATTGAATTAGAGTGGCTCCCAGATGCGTTATTATATTAAAAATTCATGTAGCATGAGAATCCAACCTACACAGAGATAAAATGATGACGCATCCCGTGGGCCTGTTGCTGCGTTGAATTACCCGGCTATAGAGAGAAAAGTGACGATGCCGTATAAAAAACATGATAAATCCCACACGGGAAACGAGAATGAATGCCTGTGTTAAAGTATATTTCGGTTTCATCTGTGTTTTTTAAATAAAAAGTATAATATTTATATTGCACTACAATGTTACCCGCAGGTGTATAATAAAATCTAATACATAAATAAATAAAATGTCTATTTTTTTCTAGTTAATCTTCGAGATAGCTAATTTTTACGTCGATTTTACAGATAGACGGAGGCCATTCTACATGGGCTAAGCAGTAACAATACCTAAACAAAAGTAATATAAAGTTGTAAAAAAGTTATAGAGATTAAATAGTTATAAATAAAGTTATAATTGAAACAGTAAAAGACAACCCACAATTAAACCATTCCAAATGAAACAACAAAACCATTATCATGAGAAAGAAGTCGCAGGTACCAGATAGTTACATTTTGCTTTGCGAAGGCTAAATTTCACACACGACCGTTTAACCCCACACTAGCATCGCTTGTATTACTCAGCAAATGACACATATACGTAAAATTTTAAACACTAAATCAAACACGACCTTGTCAATTACGCTCATCTTACAAAATTCAGACATGAGCAATGATCGATCCCGAGAGCACCCGTTTCAATATTAGCATATGCTCATGTTACAATCATGAGTTAGGATGGAAGAACACTCGGTTCAATATTAGTAGGGTTTACTGATACTATACCATGAGGCCTACTACGTTATGAACTACATAAACGACTACATATTTTAAAACCAAAATCAACTAAAAGTATGTACTTCACTGAAAGATAAATCTTATCTTAAAAATCAGTATAGTTGGAAAGTTGATTATATTTCATTATTTCATATTTTAATATTTCAAAATGAAATTTAAATACATCCTTTATTCAATATAGGCTCTAAGAAGGTACATATGAACGTCATAACCACTTCTTTATATGTAGTCCGGTGAAGCTGTTAAGGCCTTACTAGGCCAATAGCGTAGACAGTTCGAAAAAAAAACACTTCTTTATACTGCGACCCGAGGTTAATGCATAATAAGTCACACGTCACAAAAAACAATAAGAATAAGCAAATCATAAATTATTCGAATTCATACATCGAATATGTGATAAACAGAAAACGCATGCCTATTAATATTTGTAAATTAGACTACGCTCCACCTTGAAAGACAAAGAGCTTGATGAAATTGCAGAACTATAGAATTGTATCTTAGCCAGTGTCTTCCTTTGATTTTTTGACAAAGTTAAGGATACTCATTGTATTATTGATTTCAATAAAATACGAAAAGAAAGAACGTGAACATAATTCATAGTTATTTCTGTCGGAATACGCGGAGAATGCGATTTATAGTTTAGTATAGTCATTTATAATTTTACCTACACGTTCCAATAGACTGGACATATATATATGTTTAGGTATTCCTAATGATAATAATATAGTAATACTTTCAGAATATTTATATAACTTGTTCAACAAAAAGTATTCTCACTGTATTCATAATATCAAGACATACTTTCACAAATAAAAGTTTATAACTTTTCCAGAAAAGTTATTTCAAAATAATTTGTACTTTCACGAACAGAATTGACGTCTATTTTTAACTAAGTAATCACGATTCCGTGTAGTCATGTTGTTAATATAAATATAAATTATATTTTGTACTATAAGGAAAGTTAACACATTTTATAAATTTTCTGTGGGGAAAAACAATCGGAAATAAAGTTTTATTGCTTCCTCTCGGCCATTGTTGGGCAGTCACGCGCACTTCGAAAGACGCTACACACCTGTCGACGGCGTTTACCGCTTGGGACCGCACTTTTGTTTCTTTGTATTTCTACCATATTTCTTTTCTTTTACTTCGACTGTAACAATATAAATCTACTTCGTAACTACTTAGTGCAGTGGATAGAGATTTATTTTTGTAATGGCGTACCAATCTACGACTTTCAATGAAATTCAGATTTGAAACCTAAACGATTTTGCGTGACTAACTAAAAATATTACTATCCTTATCTAACATTTAATATTGAACAATATTACTTTAAATAGTATGTGGTACATAACTAATGTACCTTTTATAATTATTAGCGATGCTTTCTAACAAAATATTACACGTGTACGAACCGAATAGTTTTGTTTATTACTTATTTCTAATAAAGTCCCGGTTATTCTTAGGATTAATTAAATTAATAAATCCATATACCTAAAGTGAAATAGAATTATATATAATTTAAAAATTCATTACTACTTCATAGCATTAAGTATTACAAAAGTTTATAACGTATTATCAAGGTCAGTACATAAAGTTTAATAAATCGATTAATATTGGCTCAAAAGTAAATAAGCTCTTATCCTTTTTATAATCTCAGTTCAAACTCCGAATATTATAACTTTTAATGTTAGTGGTAAGATAATCTACTACAATAACAACGCAGTTCCTAATGTCTTAAATACACAAAGTCCTTTACCTACACTAATATTATAAAGAGGTAAAGTTTGTGAATTTGTGACGTTGTAGAGGGTAATATCTACTGAATCGATTTTGAAAATTCTTTTACCAATAGAAAGCCACGTTATTTGTGAGTGTCATAGGCTATACATTAACCGGAAAAATGAAAAGACTTTTTTGTGGTAGTTGGATTTGCAAAGTAAGTCGGAGAAAAAACGGTCGAACGAAAACGTTTCTTACGAACGCTGTCTTAACGATGAGAGATATATAATTGAGTTCCAAAGAGAAGTTGTAGAGATTGATAATGGCTACAAAAAAGTCACCGACAGCATATGTCTAACTTTTATATTTAAGTCACAAAAAGTAGTTTTTTATAAATGTTTACCGCCCAACGAAGTGGGCACGGGTCTGCTAGTATATAATAAATGTAATGTTACCTACGTTCATTCGTAGTATAAGTCGAGAAATTATAATCAGATAGAGCGCTAACTAAAGATACAATATTATAATGAGTAATTAGAAGGAGAAAGTCACTGTAAGGAAAGGACGTTACATAAGTGACATATTTAAAAGACAAAATTTCAACCTGGGGGAAGTAATTGCTTAATCAAGTGGGCACTAGAAAAAGCCCTATCATGACACTATTTTCTCATCAAAATGTTTTTTCAAATCATTATAGAATTCAAACCTATGTTGATCGACGTGGTTTTAAAATATCAATCATCATTTCAATTTCTTCATTCATATTTTGATTCATATAATCTTATAATAACGATAGAGTTCTGCCGTTCTGCGCACTTTACGAAAAAACTACTGAATGGATCTCGATAATTTTTTTCTAATTTTACTTCAGAATAACTTGGTCCTTATATAAAAAGAAATGTTGTAAGAAAAGTCTCTTTCTTTTTTTTTTCTTACGAACATAAGATATATCTTAACAAGATAAAAATACAAAGTAGTTGAAGTCGCGGGTATCACCCATTAATAATATATCTGAGCCCTGCAGGTTTACACTCGTTCAATGTCTGAAATATTGTCAACGCAATTATTAGGTAAATTTAAGCAAATTCCGTACAAAGCACGACTGTTGCGTAAGAAGAAGACGATAGAAGTGAGCTGTATGGCATGTAACTTCACTGACATAAGCCTTCAAAATTCGTCCTTTCTCGTGAATGCTTAGTTCTCGTGGGGCGGCCAACTTACGCCGATATTCAGAACCGTGTCACATAGTCCACTCGCAATTTTATTTTGTTTTCATTTAGTGTACTCTGTAACCTAAATTTCATATAGTAATTGTTATGCTCCTAAGTGTTGTAACGTGATAGCCAAAAAAATCGAGTGATACATCCAAAAATTACCGCAAATCAACAAAAAAAAAAGGATCTGTTGAGATTTATAGTATAGCTAATTATCATAATGAATTAAATTCGTTTCCGTAGTGCTCCATCACTGTACTATAAATTGTTCACCTTCAACCTGTTTAACATTTAAGTTAAAGGGTAAAAAAATGTATAATAAAGGTCGAAACATGAACGTAAATATTACAACATATATATATGAATGTAAAACAGTGAATAATTTCCTAAATGCTGAATATAAGAAAACTTTACCGTCAGAGCGTGATTTACGAGTAAGGCCCAAATTTTCATAATTTTATGGAGCTACTCACACACGAATCGGTTTGATATTATGTATTGAGTTCTCAAAGAGATTAAACTAGTATGAACAAACTGCCGCGACTGTCCCGTCACGACCATCATAAGTAAAGTTAAGCCGCTTTTGGACTTAAACTCTTTTAGGTGGGGTTTAGGCAGATAGCTAATTTGGCTGAACACATTTATAATTAAAATAAACCATTTTCATGTTTATTTTATTAAAACCCTGGTATATAGTAATTTCAAGGTTTTTATACTATAGGATAATTACATTAATATCAAAAATTAAATCCATCATAGGATCGGTAAATCTATCTATACATATAATAAGAATCTAAATTTAATGTCTCTGTACTTATTCGTTTTTCGTGAAAATATTTGTTGCAGATGTCTAGAAATAAGTAATAAAATATATTTCAATCATTTTAGAAATGTCTGTATGTCTATCTGTCTGTTTGTAAGAACACACATCACTGCCTAAGTACCGGGTTCACGATAAAACCTCACCAAGAAAATCATAAAGCCTATTCTCGAGAATAACTTAGTCTTTGTTTCATTAAAATCGGTTGACTCTATCAAAAGTTATTGTAATTTGAATGACGACGCGACTTAAGTACGAGAGAAAAGTTGATAAGTAAATGGACTTAATACATTCAGAAGATTTTATTAGCCACTGTTTTTTTACATTAGTTTCCTGTGTCGGAGTCGCGGGCACAGTTATAAATAAATATAATTTTATTTCGTTGCGTTTCTTAATTTGTAATAACAAGACGTTAATTATTTTTATATTCTATTCCTAACTTATTGTGCTCAAGAGTATTTGAGAATTTGAGCTGTCACAGTAAACATCTATTGTTATCTAGTAACAACTGTCTTAGATATTTATTACAAAGCCAAGAGACAGTGTACGATTGATCCGAACCCGTTTACAGCAGTGCTGCGAGTTATCACATAAACAAAATAAATATCAATATACTTCACAGTATTACGAACGTACAGCTTGCGATATTAAGCATGTTAGTAACATGTTTACATTTATTATAACAACGTGATAAAACATAACTCAGCGGTATGAAAAAATAAACCATAAATGCTCCGTATAGCGATCACATTCGAGGCAATAAGTCACCATATAACATAGTATAGTAATATTTCATATTAAAAGCGAAGAGCCTTGTCGTTACGTGAGTTGCTGAAAACGTGAGCTGAAAAGTGGAGACGGCGTTTTATTTTTATACCTGGTTATAAAAAGCCTTTAGACTAAGTCACTTAAAAATTCTACCGAGTGGCCAGAGTTGACAAGTTTTTTAAAAACTGTTTTATGAAGAGTACAAAATTATTTTAGTACTGCCTTTTCTTATTAACTACATATTTTATTAAAGATAGCAGGCACGGCGGACGTTATCCCGCCCTGATAATAAAAAAAACCGTGAAGTTAGACATATGCTTCCGCTGACTTTTAGGAGACATTATCAAGCTCTACAACTTTTCTTTAGAGCTCAATCATATATCTCTCATCGTTAAGACAGCGTTCTTAATAAATGTTTTCGTTCAACCGTTTTTTCTCCGACTTACTTTGCAAATCTGAATACTACAAAAAAGTCTTTTCATTTTTCGGGTTAATCTATAGCCTATGATACTCATAAATAACGTGGCTTTTTATTAATAATAGAATTTTCATAATCGGTTAAGTAGATCCAGAGATTACCCCCTACAACATCACAAACTCACAAACTTTATCTCTTTATAATATTAACTAGCGGGCTCGGCAGACGTTGTTCCGCCCTGATTATAAAAAAATCCAGGACAAATTATATACTAAAACGTTCCTCGTGAATCACTTTATCCACTGGTGAAAACCGCATAAAGATCCGTTCAGTAGTTTTTGAGTTTATCGCGAACAGACAGACAGACAGACGCGATAGGGGACTTTGTTTTATACTATGTAATGATATAGATTTTCAACACGATCAAAAAGAAATACCCAAATATACATCACGTAATAACGCAAGAACAATAGTTCTAGCCAGTAATTGAGATTTAACTATACATATACTATACAATGCTTCTTTTCAGGATAAGAACTATATGCATATACATCCTTTGCCGCAACCTGCGCCATGCTACAATTATTACAACATTCCTCCAAAAATTACAAGCAACACATAAAAAAATTATCCATAAATATATAAAATTGAAGTGTTTGTTTGCTATGTTAAAACAACTTATTACTACACGGGTATGTGTGTATAAGGTACCTACTTATAATAAGAAGTCATTTATTTAAATTTTTTCTTTCTGTTTATTCCGACTAATCTCCGAAATGTTTGGGCCGATTTTAACGGGACTTTCACTAGCAAATATCGGATGTTATAAAAGCCACTTTTAGTTTATAAAAAAAATAAGGTTCCAGGCAAATGTAAATATACTAAACAGGCAGTGTCCAGTACCGAGACCACCCTGTACACACATTTAAACTGAATAGATTTTTTTTGCTAAATTCCACTTCGACGAGTTCGCATGTAAAAAGTAGAATTAAATAACTGTAGCTATCAAATTAAATTATTTACTAAATTTAACGTATCTAATATAGAAAGTGGTGAAAATGTTTTTGCATTACAATTCAAGTCAAACCTTACCCTATTAGTGTATCCACACACGAACGGGCGGCAAACCATTCCAACTTACGCTGTATCGCTTACATTGTACATAACTATTGTACGTGAACTGAAAATGGTATACGGAAGTGGGTAAATTGAAGACAGCAAGTTGCACCTTATATATATTAACACCTGTTACCGTTGCAAGGAGAAGCCGACTTTAAACAAAATTAAAGTAAATCTTAGGCGAAATCGGAGAGTGTTAAATTTTACGTTCCGGATAAGTTAATGAACAATTTTCCGAGCACAAACATTCCTTTCAAATTTAATTTAAATGCTTTCGGAGATTCGATTCCTCGAACTGATGACCGCAATCATTCAACATTAGTACTCTTTATACTGATAAATCAAAAGAGAATGTTATTTAAACGCGTGTGGCTATTATATATAAGTAAAATAAAATACTAACAAGATTCAATTCCAAATACCATGATTTATGAAAAAAAATAAACGCGGCTTCTATATCTAAAAAAATATGTGATTTTACAATACCTTCCTAATTTGATGCAAGTGACATTTTATAACAATTTTATCATAAGGTAAGTATGGAGGTGGCGATATAAGATACCAGAGATGACTGATCTTATTAAGCTGACCTTAAAGTGAATAATTTGTAGCTAGTAGCTATAATCGGATATCTTGCAGGATATTTTTGCAGGTGGTATGAAGTTAACACTGGTTTTAGCATGAATGGGTCGGCTCGCCCGGGATAGTACCACCCTCTCAGTGAAAACCGACGTGAAGTAACAGTGCTCGCATTGTTGCGTTTCGTTCGGTCAGTGAGAGCGCCGGTGGCCCACCTCCCCTCCCCTCGCCCCCAAACCCAGGCTGGCAGCGCACTAACGACTCCCCCTGTTTTGCAACTGTCTATAGACGATAGTGATCAGGTATATTATATATATATATATTATATATATATTATATGTATATTATATATATATCGTATATAAGTATATATATACTTATATACTAGCGGACCTGGCGGACGTTGTCCTGCCTTGATAATAAAAAATAGAAATCCCAAAAGTCAACCGCAGCGCCACCTACCGGGTCCAATTGTGAATCTAAACCATTCTCGGATCCACTCGAACACGCACAAAAAATTTCATCAAAATCGGTCCAGTCGTTTAGGAGGAGTTCAGTCACATACACACGCACACAAGAAATATATATATTAAGATATATCATAGCAGGCAAACGAACAGGTGGGTCACCTGATTTTAAGTGATCACCATCGTCTATAGACAGTTGCAAATATATATATTATATATATATATATATATATATATTTATAATATATATATATAATAAATATATTATATATTATATATATATATATACTAGCGCGCACGGCAGACGAATCACTTTGTCCACTGGTGAAAACCGCTTGAAAATCCGTTCAGTAGTTTTTGAGTTTATCGCGAACAGACAGACAGACAGACAGACAGACGCCATAGGGAACTTTGTTTTATACTATGTAATGAAGAGCAACGACAGACAATGACAGACAGACAGACGTCTCTTAAAATTCTTGCTTATAGATAACAGCTTTCGGTAAAGGAATCATGATGAAACTATATATATACATGGGGATTTGTCAAATCTTCACATGCCTAAGACACAAACCTTAAGGTCACGAAACATATCAAATCAACTTTGTACAGTTGTTTTTCAGAAGCGACTTCTTTACATATAACACACTTCCACATCGTCATTTAAAACCAGGTGAGATTTTTAACAAATTAACGTATAAATTGTTAAAAAAACGAACCTAAATGAAAATAGAACAACCTTATAAATGATGGTTACGATGCATTAGTTCAAAAGTCGTATTTGTTGTAGGCAACTTATATAGCCGCTTCTTCCACGCCCTTCTTCACAAGCCATTAACTATCCGTTCATCGAAGTAAACTCTCCTCGCCCGCTTACAAGCACGATAATTAACCAAATGTTGAAAACTTTAAACATTTCTCCATTTACCAAAGTCATTACCGATCGTGATTCTAACTTACAAAACAATATTTATATGGATAAATTTGTTCACAAAAAAGACGAACTTATTGTAGAATAATGTTACGTTTGCAATAACATTAACAATACGAATAAATAAACTAACCGTTTCACAATTTTTTTTTATTTCATAGGAGGCCAACGAACAGGTGGGTCACCTGATGTTAAGTGATCAACATCATCCATAGACACTTGCGACACCAAGGGAGGTGCAAGTGCGTTGCCAGCCTGTCTGGGGGAAGTGGGGTTAGGGGGAGGGGATGGGGATATCAAGGAAGGGTAGGGGAGGTGGGTAACCAGCGCTCTCACTGACCAAATGAAACGCAACAATGCAAGCACTGTTACTTCACGTCGGTTTTCTGTGAAAGGGTGGTGCTACCCCGGGCGAGCCGACCCATTTATGCTGAAACCAATGATATCTTCAGCGTGGCTCTACCACCTACAAAACTTACATTTAATATATTTAAAAGATTAGATATATTAAATTTTTGAAGAATATTCATTTCGATCGAACTTGCCTCTGTTCATTACATTCGAGTCAAAACAAAAACATGTACAGACGTAAGGTAATACTTTGTTATGACGAAGAAAACAAATATAGACTTTCTTTACTCAAAACAAAGTAAACATACGTATATTTTTTTAATCAATACATATAACATCGTAATTTTTTCGCATATGTACCTACATTGGCTATACTAGAGGTAAACTAATCAGGTGGATGATAGGTGAGTTAAATACTACAAAAAAAAAGTGTGTGTGTACACGCGTTAGAAGCTATACTTCTTTGGCGTAACAAGATAAAAATCTTATCAAAAATTTTATCTTTCGCCTTATTCTACGTTTGTAGAAAAAACGACACTAACAATAGAAAAAATATACATTGAATGTTTTAATACAAAGAAATACAAACAACAAATACAAAGAAACAAAATGTGGACTATAGCTAACTTCAGGGTGTCAGTTTTTCATGACGGTGTGCGCACGCATCGTAATAACTTCAGGATGTCGGTTTTTCGTGACGGTGTGCGCGCGCATCGTAATAACTTCAGGATGTCGGTTTTTCGGGACGGTGTGCGCGCGCATCGTAATAATTTCAGGATGTCGGTTTTTCGGGACGTTGTGCGCACGCATCGTAAAAATTTACTCTCATCATATTTCCCTTACGCGCCAAAGGAAATATCCTATTTTAACTTCAAAAATATTTGTTGAATATCTATGTGATTTTCGGTTTATATGCCGAAGAAGTTATAGAAAATGTATCACTTGAAAATTAATCATTAAAATTACTAGTTTTGAATATACTTGACAAAATAACATATAGCTTAATTCGAGGCTAAATATAATTGCGACTTTTTTCAGTAACGAAGGTTAAAGCGGAGATCCACAATAATTAAGGCAAAATTTCATTGGTTGCTAATTATATAATTTATAGGCCTTATAAGGACAAAGCAGTAATAGTAAATATGCGAATGAAACTAGGTCAAATAAACAAAGCTTTCATTAAACGTTAGGTTATAAAATAAGCTAAAGAAACGGCAATTGCCATTAGGCCAGTTGTATAGTAAAGATAAAAATATCCAGACAGCTAAATAGAAATCATAAATTAATGCTGGCCTGAGAACAGAGTAACCACATAAATTATAATACCAGTTCGTTTTATTTTATTATAACTAAACCGTAGTCCTAAATATATGGTGAATTTGAAAGAAAAATTATAAAATAAACTTAAGTTTTAAAGCTAGATCGAGTTTAACTTAAATTGTTTCTCGCGTAAACACTCATCTAAAATAATGTATATATTTATTTTTAATTGGATGCAGCACAATATCACCATTAGGTACATATATTAGTAGACGCATTCGTTCGTATTGTAGAGACTATATTAAAATTATTATAAATATTTAGGATAACATTCTTACAGTTGGTAACAAAATACTGCCCTTTAAATCCAAGTTAGAAACGTACCTTGTATAATATTAAGCAATAATAGAAAAAAAGCTATAATTCTCCAAAATTAAATTAAAATTTTTCCTACAAAAAATGTGTACGTTAAAAAAATTATTAATTATACGTTAAATATACCTACATATTCAGTTGTTTTGCAAAAGAGCAGTGTTTTAGTCGAGGCAACATTATCAATCATACTATTTAGGGTGACATAAGTGGACCCTCCTCATGCGAGCCTGAAGTTCCATTAGTCACGAGGCCACGCCCGATACTGATACGGTCTTCTTTAGCTATTTTAACAATAGCCAGCTAATACACTCTAAATTTATCCCTTTAATGGTCTTTCTGAACTGAGAATAGCAAATATGAATGAAAAACTATTCAACTATTCAAACTATACAGCTTTATGTAATCTACAAAAGGTGATTGTTCATATTTTAAAAACAAAATATATAATCAGACCTAATTTAATAGTAGTGTATAATTGTTTTAAGTTTATCTAATTAACAATTATGTTCCCACATTGGGTAATAAGATGGTATCAAAATTAATTTCAATTGCTATAACATGTTATCATCATCACCAGCCTATAAAAGACCCACTGCAGGGCCATAGGCCTCTTCTCGAAGGAAGGTAAGGGCGTAATCACCACGCTAGCCCATGACGTATTGGCGATTACAAACTCTGAGAGGTCCACAAGTTCTAGGTTTTCCCACATACAGTAGTACTATAAGAACATTTCTCAGGTTTAGATTTCTTTACAATGTTTTCCTTCACCGTCAGCCGATAGTGTTACCAATTTAAATTAGTAAATAATTAAATTAAATTGAATTAGTACGTGAATTCTGAAAAATTCGTTGGTACATGCCGGGGTTCGAACCTGCGGACATCGAAATAATAATCCACCGGTCAAACCACTAGGCCACCACGACTTATATAACATGTAAGTTATTTTTTTTAATGATAATATAACGAATAATAAATTAAGATTAAGAAAATTTATTAGGAAATTTTAGCAAGTACGAGTATACACTAAATGTGAAGAAAATTAAAAGAACATACATACATAACGAATTCTCTCTAGTATCAAGTCCAATAATTAATTGTATTTCGTTAAATAAATTGCCAACTTATCGAGATATATCGAATTTAATGTAATCAAATAAATTATGTATACAACTTGGATCTAGTAAAACGTATTTTTACAGAGTTACATGATAACCGAAAAACCGCAAAATGAAAGCGATCTTAGACATAATTTTTGTTATATCAAATTTTCCAAAAAATAAGAAAGCGACGATGTATTTCGTAAGTTAAATTAAAAGTTATACAGGCAAGAATACTTAGTTTCTCTACAATTAATTTTCTCACTATTCGCTATAACAAGTTCCCAACGACCAATAACTTTGACATATTTTTGTTCCAACTTTACAGATTTTCCAAATTCAAGTTAATTAGGTTAATAAACTACGGGTCATTCGTATTGAAATAATAAGAAGGAATGATATTTATTTCAATAAAAACGTAAAAACAAAACATACTACAATATATAATTATTTTATTAGACAACAATTATTTATTTTAATTAATCTAAACGACTAATCACTGATATATTTTACAACCTTTTATTAACGATAAAGAAAGATTAAGAGCCTAAATGATATTTTAAAATTCAATACGAAAATGGCAAAAGCCTCGTCTACGTGTTTAAACATAAACGGCCCAATATACTCGGGGGAGACCAAGCTCAAGTGATTTTTATGGCGACGAAACCGAGTAATTCTTGGATCTTATGGCATCTATAAACCCTCTCCTGTCGTTTTGACGATTTAGCTAAATTTTCCATTACGTCATCGTCTCGTCCCACCCAACTCTAAATCTTTAAAATTAATAGGATTCGTTATTCCAATATTCTGAATGACAAAGAAAATATTATAAGATAAGTAGCCTTACGTATAATTAACTAAGCACTCCTTACTAGTATCACAAATGTCATAGTGAGGTTGTTTATTCGTTACGTTTTCACGCCTAAACTACGCAACTGATCATCATGAAGTGTATACACGTTTTATTATCCAGAAAAAAAAGTACTGTTCCCAAAGAATAGTTCAAATCTATATTAAAACGAGTTAAGCCGCGGGTAAAAACTAGTAATAAAGTATCTATTCATAATTGTAAGTAGTGTCTGTATTAATGTTTATAATAATTTCAACTGAACAAACGAAGAAAAAAGGAAATAAAGTAAAATCGATTTGAGTTAGATAACCGAAGGAAAACTACGCTAAGAAATGTGCAAACAGAATCAAAAATCAACTGATTCGATTTGTGGCGGCAAAACGGTAGGAAGTGGAATAACTTTATCGCCTACGTTTCCTTCTTGTGATCATATTATCGTTTAATCTAAACATCTTGTCCGTCGATTAGGTATTCGACAAATGCCTGCCACTTTTCTGTTTTACACACATTTAATTAATATCTAAAGATTTTTAAGGATAAATATATTTCTCCTCTGTTTGGCAATCGCTTTTTTGAAGTAAAACTTCTTTAGGCGCGACTAGGAGGTAACTGGATGACAAAATGGCGTCACGTTTCTGTACCGTCCAGTTTTTATATATTTTTGATTTTGTCAATAAATAGTTTATAAACATTTGAAACAAATAATGAAAAACATTTGAAAAAAACGTTAATAAAAATATTAAATTTAATAATAATAAAAATCATACAATAGAATTAATTATGTATATTCGGGCGCGCAACCGTGCTACCATCTGGTTTCAATGTGAGTAAGTAACATATAAAAAAGTTTTACTTCAATCGCGTGTGCCGGTTACGCGCACTCATTTTTTTGTTTACTAGCTATTGAGTTTTATAAATAAAAAAAATTGCCTTTTTTTATAAGTTTGTAATTGTTTTACAACACGCTCCTTGCGCTCTACAATCTAGAATATTTTTACAATACTTAATACAGTTTCTACGATGTACAAAAAATATAAAAAGAAATATAGATAACAATATCTACATATATAAACACGCGAAGAAACAAAATTGTAGCGATTACTATAGTCGAATATCGACCACTGAATGACCACTAGTAATATTAGGACGTGGAAATTATTATAGAATTCAGAATTGTTTATAGACGTATATATGTTAAAAAATGTCGATTGTAATGTAACAACGGTTCCAGAATTTCGATCATAATAAAATGCTATCCTCATATATTGCTTTTTTATATTATGAACAATCACAACAACAAAATCCATACCTATATTGAGTTATTGTATGAACTAAGTGTAAAATGGAATTTTCTACACTTTTACGTTTTTAATGTCTTCTGCAAAATGTTATCTTTCATATCATGACAATTATTATCAAACACGATTTCTCAAAAGTTGACTCATACGAATTATGCCTAATTTTATTCTGTATTCACGTTTTACATGTACCTATTATAAAATAAAGATATTTCTTAAGTTAATTTATATCTTCTATATAAATTACAAATCAACTGCCGAGCGTATGTACACATAACTTCAAAACGGCTGCACCTACATGGGTAATTCGTTTCTGATATATGCATAATTGTCAAGACAATTTTTGCATTTTGTATGTGGTAGAACCATGCTGAAGTTATTACTGGTTGCAGCATGAATGGGTCGGCTCGCCTGCGGTACTACCACCCTCTCATAGAAAACTGACGGAAAGTAACAGTGTTCGTATGTTGCGTTTCGTTCGGTCAGTAAGAGTGCCGGATACCCTCCGCCCCCTCCCTCTCCTCCTCCCCCAAAACACAGCTGGCAATACACTTGCGATTCCCCTGGTGTTGGAATCACTTAACATCAGGTGACACGCCCGTTCGTTTGCCTCCTATGATATAAAAAAAATTAAGGATAAAATTTGAAAAATCGTACGACAAAGTAAAAATTTTGTTTTAAAAAATCTCTTTATAAAAAAGTGGGTGAATGAACGAGTGATTGACGTCCAATTGTTCAGTTAGTTAGTGGGAGGCAGGGGCTGGCAACTAGTTTAAAATATATTTTCTTTTTGAAGTTATACTTCTTTAGGCGCGTTAGCGAAAAATGATGAGAGTAAATTTTTACGATGCGCGCGCACACCGTCACGAAAAACCAACACCCTGAAGTTATTACGATGCGCGCACTCACCGTAACGAAAAATGGACGCCCTGAAGTTAACTATAGTCAACATTTTGTTTCTTTACATTTGTTGTTTGTATTTCTTTTTATTAAAACTTTCAATGTATTAAATACCTTTTTTCTATTGTTGGTGTCGTTTTTTCTACAAACGTAGAATAAGGCGAAAGATATAATTTTAGAAAAGATTTTTATCTTGTTACGCCATAGAAGTATAACTTCTAACGCGTGTACATAAGTACACACACACTTTTTTTTAATGACAGTGTTTAAATTAATACACTTCGAAATCCACAGTACGAATATATGGAAATAGTTAAAATATAATATTCAAAATAATCCTTAGTAGACAGTGCACTCAACCGGAACCTCATCACAAATTCCCGAGGGTGCTACGTTAAATGTAGGCCACCAAGTTCTCGCCGCCCGCCAAGCGGAATATTGCTTTGTCACTTGGAGACATGGCGCAGCTTCGCTAGCTAAGCCCAAGTAATTGGAAATAGTTGAAATAGACAACTTAAAGCAACATCACTACAATTTACCGCCGGGTTTGCAATCGAACATTTATAACACAAAACTTGTATTATTCAAATTTAAAAACCACTGGTCTAGTTTTTGTCTGCTCTTAATTATGAATAACGCACTCACTTTACACCCAATTTCGCGTCGCATAATATAACAACTATAAGCGAACTTGGTATAAACTTGTTGTAATATATTTCTTTTAAATACTAAGCATTTCAAATGAGAAGTTAATCGCGTCCATGCCAACTACACACACCACTTCTCAAAACTGTACCGACAGTAAAAATGTAAAATATACTTTTTTTTCCTATTACAAAAAGTACTAGAAAACTATCCTGTTTGGTTAGAAGATTAATAATCTAAATTTATATAATAGATATATGACCGTTGTATTTAGACATGCACGTAGAAGTACTGAAAGTCTAATTACATTACTTCATTTTACACTTAATTTTGCTCGCGGCTTTGCTCTCGTTAATGCAGATTTGATTTATCCCTTACAGTGTTTTTTCACGGATGAAAATGCCCTGTCCTTTTCAGTACCCCTAACAACGTGCGTGAAAATTTTCATAACGATGAGTTCAGTAGTTAATGCGCGAATGCGTAACAAACAAGCAAATAAACTAAATGTTGCATTTATAATATTAATAGAGATATAAAATCATGTTCTATTCAACTTAAAATTATAAATGCGAAATTGGCTTTGTTTATTTGTTGCGCTATCAAGTTTTGACTTTTGAATTGATTATCATGTGTATAATAAATTGCCAAGGGTACAGAAAAGAACACAGAGTAAAAGGATGTATATCCCGCGGGAAAGGTCAAGTCTACATTAACACGAGCGAAGCTACGATCAAAACCTTATATTTTAACAATATCAATAATTTAAAGAAGGGAATATATCTTACTTCATAAAATATATAGGAACAAAAATCATTTAAAACAGAATAAGGTCTCTATTTCTAAAACTCAAGTTTTTATATCACAGAAGACAACAACAGATGCCGGGAACCCTGTAGTCTGGAATGAAAACGACACAAAAGAGGACCACGATGTTGTTTTAAGAAATATGGTGTAGAGCCACGGTAGAGCAATGTAAAGATTCCTAGCTAGGGGTTGTAGAATAGCGATAATTCATTGTAGGAATTCACAAATAAAGCGGAATTAGTATTTTTAGATTTTTCTTTTAAGTCAATGGCACATTAATTTAATTGTTGCTCTTATCTGCTCTAAGAGGTTCAACTCAAATTGTTTTCCTGTTCCACTCTCGTGTATGTTATCTCTGTGTCCACATTCTTTATACACATATATTAATCATATTCATACCTTTATGCCATTATACCTTTACTAGCTGACCCGTGCCCACTTAGTGCGGCGGTAAACATTTATAAAAAAAATACTTTTAGTGACTTAAATATAAAAGTTAGACATACGCTGTTGTTGACTTTTTTGTAGGCATTATCAAGCTCTACAGCTTTTCTCTGGAACTCAATCATATATCTATCATCGTTAAGGCAGCGTGCGTAAGAAACGTTTTCATTCGACCGTTTTTTCTCCGACTTGCTTTGCAAATCAGACTTCCACAAAAAAGTGTTTTTAATTTTTCGGGTTAATATATAGCCTATGATAGTCACAAATAACGTGGCTTTCTATCAGTAAAAGAATTTTTAAAATCGGTTTAATAGATCCAGATATTACCACCTTTTTTTTTTTTTTTTAACGTGGGGAAATCCCTTATGGATACCCACCCTCCCGGGGGAGAGAGTGGGTTATGTCCGACTCGCACGGACTAAAACCCCACGGTGTACCGTCAGACCGTTGTGTGGGGGCGGCAAGGGATCGTTCAAGCTAATCAACCTTGTAGAGCCGCCCCCACGGTCCGCCCGGCGGAAGGTGACCGCCGGGCTCCTACCTATAGAGGGACAGACCGGGTACACACCGGCTGTCCCCCCTCGTCCACCGGACCTGTGCAATGAGGAGATGGGCCCCCCGGCCCACCCCCTCAGGTCCGGCTACGGTGGCGGGAGGAGTCGGGCGAATCGCCGCCTCCTCCCGCCTGTCCTCCTTTGGCGGAGAGGGCCACTTTGAGGATCTGCCTCGCGGGCCCTCTCCGCCTCCTCCTTCTGCGAGATGACGTCCTCGCAGAAGGAGGACATCGCTCGCCACGCCAGTTCGCTGCCGAGCATGGCCGAGACCACGCTCGGCAGCGACAAGTCAGGTCCTACCGCCGCCGCCAGAGTGCGGCGCTACTCCCCCCACGCAGCACACTCAGACAGAGTGTGCTGCGCGGTATCTTCGTCAGCGCCGCACTCGTGACAGGCGGCGGTCGGCTCCCTGCGTGCGATCCGGTGCAGGTACCACCCGAACCAACCGTGTCCGGTGAGTACCTGCACCAGCCGAAACGTCAGGGAGCCCCACTCCCTATCTAACCACGCCCGCAGGACCGGGCGGACGGCGTCTACGGTATACCGCCCGAAACGCTCGTCCGCCAGGTCCTGCTGCCATCTTTCGACGGCGTCTCCTCGCATTACGCAGCGCGCGCATGTTGGCGGCACCGAGGGCGTCAGTCCAGACTGGTGCCCCGTAGGCGGCCATCGCCCGCACGACTCCCATGTAGAGTCGGCGGCACCCGGCACCCGGCCCCCCTATGTTGGGGAGCAACCGGCCGAGTGCCGCCGCCGCCCCAGCAATTCGCGGTCCGAGCCCCGCGAAATGGGGCTCGAACCGCCAGCGCCCGTCCAGGGTGAGGCCCAGATATTTCATCTGGGTCCCCACCCTGCCAGATATTACCACCTACAACGTCACAAACTCACAAAATTTTACCTCTTTAAAATATTAGTATAGATAGTGTAGATGATTTCACTTAATACAGTTTTCATCGCTTTTCATGACGTGTTTATAACACTGTAAAGGGTTACTCCTCAACTACTTTATTACTCCTGCTATTTACTAGAATAGTACTGCTCAACAATTGATTTTTTGCCCTTAATATCAGAGCGGTTTTGAATGTCAACAATAAAACTTCTATGCTAACAATTCACGTAGCTATTAATTTTCATATTTCACTAAAAAATCAGCAAAAAGGAGAAAGAAATAAAATATCAAATTTTTAATAATAATTGTTATTAATTATTTCGTTTTAGTATTTATTGAATGTACATAGATATAACATTTTTTTTAATAAATCTTCTTTTATTTATATATATATATATATATATTTATTTGGTCTCTTTCTAAAATCCAGCAGTAATCTTCTAACATGTGGTCTCATTTACCCTGACACCTTTCTTCCATTAAATTGTAAATTAGTACAAATATAATATATACGAAAATTATAGAAACCAGAGCCAATTCAGAGATTCATGAATATATTCGAAAACTGTGGAATTTCAAATAGGTATAGATAGATCTGCAGAGATATTTAGGAAAACTATTTCATTTTTGTCGACCTATGTAATCAGTGATAATCTAATTATTTATAGATACACTATACAGCCTATATAAATAAATATAATATTGTATAAATTAGCGTTATGTATTGGTACTATATCATTTTAAAGTACCGTAAGTTTTTAGTCAAAGTAAAACGTCGCTTTTGCTCATTCTAAGTTTTATTCAAAGCAGTATAGTTTACTTGTTTTCGAAACAAAAATTTTTTCTCCTTTTTAAGCACATTGAGCGAACGGAGATCTTCCAATTTTGTATAGTTAAAGTTCATATAGAGAAGACGGTAAAAAAATTACCATTTATATATAGCATGTGTTACAAATAGGTATATCAAATTAAATAAAATATTGTTTTATAAACATAAAAATAACAAATTAATATATCTAGCATACTTATGTACCCTATCCTATACACAAGTAACATAATATGTTAAACTCTTTACGTCATTCATATCATTTCAACCTATTATTAAGTGATCGGTATTGACTGATACGAATACGAACGGTACAGTCCGTCCTGATCATGCATTCTGACAATAAGCGCGCCTATATAATTATCACACGAGCCTATTAATTAATCCCCCTGACAGCCACTCCATCATCGTTAAATTTTAAACAATGTTCACGTTAATTTGTATATGACGGGACGTTACGTAATGAAAATTTTAGAATATAAATCGAATTATTAAAACGCCTAATTAGTGTGAGCGTTATGAGTAAGCGTTTTCGCTCTCTCGCGTAAAAGACGTGCTCACATAAACTCTAAACGATCTGTATGCGAGTCTCGTGCCCACATACCACCGCTGCGTCTCTACAGACCAACAACTGCAATATGCTGAAATTGCTACGTGCCTTGGGCTGTAAAATATACCCACTTAATTTGTTGACAATGCTAGGAATATATTAAAGAACTCAACAATTATTTATTATTGAATATTTATAATGGAACATTTTATTCTATTCTAACTTACTTATGGAATAGAAAGTTAATTCAAATGCAATTTATACCGTAAATACGCCGTGTTACGGTTTATACTCCATGGAAGTCGCTAATGTGTTTACTCAACGCAAATAATTTTTTACTGCGACTAATATTAATATATTTCAAGAAGATCATACAGGGGAAAAATTTCTAAAAACAATATTATACGTTAATCTATTTATATACTTAATTTTTAGATTAATTATTTTTATATTACTTATTTATTATTTGAAAAAGAAATCACATTGCATGTTAGTTTTTTGTATATGCTACAAAAAATAAAATGAAAGTACAATTTGGCCCAAAAATATTTCAATATACATAAAGGTATGCTCAGTAAGCTGGATAAGTTAAAATTAATTTATTTAAAAAAATATTTCTTCGTAATGAAACATAGACAGTTAATTTTATTTTATACTAGCTATCCACCCCGGTTTTACTTATGTTTTTACTACCAAATGAGAACAAATCATTCCTCTAGAATATAACCGTGTAATTAAATAAAATGGCAAATGAACGTTAATCTGTCTATTTTGTCAATACTTTTAAAGATATTCCATACTATATTCTATCTCTCTCACTATACTCACCTTTTTATATGGAGATCTTCTAATACATTTTTTTTAATTTTCCGTACGAATTTTAAAACATTTTCTTTCATACAAGATTGTGTAGACAATTATAAACATAACAAAAAAAAAAGGATTAACCGTAGTCAGTAATTTCTTTTTATATATATAGATTATAATTACCCATTCACAAAGAGATTCAAAGGAATAAAGAAACTGATTAGAGCAAAAGCTGCTGTATACTATAGCTTGCTACAGTTATAGAGTCGAGTAGTACAGCCAGATTAGGACCCGAGGCGACGTCTGATTATCCCGCTCCTTGATTTACGATGACGTAATACGGTGTGGAGGCACAGACCTTGTTACAATAGACATGTACACCGAAAACATACGATTTATTGTATCATACGCACCAATATAATAAAATCGAAACGACCGAGGCAACGTTGTGAAATATGAGAGCCCATGTCAACGTGAACACCGGAGGGTTCAGTACTGGTACCTACGTCTACAGGACGTTAACAAATAAAGTTTCGACCTCACGTCTATTTACGGAGGTGAAAAAGACATTTAAATGCGGGTCCCGACTGTGATTAGTCCGAGAATAGTATTTCGACCCACGACCCCACATCTGCGCACGTGAATTGAACGGTGCCTTTAAAGGGAAACATTTACTAAAATACCTACATTTTTATCCTAAACCGTTTAAATATATAAAAGAACTTTCAATTTTTGGAAGACGTCCTTGATAAAAAGTACGAGAAATGTACAATACATTTTTCGACTTGTCAGTGAAAAGGGTCTGGAGTAATTTCATTACAGTCAAACAAACATACACGTCTGAGCGTAACATCAACATAGTAATATGTTAGTGTTACTTTACTAAATAAGTTTACAATATAAATACCAGACAATATGATGAAAATCTTTAGAAAGATGAAAATTAATTTGAATATAAATGTTTATTGCATTGCAAAATAAAAAGACGAGATAAATGTAGAGTTATAAGTAGCATGTGGGGCATTTCACGTGAGGCGGACAACGAAAAATAGTAAGGTTCTGGAATCTGTTCACATTCAACCTAAGAAGTAGATACTAGTAGGTACGAATAATAATATACATTTTTCTTCAAGTTATAGGCATCTAAAAACAGTCATATTTGAAATAGATGTCACTACTAATCGCCTTTCGTTATAACAAAATTCTTATTTATTACTACTTTCTACAAGTGTTTCTATTGAGACTTATACTTATTTATTTATTTTCTATTTAGTTTCATAATGCATATCCTAAGTCATTTTAGGCTTCACATGCGCTTAAACAAGGTAATATCATTACATAGTATAAAACAAAGTCCCCTACCGCGTCTGTCTGTCTGTCTGTTCGCGATAAACTCAAAAACTACTGAACGGATATTTTCAAGTGGTATTCGCCAGTGGATAAAGTGATTCATGAGGAACATTTTGGTATATAATTTGTCACGGATTACAAATCGATCGTCTAAGGTATTGAAATTTCATTTTAAAATGTTTACAATAAGTGTTGGCAATAAAAGTGAAAAAAGTCTAGAAAGGTTTACTGTTAACGCACTCTTTTAAAAGAAATTGCAGATACATCAATAAATAGTTTTTCGTGGGCAAAGTCACGGGTAAATCGTATATATTAAATATATCACTGCGAATTTGTTATCACGTATAATATCGCAAAATCTTATGAATTCTAAAGCTTGCAAGCCTTATGTAAATAAGCATTACGTAGAATGTAAATAACTTATTCCGTGACATTTTTTCATGATATTTCGGAACTCTGTACCGATGATCACGCTTCTGTTTCATTAAATGACGTTCAAATAAGTAAACCATTACAATTCTATACACACAAAGACCCTTTCAATCGAGCCAAAGGGAAGGACAGAGTTTACCGCCATTGCCTTCGGGACTGATAATCCACGAGACAAATCAAGTGCACACAAATCCCGTTAGTAAATTTCGTCTGTCAAGTATACATAGTTATATATATACGTATATGTATATGTTATATATATATGGCGTGATTTATAACATTCATTTTAGTATAGATTTTAGGATCATTCTATTACAAAGTTCACTGCTTTTACACTTCAATTATAAAAGAGAATAACGTCATTTAAAATATTCCATGGAAAGTATCATGTTATACCATAAATTAAAACCATTTTTTAAGAAAAAAATCTAAGCTCTGTTTCAATTAAAAAGCCAAATTGAATAGTAAATACACTGTAGTACAAATGGTAACATGAAATGTTGAGGTTGCTACTTTTATATAAATTCAATTTAATATTTTTGAACGTGAATATAAGTGAAAGGAACGTACCTGAATTTGGTTGGTTGTCGGAGTTGGGCCGTGCTGAGGGTGCTCCGTCACGTGCTTCCACCTCCAAGGCGTACGCCCCCTGTTTCTCCCTGTCGAACACCACCTTTGTGAAGATTTCGCCCGTCTGCATACTGATCTCGAAGAAGTCCTTTCCCTCGTTCCGCGGTGAATCTACTATGTAATAGTAAACCTAAAACAAAAATAAGTATATTTATTTATTGAAATATTTTAAGCAATGATGCCTCAAACGGTGTTAGTGACCGTAGTTGTCACTTAAGTTTGAATTACAAAATAGGCACAACCTTCCGTTAAAGAAGTGATATTTTTGAAGTTATACTTCTTTTGGCGCGCTGGGGAAAATGATGAGAGTAAATTTTTATCATGCGCGCGCACACCGTCACGAAAAACCGACACCCTGAGGTTAGCTATAGTCAACATTTTATTTCTTTGTATTTGTTGTTTGTATTTCTTTGTATTAAAACTTTTAATGTATTAAATACCTTTTTTCTATTGTTAGTGTCGTTTTTTCTACAAACGTAGAATAAGGCGAAAGATAAAATTTTTGAAAAGATTTTTATCTTGTTACGCCATAGAAGTATAACTTCTGACGCGTCTACATAAGTACACACACTTTTTCTTTGTTTCGCGTAAACTTGATCGTATAAATAATGTCAAGAGCCTATAAGTTACATCGAAAACATAATCTAAGAAAGAGCACAAAGTAGCAAATATCCATAAGTAGCTATTGACCTAGACCGTGTTGCACTGACACGACAAAAGTATGTATAGCTTATCGGATGTATGTCCCATAACATCTTTGAAATGAGAAAGATTGTTGGTCATTCGGTATGATATGAAAATAAAAGTCAAGTATACTTTTACATACCATATTACATTGAAATGATCTCTACAATGAACCGGAGCTTGGGTGAAGGTAACCGTCATGATTAAATCGTAGAGTGGTAATGAGACTTTCTCTAAAGCCCATCTGGCTAGTAACCTTCCCTAAACTGAAAATCTATCGCCAGTCGTCTATAGGTGTGTTTCAGAAACTGCACTTGAGAGTTATGTACCATTTTATGACACATAGTCATTTAATATTGTGGTCAGATACTAAAGCCATTAAATAATACAAAACATTTTATACATTACTTATAACATATTACTTAACATCAGGAACGTTTGAAATTCGTCTTGTTTGAATAACTGTTCGAAAATAAATCTCAAATGTATTAAATTGTTTTCAAAATATTTTTGTGAACTGTATAAAATTATTGAGGAAGACTATAGGCTATATATCATCACTCTAAGACCAATAGGAACCGAGCACCAATGAAGAATGTTTCAAAATCGGTGTGTTTTTTTTCCTTTTAGAACTTCCGCTGCGTGTTAACGTTAGCCCAAAGTAACTATTCCACGCGGACGAAGTCGCGCGCAGAAGCTAGTTAGAATAGATAAAATGAATAATTGAGGAGAGTGTGATATAAGTAATGAAAAAATTCAGTTATCTTTTTATTAAATTAAATACTAATTGTACTGGATGGGAGTTCTCTTTTACGAGCTTTATTTTTATGAAACTAGCTGTACACGCATCTCCGCACGCGTTTTTTAAAAATCGTATTTCAGAATTATAAAATTGTGAGACTATGTACAATTATAGAAATGCTCTTTAAAAGCAATTATAAGTACGAAACGCACGCCACTTACAGTAACATGTAACGTATACATTCGATTTATAAATACTAACAGCGTGACAAATGAGGTTTGTCATCAGCAACATGTTTGGAACTTAAAACTTAAAATAAACTAAATTACTTTTTATAAGGTCAGCTATCTGTCGGTGAAAGTCCCGTAAAAATAGGTCCAACCGTTTTGGAGATAGCATTGCAGATAAAACCGCGGCTAATAGCTAGTCTAATTTAGAGCAGCCTAAGTAACCCGCTGTAATTTCAGCTATTTGCGAGTGAAATTCCCGTCAAAATCAGTCCAGCCGTTTCGGAGATTACCCGGAACAAACAGACAGACAGACCGACAAAAAATTTAAAAATTGTTTTTTTGTTATCAGTTGCGTGTATACTTTCACACCCACTCAGTAAAAAAGTGTTATTTTGATATTACATACAGACACATCATTTTTATTATATGTATAGAAGATTAAGAGTTTGTTGTTAAGAACAAGGAACATTGGCTTTTAATATGATTTTTTCCGGGACCGAGGTTAATTAGAAGCAATACCAAGAAGTGCCGAATTGCGTAAAGGACGCTTTGACACGTGGATATCAAAAAGCTGCCCATAAATATGAGGATAATAAGCAATGGTAAAGGTCATCAAAATTTATTTAGGGACGATTTTGCTTATATGTCACGTGTTAATGGTGATCAAACTTATGTGTTCATTTGAAAAGAGGTATATCTACACCTATTAGAGAGAATAACTTACAGGTTGAAATTATTATTATTATAAAACTAGTTTACGGGCGAAAACATTTCTACTGAAAGTTTACGCCAGAAAATCTTTACAAATGATATACGGGGGTACGAATGTTTGAATGTAGGAATTAAAAAGCTACTCCGGCCGCTGTACTTTTTAATTAAATGCAATGACATTAACGTTACGTATATACCGTGAATGTTGTTTCGAAAAATACATGATTAAAAATTGTAAATATGTTACTAATTACTTATACATATATATTATTTTATGTCGTAGGAGGCAAACGAATAGGGGGGTCCCCTGATGTTAAGTGATCACCACCGTCCATAGACACTTGTAACCTCAGAGGAGTCGCAAATGTGTTGCCGGCCTGTGTTCGGAGGAGGGGGGAGGGGAGGTTGGCCGCCAGCGCTCGCACTGACCGAACGAAACGCAACAATGCAAGCACTATTACTTCACGTCGGTTTTGTATGAAAGGGTGGTAGTACCCCGGGCGAGCCGGACCATTCATGCTGACACCATGGCATGGCTCTACCACTTACTAATTACTTAATCAATATAATCTACAGAACCAATTATTTTAATTGGGTACGTGTTTATGCATATAGCGACTATTTATCGATATATCGGTAAACTATATACAGAATACAGTCATTCGATCTGTCTATTCTATCATTACAATATACAAGCCCTTAAAAATAAATCACATATTTTGTCCTTAGAGAAACTGAATATAAGTTTAAATTTCCAGTGATTCTCATATATATAGATTAACATTGTGTATTTATGCCACTGATATACAAATACCTAAGATGCACACTTAAGGTCTTACAGATGGCACATAAAAGTGAGTGCATAATTTTGGATTATGCAGTCATTTCAAATAGTCTCGCGTCGCTTGCGTCCTTGTAAAACAACTATAAATCATTCAGGTAAGGTTGAATTTGCACAATCATAAGTTTATCACATAACTATAACCACGTATGTAGATTGAGGAGTTTTTGCGGCCGGATTTGAGCGCTACTTTTATTCGAGACTGTGCGTCTTGGGTTTTTATGTGTCAATGATTTAACCTAATTTATACCAATATCATAAACCTGAAGAGTTTGTTTGCTTGAACGCGCTAATCTCAGAAACTACTAATCCGATTTGAAAATTTATTTCAGTGTTAGATAGCTCATTTATCGAGGAAGAATATAGGCAATATATATCATCACACTAAGATCAATAGGAGCGGATATCCAATGAAGAATGTTTCAAAATCAGGGTTGGTGTACTATTATTTAAAGATGTATTTATTTAAAGTGTGTTTCCTCCTTCCTATGACATGGGGTCCTTCAAGCGCAACGTGAAGATATACTTACGCAGGTCGGCATGACAGCGGCGACCGGCGATGGATAGTATGTCTCTCGGTAGTCGCCATTGTTTTTGGATTGTACTGTGCTTACCATCAGGCACAGTACAGTCATTTTGCCGAGCTACGATAAAAAAAAAAAACAAAGATATTTTCATCTTCTACGTAAACGAAGTCGCGAGTTGAAGTCAGCGTTAGCCCAAAGTAACTATTCCACGCGGACGAAATCGCGGGCAGAAACTAGTCTTGGATAAAAATGACCAGATAATACACTTAATCGTCATGCTTGCTTTATTTATAGCATATGTATACAATATTTATGCAAAATAATATCATATTTCGAAAGATGAAACGTTATTATGCAAGCGGTGACGTTTTTACTCCCTCGGGCGTATGCATATAATGTGAGGCTTAAGTAAATCTCGACACCGCTGCTTCGCCTTTAATCCAAACAGGTGTTCTATCTCGGTACATCCTACCAGTAATATGAAACGTCTACACAAACTCAACTGAAAACTTCAGAATAATACCTCCGGGCCAATTAGTTATTCTAATGAACGAGTTTGCGGTAACTTTCCAATGTCTGCATTAATAACGAAATTTTACACCAGTAATTATTGATACTTAGATTTCACAACTGAAAAACGTCTACACGCTTAACACTTAACAAAACGATACACTTGTTTTATTGGAAAATTCGTTAACGTGGCTCACGGTAGGAGTTAACTAGTGGAAATCGTCACCTAAGGAAAAAGAGTTATACCTCATCTATAGTACCTTTTCTTTCTATTGTATACGAGTATGTGTTTGCGTGCAAATACCGAATTTCGAACAGACGGGCATCGTGCGCTGTCGATTGTATAACCTCAATATTGAACGCATAAAAATTTCATTTTTTTTTGTTTATTTAGCATGTTTTTTTATCATCATTCACTATCCATTATTTTATGTCTGTTTTTTAATAAATGGATATTTTCCTAGAATCTTAAATAAACCATTTTGAGTTGATTCCTTCTTTTACGTTATTTGCATTAAAAAATTATAAAATGATAGTATATAGATCACAGAAAGAGAGAGCCGCATGGAGAGGCATAACATTTCCTCCTCACAAAAATAAAATACGTAAAAAAAATATATTACGAGTTGTAGAAAAAGCGTAAAGAACTTCTTACCTACCGTAATATATACTACAGTCAGATTATAGTATTTATTTTTACATTAGGTATTACAGAGAGCGAATAGAAAAATAAAGGTATACAGTCGACTAAAACATATAGCTAACTAACACTTTACCCCGTGGTACGATGTCGCACAACAATATTAGGTAATACACACTTATGCAGATTATTTATATTTGACGTTATAAGTAACTTCTATTTTAAGTCCTAATTACTGCTTTTATATTACACTAGCGGACCCGGCAGACGTTGTCCCGCACTGATTATAAAAAAATCCTGGACCAATTATAGACCAAAACTTTTCTCGTGAATCACTTTATCTACTGGTGGAAACCGCATAAAGATCCGTTCAGTAGTTTTTGAATTTATCGCGAACAGACAGACAGACAGACGCGGTAGGGGACTTTGTTTTATACTATGTAATGATAGTGTGTTGTGTATGCTCCAATTCACGAATCAAATCAAAATCACATCAAAACTACTTTATCCAGTTTAGTCCCCAAGGAGACGCTTATGAATGTCAAAACTACCACCGGTTTATTTATTTATTTATTTATTTATTTATTTATTTATTTAAGGTCCACAAAACTGAGTTCTATGAACAAAAATGGACACGAACCCTTTTATATGTGAACACAGCATGCATAATATAAGAAGACAAAGTCATAGTATTAATACAAAGAAAAATTAAATTATATTAAACATTTAAATATAATTTAACGCCTTTTTTTTTTTTTTTTTATAGTGGAGATATCCTACATTGGATACCCTCCCGCCGTCGGGGGACAGCGAGAGGGTTATGCCAGACTCCTACTGGCTAAAACTCCACTGGCCGCTCAGCGCGTATGTGAGCCAAGGTTGCGGGATTACGATAAGCAAGCATATCTGCAGCCCTGGTCACGCGCTCGGGTCGCCTGCAGATGTTAGGCAGGGACCCTCCTCTCGGGAAGAGTTATAGTACTCTTCCTGTACCTCTTTACGGAAGCGGCGGTGAAGACCGTGCTTCACCAGTCAACGCCTACCGCAAGCCGCGTTAAGAAATCTTTCAATAAAAAACAAGCGTACTGAATAAATGAAATGAAAATAAATTTAAATATGAGACAAACTTTTCCTTAATTCTGTGATTGCGAAAATTGAGTAAAGCAGTGTTGATGGGACGGTAGAAAGTAATTTAGGTATAACAAATAAACAAAAAACCAATTATTATTATAAATAATGATTATCTAAAAACTGTGACAAACTGGTTGTCCCACGTTTTAGACTTAGTAAAACCAGTAACAGTTTTTTGGGAAATAGTGTTAGATTTTACAACAAAGTCCCAAAGGATGTTACCGATTTGCCGGGATTGCGAATTTAAGCGCCATGTCAAGCGGGTTTTGGTGTCAAAAGGCTATTATAAAGTGGATCAATACGGGAACGATGGTGATGTCTGGAATTGACTCATCTCTGTGCATCCATTAAAAACGTTTGTGACATTTGGTATTATATAGAATATATTATTATTCTAAATATTATATATATTTGTTAAAAAGATAAACCAGATCGAGTTTCTTGCCGGTTCTTCTCGATGGCTGGGTTGTTTTCCGAACCGGTGGTAGTTTTGACGTTCATAAGTGTCTTCTTAGGGCCTAAATTGAATAAAGTGTTTTTGATTTGATTACCAATTTATATCTTGTAATTAAAAAAAGTGTGTGTGTGTACTTATGTACACGCGTTAGAAGTTATACTTCTTTGGCGTAACAAGATAAAAAGTTTTTCAAAAATTATATCTTTCTTTTGTAGAAAAAACGACACTAACAGTCGAAAAAAGGTATTTAATACATTGAAAGTTTTAATACAAAGAAATACAAAAAGACAAAATCTTGACTACAGCCAACTTCAGGGTGTCGGTATTTCGTGACAGTGTGCGCGTGCATCGTAATAACTTCAGGGTGTCGGTTTTTCATGACGGTGTGCGCGCGCATCTTATAAATTTACTCTCATCATTTTTCCCTAACGCGCCAAAATAAGTATAACTTCAAAAATAAATCGTGTAGAGCCGCGAACGTAGTAAAGCCTGATGAACATTTATATAGAGTTCAATTTAATCATACTCTATTGTTATTTAGTTTAGTACGTCAAAAAAGTCGATATGTTATTGCAAATTACTATTACGTAATATTCAGACTCCCAATACTCTTTCAAATTTGACTACTACAGTACTGAAAGGAATTCTACAAAAATCGCCGTAAAAGAGAACTGATTGATATGCAGTATATTAAAATGTAGACGTTTATTAGTAGACTTAGTATCAAAAGTTGCTTTCATTTTATACATTTTTTTATTATACAAGAGAACATTTTTCTGTTTTAATATAACATGAAATAACTATTTAATTCACAAAAATGGAAAACATTATAGAGTATTGAAAAAAAAAACATAAATAACTGATACTAAAATGCGACTCGCTGATAGTGATGAAATTAAAAAATTGTCATGTATACGTGTTCATACTAAAACGAAATAAATTTAATTATTCGCGATTGCATACGAATCTAAAGCGCAATCAACACGGGAGAAAATTGCATTTTTATTCCCAGGCGCCAACGAAAATTACAGAGACGGTAAATCGCTGCAGTCGCATATTCGTACAAAAATATACATTTTTACTTCCCATTTATTCGTTATCTGCCAACGTTATCGTATATTATTTATGAGGATCCAAATAAGCTTATGTAGAGAGTATGAATGGAGCATTTTTAATATGGGTTGCCCTAGACGGCTTCCAGCACTTTCGTATAAAAATGAAAATATAACTTATTCTTCAATATCTACATAAAAAAGAATATTGGTACATCTGAAGATTGATAAACTTCAACGCCGTTTGCTTGATTATCATAAAAGTCGGTATAACTACTTATGCTTATCATTTTAGAACTACTCACCACTAGGTGGCGCTAGGTTATATTTCCCCTATTATTATTAACCCTGAACACTCGAAGTTTTTTTTATTTGTATTACCAGCAACTTAAAACCGCGATTGCCTGCTATTACGGAGAGCATAAGGGCCCGCGCGCACTAGTTGTGGTGCGGAATAAAAACCGCACTGGAAAAAAAATCCGCAATAAATGGTCCGCGCACTGCGGTAGAATTTTCGGATAGTCTCAGCTCACCTCAGCAAATTCGCTTTTACTTGTCGGTAAGTCTTGATCCTTAAAGAAGGTGAAATTAGAAAGTTCAGACATAGCTTGGTTATACGTGCGTACATTGAGTACTCACTATGTAAACACATAGAAGCCAATATTTGAAGAACTGGCCAAATAACAGATGAAAGCAGTATATTTGATTATTCATTACAAATATTATCGTATCACGCCCACCTTTGAACCAAATAGTATTTACAAGAATTGGGTTACATCTCGATTCATAAGCTTTTGGCGGTTAAAACAGATTTAAAACATTGTATATACATAACCCAGGTTACAAATACTTGTTAATAAGAAGTTTTTCGACAACTTCGTTAAATATGTATTGCGCGGTATTGTGCATTGTGTGTTACGAATAAAATTCAAAAAAATTAAAAAGGAAAAAAGAGAAATGCCAAAACTTTTTATTTTATTTTCTTATAGTAACATTTTTTATTCCTAATAATTATAATCACTTATCTATACTAATATTATAAAGAGGTAAAGTTTGTGAGTTTGTGGGTTTGTGGGTTTGTGAGTTTGTGACGTGGCGTTGTAAGGGGTAATCTCAGGAACTACTGGTCCGATTTGAATAATTCTTTCAGTGTTATATAGCTCATTCATCATATTATAGGCTATATATCATCACGCTAAGGCCAATAGGAGCGGAGCATAGATGAAAAATGTTTCAAAATCGAGATGTTTTTTCTTTTTGAGAGCTTCTGCTGTGTGTCAGCGTTAGCCTAGAGTAGTAACTATTACTACGCGGACGAAGTCGCGCGCAGGGGCTATAATCTATATACTAATATTATAAAGAAGTAAAGTTTGTGAGTTTGTGACGTTGTAGGGGGTAATCTCAGGATCTACTAAACAGATTTTGAATATTCTTTTACCAATAGAATGCCACGTTATTTGTGAGTGTCATAAGCTACATATCATTACGCTAAGAACAATAGAAGCGGAGCAACAATGGAAAATGTTTTAAAATCGGGGTATTTTTTCCTTTTGAGAGCTTCCGCTGCGTCTTAGCCCAAAATAACTATTCCACGCGTGCAAAGTCGCGGTCAGAAGCTATTAACTAATTATATTATCTATAATCTATACTAATATTATAAAGAAGTAAAGTTTGTGGGGTTGTAGGGGTAATATCTGGGGAGTCGGAGAAAAATGGTCGAACGAAAACGTTTCTTACGAACGCTGCCTTAATTATGAGATATATATGATTGATTTCTAGAGAAAAGCTGTAGCTTGATAATGCCTATTACCGCCCAACGAAGTGGGCACGGGTCGGCTAGTTGTTAATATTATCGATAGAATATGAAAGATAAATTATAACTAATCTTTCAATTTAACCTTGAAAGAAGAAAACAGACTTAATGGCTAAAATATTTCGGCGAATGTGGCAAGAACTTCACCAACTTATTCCACGGATTTCATTCCATCTCAGGACTACCAGATGCCAAATGGGCCTCTTTCCATACGTAGTCGACATTACATTTATTCGCAAGAAACGCTTTGTATTTTCGTTTATTATTCAAATCACAAATGTATGAAACGTGCTACCCGCATCTCTTTTTCCTCCCACGTAAAGTATAATGGTCTTCGAAAAAAGAATGAATCACTACTTACTGAACAACCTTTGGCCTCATCTTCACTTTTCATCAAGTGTGACAAAGTCCAATTGACGAGTAATAATTCAAAGAAAAGAAAAGCAAGAGTGACTCGTAATATCCTACGTTCTATTTGAAGATTTGATGGTAGCTGGAGAACGGAGACATTTTAAAATGGCATGTCAAAAAAGGCTACCTGTGTTTGCTGGGCAGTTTATAAATAAGAGGAAACATAGAATAAACAGAACATATTTAAAGTACCCAGCTTGTCTAAAGCCGGTGGTCTGGCTAAGATATGGCCACAGTCACTTGCCGAAATAAACGTTACAAATAGAAATGTAAAATACATGTTTTTTTATAATATATTTCGACATTTTGTTTACTATATACTATCAGAATCATTTTAAGTTTAAGATGCTTCTTGTACACTAGAATAATATTAGTAATTTCTAACATACAACGACCATATAAAAGTATAAATTATATATGTTTATCTCGCGTTTCTTCAATCCCTAGCGTCATTTTTAAAGGGTATATAAATAAATAGGGCTTTACAAATGGTACAAACAAATAAGGTAATTTCATTTAACTTACACCTATATGATATACATACATTCCTTTATTTGATTATCGAATTTAACCCGTTTACGTAAATCCGTCGACTATCGGAGGATACTTCAAAGTTTAAAGGGGACATTTGAATGCCAATTTTCATTTTACAAGATAGGGTCGGGTACAACGTTATATTAATGTCTGAAAGGTAACACGCGTCATTAACTATGAATAAGCAAAGATGAGATCATTCATAGTAGGATATGTCTTGCCCCAAATATACCTCTATAGTCAGTACATATTACCAAAAGAAGTTACACAATCTGAAAGTGAAAGGGTTTTATTTTTTGTTTTTCCCTTATCGAACTGAAATAGTTTAGAAAAATTATCCGACACAAAATACATATAAGATTTGTTGAGGTATGTATGCTTGGTACACATATATGTTTCAATAACTCATATAAGTATGAATACTTAGCTTAGCTTAGGTTAGCTCAGATACCATATACGCGTGGAGGCCCTGGTGCGAGGACGACGACTGGCGCCCCGGGAAATCGAGGCGCTGAGGTCACAGCTCCACCAGGTCCTAGTGATCGACGAATGGCACTGACGACTTGAGCGGCCGAGCTCAGGCGTGGCAACTATTGAAGCTGTTCGGCCGGTCATGACCGAATGGCTCACCAGGCGGAGTGGCACCCTAAGCTTCCGGCTGACACAGGTGCTGTCGGGGCACGGTTGCTTCGGGAGCTACCTGTGTCGTATAGGTCGGGAGCCAGCGGCAGGGTGCCATCATTGTGACTGCGCGACGGACAACGCGCAGGACACATTAGCAGTTTGTCCCGCCTGGGACGTGCCACGCCGCGAGCTCGTCGCGGCCATAGGCCCGGATCTCTCGCTCTCGACTGTCGTCTGTAAGATGGTTGAGAGCGAGACCGGGTGGAACTCCGTCGCTTCATACTGCGAGGCAGTTATGCTCTCTAAGGAGGCGGCGGAGAGGGAGAGGGAACAGACCACCAGGCTCAACTCCCGCGGCCGACGAACACGGCGGCGACGGGTCGGAGACGATCTAATGCCGCCGTAAAGGGCCTGCGGGCGACGTGACACGGGCACGTCTGTCGCCCTGCACTATAGCAGGCCCACGTAGTGGAGGCGCATTGTGCCGTGCGACTCCTACAGTTCGTCGGGGGGGGGTTAAACACCCGCCCCTCCCTGAGGGGTCTACTATCTTGACCCACTCAGGCCGCAGAAGGGGCCCCTTATGAGGAGCCAGCACCTTCCGGGTGAGCAGACGCAGTGCCGTAGGCAGTTCCTGCTCCCCGGTCAAATACACTCATCAAAAAAGTCTAAGCAACATGTACTAATTTAAATTTTAGGATGGTTCTTCACATTATAACGTTATATTTTATTTTTAAAATAATCTCTTTAGGGTTCTATGATGTAAAAATAACAGCTGTTGTCTTTATAAGTTATTTAATAACAGAAATGAACAATATTAGAATATACTGTAGAAACTAAGATAAATAAGAAACTAAACTTTTTTCTTACAAAATGAAATTTCTAAAGAAAATGTATTTATTGTGAAAGAACAATTTAATACAAAGTATGGGCTTCTCTGCTATTCAGAACTTGTCGGCAACGATTATTCATTGAATTAATGAGACTGTTTATGTCATCTTGCGGTATTCGCTCCCAATGGAATTGTAGCAAATCCTTCAGCTGTTGGGTTGTTGTCGCTCCGTCCAAGTCCTTCAAAACACGTCTCTGGAGCATGTCCCATGCGTGCTCGATGGGGTTGAGATCTGGGGATTGTGCAGGCCAGGGCAATACCCGGATGTTCTCCGTTGCAAAGTATTCACTGGTTCGCCGAGCTGTATGTGAACGCGCATTATCATGCATTAACCTAAAATCGGAGCCAAAGGTTTGTGCAAATGGGTAGACATAAGGTCTGAGAATATCCTCAATGTAATTTTCAGCATTCATGTTTCCATTTACAAAAACGAGCTCAGTTCGCCTGTTCTTCATAATACCCGCCCATAACATAACTGTTGAGCCGCTGTATGGATGAACTTCCTGAACGCACCTGAGCCTTTCAGTATTTCCGGGCCGACGATACACTCGCAGCCTTCTTGTATCAGGCTTAAACCCGAATCGCGACTCATCGGAAAACATAATTTTATCCCATTGTTCCTGGGTCCATGTTATGCGTTCTCTACACCATTCATATCGACGAGCGCTATTCGCGTGACGTATCGGTGGGCACCTGATTGGGCGTCGAGCTCGTAGGCCGTACTCATGCAGTCAATTTCGCACAGTTTGAGGACTTACATCAACACCACTTGAAATTTGTAGCCTCAAACTTATCTCTCGAGCGGTTGACATCGGCTGGCGTCTTGCAGTCAGTTGTATGTACCGGTCTTGCCGAGTGGTTGTACTCCTTTTACGGCCTGGATGCTGTTCAGCGGGTTCTCCTGTATTATTGTAGCGCTGCCAAAGACGACAAATAACACTTCTATGAATGCCAAAATGTCGAGATATCTGAGATTGATTACTTCCCGCTTGCAACATCCCTACAGCTCTTTGCATTTCATCTGCCATCAAATGACGTCGCTTCATGACGTAAAGAATATCTAACAATTCAATTTTGTTGCTAACTTTATTTAAATGGTTGGTAAAATTATAAAATCAAGACTAAACGTAGCAATTAAAACGCACTTAAATTCAAACAAATTCGCAGTCATTTGAATTTTATGAAAAAACAAAACATAATCAATTTTTTTTTTTACAACCAGCCAGTATGTCATCAATAACAAAAAAGTTTACTTACCTACGCACTTTGTTTGAGTAAATACTTAGAAATTAATTAATATAAATGGTAAAATTTGTAATATCACGCATGTTGCTTAGACTTTTTTGATGTGTGTAGGTGTAAGGAGGCACCATGGGGTTTTAGTCCGTGCAAGTCGGACATATCCCACCCTCAGCTGCCCGGCTAGGGTGGATATCCGTAGGGATTTCCCCATGTAAAAAAAAAAAAAGGTTAGCTCAGATAGGTCGCGAATTGCATGAATCAGGTAACAGCCCAATCCGAGGCCTGCCGTGCACCCTTGAGCTATTTGTCAAAATAAGATCGGCTGAGTACCTTAAGCGCTCGCCTTAGTGGTCCGGTGAAGCTGTTCAGACCATGCTAGGTCAATAGCGTAGTCAGTTCGAAAAAAAAAAAGTTACACAATATTGTAATCTTATTTATATTTAGATATATAATATCATCTCGTTTCTATTGTAACGGGCATAATAAGTATAATTGAAATATATTATTTCTCTACACTAATTAGTTACCCTAAACAAAGTCCACCGGATGTTAACAGATCACTGCAGTCTATAGCTTTGTAAAACAAATCACCCATCTGAGACCAATCATAACAGGAACTTCGGACCTAGTCACATCAGCGCGGTTTCTACTATTTGGCGTCAGAAATAGATAATGTGGTAGTTTTTTTTTTATAGCATAGGTGGCAAAGGAACAGGTGGGTCACCTGATGTAAGTGATCACCCACCACCGTCCATAATCACTTGCAACACCAGGGGAGTCGCAAGTTCGTTGCCAGCCTGTGTGGGAGGGAGGGAACGGGAAGGGGAAGGGGAAAGTGGAACGGGAGGGGAGGTGAGTCTCCGGCGCTCTCACTGACCAAACAAAACGCAACAATGGAAGCATTCCTTCACGTCGGTTTTCTGTAACAGGGTGATACTACCCCGGGCGAGCCGACCCATTCATACTGAAACCAATAATAACTTCAGCGTGGCTCTACCACCTACTTTAACCTTTAACTGGTAGTACTCTCTAGTCAAAAATTGCACAAACTCTACTACTCTTAAATCTTTACTCAACCGCCATTCTAAATCAATATTTAATTAGTCACACAATTTATATGGTTTAAATCCCTTTATAGTTCAAAGCGATTTGTGTCATGTTATAACGTTTATATAATTAAGTTGTCATAGCAGTAATTATGAACCTGCTTTGAATTCTTAATGCGAACAGTCACGCATAAAAAAAAACGCTATAATAAAAAAGTCGAATGAAACTTGTAACACAATTATAGAAATAGGAATCCAGGTTGAGAAAGAAATTGCCGGGTAATAAGTTCACGCACCATGTCAAGCGGGTTCTTTTCTTTTCTTTTCTTTTATATTATAGGAGGTAAACGAACAGGTGGGTCACCTGATGTTAAGTGAGCACCACCGTCCATAGACACTTGCAACACCAGACGAGCCGCAAGTGCGTTGCCAGCCTGTGTTTGGAGAAGTGGGGGAGGGATGAAGGAGGGGGAGAACGGGGAAGAGAAGAGGAGGTGGGTGTCCGGCGTTCTCACTGACCAAACGAAACGCAACAATGCAAGCACTGTTACTTCACGTCGGTTTTCTGTGAGATGGTGGTTACTACCCCGGGCGAACCGACCCATTCATGCTGAAACCAGTAATAGCTTCAGCGTGGCTCTACCACCTACAAAATTTCTAATGGTTTCAATATCTAAAGGCTATTATAGGGTGGTAAAAAGTGTGAACGGTGGTGATGTCTGGAAATGACAACGCTCTCTCTCCATTCTCCAGAAACAAATGGAACTACCTATGTTTGCAAAAATATGTGTGATGAAAATTTAAACCAGATCGAGATTCTTCGCGATTCTTCGACTCGTTCCAATTGTTTCCCGAACCGGTGGTAGTTTTGACGTTAATAAGCGCCTTCTCAGTGCCTACATTGATTAAGCTGTTTTTGAATTTGATTATGTGAATGTTATTAAACGAAAAAAAATAAACGTTATCGTAATTATACTCCTGATGATAAATAAATAATTAACGTGAAACAATTAATAATCAACAGGAAAACGTCAGAAAAACCAAACAATGTTTCGTGGTTGGATCATATTAAATTCAGAATCTGTACGAACACGCAAGTCAATTAATTAATCCATAGATTAATAATGTATCGGACGCAGATATTTAATTATTCATTTTGTTGATGTGAAAGATGATCCCAGTTTGTGAATATAGTTTTTCTTTGAAATATGCCAACATTATTATAGGAGAAAGTATATTACAAATGAGAATTTATTAATTATAAACTATATATATATATAATAATTGACCAGACGGAATCAATAATGGCATCTATAAACATAACATATAAATAAAAATTAATTATTTATGGTAAAATCAAACTAATTTTCCAAATGAACGGACTTTAATAAGATTTTTACTACCAGATAGAGAACTTTTCAGAGTAATATCTATGCTATAATGTTATTAAGCTCTTTTATAACATCCAAGATTAAGACTAATAAAATATAGTAATTAAAATTATTAAATAAAAGACAGACCACAATGAACCTACAGTAAATACTGTTTTCATAAAACCGTAAAATTATGCTTAAACAAAAGAAGCCACAGACTCCAACTAGTTTGAAAAACCTATTCATAATATATCTCTACTAACCGAGACCGACAAAAACGTCATTCACGCCTTACTAAAATGGAAGCAAAAAAGGTAATCTCTAGAATTGGTGCTCCGGTTCTGAAAATCCTTTCACAGATAAGAAGCAAATTTCTCTCATTAATTTTATATTATACTAGCTGTCCCCCGCGGCTCCTCACGCGTTTTTTTTAAATGTATTAAAGAAATGTAAAATTGTAATTAGGTGTGTACATTACAGAAATGCTTTTTCAAAAACATTTGTAACTACGACACGCACGCCATCTACTGTATTATGTTACGTGTACATTAGATATGTAAATACGAATAGTATATCGAATGGGATGGGATTTATCATCAGCAGCATACCTGGAACTTTAACCTACTATATACCACCCTCGATGCTCACTAACACTATATAAGAAAGTAAGTAATGAAAATTTTAAACTATACATTATCGAACAATTTGTGTTAAATTGTTTATTATATAGATATAACATGCCCATATTGTCAATATAATTGTGTTATTCTTATACGTTGCTATAATCACTGAGTTATGTATAGTCGTTCGATGAAGCCGTAAATACCGCAAAGCTAATAGCATAGTCAGTTCGAGAAAAAAAAACTGAGTTATGTAGGTGCAAACGCGGTAAATAAAACAAAATGGCCGCCAAATTGACCAAAATGATAATATAATTCAAATTACATACATTTATTCTTGGAGTCCAGTACAGCGCACGTCTCACGCGCTTGTTTACAGTAAACAAATTATTTTTGATCAATTTCACACGAACGAATGCATAGGTAACAGTTCATCACTACATAGTGTAAAACAAAGTCCTCTGATCTGTCTGTTTATCTGTTCGCGATAAAGTCAAAAACTACAGAACGGATTTTCATACCGTTTTCACCAGTAGGTAGAACGGTTCATGTGGAAGGTTTAGGTATAATTTGTCAAGGTTTTCTTTTTATTATCAGGGCGGGACAACGTCTGCCGAGCCCACTACCTTAAAATAAAATAGCTCATTAGTTAGTTGTCTGCCAGTGAAAGTCCCGTGAAAATTAATTCAAGCATTTCGGATATTCCACTGCGGCTGAAAAAAACCTAAATCACTTTTTATGAGGTCTGCAATCTACCAGTGAATATCCCGTGAAAATCGGTCCAACCATTTTAGAAATAGCAATGCGGACGAAGCCGCGGACAAATAAAATAGAATTTGTCAACCGCTATAATTTCGGCTTTCTGGCAGTAAAAAGTAAAATTCCCGTTAAAATAGGTCCAGCCGTTTTGGAGATTACCCGGAACCAACAAACAAACAGAGAAAATATAATAATCTAAAAATATAGACAAAGTATAAAAAAAATTTTTTTTGGTCATTTGTAGCCATATCCATTCATCAAAAAGTTGTTATTTTAATTGTACATACACAAACTTTATTTTTATAATACGTAATAGAGAACAAATAAAAAATTGGAAATAAAAGTAGTATAAACTTTTTGCATAGGAAAACAAAATAAACTTTGATAATGTTTGCGATAGAAACTTACCACGTTACCATGGCAACGTATATAACACTAACGCTAACTAAATCTCTCGAAAGGAAAAAGTGCCCGATTTTGAAACATTTTTCATTGGTGCTCTGTTTCTATTAGTCTTAGCGTGATGATATATAGCCTAAAGCCTTCCTCGATAAATGAGCTATCTAAAACAGAAGGGTTTTCTCAAATCGGACTGGTAGTTCCTGAGATCATAGCGTTCAACCAAACAAACAAACAAACATCCAAACAAACTCTTCAGCTTTATAATATTAGTATAGATATAATGGATGCAAAGCCCCTGATAGCTCCTAGTGTGATAGAATAAGGTTATACTGGGTATTAGAAGACCGCTTTCGAAACCGAAGACAGACGATAGTACTAATGACACCTTTGATGATGGGATGTATTTTTTATGAAACTATCGTTTCATTTAGCTGTACTAACATGATGGAGAGTAAATAATGCTAATAAAACGTTTTCAAAATATGATTTTTTTTAAATCAGGATCGATTTTTTTTCCGGCCCATCATCGAAAGTATCATTAGTATACTATCGTGTGTCTTCGTTTTCGGAAGCGGTCTCCTAACACCCAGTATTATACAATCATCCTTGAGCAAACTTTTTTCGTTGAAAATAACATGTGCTTGAGACATACATAGAAAATGACACAAAGCGATAAATATTTTTATAAGGCGTTTATGACGTGACAATCAGCTAAATTTCTTTCATGCACTCATTGCTTGTTGCATGTACAATGTCGGAGATAAACTTGAATATCCCCCGTCTAAGTTTAAACTTATCAACTTCAGTCCCATCGTCTTCTAATATCATGGGACTTTATTAATTACTGCCTTATTCCCGCCTCCTTCATTGTGCATAAAAATGGCGAAATGTCAATAGAATCCAAAAAATAGCGTAGAATCATCTACGTAAAATTCCGCATTGAACAGTCATAGTCCTATGCCAATGTGTTCAGTAATTTTGACGTGATTGAGCCTAAAAGGAATTCTATTTTGCTAACAAAACTTTAAGCTATTTAGTAAAATACCTCGCAAAGTCATTCAATAGTTTTGTATCCTAATAAATTCACCTTTTAAAAATAACTAGCGGGCCCGACAGACGTTGTCCCGCCCTGATTATAAAATAATCCTTGACAAATTATATACCAAAACCTTCCCCGTGAATCACTTTATCCAGTGGTGAAAACCGCATGAAAATCTGTTCAGTCGTTTTTGAGTTTATCGCGAACAGACAGACAGACAGACGCGGTAGGTGACTTTGTTTTATACTATGTAATGATGATAACATTACCAACTTATGCGTGAAAATAAAACTTACCTGATTATTAGGGAAGGTTCCATCTTTATCAATGGCGTTAACTTGTGTCACTTTGGTTCCAATCGGTTCGCCCTCAAGCACGGTTTCTTGTTCGCGTTCGGTGAAAAGTGGTATTTCGTCGTTGACATCTTCAAGCATTATGTAAACAGTCGCCTCCGAAGCCAGTTGTTGAGCCCCGTTGTTCTATATGAGAATAAGAATTATGAATGTAAAAATTATGTATGCACCTAAACAAGTATGCAGTTCACCAGAATTTAAATGGTGATAAATAGGTTCGCAATGACGCCTAACAATAATGGGGTTTAACCATCTGGACTAAGCAGGATCGCCTTGTGTACCAGTACATCTTGCAAAAGTGATATGCCGTATTACCTTTTGCCCGTGGCTTTACTCGCGTTGATCTAACATATCTAGATAACTTAGCCATAACTTATCCCTAAAGAACGGTACTTTTTTGCGATGAACTGTCCTTTACTGTATCCCTGACAACGTGTATGCATTATCTTGTGCTTTTTAATTGAGTAGTTAAGACGTGAAAACGTAACAAACAAACAAACATACCATTTACAACATTACTTAGAATAGGCATCTATATATAAATAGGTGATGAGTAAACAGTCGAATAACTTTCTCTCTTCTGCTTGTCAACAAATTTTCCTTATTATTATTTTTGTTTAGTAGTTCTTGTCCTTGCCATAGAAAAACTGAAGTCCTTATATATAAGTCTTTACTCGTCATACTTCACACTCCTTGTGTATATACTCAACAATACTAGCACAATTCTCAATAAAAGCTTTACTAGTTAACAAAGGCAAAAAGAAATACAGCTAATAATATCTACAATAATATTAACACTGGAAGAAAAACTTTGTGGCCCCGGTTAAGGTCGAATGTTGATTTCTGGACGATCACTAATAATTATAAACTACCACATGATGAAATTATAAATGATTAAATATATATATATGTGTGTGTGTATATATATAATCCAGTGCTTTTATTATTATTTTGTATTCAAATTTTTATTGTTTGTACAAGTTAATCTCCCAAACAACTAATCTCATTTTCACGACACTTTTACTGATATATAGTGGAGTTCCAGATTATTATCCAGACTAAATGTTATTTACTTAAATCGACTGAAAACAAGTGCCAGTGCTACGTCGTCGGTCACTATTCGTTCCTATATAACTTGTTAAATTGAAAGTTCAGACTCACAGATTCGAACGGATTCGAACACATTTCGTCACATTTTGAACACATTTTGTCCTCATCTGCCTGTTAAAGTCTTGTCAAAATCAGTTGAACCGTTTCGGCAATTTTTCGATATAAAATGTATATGTAGTCAAGTTTAAAGTTTTCTCATATCTCACCTCAACTCTAATAGTTAAATTATATTCCTTAATGCTTTCGTAATCTAAGGGGTGATTAACTTTTATGTCCGCCCACGTGAATCCGTTATCTGCTCTTTGTTGCAAGTAGAACGTGTGAAATTTGTTTGTCTGGGCGGTGGAACCAGGCATCAGTCGATAAAACACGGTCGGGTTGTTTTCAATGCCCGAGCTGGAAAACAATGAAACCTTAAAATATTTCTATAAGAAGTGAATTATTATTATGTAATAAAGAAAAAGGAAATATCTAAATCACATGACAACAGCAAATATTGCAAATTTTTCTACATAAAGTATTATAAAATGTTTTTTCAGGGTAGAAAATTAAACAATGACTTGAATTTCACAGATATTCATTTAAAATTTAATAGATAAATCAAAGAAATTCATTTACTAAAAAAATATATAATTTGTAATTATAATGTTTTGTTTCTAATGATTTCAAATATACTATGCATAGCACTAATTAATCTAAATGAAGGTTGACTTTGTTGTTACACTTAGTTAATTTATTCATAAATGTTTTTTAGAATACAGCTTTAACCCAAAAGGCTAAAAAATGTTGGAAGACTTTTTGAAGCTACATTTAACAAAAAAAGTTTAGCAAAGATGTCTCTCAACAAAGAACTCATTTGTTCGTATAAATTGGATATTTTTAGCTCTAAAGATTGTATCATATGAGATGTTACCTAACTATAATAATATACCTTTGATACATAGATTTTATATGTATTGCGTTTTTTTTTTGGTACGAAATTCCATAAATTGAATTAAATGACAATACATACTACAATGAACAAAAGGTTAAAAGTGAGAATAACGTACTCTCTGAATTTACCTACACACAATAATTTAGATAGGTATATATTTTTTCGTGAATAAACCTATATATTTGTATATGAATCACTTAAAATATAAAAGCAGGTCTTAAATTATTACATTTAATTTTATTTAATGAAAATCAGTATCATATTATATTTTATTCTTTGGCTTAAACAGTTAATAATTTTGAATTAATAGATTCGATTAATTAATAAAGAAAGACCTGATCGTAATAGTATTTATTAGTAAAGTGAATTAGTAATAATTTAGTTTCCATTATCATTGTGAGTTTGAAATGTGTGTGGTTTAAGACGAACAGATAGACAATAGAGGTGTGAACGAAACTTGCCATCGGTCAGCACTCTGTGATTGATGCACTATAAGAAATAAGAACAATGCGGTAACAGTTAACCAAAATAGCCCGTTGCATCACCTGGTGTACATTCAACAGGTTAGGAAATTTTATCATCCGATATACTTACTCTGTAGTTACTTAATACTTAGTATAATTACTCAGTTATTATTCACATTCAGACTAATTTATTATCTGTTTGAGCGATTTCCGAAAATTTAACAAATGCGTCGTAAATATATCGTTTCATGAAAGATATTGAGTAATTAGATTCTGAGTAGAGAGAAAAAACCGTGGATACTTTATTAATAAATCCTCAAAATCTTATATTCAATAAGCAGCTGATTTTTTTTGTATAGCTGGTCTCCTGAACGTTTTCGTCTCTGGGTAAACAAGTCTAGTTAAAACATCAAACAAGATATAAGATCATTAGAGGCGGTATTTATAATTTTGGTGTTACTCTGTAGACAACGATAACTACCACTGGTCATTGGTACCAGAAGAAATATCAATTTCATTATACTATTAAGAATTCCTACCAGTTTCAACGAAAACAGAGGCAATCGAAATAAATTTTGACTAAAATCATGTTTTCTTTTCGTTTGAACAACATTTATACAGTTGTTACAGATTCTTAGAAATTAGAATAACTGCTTAAGATCGTAACTTCCGAGTCACGACTGTTAATATTCAAATAATATAAAATCAAGTATTATGTTGGGAAAATATACGTATATTCTCTAAAGAAGGAAAATAAAAATAAATCATCGACTATATCTTTGTACTAACTAAAAATTTAAACTGGAAAGCTCTGTTATTTATTAAAATATTAAAAAAAATATATATATCATATACTGGAACGAAAACAGAATAATACTGTTTACTATATACTAGAAATTAGAACGTATAGATTACTTTTTAACATTGCTGAAATATACTCTATGTGCTATCAATTATACTGAATTCTATAAATTCGTTTCAATAATAATGATAATGTTGTAAAATTTATTTAAATCGTTTTATATGTCACAGCTAACAGTATGAAATTTTTAGAATGTAAAATATTTCAATGTAGCCTATTTTGGTTTCGGTGTAATTAGTAATTATGCACTATTTTCACAACCTATATACATACCGCCACGGAGATGGGCTTCGAAAGTAAATAATATTGACTTGATACCCCTCACAGATTGTTCAAAAATATCTATTATTTGTAAATTGAACAAAATTTAAAACTACTTGCTACTTACAATTAATAATCCAAATACTGTATTTCCACTTTCTGTTATCGCGGAAATCCATTCAATTTTAGAAACCTAGCAGTCGTAATAATTTATATTATCTTATTTTTCATATTCCCAAATAGATATTTTCGAACGAAAGCACATTCATGTGAACCCCGTTCCACACAAGCAGTGAGCGCTTTCAATGCACGCTAGTGAATCACGACATCCTCTTGTGTATTCGTGATGATGCATTTGATATGCACGGATAATGAAATAATATCATCATAACCAAATCACCAAGTGAGAGACAAACGGTAATTTGGGACGCACGCGGCGCACGGTCATAGATATATCTTCTGACCACAGTTCTCTACTCGATTATTTCGTCAATCCCAATTAGTTTTTTTTTCTAAATGATATATAAATAAATAAAAGTAATAACAATAATTAATGCACAACTATATCTCAATAAAATTAAAAGGGAGAGAAAATTATTCTCCTATCGTAGAAGAATATTAGTTCTTCTGCTAAAAATGGTTTAATCTGAGTTAATGATAATAAAATTGTGTATTGTATACAATAATCTCGTAGGCATCCCTAGGCAATGACTAGGCCGTATGGAGAGTGCGCGCGCCGCGGCGTCGCATACTGCGTGCAAGTGGTCAGGGCTGCGTGCGGTGCCCGTGCCGAACAGTTACACGCACCTTGCTTTCACGGACACCACTTTGGCACCCACGGGCAAATTCTCTCGAATGTAGATCGGGCCATACACCGTGTGGTCCCACACGGGGGGATTGTTTGCGCGATCCACTACGTCTATCTGGACCTCCACGGTTCTGGACAAGGGTGGGAAGCCCTTGTCTTGAGCCATAGCCTCCAACTTGTATGTTTCTCGCTATCGGGGAAAGAGTCGATGGAAACAGACAAAACCACGTCGTTAGTAGTGTTAAGGAGTGGAGGCGCGGCGGGCCCGGGAGCCCGCTGCACCTTATACCAACCTTGCTTTCACACTGGTCACTACGGTACCCACTGTGACATTCTCTTTGATGTGAACGGGGCCATACGTGGTCATGTCCCAGATGGGGGGCTTATTATTCCTGTCTACCACGTCTAATTCAACGTCCACGTCTGCGGAGGACGGCGGGTCGCCCCTGTCGGAGGCGCGGACGCGCAGTCGGTACCTGTCCCGCTACAGATACACGGGTCAAAGGTCAGCGGGGGGAAAATAAAACATAACACAACTAAAATATAAACACATAAGTACTCATTGCTAATAAATAATCAAATTAAAAATAAACAAAGTATTGCCTTCCATATTACATTTTATTTTTAATTGGCTGTTGATAATTCAAAAATAAAAATGTTTTAACTCGCATTCATCTTTCTACCATTCAATAAGCCAAAATAAAGAAGAGAAATATTTAATATAGAAATTACTGTAATTCTACATCCACTCGAGTCTTCACCTTCCACGTACCGGCGCCGTTTATGCTTACTTACATTAACAGTCCAACAGTCTTCATTGTAGCCAACATTAGATGGTGCAAGAAATAAAATTTGAAACTAAAATATTTATGATATTTTACAAATTCATCTGTACAATAAAGGAAATACATACTGTACATTAGATATAAATATATTTTTACAATAATTAAACTAAACTAATTTAAAAATCAAAAGTAACTCAACAAAAAGCAGGCAAATGCATGCAGCTCTGCATACAAGACATGGCGGAAAGGTCAAGTTGTCATAAGAATGTTTTAGTGACCTCATAATTACTACAACGAAACGACACTCATTGAAATGAATATATTACAAACGATGGACGTTACGATTAAACTGTACAAATTTTGATTCCGAGAACGTTGCCCCTTTCACAGAAGGAATAATGTCACAACTGGCGAGATGGCCAAACTGCCTTGACGGCAATCTGGCCATCAGTTAAATACTAATAATATATAATACAAATTCATATTTATACAATACTGGTACCCTGGAAAAAATAGCATAATTATCATGAAAAAAATACTTAGCACTATAAAAATTGCATGAGTAGTCGTCTTGCACATAGATAATATTGACGAGACAGATCGAACTGTCTCCAGCGGAATTTTGCTCCGCAAAACTAAATTATTAGATTAGTAACAAAACATGTACATAATACATAAAATACGGATAGGTATGTTTAAAAGCGTAAGCTCCGTAAATCAATTAATCCATTACTTATATAATAAAATAAACTTCGAAACTAGTTTGTGCGAAATATACATAAGTGCTCTTACAAAAACTGTACATGTTTTAGAACTAAACATAGGTTTCAACGGTGAAATATTTACAGCAGTATTATCTCCGGCGTAAGGTATTTTACACAAGTCTGTTTTATCGGTAAGATTAGTCAATGCAAGATGGTGCTGCGGAAATAAATCTCAACGAAGATTCAGTGCGGAGCCGGCGCTGGCGGCAACTCAAACTAACAGTGCTGCAAGAAGAACAAGCCCCCGACGGCATCGAGACCCTAAGTCTCACTCTGCCGTTCAATGGACAACTACTCCTCACAGCCAGGATTTTCCCTCTTCATAGCAATTTACAGCAGCAGATAATTTAGAACTATTTACATTTAAATAAACTTAAAGTAGTGCCAATTGAATCCTAAGGCTTGTAGTTAGAGCACTCATCCACCAAACTTTGTTAGTAAAGTCTCATTCATTCGTCTCTCTTATCAAAACGCACACGTTAATATGAGCGTACTGTTAGCACTGACTGTAAAAGTGTACTTACGTCGAGAGGCTTTTTAAGTACAATCCAGCCAGATTCAGGCTGAATTTCAAAGTATTCAATGTCAGCCGGATTATACGGAGCGCTTAACGTGTAAATTATGGCACCATTATTATCGGCGTCTTCGTCAGATGCCGATACTCGTAATATATTTGTGCCTATACTGGCATCTTGTTTTACATTTTCCACATATTTCTGCAACATACATTATTTAATAATAAGCAATTGTGAAGTCTAAATAAAAACAATACATGCAAATGTAATCTAAAAATTCATGCAATTGTGCAATAAAAATGCTGAACATAAATAAGTCTTACTTGTCTGTCGAATAGTGGCGGATTATCATTCACGTCGGTGATTTCAACAGTAAATGAACATACACCTTCCAAAGATGGTTCACCTTGATCAGTGGCCTTAACTGTTACCGAAACGAATTTTCCATCATCACCTTCCCTATCGAATACTTTATTGGTCGACACTTCACCAGTTTCTTCATCTACAGTGAATTTTGTACCCTTTTGATTCGGTTGTTGTACTATCGAATACTTTACTTGTCCGTTGACCCCCTTATCCTCATCAGTTGCATGAACTTTTATTACAGGACTGCCGTTCGGAGCTCCTTCTTCAACTTTCGGGAAATATGTCGGACAATCTTTAAATATAGGTTTATTGTCATTGACGTCTGTTATAAAAACTACAACAACAGCCGTTGATGTGTGTATTGTGGCATCTCCGTTAACACAACATGCGCCATCGTCCATTGCAGTTACGTTTAGTTCATATTTGTCTCTATCTAATGATATGCCCTTATTATGCAATCTAATTACACCAGTTATTTCTTCTATCACGAATTGACCTGAGCTAGTACCTCCACCAACGAAGCCAAATCTGACGTTATCACCATCTTTGTCTGATGCCACTACTGTTGTAACAAGAGTATTAGGCCCAGCATTCTCATCTACATTTGGCGTGTACACTTGCTGCGAGAATTTCGGTTCCTCGTCGTTTTTATTCTTTGTATATACTCTAACGGTCGCAGTTCCAGTTTTCGCCGGTTCTCCTTTATCTTTAGCGGTGACCACAAACTCGTAATAAGCATTGTTGTTGTCCGCATCAAGTAGCTTATTGTTTGTTATTATCCCATTAGAATCAACACTGAAGTGGTCATCTGTAAATAGTAAATTATTTGATGGAATTATTGATAAAATGTAATGTTTGGCACATGTTCTTATACAAACAATATATCTAATTTTTATAATAAATTATAAATATAATAGAAATAAACGAAAACAGATTTTTTTTTATTTTAAACTACAGTTACTATTGAGAAATTAAAGCTATAACGAAACTGATATATTATCTATGGAGTCTAAGATATATTTTGTAATTAGCTTCATAATATAATCATTATTTACAATTTTACGACCGAAGGAATACTTCGAATTAAGACTACTTTAAGAATCTAAAAGTACTATATTACCTGATACTAGGTACTCAATTTCGGCATTTTTTCCAGAGTCAGCATCCATAGCCTTGACTTTCAGTATACTAGTCCCAAGAGGTATATCCTCATCTACATTGTGGGCCTGGTAATCGGGTAATTCGAACTTGGGTGCGTTGTCGTTTACATCGGTGACACGTATTGTTAACTGGAATTTTGAAAAATAATTATAAATCAACAACCTGAGAACATATATTTTTGGCATGATTTAATAATGACGGACAGTTTCAGTTCTGGCCTTATTATATCAAACACTATTTTATAATGAATGATTTTGTATTAACTATCATTATAATCGAATTTTACTTTAAAAACATTACACAAATAATCGCTGCTGCGCTTAAATTCGAACTCGAGATCCGAATAAGTTAGTTTTCATTTATATAATTATACATAATTATATAATCAACATTGTATCTTCCTACGTACACATCAATGCATAAACGCAGTCCTCGTTAGACGTTAATCTTATTGACAGCTCTGAATATACCCATAAGTTTGGGTTCGAGCATAATATTATCAAAACTTTAATATTGAACGATGCTACAGTACATATTATTATAGGAATCCAAAATTAGCATTTATCCTTAAATTGTCACGATATTATAGATATAATATGATACATATTTATACCTTGATTTGTGTTCTGGGCAGATGATTTCAGAGTGGTCAAAGAGTTTGACGTAGAATATAGTAGACTATACATGTTAACACATTACATACAATAACTGGGTCCGGGATTTTTACACTTATCAAAGGAACTTGGGAACGTCAATTTGGAGTTATTACTGGACGCCAATTTCGAGTCATTATTGAAGTGACAAAAGCGTGCAGAAGTTCTTCTGTCTTTATCGGAATTACTTTTGAGGTTAGTTTTTAGGGCGGCAAGTGGCCAAAAATTCATCACGCAAGTAAGGAGGTAACATTAAGGAGAAGAGTAATTATGACACAAATTATACATCAGAAACTATGTATGAACGAGATGGAAGTAATATTTCGGACGGGTTGTACTGCTCGCTGCAGGGTATCAAGAGTCGAGGGTTGGAAAAATTAATTGTGGGTGGAACCATGGGACAAGCATACTACTAATACACGTTTAATATTAAAAAAATCACATTGGAAAAAACTATTAATAACTACACACTCGCATATTACATTATACGTATCATCTTAAGATAATGTAGAAATCTGTTATTAATTCGTACCTCAACAGAAGTAGAAAATCCACCAGAATCTTCAGTAGCTGTTACGACCAAAGAATATACATGGGGTTGCCTTAAGTCTTCAAAGTCGAGCTCCTTTGCTAATTTGACGATTCCTGACGTAGGTCCGATGTTAAAGGTACCCGCGCCTTGACCTTGCGCTTTTAACGTGTAACGAATTTCGCGGTCAGCGAAAGATTTTGCCTTGACTGATATTATACTGAAAGTAGAAAAAAGACCATCAATTTTTTGTTACTTCTGTACGTGTACTTAGTTTCTATATAAAAACGTAATTTTATGCCTAAATGATACTATAAAAACTCGTTTACCAGTTAAAGTGACTTCAAATTAGGTTTGATGATTTCTGAGATTAACTAGGGAACTGAACAGACATATCAACTTTATTTATATGTATAAGTTAATGTACCTTTGTGTTGATAACGAAATATATTTATTTTCCTAATAAAAAAATCAAGACTATGACAAAACAGTGCTAATGTTGTTTATTATGTTAGGTTAAGAATCAAAATATGATTGATTTTAAAAACGGTCGACAGTATACCATGATCCAGATAATAATGAGTGTAAATTAATGTTTACGTTATTTTAAAAATATTATTTCAGTAAATTAATTAAAGTTTTGTTTAATTTGAATCGTGTCTCCTGCATAACACAATACACATCGTTTTGTATGAATTTGTACTTCAATCGAGAGCTTCATAAACAATACGCAACGCCTAGAAAAGCGTAGTTTGACTCATGGGACGAAACATATATAGAACTAAACCCGTTGATATATAGGACAGATTATTTGAAAAATAATAAATATTTATTACGATAAATATGGTGTTATGTCCCGTTCAAGTTTGAGTTATCGATGATATCTTGCAGTAAGAAATGAAAAATATCATTCTTATGTATATGCCCTTTTACTATGAAGGCTTCAATGTTTCCTTTTATGTATCGATTTATTTCAAAATCTAAATGAAAAACACGTTATTCAATTTAGGCCCTAAGCAGGCGCTTATGAACGTCAATATTACCACCGGTTCGGAAAATAACCCAGTCATTGATAGGAACTGACAAGAAAATCGACTGGGTTTATCTTTTTAACATTGCATATATATATTCATAATATTTTAACGTTAGTACATTTTAGTGAATGTACAGAGAAATATTAATTCCAGACTTAACAATCGTTGACATATTAATCGATCTAGTAGCCTTTCGACACCAAAACGCGCTTGACTTAAACTTACATTCCGGTAAATCGGTATAATGCTTTGGTATTGCAAAGGAACCCATGCTGCCAATATTAGTACAAACACTTGAAAATTATAGGATATGTATTTATTAACGTTTTCAAAGAGGACTTACTCTGAATCTTTTTTCTGGTTTTCAGCTATCTCAGCCTCATAACTCGGAAGGTAGAATTGTGGTGCGCGTTTCCCGCCAACGATGCTCAGACGCTCTTCAGGTGTTGATTGGAATCGTCTCTCATCTACACGGCCACTCTGAAATTCATTGTAATTTCTTTAATAATTACAAAATTTAAAAATCTTGCAACAATACGTTTATACTAACTATAAAACCTGTCCAGAATTTTTCTTATTAAAAACGAAAGTATTAGATACGACTATGCCTACAAAAGAATATGCCTACAAATTTGACATCAATATTATTCAAGATTCCATAAATTGATATTTTTTTCTATTGTTGAATTTAATCTAAATAATTGAAACACCTTACTGTTCTTTATATATTTCATTACATTGGACCATGTGTTCAATGTATTACGTTACTAATTATGACGAAGCGGGTTTCTTTCCAAGGAAAAGTATAAGGCAATTAAAACAGTGTTAAATTAATTATCTTTTACAACTCGGTGAGTGCAATATAGACTGTTGTATTTTTAAATTAGGGTAATATACCACATGCGGACGTGGAGTGCCTCATTTAATATTCTTTTTTTATTGTAGCACGTTAAAATGACTGCATTATGTCTGATGCTAAGCACAGTACAATCCAAAAACAATGGCGACCACCGAGGGACACACTATCCATCGCCGGTCGCCGCTGTCATGCCAGCCTGCGTATGTGTCGCTTCACGTTGCGCTTGAAGGACCCCATGTCATAGGAAGGAGGAAACACACTAGCTGGGAGATTGTTCCACAGCTTCACGGTACGGCAAAGATAAGACATTGCGAACTCTTTACTTCGTACCCAGATAGGATTTACCGTAAAACTATGGCTCCGAAGACCAGCGCGCGTGGTGCGGTTATGAAGAAGAGAGGAAGGGATCCAATTGTATAACTATTCAGTACACTTGCCATGATACAGACGGTAGAACACGCTCAGTGAGGCAATGTTATTTTTATGGAAAAGAACATTGTTTGTGTTTGTGATTTTTGTGCTACACAATGTTTGTGATTTCAGCGGAATCGTATTAATATATATATATATATATATATATATATATCATAAATAAAGAAATAATACAAAATTTTTAAATTTATTTCTAAGCACTGATAGCTGATAACATGAAAAACTCTAACAAAATTCGTTTATTCCATTTGAATACTGGTGCATCATAATTCCCAAAATTAATTTGTACTATTTCACGTTCATAAACTTAATGATTCATGGAATTAACATTATATTGTGACAAATTTGAACACTAGAGAACTTTGACCCTTTGTTTGAATATATAAGATGTAGTATATTTCTAAAGAAATAATATGTATATAATTCTAGTAAGTTACATATAATTCATCCCTAAACATTTGTAAAGAAATTCCTGAAAACAGAACATTTATTCAATATCGACAGGCTAAACTCTGATATAAGTACATCGAGGTCTAGTGAATTTATGATATGAGGTTTTTGAACTCTATTTATAATTAGAGAACTAAATAAATTATGCAATATGTTATAATAAAAGATCATAAAATCTGTACAAATTCCCCTGCGGTAACACTACTGCCACACTTAATTCTTCCGCAAATTAAGATATAGCTAACTCACTTTCTTGAGTTGCAGTGTAATGAAAATTTGGTCATAACTATACTTTGATAATTAAAGGCGAACGCGAGGTACGAGATTATTCCTGTCTTACAGTGTTAAGAATAACAGATGTTCTACAATAGACTTGTAGACAACTAAGCAAGTAAATGTACCTTTTATACTGATAGACCTATGTTCGTAACTATTATCGGATCATCACGATAAGTGACATTAATTTAATATTGTTTATAGTATGTGATAAGTAATTAGTCTCTGTGGCTCTTGTGATAAAGTACAGAATAGTCTAGCAATAAATAATAATTTAAATCATCACAATACAGCGGCACCGTTTAGTGCACTCGCACGGCCCATGCTTCTGTGACTGGATTTGATGTCAGTTATTTAACAACTGCACACTTACAGTCGACTCTCCGTGCCCGAATGTCGCAGCTCAACTTAGGTGTCTCTAGGCATACAATAAATGTACCTATTTGTAGAAATGACTTGCTACTACTTAACTCAATTGTTATACTTTAGTCTGAACTAAACCTTCAGAGATTGTTCCAATATTAGTCACTGATTCGAATTAAGACTGCAGTCATATTTTAGATTGTCTATAAACAGCTACAGTGAACCCTAATTATCATATATTTGCTGTTTTGTACTTACATTTTTAAAATAATTATTATGTCTATATTAAAATGAACTTGCACTTCCTTACCTGATCTTCAGCCTTGACATAAAGTACGTATTCCATATCCAACTGAAACGGGTCACTGCCTCTGGTACGCACTACTCCAGATCTCTCATCCACTTCGAAACGACCACCGGTCCGATCTCTTACGATGAAGTAATGTATATTATGATCAGTATCCGGATCTCTAGCTTGTAATGTGAACACTGGAGTGTTTGGGGCTGCGTTCAGCTGAACTACAGTTTGCATTGGCAGGGGACGATTGATGAAATACGGTGGTTCGTCATTGACGTCCTTTACGTGTATTATAACTCGCTGGTTGTCCGTATCTGGAAACGATTTAAACACCGTCTTAAATAAGGAATGGCCTCAAAAGTAAATTGATTATGACCACCCTTAAAATTAATTTAATTAATCAATTACAAACGATAAACTTATTTATATAATTTTCAACTATGTATCTTTCTTAAGCTTGATTTATTGCTTGTATTTTTTAATTTGTTCGCTTTTGATTAAGTCAAGGACAGAAAGACAGAAAGTAACTAAATAAATTAGTTTTAGTCTTTAGAGTTTTATTGCTCTCAGACACTCTGAGCGTAATTAGGTGTAAGTAGGAATTAAAATGATTAATTTACAAAACCGGACTACATGACAGTTATATACGTGAAAATAGATATTACATTAAACATGTAAATAATTATTTTGACTCAACGTAACAGTGAAGTATTTAAATAGGCTGGAGACGTTTAATCTCATTGTTTTAGAATACACGTTTGCAATAACACTCAAATTTAACTAACAAATTGGGAAAAAGAAATTATTAGTCAAAACTAGCATTAGTAATGGTGAGCACAGGTTGATACAAATTCCTTTACATCTGATATGAAAGTTAGTAAACAATATATTGAATCTCTAGAAATAATATATGATATTAAAAAATATCAAATTATAATACTTACATTTCAAAGATACTGGTTTTGGTGCGCATGAAAAATTGATAAATAAAAATTAGTAATCAAAGTATAAAAAGCAACACACAATAATAATAGACAGGAAGAATATGTACTCCAATACCTCAGACTCTAAACTACGATATTTTATTGTTGTATGAGATACATAGCACCGATCTAAGTGTCAAAATAGAAATCTTTTTTCACTGATAAACTTTACAAGCAGATAGAAAGCAAATATCTACAACATATCGCACCCTTAGTAGAGTAAAGGCATAACTTTAAAAATGAGTATTTTGGGAAACGTCAAAAAACAAATCGACGATTACATTATTTTTACAAAATTTGCTCCAACGTCTTTATTTACAAAGTCATCGTCATAACAATTTGCACATTTGGATTTTAGTACTTTATTTATGTTACCAACAACTTATATTGTAGAAATGTGGACTGTAGGTATAAAATAAAAAACTATCCACAAAACATTTGCAAGTTAGGCCTCTATTTCACATTTTGTCAGTTTGCCATTGTAAGCATTATTTCATTTGAGCCTATATAATATAGAGGTAAGATTTGAGTGAATCTACGATATGCGGAAGCGCAGGCAGCAGAATATAAAAATGTAAAAGGGACACATATGTAACTGTCGCCTTATTTGTATTCGGTTTTCCTTTGTCTGTGAGATCCACTTTGCAGAACTATCTCTAATAAGCCTTTCTATCGCAAAAACTAAAATACCTAAAATTTCAATATGTACCCTTACTTTATTAAGGATGCGATATATTATTTGAAGGAGCATAAATGTTATTATTCAAGGAAAATATCGTAGCGTTATATTATTAGTAACTACACTACTAATTTTTAATTAAAGATACTTTTATAATATATTCTGTAACAATATTTTTTTTTATAATTTACTAATAAACAAGGTAATTTTTTTAAAGTGCAGTTTATATACTCGTACATATATAAATTATATTAGCAGGTGATAAAAACAAATCGTCACTTCTTATAGCAAATTTTATGATACAAATATAAGATAAAAATAGTTTTACATTATAAACGAAGCGCATTATCAAACATTGCCTCTAATACTGTAATATCCATGTGGTATCCCCTTTTTGTCTATTGGGATTTTCATAAATCCCCAGTATAAATCCGCCGTTTGCTGTAATCCCAATCGACTGTAGTTTCGGGTACAGTTTCACGAACAACCAAACATTATAATGCATTGACCCGAAAGCGAGATCTTATTAGCGTTGAATCTATCCTTTACTATGGTATCCTTACTGTGATATTTTTAGAATGAAGTTGTCTATCTACGATGAATGTTAATGAACGTAACAGCCCGGATGAGTTGGAAAGTTCTAATTAATAAAACTCTTATGTATTTAAATATACAGTGTAGAAAACAAAAAAAAGTGTGTGTGTACTTATGTACACGCGTTAGAAGTTATAATTCTATGGCGTAACAAGATAAAAATCTTTTCAAAAATTGTATCTTTCGCCTTATTCTACGTTTGTAGAAAAAACGACACCAACAATAGAAAAAAAGGTATTTAATACATTGAAAGTTTTAATACAAAGAAATACAAACAACAAATACAAAGAAACAAAATGTTGACTATAGTTAACTTCAGGGTGTCGGTTTTTCGTGAGGGTGTGCCCGCGCATCGTAAACATTTACTCGCATCATTTTTCCCTAACGTGCCAAAAGAAGTATAACTTCAAAAATGTAAGTCAACCTGATTAAAATGTAATTATTTATTGAAAACAACTATTACTTTACTATCGTGTAGTCACAAGACTGACGAATAAGGTAAAACGATAAAACTGGAAGGGATCTGGTCTTTAAGCACACCTGCCGTAAAATATCCCTTACGTATGTTACATTTATATTATGTAATGTTTTCTTAAGGGTGGAATTTCTGTGTGTTTTACTACTTAATATGGATGTAAGCAATTATAACAAAAATATATATTAAATACCATCTAACCGTGTTATCTTACAATTGCTAAATACAAGGCACAAAAGGTCTATAGATAAAAAACTAACCGAAATTATAAACATTTTTCCTGCAACAATTATCGGAAGCTATTATTATTCGATAAGCTGAGCTTACTTCTAAGACATGTTTGTTTAATTTATTTAAGCCTGCCAAATACATTGAGTAGGTGATTCAAATTTTTGCAAACGAAACGCTAGTGAAACCGCAGGCCACAGTTAGTGTTTTCATAAAATGTTTATTTTTACTATAAACTTTTTCGTAGGATTCGAACAAAGCTTTATCAACGTGATGTCCACACGAACTAGTGTTAAGCCGTCATGCCCTTCAAATGATACAGGTATGAAAAAGATCTTTGATTGGTTATAAATACAAATGCAGTTTCGCTTTTAAATAAATCTAAATGTAAGCTAATCGTACTTTAACGTCCTATAAAAGTAATAATCTAAGATTCTAAATAGACATTTATGTGATTCGAATGTAAACACGAAAATTAATTAGTATTATAAAATTTAAAATATTAATATCACAGAACATCAATTTTATACAATTTGTAATTATAAATTCAATTAATGCGGCATTCGGTTAAACCTGATGGAAATTGGATTTTCGATTTAGATATATTGAAAAACCAACACGATGTTAATATCAAAATATGACAAGCAGGTTTCACATCGAAACAGTATTAGGTTTACGAGCGGAGGGTGGTTTTGTCCATTACCCACCCTTCTTTACACATTCAATGCTTACTGCGCATGCGTATACTACAACCGCGTGTTCGTCTCGTGACTTGTAGCACGATTTCACGCCACTCCAAAACTGAGTTTTCATATCTTAACCGCAACTAGATGGCGCTACAATTATCTCATAAGTCGGAAATTTCTTCGAAATCCAGAGCAAGATGCGTATTAAATATTTTAATAACGTGACTTTAACCAAAGGTATTTTTATTAAAAAAATAACCATTTTGCATAAACAAATTTCTTTTTTAGAAATAGATTTACAAAGTATCACAAAACATTAAGTAAAGTTTTTATACCTCTTAACCTATGTTCTAGACATACCCTTGCAGATATTTATTATGGTATGGTATGGCATGATAGGAACGTGGAAAATATCAAAAACTAGTTTTAATCTTTCAAAAAAAATCAATGGATAATAAGAAAATATAGAAACTATTACAGGTTAAAGTTGTTGAAATAAAAGTTTCAATTGTTTAAGTAAAACTTGAATCGTTAAGAAAGAACAGTATTGAGTCGAACTTAGTAACTTTTAAACGACTTAGTTTAAAGTAGCAATTACTCATAGAACTATCTGTGATTAAAACCGCATACGAAACGATCGTCGAATATTATCAAAGCATTCTCTACGAACAGAGCGTAACTGCATCGATATATCAATGAAGCGGTGAAACTTTAAAGTGTTAGAAACTAACTACTACATCACGTCTGTCTGTGGTGGCCATTCTGATATACGAACAAGATTTAAACGTTCATGATCGTCTCTTCTAGCTAGTAGAATTAAATTTGGAGCCCTCATAGATTTGCATTAAAAGCAATGTTTGATTATATTATATTTAAATAGGTTACAATAGTTGTATTTTCTTCTAAAATAGAATTATAGAAAATTTCACGTTTGCCTTTACGTAGCAAACACAACATTTGTAACAAAAGTGACGATTTCCCTTTACCTCTAGATATTACCAATCCTCATGTCATAAAGCCAGATTAATCCACCGCTTTACCTGGAAAAAGGAAATTGAATATGTTACTGCGACATAAATAATTACTCGTAAGTAGTGAATCTTATTCTAGATATATATATTTTCAGTAAGCGTCAAGAGCCTAACCGTTTATCAACATTCATAGGAAACATTACCATTGAAATATTTCAATAAGTCAAAACTTTTTTGAATGACGGCCGGGGTCACCTACTTCTCTTGTTTATTTTTAACGAGACCCTGATTCTAATAGTATATTTTTTTTTACTGTTTTTCAATTTTGTTTAATATCTAAACCTAAGTATTCATTCCTTACATATTAATCACAATGTTGATTATGATACACAGATGTAGAGATCCTTTCATCTTTGATACACTATACCCTCAGATAGAACGAAACTATTTAGCACCGATAGATAATATCAATGAGTTCTTGCATCCATTTTTAAGTGTACATACATACATGTTATATAATTATATATTATAAATAGTTAGTCTATACATATAATAAAAATGAAGTGTCTGTATGTAATATCAAAATAACAATTTTTTAATTAGAATTTAAACCTTTTTCATTAGAAAAATAATTGTCAGTTTATTGTTTACAATTCCACATTATAATTAATATTAATTTTGAAGATAGGGGAAGCAAGGAGTATTTCTAATAAGATCTTAGACCATAAACGTATCACCTTAATAGTTTCATAATACAATTTCTTGCGAAACCGACAAGTGATTTTTTGCATAGTCACAAAAACTTAGTTATATTGACAATATGTGCATATTATAACTTTATAATTATAATAATTATATCATTGTTTCATAGTTCCTTATACTTTGTAAATGAGCACTAAGGTTATATGGCGAGTTAAAGTTCCAAATATGTTGTTGATGGTAAACCTCATTTGATACACTTTTAGTATTTATATACATGTTACAGTAGGTGGCGTGCGTGTCGTACTTACAAATCTTTTTGAAAGACAATTTCTTTAAGTGTACATATTCTCATACTTTTACATTTCTTTAATACAATTTTTAAAAACGCGTGCAAAGCTGCGGATACATCTTGTTCTATAATAACAACGACCGCAGTTCTTTATGTATATTAATGGATGAGACAACAATTTTGACAGAAATTATCCATTACTTGTAAGAGCGTTTATAGCATAAAAGAGATTTGTTTTTCGTAAGCTTTGTTAGTAGTATAAGACAATGATTAACTAAATGGAAAAAACAGTTTCGGTGCTATTACAAAAAAGTTAAATACGTATTGAACACTTGCTTAAAAAAAGTTTGGATACTTACGTATTAAATGCACCGCGCTTGCCGACGGCTGCCGTGGCAAGATCGTGTTATCCTTTTTCGCAAGTCTAACCGAACCTAACCAAACAGAGATAGAAAAGCAAGATGTCGAACGTTCGGCGAGCGCGGTGCATTTAATACGTAAGTACCTATCCAAACTTTTTTAAAGCAAGTATTCATTCAATACGTATTTAACTTTTTTGTTATAACACCCTTTAAGTTTAAAATATTAAATATAATACCTACTCATGGAAAACTTTTAACACAAAAAGAACTAAAGTGTACTATATTGACTTAGTGTAATCATTACATAGTATAAAACAAAGTCCCCTACCGCGTCTGTCTGTCTGTTCGCGATAAACTCAAAAACTACTGAACGGATTTTCATGCGGGTTTCACCAGTGGATAGAGAGATCCACGGTGAAGGTTTTGGTGTATAATTTGTCAAGGATATTTTTATAATCAGGGCGGGACAACGTCTGCCGGGCCGGCTAGTAAAAGCTGACATAATTTATTTTATTTAAAATGGATACGATACCTATTTAATGCGATGGTTACAAGGTTACGCAGTAAAATCAACAGTACTAAATTATAAAGGTTGACGCTGTCACTGTAAAATTGCGCATTGCATGGCCGTTGAACTAAAACATTATACTCGGTATGAGTGCCTATTTACTGTGCTATTATGAATGTGGTATATATCAGAATAGTGGAACGGAATTGTCACTAAAATTGGCATTGTCGGCATTAGGATCAATTAATGTTCTGTTATTGTACGCAGGTGTAGTTTGAATAATACGGTTAGTATGAATGGATAAAATATATATACTATAATAGAAGACCGCATATTTTTATTTCTTAAACTCATAGTATTATAGGTGCTACTAATATCTAAGGTAGTCGTTTAATTACTAATTGTACGAATATAGCAAGGACAAGGCTGAATAAAATGAGTAGAAATTATGTGTTTTTGTAGCTGAATAATAAAGGGTTTATTTTAGAAGTTTTATTCAATGAAAATCTATTTTATTTTAATATTAAAACCATTTTTCAACAATATAAGAAGAACATTAAAACGAATTTTTAAAGCTATGAAAATGAATGAAAATATTCTTTATAATAATTTCTCTAAATTATTAACCAATTTTGAATGATTGAAAATGGTATTCTGGAATACTTACATCAAACTTTACTTAATTACAAAATATTTAACAGACTTCCATTAATAAACGCCGGGTGAAGATTTAATTAACCTTACCAGAACTTTAAATCAGCACTTATTTTAACCTTATAAACCTAAATTTGACCTTTGGTGTACACCGTAAAATAAGGTAATAACTGAATAACGCCAGATTTTATTTTTTATACCATTGGTGGCAAACGAACATGCGGGTCACCTGATGGTAAGTTATCACCGCCGCCCATGGACAAAAACCCCTTGAGAAAGGAGTAGGCAGTAAGCAGGTAAAGGAGTAAGCAGAATGCACGGCAAAAGTCGCATACATTTTTTTTAAATAAAAGTCATAATTTCTTGATAACTAATGAGAAACAAAAAAAAATCATTGGTGAAGGTTAACAAATTATTCAAAAATTTCATTAAGCTTTTTATCAAATGACTACAACAATTTACAAACTAAACTAAACTGTCACGACAACTTTGTTTTAAAATACGATAACGCAATCATTGTTAAAGAACGATTAGAATTTATGATATAAGTCGCGTTATACAATACTAATTTTATTTATGAAAAATTCGTATCGTGATAGTATTTCATGTATGCCACTTTTTTCAGGCCTGATTTCATTAAACAAATTATGGGTCGCGCGTCCGAAAAAATATGCTTACTTTAGTATCAATTTAACACAAATTCTAATGTCTAGATATTTAAAAAATTATACCAACTGATTTAAGCCAAATTTATCAGTGGTACTGATTCTGATGGAAGGTATGAATTAATGTGAATTCCAAATCCTGTTATTGGAAAAGTGAAAAGTACAACTTCTATGTCATTATTCATACATAAGGAATTTGATTACATCTTGAGATTCAGCGTTACGTATTCGCTTTTATTTAAAAAAAAGGACCAATCATTTTAAATGACGTCATGCCATAAAAACAGCCTCGTTTATGTCGCCACTATATATTCTATAAATGGTAGTAAATATTATAATAGTTAAGAGTCGGCTTCCAAAACCACTTTCTAACTCATAAAGTTAAACATTTTACAATTATTACGTATGTATTCTAAAAATACTGTGTACATATGAATAAATTCGGAAATACAAACTGGCAACCCGAGTAACATATCTAGTAAAATATCGCGTGATTCGGTCAATTTGTTGGGTCATTTGGGGGCGCTAGTGTGGAATACGGGCTATATTGTAAGGGCAATTAAAAGAGAGTTGTAAGGTTTCATTGGACACTTTATTAGTACTCAGTCAATCACCCCTAGAAAGTTTCGCATACCTACTTTACTATAAGATGAAAACGGATACACTTAACTATTTAGTTCTAAGCGACGATATAAAATAATATCGTCTCTCATAAAGACGCCAGTAAAGAGCATCTCTCTAACTCTCTATTATATGCAAAAGTTGATCAAGAAAATTGTGAAAAACTTCTATTTCTGTAAAGAATTAAAATATTTGTTTAAAAAAATCTACCAAATTTATAATGTCTATGATTGAGACTTTTATATTAGACTGTATTTTTACGGTGTTAGTAACTCCTATATAGGTCAAATGCTATTGTAACTATTCGACACTTGTCTCACATTAAATTTTTGTTTTAACTAAAGAAACTAGACAAGTCATTTTAAAAATTCACGTTCGCGTAATTACTGTGACGATTTTTTTTATTAAGGCATATTTACATAGTACAACCTTAACTATTTCGATGAATGAATAGTTTTAATACCTTTATATTATAGGTATTATATATACAAATTAATTTCATAGTGTAAACAGCATACAAGTAAGCATAAACTGTTGTAAAAATATGAAAAACAAAACTCATCTACGTATCACACTTAAGCCTTAGAAGTAGGGAATTCTTCACATTAAAACTACCGTATTACCGAAGCTATTGTAAGCCTAGCCTTTCTTCCGTTTTTCTAGCTATGTAAGGTACACCTAGGATCCCATTTCTATATAATGGAAGTCTGAGTAACGCGTTCGTCACACGCAATATTATCAAAGGGCAGATAATCCCATCGATAGCATAGCCCACGCACGTCACGTCTAACAAAGACTAGAGCTTGAGAAGATTCCTATATACAGTTGCTCGAGGCATTACGGGTTGAGAGACACAACAATAGGCACATTAGTCGGGGATGAAGGCCGTAAAAACAGTGTACCAAGCGAACCAAAAGAACAGATGTTACGCAAGTAAATTTGACGAAAAAGAGATTTTCCATTAAGTATAGTAAAAGGAATTAAAGATTTTTTTTCAACATTTATTCTTTTGTATGAAATATCTAATGGCGCTTTTGGGCGTAAAATCGATTGTAAACGTCGTCACGTAACGTTTCGAGATAGTAAGATAATATCTTAAACGCCATCTATCTCCTTATTATTCGTACTATATTGTTAGTTATACTTATAAAAATGCTTGATATTTTATACTATCGGATTTGTACTTATAATACCATCGGCATCCTTATTCATTGAAAACATAATTTGTTAATTATGTAAGAGATTGCTCCTACAATTCCTCTGTATTTTCGGGTCGTAGAACCGATTACCTAAAGTAACTTAATTTGTAGGCATGAAATTAATAATCGGCACTATATATATGTATGTAGGTAACAGTTACACATTATTCAGAATTTTATTACTATTTTATATTATTATTATATTGTACTTAAGCACTTAGCAAAAATCAAATTCGACATAACACCTGGTCACAGTATAAATATATGAGACTGTATGGAAACTACCTACAAACGCTCGAAAACGGCACACTCACACAAACATGCGCATCGACGAGAGGTTTTAAAAGGTACTCTATGGACAGCACCACGAAAACCGCTTAGGGGTCTCGTCGATGCGCATGTTTGCGTGAGTGTGGCGGTACGAGCGTTTATAGGTAGTTTCCATACTGTCTCTAATATTTATACTGTGACCTGGTAGGCGTCCGACCTTAGCTCATTTTAGTCTAATTTATCCTTTTTAATATTCTTTATTATATTTCATTTCATTTAATAAACTAGAAATTCGTATCATAATTTATAGCTTTTACTTATGTCAGATATATTAAAGGTGTTACTTGAGTTATAACTAGAAAGCAATGTGTAGAAAACAGTTCAAGATCTGATGTTCAGATGTGAACCAAAATTTTAAACTAAAGACACACAACGAGTACGCGAATATAACGCCTTATTTTGATTTTTCCATGGTCACAAAAATTGAACAACGAGAACTCTAAGTAGAATTAAAGATATCCATTCTCAGTTTAGCCAGCTGCAAAAATCGAAAATTGTATGTACTGTGAGTATAGATAAATAAGTACTTAGTTTTTGAGAGTTCCGAGCATGGTATTAGAACTACTTTCCCGACATAATTACACTTCCTTCGACCACACACGACACGCGCCAACGCAACTAATGATACAGACGCTGTCACCCGCGAAAATACCGGTGCGGTTTATTATCCACCATTACTCTGTCACTAATAATAAAATTCTACTGTTAACTGCCTCAGACGGAACTACACTTAAGTTTTTGTAGAAACTGTGTCATTTCAAATACTAGAAATACACACAAGTTAGTCGTACCGTCATTTAACTGAATAGAACACATGTTTCTTGAGTACCAGTAACTATACAATAAGGTTCCATATCATACTAGCCGTTTGCCAGACAATATTTAAAAAATTATGTAAAGCAAATTCGATTAACTGAAGGTATTATAGAATAGATAATTATGTGTATAATTCTAAGGTCTGAGATAGAATTTCTCTCTATACATCAGCTAAAAATAATTAATAAGTGTTTACATGTAATAATAATAATAATAATAAAGCCCTTTATTCAGACCAAGTTATTATCTATTTACAAAGTAAAGTGTTAACATGTACTTGCTCATAAAGACATACGTGGATAAACCCAATCAAGATTCTTTTGAGTTCTTCTGCAAAATTGGAATGATTTCTGAACCAGTGTTGAAGACTTGATGTTCGTTAAAGCATTCTCAAAGTCCAAATTAATTAAGATTTTTTTTTAATTTTCAACAAAGATAAGATATACAGACAGTACCGAGCCATATCACGTTATTATTACGTTGAAATTAAAAAAAAACACATGTATAGCTAAAAAGGATATCTAATGAGATGTTAAAAAATCGATACTATGACTCATACCGATATTTATATCTCATACTACTATTGTTATATGTCCGAACATAAAAACGGTAATCAAATAAATACACACATGCGATATTCTCATCATTATGAACTGATTCAATCCACCGCTGAATAAAAGCTTCCTAAAAATACATCTCTAATTCTCTAATCTTTTTGCTATGAACATTTATCAATATGACAAAAATAATTACTAAAGAAAAACTTTCATAACCTAAATCCTAGAAGAGATGTTGAACAAATGCGTCTTGTGTGGTTTATGAAACAATTGACCCGTTTACAAACTAAACTTTGTGTATTACAATGTATATTAGAACAGATTTTCAATGTAAACTATAAATATATGTATGTATTTAATAATATATCCGTGACCCATAAATAGCACTGTAACGGAATCTGCAGAAAATGTTAATCAGTTCAGTTGCGAATATACGAACCGAATGCAATAGGACACTTTCATTAGTATAGTGTCCGGAGCCACCGGTTCAATGTCCGTTTCGCTCTATTTTTAACTCATCTAAGCTGTACGGACGCCAGTACGCTGCATGTATGTTTGTTACGAACAATAAGTCCACTCGGATGGACGTTACCTAAATAAACTCTGACCTTTCTCTGAAAAATGAAAACCTACTGTGTTCCGAATGCTAATACGATTAAGTGAAAAAGCGAAGTACACGACGGCGCCTCTGTACGAGTTAGCCGGTTTAAACTAATTAGCATTTGCACTTTGCAGTAACATATCGAGACTCTCTTAATGATGCCACTTGAGTCATTAGCGAAAAATTCACGATGTTATAATGTACTTTATTTATATTTAAGAAATTATACGGTCTTACATACTTAGGTTTTTTTTTATATAATCAAATAAGTAGATGAAAATAATTTTACATATAAATAAAATGATACAGGTCTGGGCGTTATACGCGTATTACTCAAAAACTACTGGATAGATATTTTGTTTTATTTCTTAGACACTTAGACCTTATCTAAAGGAAAATATAGAGTTACAAAACACTATGCCTTCAGTGATGTCTATTTTCTTGCCATGGAAAACTGGGGCATACGGTATAATGCTTACATTTTCCATCTCAACATAAAATACATTGTTAGGATGATAAAAGATACAAACGAAGTCACGTGTATCAGCTTTTACAGTATAGAAATGAATGTTAATTTCCATACAAGGTGCCCATAGGTCCTTTGAAATATAAACTTCGAATAAAATGCATACGACGCGCGGAAGGGGAGCGGGTGATGCAAAAACAGAACGCTTGGGTTTCTGGGAAGTTAGATGCATTTCAGTGTTTCGCCGGAGCCGATCGTAGTTTTTGTGTGTGCTAGTTTTATCGCAATACTAATTCGGCAGTTATCGCGCGGCATAAATTCTGTCAACATCTGCAACGCTTTCAAAACGCTCCAATTGGTCACACGATCAATAACTGAATTAGTAGGTTCGAAAAGACTGCTTTGATATTAAATAGACAGCGGTTAAATCATCCAAGGGCAACACAAACGAGAAAAGACATCAAGAGAGTTCAAGTTTGTTAGAGAAAATCCTCGACCTCGATTTTATTTATTTAGAGCTGCAAAATTTGTCAGGGTATGTAATACATGAACTTGGTTTTAATAGAATAGAACGATGGCCCATGCTTCTATTATCTGTAGGTATGCGTATAGTTCGTCTACGTTTTCCCAACAAAGTGATACCTTTTTGAAAACCTGCATTTGTAAAGGATCGGCATGATCTAAATACTAGAAACTATAACAAACTAGTCGTCCCATGTTTCAGACTTAACAAAACCAGTAATAGTTTCGTAGGTAATAGTGTTAGGTTTTACAATAAAGTCCCAAAATATATTACCGATTTGCCGGACTGTAAATTTAAGCACCATGTCAAGCGGGTTTTAGTGTCGAAAGGCTATTATAGAGTTGATACGTGAACGATGGTGACGTTTGGAATTGACTCCTCTCTGTGCATCCACTAAAAACGGTACTGTAACGTATAATGTATTCGTAATATATATATATGTTAAAAAGAAGTACCCGATCGAGTTTCTTGCCGGTTCTTCTCGATGATTGGGTTGTTTTCCGAACCGGTGGTAGTTTTGACTTTCATAAGCTCCTTATTAGGGCCTAAACTGAATTAAGTTTTTTTTTTTTGATTTGAAGAAACACTTCTTGACCACTTTTCTTTTCTTGGTAGATAGGATCGAGTTCCAATGGGTATTCTCTTATAGGGTTATATGGAAAATAAAGTGTATTTATTACGCAATCCAAAGTTTGATTACTGCCCTAAAAAACAGAATATCTATCTAGTTTATTAGTCTAGTTTAGTTATGCCCGGTCTCTGAGGTACTTTAATTGTAGTTTATCTGTTCAATAGCGTTATCGGTTCGATAACTTGTCAAATTGCTTGTCTGTACACACAATCATACGATAAATGTCAGTAAAACTCAACGGGCCATTTGACAGTTTATCTTGTGGATAACTTTGTTGAGTCAATAATTATTGGTAGTTTAACCGAGTACCTCAGAAACCGGGCATTAGTCGTCGATAATATTAGATGACGCTTGCAGGAGTGACAGTGATCGTAATGTAAGTCAAAAATATATAAAAAACTCCAACACTTCTTGATCGATTGTTGTGAAAGTTAGGTATATGTATGTTTTTTTTTATGTAAATGGTTTTTATGGCATCCATTATACTTTAACTCGCCACCGGGTGACGCTACAGCACATTACCGTCTATACCATTCAACCAAACAAATATTTACACAGTATCATTTTACTACAACTTACCTATTCACTACACCGTATAGTAATCACAACAAATTAATAGCAATAAATAAAAGCAAAGGTATGTAAACCCACGGGTATAGCTAATTTATAAAGTAATCAGTGAACAGTACATATTTTTTGTTCCAGGACTCCACTACACGAACGCGGGTAGAATTTCATGGGGAGTATTTATTATTAAATATTCGTATAGTGAACTTCAAAATGTATGTACTCAGAACAAGTGCTCGTTAATCTACTTATAGGTGTTCAAAAGTACGTATAAATTAATTAAACATAACAATATTATTTCTGTTCAGTAAATCCTGAAAAACTAATCCGAATTTTATACACGACTGTGAATAAACAGACCAGGACAAACAATTTACGTGCCAAAGACGTCAAACGCAAAAGTTTAACGCCCATTGCGTAAAAAATCAATAAATTCGTCTCCAAGTTACGGTGGGCGCTGCTTACTTACGAAAACAACATATCACGTTATTTTAACGTGCAATTAAATAGTTAACACACCAAATTATATAATTACATATTTATTAGTACCATATAACTGAAAATATATGTATAAATTATTAATAAAGTAATTGCATTCGACTGCGAATAAAAATATAACATAAATTTGAGCTTAACAAGATAAGGGATAAAAAGATACTTGGACTTACAGGATCTTGTCTTGATTTACTTTCTTGTCTTTAATCTTATAGTTTATTTAGATGCAGTGTTTTAATAATTTTCAAGGACCACTTTCGCACATTTTTATTTAGCGCAGCAGACTTTTTTTTGACAAGTGTCTCCAGGTCGACGTGGCTGTGTCATTTGTTTCACGCATACATTTTAAAATGGAGGTAAAAGGATTAAGCTAGTTCAGATACAATCAAATTATTATAATTTGATTAGTATACTTTACTAACATCTGGGGACACCGGCAGTGCCCCCGCCAAGTTGAGCAAAAAACCGGTACGACCGTGTACCATCCCTCGATCTCGAAACAGTTGAGGTCATATTCGATCCCCTATAACTCCTTTGTGGATAAAAGTACAAGCCGAATCAACCAAGTAGTAAATAAGTAACCAAGCAGACATTACATCAAAATGGTATACATATTTCAAATTTCATTGAATTTGAACCACTACTTTAAAAATTATAACTAGTCAAAATTTCTTAATTTTGTCACCCACTCACTGACCGATCATCAAAACTCTAAGGCACTTCTAGCAGACATAGAATCTCCAAATTTAGAATACAATTAGTGTTTAGTGTATAAATCAACGAAAAACTAAAATATTTTGTAATTTTCCGTTCAGTTTTCTAGATACACCAACTGCAAAAATAGCTTAGTAATCCGATATAAATGTTAAAGATTACAAAGTTACATTTGCAGTTAATGAATCAGTGTAACTGTATGTTTATCTTCTATCTTCTTGTATACATATAATAAGAATGTAAATCTAAGGTGTCTGTACTTATTTGATTTTCGTGAAAAAAAAATTGTTGCAGGTGTCTAGGAATAAGTATTAAAATACATTTCAATTACTTTTAGAAATGTCTGTCTGTCTGTCTATCTGTCTGTATGTCTATTTGTATGAACACGCATCACAGCTAAAGCGCTGGGTTCACAATAAAACCACACCAAGAAAATCATAAAGCGTATCTCCGAGAATACGTTAGTCTTTGTTACATTAAAATCGGTCCACTCTATCAAAAGTTATTGTGATTTAAATGACGGCTCGAGTTAAGTACGAGAAAAAAGTAATAATCTACGAATATACTAATATTATAAGGCTTATTTGTTTGGTTGAAAGCCCTAATCTCAGAAACTATTGATCCGAGGTTTTATTGTGAACCCAGTACTTTAGCAGACAGACATTTCTAAAAGCGATTGAAATGTATTCTATTACTTATTCCTAGATACCTGCAACAATTTTTTTCACGAAAATCGAAAAAGTACATACAAGTTACATTTACATTCTTATTATATGTATAGAAGAGCGGGCCCGGAGGACGTTATACCGCCCGGATAATAAAAAAAAAAATGACATATACCTAAACTTTTCCCATGGATCACTTTATCTACTGAAAACCGCATGAAAATCTGTTCAGTTGTTTTTGAGTTTATCACGAACAGACAGCTGTCTGTCTGTACATGGCAGAGGACTTTGTTTTATAAAATGTAGCAAATGAAAATGCTCTATGGAAAACAAAGCCCTAGTGTTTTTACCAATTTACTATACTATAATTTTATATTTACTATAAATCACTATATTTATTATACTCAAAATAATATATAACCTAAATAATAATATATTCGAACCCGAAGCCCAAGTTTTTAATAAGGAACGCTAAACTTTAAACCACGTAGAATGATAATCTATAGTAGCCACTTCAGAATGAGAATCCCTTTTGAGACTCAATATTTTCCACTTCGTTCGTCTAACAGTGCGTTGAATGGTCAAGCTATTGGCTGTCTCGCGACCTCTTAACGGCGCGACGACCCAACGCCTCTCAAATTTGACTTATTCGAATGATATTTCTTCGCATATTTTGAATGAAAACAGTTAGATGTCACTACCTTTGTAATCGTATCTTAAGGCACCATACTTTAGGCATCTCACTCTTATAAATAAATTTTATATGACCTATAAGTACCTTTTTGATATTTAGTGTGTGTTTGTGTTATTTATATAAGTAGTTTAGTGTTATTTATATAAACTAGTGGTCGCCTAGTGATCGAAATTCAAGCAGAATTCATTTTTACTTTCAATAAGATCAAAGAGAATAATAATTATTTCAGTGCTTTCCTAAATTTACTAAGATAAATTACTTATCAATTAATTATTAACGTATATTATATGTTACATTATTATAAAATTAAGCTTTAATTTCAAAGGGCATGTAAGGTATGGAACGTAAGCCATGTTAAAAATATTGAATGTAGGAAAAATAGGTAATTGTTTTTGGATTTTACTGTGCTTACCATCAGGTGTAGTACAGTCACTTTGTTCTAACTACCTAAAAGGACCTACTACCATTCAATGATTTCATTTCAAAGTTGTCCGCTAAGCTACCTACTAACCAGAAAGCTAAGTATGAACTTTACTACAGTGCTTAACTTATTAGCTACGATGACGTAGGATTCTAATACACGTTGATTGAAGCACACTGCCGCCGAACGATGAGATCAATACAATAGTTTAAAAAAGGAATCATAAAATCCCTTTTCTACCAATGTCAATCGTACTATGAAAAGGTGATTATTCACAACGTTTGATACAGAAGAAAATAATGCTTAACAAATCTCAACAGAAACAATTATCGAACGCGTCTATACGTATTTGTTATCGAAGCATCGCAACCGACACGAAAACTATTTAGCGTTCGTAACACGCCCAAAACTTGGAACAAAACACACGAGGAAGTAGGAACTAACTAAAGTCGTCATGAAACACGTCCCCGGTTGCTTTACTTTAGAGGAAACTCCGAAATCTTGTTCGTCGATATTACGTCTATAGCGATGCATTTATTGCTAGTGTACCACGAACAGTGTTCCTCTGTATTTGCGCGTTTTCTTGTCTAACAATTCATCCATTGTGTCGAGCGTCGAACACATTAAATTATTCAACTACACACGATATCTTGGTAATTAGTCATTTAGATGTTCAGATATAACATAATAATTGTTAAATATTTTATTTGACCTGTACTCAAATTACTGCATCTCACCGAATAAATAAAAAAATATATATAACCATCATTTATGCAATACCAACAGTAAAGACGACTGTAAAGGCATAGTAAGAAAAACTGTGTCTCAACATTGGGACTATCTAGCTAACCTATATCAGGTACGAATAAAAGTAGAATTAAATATAATGTACAGACCTCGAGAAAAATTTATGAGGCAAGTATTTTTTTTGTATTACTGTATCCGTGTAAAGACAGGGTGTATTTAAAATCTAAGGGCTAACAGTGAAATAAAATTATAATTGAGAAACGCCGAAAATTTGTGATATAATTGCATTAACAATATTGGACATGTCGCGTCGCGTCATAGCGACTACCCATATACACACTCCAATATTGAGTATTCCAGAATTCAATTTCCTATTCTATTAGATGACGACCCGATATGTAACTTGACATTTTTCGAAAATATTGTTTTCACTAGGAATTTTTACTTATATAATTCAGAAAGTTATTACATAAATACGTACTTTATATCTGTAACTATATAAAACATCACAATTATTGGGTAGAAGGAGTGTAATGTTTTTCGAGTGTATATATATATATCAATTTAAACATATGAGGTATCATTAGATTTATCTGAATTCAAAATGTAAAAAAAATAGTTCATTCGATGAAGGCCATGAGAAGGCGCTTACGAATGACAAAACACTACCACAGATAGCCCGGTGAAGCTGTTAAAACCTTGCTAGGTAAATAGCGTAGTCAGTTCGAGAAAAAAAAACTACCACAAATTTGGAAAATTACCCAGCGCCTTCGGAAGTAAACGGTAAAATCTGAATCTGTTTTTGTATATATTATTACTAGCGGGCCCGGCGTTATCCTGCCTTAGTAATAAAAAAAAACTGTGACAAATTATATACCTAAACCTTCCTCATGAATCACTTTATCTACTAGTGAAAACCGCATGAAAATCCGTTCAGTAGTTTTTGAGTTTATCGCGAACAGACAGACAGACAGACGTGGCAGAGGACTTTGTTTTGATAATATGTAGTAGTTACAACTGCATAAGTTGTACAGTCGCTTTTAGTGGATGGTGATAAGACTACCATATTTAAGTATGAAATCTGTCAATAGAGAGAGGAGCGTCAGAAATAAGTCCTTTACTTATTTTTACTCAGATCTCGTTCACTAACATAGTTTAAAAAATGTCAGTATTATTGCGATCGGTTTCTTTATTCCATTTTATTAATCCTACTTACTATAAGCTTACTTAACTATAATTTTTTTCGTTAAAAAACGAAGCGAGAGGTTTTACCGCGCTTACAGCCTCATGTTCCTATATTCAATTTATCTATCGGTGTTCTAACATTTTCAGTTGTATATTTTAATATTCAGCAATATTTTGTAGATGTAAGAAACAATAAGCACACTATCGGTCTAATTACACAAACAAAAATGAACACGGGTATAACACGAGTTTTACTAAGCAATACCTAAAATTTTAAATGTAATAGAAGTTATGTTTAAAATACTTTATTACAAAAGCGTTTCCAAGCAGTCTGATAACCATCAACCAACCAGCTAAACATCTGATTTAAGTTTTTTTATGCAAGCAACTCTGAATAGTATTCGTTCAATTCGATCTAATCATTCAAAAACGCTCCATTACATACTGATATTTTGCGAACAATTTCAATTTCTGAATAATATTTTTGTTTGATCTCCATTAAGAAAATTTAGTTATTATAAATTAGATTGGTGATCATTATTGTGAAATTTTAGTTAAAAGATAATGATGTAATTGATAAAATAACCAACTCATAAAATTTTTATTTTATGTCAAAGTGAGTAAGGTAACGAGCAACAGTATAATGACAGATCAAATAACTGTCAGATGTAACTAGTATCAAATATAGTAGTTATGGTTTACTTGTGAATATCTAAAATTGTTTAACTTATTTACCACTTCCAAATTAATTATATCCACGAAACCCATAAATTACTATGAATTCTTCTGCCGGTAACTAGAGATACAATTAATAATTACAACAACAGAATAAGAACTGTCAACTTAGACAAGTGTTAGAGAATATTTAAATTAAAATAATGGCCATCTGTAAAAAATGGTAATATACTCTTTTGTGATCAAACTTTTTTTAGGTAAATGTTTAAATTGAACTCGAGTGATTCAAACGACCCTGCCGTAACATAAAATAGTAATAAATAAACGGGAAAACACGAATGCATGTTCCACAATTCCTAAGTATCTATTGTCAGTATTTATGTCGGGTTCTCATCTCTCGCAGACGTCTGAAAAGGGTGTTTTAAGCAGAATACGTGCAATGTCGCTGAGGGACGCGATTTCTACCTTCCCTCCATTGCAATATTACACTCCGTTTTCATAAATTGTACCTTTTCAAACTGACTGAGTTGTCACTAAAACAATAAAGATGTACCGTGTTATTACAAAAAAGTTAAATACGAATTGAATACTTGCTTTTAAAAGAGTCTGAGTACTTTCATATTAAATGTACCGCGCTCGCCGAACGCTCGACATCTTGCTCTTTTATCTCGGTTTGATTAGGTTAGGTTAGACTTGCGAAAAAGAATAACGCCAGCTTGCCGCGGCAGCGGTCGGCGAGCGCGGTGCATTTAATACGAAAGTACCCAAACGTTTTTAAAGCAGGTATTCAATACGTGTTTAACTTTTTTGTAATAACACGAATATTGTACCTATACATAACAAAATACTCTAAGTACATTGCCTGCTATCCTTACTTTCGTACTAATATTATAGATGCGAATGTGAGGTTGTTTGTTACGCTTTCAATCCCTAACTCCTAAACCGATTTTCATGAAATTTTGCATACACATTGTCCAGGATATAAATAAAAATTGTGTGGTTTTATGAAACCACGGTAAAAGTGAAACTTTTTTCACACTATAGACATTTAACTAATAATAGCCTATACACTACACGGTCAGCTGCTGCGAACTATAGGCGCCGCAATATTGGCCCTGGCTGCTCTGACGAGCACCTTTCACTTTAACCCTACTCCGCGGCCGACAATCACGCGACATGCAACACACAGACGAAAAAGTTTGAGACGATGTAATAAAAGTTTCACTTTAAAAAGTAAATAGGGTAACTTTCACCGAGAAAAAGTACTTTTCCCAAGCGATATCTCAAATTTACACTAAAACGAGCGAAGCTACGAACAAAGGTTAGTATTATTAGTAGTAGCAGTAAACTAAATTATTTTACAATGGAAGTGAAAGTCTTCTATATTACAATGTATTTTCGATCTATTTTTCTATATTTTTTTTTATACAAGCTAATGCCCGTGACTTCGTACTTGTAATTTTTTTAAATTACTTCCCGGGACTAAGTATTTTATTTGAACAAATGAGGTTATCTTTTGATTTTTTAATCATAAATTTGTTACAGTACTACTTACTCCCTGAAAACTGTAGTAGATTCTGATTTAATTAACTCGGTTAAATTCACGCGGCCTCGGAATAATGTTATAAATATGTCGCATAATAACGAAAGTAAAAAATATTCAAACGGTAATTAACGTACATATTCATATTGTAATTTACTATGGCATGTTGTTAAACAATGTTACAAATTTACGAATTTAATAGTAGAAGATCGCAAATGAATCATATTATGTTTTAAATGTTTCGAGGGAGCACCGATTATCGTGCCGCACCGGAATCCATATAACGCCAAAGCGTGTCCGACTGCAAGTGCGAGTAACGAGCAAGTGACCGATTATCCACAATTTTTTAATTTATATAATGTGTCAAATATAATTTCACCTACCTTCCAACCAATTTATGTCCGAACACTCCCCATAATCCTTTTGTTATCCTATTGTTTCAGCCGTTTCGAAGATTAGCCCAAACAAACAACATTTCAATTTTATTTATTTGTATAATCTAGTTGTATTCGGTAACGGTTATTGTGGTCTGTATTTTTTAAATACAAAAATTTACGCAAAGTTGTGAGAAAATTTCAAACCATTTGGTGAATAACTTTCAGAGACTTATTAAAACAAGTATTTGTTCAGTCCTTGATATGCGACCAATATAGGTGTAGGTATAGAGATTTTTCTAAATGATAGAAATTTTATTAAGTATTATATATTATGAGCGTAAATATTGTAAACGTAGTGTAAATGTCTGTAGATTGTAGACATGAGGAGAGTGAAGTATGACGACTAGAAATTTAAGTAAGCTTGCACTTGTCTATGGTACAGAAAAAAAATCTATTGTTTATTGAGAATAACAAGGTTATTATTGATATTATTGAAGCTCGTCACAACTTGCTAAACAAAAGAAAAAATAAAGAAACTTAGTTAACAAAAAAAGAAAATATGATACCTACTATTTTATCTTCGTTTATTTATAAATAAACTAGCGTCCCCTGCGGACGTTGCCCTGCCCTGATAATAAAAAATCCTTGACAAACTATATACCTAAACCTTCCTCATGAATCCCTTTATCTACTGGTGAAAACATGAAAGTCCATTCAATAGTTTTTAAGTTCATCCTTGGATAGACAGGCAGACAGACATGGCAGAGTACTTTGTTTATATAATATTGTGATTTTGAAAAACAAACATTTTATTTTATCTTTGTGTAAATATTTTGATGAAATATAATATCCCTTACCAGAGATGTCATTAAAACATATCATTTTTATGACGCACATTATTCAAGAATAATTTTGAAATGCATATTACTATTTTTCAGTAAAGAATATATGATTTTCTATTTTTTGTCAGTAGTAAATAACACTGTGGTTGCATGTTTAAACAAAATTGTAAACCAATAGAGTACTTGTGTATAACTTTGATACTTAACTTGAATAAAATACATAAAGCGAACAACATTTCAATAAAAGAGATGGCAGCTTTCCTGAAAAGGATTTAACATGAGGCCAGCGCACAACTGTGGACAAAGCGGAGGTAATAAACCTTGTTACAACGGAATGAAAATATAAACAAAGGCTCACTTCCGCGTGTATTTGAACAAGTACAAATTTAGTAAATAGAAAAGATTTCGCACTAACATTATACGAACAAGAACATAAAGTTTGACAAATATCTTAAACACCAGAGTTGCCAATTATTACTTGGATTATGCTAAATTAAGTATTTAATAGCGTAAACGTTAATCAACTGAAACAAAATCAAATGTAATTTATCTTTTAATTCTAACCAATAAATATTTGATATTATAACTAAGGATACGTTACCTACATGATATTTTGACAAAACAAACGGCACGATAACGCACACATATGTACAGTAATATTGTAACGCCACACTGTATTAGATAAAATGTGGAAGTTAGTTGGGATATTCTCAATATCGATGGTGAAAGAGAAATAGTTATACGTTGCTTAGATACGGGTGGATTGACGGGGCAGTCGTCAAAAATAAGCTAAATAGCCAAGATTTAACAAGGCGCTGTCGAAGCGCTTATGACGTATCTATATAGTTATAATGTGTTAGTATAATGTTTGCTTGTTACGCTTTCACACCTTAGCTACTCAACCAATCATGAGATCTTGCTTACACGTTGCAAGGGGTACATAAAAGGATGTAGGATACCTTTGATACAAAAAAAAACACTGTTCCCGAGAGATAGGTCAAATTTAAATTAACGCCAACGAAGCTGCGGGCAAAAGCAAGATAGACCATTAATCGAAGCAATAAATTAAGTTTAAATAACCCGATTAATCACTTGTCATATCAAATCTATTTACAAAATAGTATTTAACTAGCAGGCCCGGCAGACGCCGTCACGCCCTGATTATAAAAAAAAAACTTGACAAATTATATACCAAAACCTTCCCCATGAATCACTTTATCCATTGGTGAAAACCGAATGAAAATCCATTCAGTAGTTTTTGAGTATATCGCGAACAGACAGACAGACGCGGTAGGGGACTTTGTTTTATACTATGTAATGATTTTATGACAATAAATAAATACATTATTTATATTTACATTCGACGAATTACATTTCAGATATTTTAATTTGAGAGTGATGAGTGTAAATTTCGATGACAGTGAAACTCTAATAAATGCAAGATCGATTGTACAGTGAAAAACGTACGAAAACCCTATGAAAAAGAATAATTTAAAGAGCTTTACTCACTATATGTATTTAGAGAATGCATTCCGAAAAACTTATACCTATAATAATGCAATACATGCATAATAATGGAAATAGATAACATTCGGAGAATTAAAATCAATTCATAAATAAATTTTTCGTGTTCTTACATTTCTAAAAGGGCTTGAAAACTATTTTTATAACTTAACAAGCTTACAGAGAACTCCATGATTTTTATATGTGGCCCGCGCAATCTATTTAGTGGAAATGGAATTGCTGGACTTCGACAACAACGCCACCAACCATGCCCAAATAGTAGAGTCCAAAGAGTAAAAACCTTCCAGGTAATTCAATACGTACAATAAAGAATAACGAAGATACGCACTCCGAAATTTTATATATAAAGATATAGTACAGAAGGCGATATTTGTAAATTTTCCTCATGACTGTACCTATCAAAACATGTTGTTTTTATATGTCTATTTGAATTCATTATATGTATACGTATGTATAATGAAAATTCCATACAGATATACAGATACAGATTGGGTTCGATTGTCCTTTTGTCATTTTTAATGCCCAACAAAACTGACGGGTATAAATGGTATCAAACATTATACGATGTATTATCTCATTCAAACAAATAATTATCACAGTCGAACAGAAAATCGATAACGACTTTCCTCATACATGATTTTTTATTCATGAAAATATAAACATCATTTCAAACACACTACCTACAAATTTCAGTAGCTAGTAATTAGCTTATCGTAAACAAATCTAGTAATAGGTACTAAAATTATTATAGGTATTATGTCGTCACATTGCATGTTCCGTAACAATTAAGTATTTTTCTCTATATTTAAACAAAAACCTAACCGCGGACTTTCGTTTATCAAACCACGGTTGACTGATTATATACAATACCTAAAATCCTCAAAGGTAATTAAATCGTCTCAAATTTCAACGACATATATATTAGAAAATAATTTACGTGATTTAGCTGAATTGTTAAAAACTGTTAGAAATAATACTTAAGCCTCTTTTATCTATGAAAAACAGTTTGTTCTGTTGAAAAACAATTGCATTCTGAGCCATTCAAGTTCATCCGTTATAATAGTAACTAACGTTATAGTATACTTGCCAAATAATACGATATAATTATTTTTTGATAGGTTCTGCTTGCGACGACGTTCTCGTTATCTCGAAATGAAACGACTCGTGGGCCATCTATTGTAAAATGATTGCACTATCTTAGAAACCATCATAACGCGTAATAACATACCAGAGGTGTGTTTATGATATTTTTATGTACCTATTTAGATATGTATTCCGTCTTACCTATATGTAGTCCGGTGAAGCTGTTAAGACCTTTGTATGTCAATAGCATAGTCAGTTCGAAAAAAAAAAGACGTACATATACTCACGATAAATAATACACAGGCATATATAGAGAATGGATTACATTAAAATCAAGCAAGGAATAATATAAAAAAAGTATTTTGTCAATATGTTTATGGGTAGTGATCTCCAGAGTTACTGACCCGATAATTATTTCACTGTTAAAAGGATGCATTATCTCTAAGTACTATGAACTATATTTTATCCTTCTCAATATTGTAAATGACGCAAAGTTTCGAGCAGTTGCTAATCTCATACACTTATAATTTATTTATTCTAAAACACGTATTACTATGAAAATACTAAACAAAAGTCAAAGTTCCTCGGCTCATTTTCTTCGAAACTGACTAACGTGAAAAGACTGTCAGCAACTTCTTAGTCAATTAACGTTTCTAAAGTCGATGTGTACTTTCGATAAATATATTCGATTAACTATCAATTTAATCAAATTTTGGTTTTGTTTCGATCTTAAAAGACATATTATTAGATTATTACTACATATTACATGGGAATTCTTTGAGATAATGTTGTATTTATATTATTAACTAGCTGCCCGACACGGCTTCGCACTAGGGTACAAACGAAGAAAATGGGATCAAATCTCCCTTTTACAGTACGCACACAACGTCAATCTGTTAATTCTGTCAGTATATTTGAAGATCTCCCTACTATATTCTGTCTAACTCAATTTTTATACGGAGATTTTTTAATTCATAATTTTCACGCCTCCGTACTTTTTTTTCCAAACATTTCATACAAAACTTGTCAAAAATGAGTGCCGACTTTCTGAAGTAATGGGCGTATAATCATTCGGTAATCGATTTTTATTTATATCGAAAATAGAAAGCGGAATATGAAATGCAATTTAACGAAATTAAAATAAATCCCAACGGTGCCTGAACAAATTATAAACTAGATCAGTGAGATAACAATAGCGGTTAATCAAAACTCCACCGTTTCGTACTGCGCAGCACCACAAACAAGCTTAATTTCAACAAACCGACAGTTGTCGTCACCGCGACGGTTAATTTCATCGCCGTAACAGGTAAAACAAACCGTCTAGTTCTAAAACAACGAACAAAACTATTTGAAAAGCACGTCGCACTACATTATTAAATTATGGCAAATAATTTTATACAATATTTTAACAAACCCCCCGTTATATTCCCCGTTAATAAGTTATCCAAAATATATGCTTTGAAAACTTTATACTCATGTTAAACTAAAAACTTTATACTTATAGTTAAAGTTAAACTATTTCACGATTAATAAGCAACATCAGTATTGAGTTTGTTTGTCATTTTGATCATCCCCGGATAGTAACTTTGGGCAAAGTTATGTTCGTTTAACAATAACATTGAGATATATATCAATATTTCTTTGCAAAATCTTGCCTTAAAACACCCATATTACTTGCTATATTAGGATATATAATTATCAACGCATTAAAAAATAACAACACAAGATTTGTATATCGTCTTCCAAGAATATCCATACTTAATAAAAAAATAAAATAAATCAATAATCAAAGAAACAATTAATAAGTTACGGTTTATTTATAACCAAAAGATAATTGAGATTTTTACCAACACAATGTATCTAAGCGATCAACTAGTGAGCAGTGAACTATAGAATAAGACGAGGGTTGCGACCGCCAACAATAACAAAATCGTTACTATTGATTTTAGCGTCGAGAACAATCAATCCGAAGCACGTCGCCGTCACATCTAAATCAACGATATCCGCTCGTCTCAACTCCCCAAATCTATCCTGTATGAACAAAACACACGAACGTAAATAATCACGTAGTGTATTCATATTTATTTATTTATCGCTGTAAGCACGCTGCATTTTATTGAAATAATAAAGAAATATCACTTCTTCGTATATAGGCTATATTCATAAGTCAACGAAGAAACTAAAATAATAAATTTATATTAAATTAAGATAGACTGATATATTTTAAAACTAGGTGTCTAAAAATAAACTAAAAAATGCGGTCGATACCTATCGAGTCTGTAACATTGATGTTTCGGTTTGGACACTGTTTGATCCACGTAAATAAACATTGCTCCAAAATAGGGAATTCAGCAATTGTTCGTCTTTTACCTAAAAGGCTTTCTACAGATTCTCGTTTCTTCAAGAGTTCAGCTTCTTTTTTAATTATATGTGATAATGTACTTTCGTGTATTTCAAACTGAGACGCAAAATCTCTCCTTTTCACCGCTTTTATCGCTTATCAGTGTACGTTAGTGTTGTTAATTTTCGTTTTGAACTCATTTTACTTAGGTAACTTTTATCACACAGCACAGTTTCCTGGACAGTGATCAACAACTAATCATCCAAATAAGCCGCTGTCCTAAACACTGCAAATACAGCTTTTAGGGATTTCAAATAAACAATAGGTTATTGTATACTTATTATTTGTGTTAACAATTTAACTTGTAAACATGCAAGTAATAAATTTCGAGAAACATTTTGTTTTGTACATTCATTCGAAATGATTCATTGGCAGACATTTTATGTTACAGAGCTCATCGAAACATTTCTTTAAGTAACTGAGGGCTAATACTGAAATCATTCGTTTAAGTCATAGAGGTTTGCCCTGAAGGGAAGAGAACAGATTATTTATTTGAAGTTATATATATTACATATCATAGGAGGCAAACGGACAGGGTCATCTGATGTTAAGTGATCACCACCGTCCATAGACACTTGCAACACCAGGGGAGTCGCAAGTGCGTTGCCAAACTGTCATGGGGGAGAGGAGGAGTAAGGAAAGAGGGAAGGGGAGGGGAAGTGGGACCTGCGGCGTTCTCACTGACCGAACGAAACGCAACAATGCAAGCACTGTTACTTCACGTCGGTTTTCTGTGAGAGGGTGGTACTACCCCGGAAGAGCCGACCTATTCATGCCGAAACCATTAATAGCTTCAGCGTTGCTCTACCACCTACAAATTATCCTAGTTATCGAGGTATTTACCTTATCTAGGTTCTACTGTATATGTTTGTAACAAATAATATACAAAAACATAGATAACCCTTCACGCATAGTATATCTACAATTTTTACTTACAAGATATATTATAATTAGGCCACTGATAAGGCAGATTTTGAAACCACATATGGTTATTTTTCTGTAAACATATTTTTTGTTATTGTTTTCCTTTTAATTGATTATGTATCTATAAAATCCGTGTCGGTTTATCTTATAAATAGGACAAACAAACAAAACAAAAAGTATATACAGTACCAAAGACAAGAAAAATTCAGTACACGTTGAGACTATATTAACTTTTTACCATCGGAAACGCTATTATCTTTCCGATGTTCGTGTTCCCTTTGGTACTTGGACCCGCCCCCTACCGGTGTAGCCGGCAAGTTACCCCCATAAACTGCATTGCAGTGCTCACAACTATATTTCAATTTTAGAACACGAGACGATTTTATTAAATCAGGTCCTTATGTTGAAATGTCTGTAGTAATTATGTTAATGTAACTCAAATTTTATAGACGGCCTTTTTAAACCATGCATTGTTAAAATATACCCGTATTACTAATTGTAGTAGAGACTACTAGAAACTACAATTTTCTGTACTCTTATTAATTATTAGCTTCTGCCTGCGACTTCGTCCGGGTGGAACAGTTACTTTAGGCTAATTAACTCGCAGCGGAAGCTCTCAAAAGGAAAAAAGAAACCGATTTTGAAACATTCTTCATTGATGCTCCGCTCCTATTGGTCTAACGTGATGATATATAGCCTATAATAGCCTTCGATAAATGAGCTATCTAACACTGAAAGAATTTTCAAATCTGACCAGTCGTTCCTGAGATTAGCGCGTTCAACCAAATAACTCTCCAGCTTTATAATATTGGTATAGATTACTACTCTTCTCTCGTACTTGTCTCGAGCCGTCATTCAAATTGCAATAACTTTTGATAGAGTGGAACGATTTTAATGACAAAAACTAAGTTATTCTCAAGGTTATGCTTTACGATTTTCTTTGTTTTTTATTGTATTTTCTGAGGTTTCATTGTGAATATTTCTAAAAATGATTTAAATGTATTCTATTACTTATTCCTAGACACCTGCAACAATTGTTTTCACGAAAATCGAAAAAGTACAGACACGTTATATTTACATTCTTATTATATGTATAGGAGATAGATTTAAGTCATAAGATATTTCTTATAAAAATTCATGTTTGTGATTTCAAAAACTATTATTTTGTGAACAAATAACACCTGTGTAACAAAACAATTTTATTTAAAAATGCAACAAACCTGTAAATGAATATAAATATATCGGTAAAATTAGAAACAACAGAAATTAAGATTAACGATTCTTTTAAGACCGATTCTTCTATTTCATATTCAACTCGCCTTTACGAAAACTTTCAGATATATAAAAGTTTACCCACACAATTACATCCGCGAAAGAGAAACGCCTGATACTTTACTTATATGGGGAACATTCGACAATATTTCTTATAGACTTCGCCGATATATCACACAGCGCCCGCCCCTCGATAACTCGCTTTCCAATTTCAGTTGATTGGACGCCGTCTTCCTCTAAGAAAATTTCACCAACTTTCAGAAATGCTTTTCTAAATGCAACAAAAACAATTTCTAAGTTAGACGTTTAAACTTTCCATTTTAAAGTTTTAAAATGTTAATAGACATATCGTTGCCAAAATGTGTAAAGTTTTAGGAGACATAAAACTGAGTGAGACAAACTGTATCTATACAGATAAACTGATGCAGTCCGCTGGGCTTTTGTTTTAATTGCATATTTAAATCTATAAATTAAATATAAACTTGTAAATATGTCGAAGTTTTTAAAATAAACAAATAAAAGAGTATTATATTACGAGATATTTTCGTGCAAGTTTTTTAAATACGTTCCCATCACAATAATAGAAAAGCTTTGTTTATGAAAAAAGAAATCAATAATCGGAAAACATATAGAATACAACAACAAAGAAACTATCTATCTAACACTACACAAGAATAGGTACATTGCAGTTTCAATTCAACTATAGATATCACTCGAGTTCATGACCTGAACTCACAGTATTCCTTGACCACATCAATCAGATTATGCCTATTGTTTCGTAATTTTGTTTGTCTCTCGGACGCAATCATGTCCTATATAAGCTCATATATTATAAAAATTCTAAAAATTATTTTACTCGTGTTAAACTTTGGTATCTAATTATTTGATTACATTAAAATAATAATCGGAATATACAACGTTATTTATTATATTTAATTGAATACGTTTAAAATATGTGTTAAAAACAGATTACTATTAATTTGTAATAAGACTTAAAGTCGTTTAGCAAACAACACCGCTTAAGACCAAACATGGCGGTTTTTACTTTTAAATTTCATTCTCTTGACGCAGCAAACTGCATATCACATTTCGAAAGTCTAACTCAATAAAATACCAGTCTTTAAATCACTAATTAGTGCATGAAGATAGATGCAATAAAATAGAAAGAATATTTTCACTCCCTTGTAAGATGTATCAGTTTGACTTGAACGGTATTGTTTGCTAAGCGACGATAACACATTTTATGAAACTAGAAGTGACGGAACTTATTAATCGTGGAATAAGATAAAAGATATTAACTTCGATACGTTTCGGGGTCTTAATACCTTATCGGGTATGGGGAGGAAGTATTGCAGCCAGCAGAGCCACCCTTGAAATCGCTTCCCCGTCGCGAGGAGAAGCGCGGGGCGAGTACAAAGCCGCGGCCGTTGACACGGATTCTCCCGCACAATGTTTATGTGTAACCCGATGGATTTTTTCCCTAAACGTTTATGCGTGAACGGCTGCTCACAAACGGATTGTTTCGTTTTTAGATTTCGAGTATAAACAAAACTATTGCAATAGAATTAATCATAGATTATTTTATACAACAACGACTTGCGTACGAAACATAAGTAATACATTATTTGACAAAAAACAATGCCATTGACAGCTGACTATCCTTAGAAGTCTCATCGCGATATTTCCTATAGCGAAACTATTATTGTAATATTCGAACTCCGGTCCTTTAAGTTAACGTTCACACAGGCAACAAGATATTACTGACGACTAAAATTAAAAGTTTCTTATTTATGCCATCATGCACACATTGGTAAAGACAACATTACATGCTCTAAATACCGCAAAAGCTCACTGCAAACGAAAACTAGACATGAGTGCTAAATACGTCATTGTGAACTATTATAGATAGTAATTCTAACTTGCGTCTACAGAGGACGGATGCGTCGCGACGCTACGTCAATGCGGTCGAATGTTTATTTTTATTCTCTCAAGAACAATTATTGCACTTAAGAGTTATTCTTTTATTAACAAAGCGAAAGTCGTATCCTTGGAAATACTAGCAATTATAAGGATTGATACTTTTATGCTCATGTGTAACAAAAATGAAATCATATCTCTCTATGAAATGATTATGATATGAAATCGTAATTATTTGTTATAATTTGATGTAATATTTTACATTCGATATATTACGTAGCTCCAACAAATATTGCATATATTCTGCTCATGCTTTGAAGACTGTAGGAACACCTATACTAATTTAAAAAATTGGGTCTCACCGTACTCAGCATTGAGTTACACAGAAACAAATATAACCGCCACTATGAACTGTAATTTCGACCAAACAATAAAAACTCAACGTCATGGTAACTTATTACGCTAAAATGTAGGTACATTCAGTAGGTGTAAACAGACACAAAATTATCATATACGTCGATTTTTAGCAAATGTTCTTCTACGGTTTTATGTTTACTTTTTCTAATGTGTACGTAAACCCATTCCTAATTTCACAATACAATATATATGATATGTGTCGATTACACTTGTTTATTAAATTACTTTGACCTTTACCCCATCATAAATGATAATGTAAGACGTTCTAATCCTATGCTTTGTGCTAAAGAGAACAAATTATTTTATTCTTTCCACAAAAGTTATTTTATACCTCTAAATAGACAATTCCCCTTTCAACAATGAACCAAATTTAATGACAGTAAATTATTTCATCGGCACATTGAACGCATCAAATTAATCGTAAGCGAGATTTAGGCCAACTAAAATTATTCTCATAATTTTCGAACTCGCCTATTCATGTAGGTGGAAGATATTGTACAACAGATTTAGGTGCTGATAAATTTAGGATACCAATCTCGAGTGTTTAAGGTTTATATTGTTTACAATCTTTAAAATAAATAAGTTATAATATCTCGGTACTGGATAACAAATGTTTCCGTTCTTAAATTTCCATACTGTCAAACATTATCTGGTGTACAAGGCACTATAATATTCTAAATATACGAGGGTATACATAGAATGGTAACAACATGCAGTGGATTATTAAAAATTTCTAAAGTACTATCGCTAAATTAGCTGTTGATATAACACTTGTGACCGAAAACATATTTCATTATTGTAATTTTAAATTTAAGCCTTTATTGAAGCTATAGTGGCGTAGTTGAGTGTGTTCGGACACTCGAACGACGTAGGTTCGAATCTTTGCATCATAGTCGAAGCTTTCGATGAAGAAAAAAATCGTGATGAGGCCATAATATGGTGGTAGAGTTTTTCTAAATAGTCTAGTCTAGCTAGCTACCAACCTCTAGTTGAAAAATTGTCGCCAAGCACCTATTAGTCTAGTCCGACAGCTGCACTTGAGAGCCAGCCTCCCTTTAAGTTTAGCGTGTTTAGCATCTTAGATCACATCGCCACTTAACATCAGATGGAATTGTTTCAAACGCTAAGCCTATAAAGATGTTTTTTTTAATAAAGAAAACTGTACTGTATACACCAGATGCATGTAAATTGTATGAATTTTGATGAAACTGTCATTAACTTAGATAACGTTGAATGAACACTTCTCATTAAATTATGAATGTCACATTACTTTGCCCATTACGACAATAAATACCATAACAGTAGCTTAAACTCGAAACGTTTACAACTTTATAAAATTAAACCATTAGAGTCTCGTAGAAAGGTGGCTGATGTAACGTTTATATACAAATTGATACACGGTTTCCTAGAATCTTCAAAAAATACCCTTAAGTGTCCCACGTATAGGTAGTCGTTTATTTAACAGGCAAACTTTTCATCTACCATTAGCAAGAACTAACGTAGGCCAACATTACCCTTTGTATCGCATACTTTCTTTTTGTAATAGTTTACGTTTCAAATTCGATATATTCGTTTGTGTTTCTTTGACCTGAACTAGAAAACAAAATTTATGACTTTGTCTTTTTATAATATGCATGCTGTGTTCACATATAAAAGGGTTCGTGTCCATTTTTGTTCATTGAACTCAGTTTTGTGGACCTTAAATAAATATATTGAAACAGTATATTATATATCACTGAATATTGTTAAATTATTGTAATGGTAATGGTTAAGTGCTACAATAATACGAACAAAACAGACAAAAATCATACTCGACAGTCAATAAAGTTCCCGATTCACATTGCTGGAAAAGGCTTGGGGTTCGTTAACCGACGTTATTACTTTAGAGGCAATTAGAACGTATTAAACAATTAAGCTGACAATGATGTGATCTTTTAATGTTGATGTACAGTATGCGCTTGCCAATATATGCCATTACAGTATTTTAATATAATATCCGTACTGAATTTAACTACACATTACACGACCGATATACGTATCTCTCTATAATATAAATATATCTAATAAATACTATAGAATAAAGTAGCTTCTATCGTCTGTGCGTATTTTTACTCAGTTTTTTTAAATCACGCAATCTATTTTGATACGGTTCTCACTATCGACACTTAGAGTATTTCTTCTGAAAGTACATGTATAATATTCATACAAATAAAATTATAGAGGTCTGCCCTAGAACACGCATCACTAAAGAACTTTCAGGGTCAACAATCACCCCTTTCCCATGCTGCTCCCATCCCTTTCAATCTTTATATCAAGATGCGAATTTCAAATGCAGCCCTTTAAAACACTTTTAGATTCCAAGACGCTAGGCGCTGGAGCGAGGACGACGACTGGCGCCCCGGGAAATCGAAGCGCTGAGGTCACATCTCCACCAGGTCCTAATGGTCGACGAATGGCGCCGACGACTTGAGCGGCTAAGCTCAGGCGTGGCAATTATTGAAGCCGTTCGGCCGGTCATGGTCGAATAGGTGACCAGGCGGTGTGGCACCCTAAGCTTCCGCTCTCAAGCCGCAGAAGGGGCGCCTCGAGGGGCCGACATCTGCCGGGTGAGCAGACGCAGTGCCGTAGGCAGTTCCTGCTTCCCGGTCAAATAGGTGTAAGGAGGCACCATGGGGTTTTAGTCCGTGCAAGTCGGACATACCCCACCCTAGCTGCCCGGCTAGAGTGGATATCCGTAAGGATATCCCCATGTAAAAAAAATATTTTTCATGTATTTTTTATTTGTATTAATCGAAGTAATCACCCATGCAATCAATGCATCTTTGCCAACGCAGTGGCAGTTTATTGATGCCCTTCTTAAAGAAATCAGCTGGACGGGAGGCAACAAATTCTTCAAAGGCATTTTGTACTACCTCTCGGGTATTAAATTTTTTTCCCGCCAAGGAGTTATCCAAATTCTGGAAAAAGTAGTAGTCTGTAGGCGCAAGGTCTGGTGAGTAGGGCGGATGACGAAGAACTTCCAACCCCAGTTCTTGCAACTTGGAGACCGTCTGCTGTGCAGTATGAGGTCGCGCGTTGTCGTGCAGGAGCAGCGGAGACGAGCGATTGACCAATACTGGTTGGAGATGTGCCAGCTTCTCCATCATTGTGTTCAGTTCTTCATAGTACACATCTGCAGTAATGCTCACCCCGTTTGGTAAGAAGCTGTGATGAATCACACCGGCGCTAGACCACCAAACAGTGACCATCACTTTTCTAGGGGTAAGTTTTCGTTTAGGGCATTGTTTAGGAGCTGAAACAGGATCCAACCAACATGCTGATAACCGTATCAAACAGAATTCATTATTCATCGCAGGTAACAATGCGGTTCAAAATTCCTGCATTTGTGTGTCTGTTGAGCAGTGCGAGGCACGTCTCGACGCGTACTTCGCGCTGGCGATCATTGAGTTCGTGGGGCACCCATTTGTCAAGCTTTTTTACCTTGCCAATTTGACGCAAATGAACCATATTGTTTTGACGCTAACGTCGAAAGCTGCTTCTAATTCAGCCGTAGATTGTGTATCATCAGCTTCCACAATCGCCTTTAATTCGTCATTGTCGACCAAAGTCTTCGGACGACCGTGAGGTTCATTTTTCAGGTCGAAATTCCCAGAACGGAAGCGAGCAAACCAATAACAGGTGGTGCGTTGATTTGTAGTGTTAGCTCCGTAAACGTCGTTGATGTTGCGTGCCGCTTGTGCCGCGTTGCTGCCACGACGGTACTCATATTCCATAATTACTCGAATTTTTAACGTATCCATGATGACAAAAAAGATTGAAATGCGATGAAAATGTAACACTAATCAATACACAACTGACTACTTTTGGAAAAAGAATTCCATGTTTTTAAAATAAAATTAATTTGAAATTATAATTCTTAGCCAAACAAACATTATTTTGATTTGAAATGGCCAGTACTGCAGAACGGCAATTTCATAGGTAAAGACCTATTATAAACTAGAATTAATATCTAAAACACTTGGTTACTTCAAACCATTAAAAAATGATTATTCGTCAACAGTGAATCTTGTTATTTTCGGGAATGAGGGCGAATGTGGCTCACGGAACCAAATTTTATTTTAGGGTTACAAGACGCAGTGTATCTGACCGAAAGAATGTAGGTTGTAAACATAGGACAGGACGGCTTAGGACGGTTCTTTTTGAAACAGCATTTTACATCAAGGTGTTTTAGTCAATGGTCCTCGAATGCTTCTATTGCCCTTTTCAGAAAGTTGCGCCATAGGGACCTTTGTTGCGCAAGCACTTCCCACTTTTCTGCAAGTATATTGCAGATGCGATGAAATGGCGCTTAATCTCATCTCTGTAATGAAGATATTGATCCCTGAGTTTGCGGTTTCTATGCTTAAGCCGTGAATAAAACACAGATGTAGGCAATCTAAAGTCAACCTTGCGAACAATGTAACCGCACCATTCTAGTTGGCGTGCAATAAGTATCGATTCTGTGCCAACGACTATGCCTATACCAGTGGCAGTGTCACAAAAATACACTACACTTCAACACACTTCTATAGAAGTGATAAGAAACTTATCCTAATTGTTAACGAGGCCTATAATGAATGAAGATTTTTTTTATTTAGAAGAAACAAACAAAATTGACATATCTTTGTAATTAAGTAGGTATGATATACATATTCACAGAGCATGAATAGATCATCTCAGTCACAATCCAAGATTAAATCTGCTCACGATACGAGGCTCAGAAGTGGAGTACTACTACGAAGTGGAATTATCTTCACTTCAGATCGCTCGAGCGGTCACGATCTTTCTATACAATGGTACAAGGTACTATGGTACAAGGAAATCCTTCATTTCTCTACACACCGCAGGGAAAATATTCGTTTTTTCCATGAAATATTTTAGATTACATACACAATAATCACATCGTGTCATAGTGACAGTTTTCCAATTGATTTATTTTAATAAGTTGATGTATACTTATAATTCGTAGATTTGAGAATTATAGTAGTTGGAACTTCAAGATAATTATTACCGTGAAATATTATTAATTCATTAAAGCCTATTACTAAAAACTACTTTCAATTAATCATTTTATTGGAATTATGTTATTCTTTTTTTATTTCTCATGCATTCACGTTTCCCCACGATGTTTTTCTTCACCGTGAACCGAAATTGCTTTATTAGTAGATTATTTCTTATTCATAACTCTACCTAGTGTGTGTATCCACTGACGGGACATTCTTTAATGTATGAAAGTATTATTTACAAAATTAATTAAGAGTACATTTTTGGTACAAATTTTTAACTTTATTCATTTATTGTTTGTATAATTCCATTTTATTCTAATCACTATATTTTAAAATTACAATAAATTCTATATTTCCCTAGTTAACATGACGTATTACTGTATAACTAAATAATGTAATCGTAACGGATTTTTTATATAGTGTGTAACACAGGTAGTATATATTACTTCTCAGTTAAACCACCAGTAATACTTTCGGAAATCATATAATATGTTTTTTTTTTAATTATGGGACATAAATATTTACTCCGTATAGACAGTGCAAAGTCGCGGCCACTGCTAGTCTATAGTATATAGTCATAATTGTATAGCAAAGTATACAAATTTAATGAAACTTACACTCATGCTTTATTGTGGTGGTCTTTCGCATAATATATTAAAATAATATTATATATTTTACAAGGATATATATACGATACATTTAATTGATTATCAGATAAAATTTATTTTTAAAATAAATTAATATTAGGTATGTTACAATAAAATAGTAACTCTGATTCCGGCGTGAATTGTACGTTAAACAATGACCTTTTTTCTATCAATAGAATCCTCGGTCACAGTTTATTTTAGTTTACTACTCTTACTCTACTTTTTTGCACAGAGCGTTAACGAAACATATTAAATTCACAATCTGTGACCGAATCACGGACACAAATAGTTTATATCGATCGCGATGAAGTTTCCACGTGGCCTAACCGCTACACTCGCCGGCCATGCGAAGTAATTGAGTCTCTCACTTCCTTCCGTAATACTGTCCGCACAATACTCATTACATATAACAAAAACAAATAATATAATAACATACAGAGGAAAACTATAATTTGTATTTATATATATTATCTATACTAATATTATAAAGAGTTAAGTTTGTGACTTTGTGAGTTCGTGACGTTGTAGGGGTTAATCTCTGGATCTACTAAACCGATTTTGAAAATTATTTTACCAATAGAAACCCACGTTATTTGTGATAGGCTATATATCAACCCGAAAAATGAAAAGACTTTTTTATAGTAGTCGGATTTGTAAAGTAAGTCGGAGAAACAACGGTCGAACGAAAAGATGACAGATAAATGATTGAGTTCTAGAGAAAATTTGTAGAGCTTGATAATGCCTACAAAATATCTCCGACAGCATATGTCTAACCTAAAGGTTTTTTTTATTATCAGGGCGGGACAGCGTCCGCCGTGACGGCTATACATATATAAAATATTAAAGATTTCAAGCAATAACAAATATACTATTGTTTAAATTATATCGTTTTGATAGATAAATAGGTGTAAGAATAATAATCTAATTAATAATTAAATGTTCTTTTAAGAATAATTGTGCCGTTACATGTCATAATAAGCTAAATCCAATTTAATTTTAGTCGTTCCTAATATTTTATGTTATTTTTCAAGATTTTTAAAAGTTTGTACATGTAAAATATGAAGTTCTTAAAAATAAAAACTTCGTTCTGGGTGTATAAAAATTGGAAATCTTAAAAAGGTTAAAAATGTTATATGAACGTATAATATGGATCTAGCTCATTTTGAAATGTAACGATTCAATTTTAGATAATTTATATTAATAGTTATAATGGTAATAGATAATTCAAAATATAATTTCAAATCAATATAGTCATTGTAAACGTTAACCCTGATAATATTTTAAATAATACGAATTTTAGAAACCCTTTACTTCATTTTATTCTTAGTCTTTATGATGTAATAACGCTCATACTCTAGACGTATCATAGGAAACTGGTGTTGAATTCCAGCAATTGTTCTCCCGTGCCTACATGTGCCACCGACGATCGATGTCTGACCCCGTGCAATGTCGCCCTCCGCTTTTAACGCCGCCGTCTCTTTTGGCGGGTCACTGCGTACCTACTTTGTTTCTTATATCAAGTAATCCAATAAAATGTGTAGTGTTTCTTGTCATTTCACATTACATTCCTCTACCACCACATCAATGTAAATAAGAAGTCGCTCTATTATAAGAAATATATACATGTACGATAAAAGACATTGTCTTTTCCTGTGTAAGAAAATATTCACATTTTATATTTACACTAGCTGCTACTCGCGGCTCCACACGCGCTTTTTTAAAATGTATTAAAGAAATGTAAAATTGTGAGTGGGTGTTTACATTACAGAAATGCTTTTTTAAAAACATTTGTAACTACGACACGCACACCATCTACTGTAACATGTAACGTGTACATTAGATATATGAATACTAATAGTATATCGAATGGGATGGTATTTATCATCAGCAACATACTAACTAACATAACAACTTCAACCTATTATATACCACACTCAGTGCTCACTAAAACTATATAAAAAGTAATGAAAATTTTAAGGTATACATTATCGAACAATATGTTTTAAATCTTTTATTATATAAATATAGATATAATATGCCCATATTGTCGATATACTTAAGTTATTCTTATACGTTGCTTTAATCACTGAGTTATGTATACGCGGTAAATAAAACAACATGGCCGCCAAATTGACCAAAAAGATGATATAATTAATATTACATACAAATATATGACTTTCAATTATATATATTTATTCTTGGAGTCCAGTAAAGCACACGTCTCACGCGGTTGTAACATATTTTTGATCAATTTCACACGGACGAATACACAGGTAGCAGTTGATCACTATATAATGTACCAATTCAAATAAAAAAATAATCATTAAAATCGGTTCACAATTGACGAAAATATCGATTAACATACATAAAAAAACATACAACCGAACATAGTAACCTCCTCCTTTTTCGAAGTCGGTTAAAAACAAAGTCCTCTGGTCTGTATGTTTATCTGTTCGCGATAAAGTCAAAAACTATAGATCGGATTTTCATGGCGTTTTCACCAGTAGATAGAATGATTCATGGGGAAGGTTTAGGTATAATTTGTCAAGGTTTTCTTTTTATTATCGGGGCGGGACAACGTCTTCCGAGTCCACTAGTTATTTGCCCGTAAAAGTCCGTGAACGTCGTCCAACCGATTAAGAGATCCGAGCCCACTGGGAGAAGATGAGTAAAAAAAAAAAAAGTCTAATACTTCTAAAGAGTTATCTGCCCGTAAAAGTCCGAAAATAGTTAAGATTACGCATATTCTACTGCGGCCGAAGGGAATAAAAAACCAAATTACTTTTTATGAGGTCTGCCTCCCCAGCCCCGTGAAAATCGGTCCAACCATTTTGGAAATACCAATGCGGGCGAAGCCGCGGACAAATAAAATAGAATATGTCAACCGCTATAATTTCGGCTGTCTGCCAGTAAAATTATCATTAAAATAGGTCCAGCCGTTTTGGAGATAACCCGGAACGAACAAACAAACAGATAAAATATAATAATATAAAAATATAGACGGAATATAAAAAACTTTTTTTTGGTTATTTGTAGCCATATCCATTCATCAAAAAGTTGTTATTTTAATTGTACATACACAAACTTAATTTTTATGGTACGTAATAGATTACAAATAAAATATTGGTAAATAAAACTACAGTAGAATAAACTTTTTGAATAGGAAAACAAAATAAACTTTGAAAATGTTTGCGATAGAAACTTACGAAATAAAAAATAAAAAAAAAAAAAAAAAAAAAAAAAAAAAAAAATCCACGTTACCATGGCAACGTATATAACACTAACGCTAACGAAATCTCTCAAAAGGAACAAAATGTGCCCGATTTTGAAACATTCTTCATTGGTGCTCTGCTCTTATTGGTCGTATCGTGATGATAAAGCCTTCCTCGATAAATGGGATATCTAAAACCGAAAGATTTTCTCAAATCAGACTGGTAGTTCCTGAGATTAGCGAGTTCAACCAAACAAACAAACAAACTCTTCAACTTTATATATTAGTATAGATTTGAATGAATCATAATAAAATCGGCAAAGTTTGAGCCGGAATCACGCACCAAAGATTCCATGTCACCGCACACCATGTTATGTTTATAAAAAAAATGTTTTCGTTCATTCGATTCGGGATAATTAGCACGATGTGACTCTTTCTCTTTTATTTTAAAATTGATACTACAATCACAACCGCTTTCATACTTACAAATATAGCCGTTTTAAAGAAAATAAAAGTTTAATAACAATAAGACGATTATTGGATGATTGTTTGTTATAATATCCGTTATAATATAAACACATTGTTTGTGAAAATGTCAAACGTTACGTTAAGTTTTACGGTTCAAATGATACACATCTCTAAATGTAGGGCGAACGGCGCAGCGTAGGTTTAGCAATACGTTCCTTTTTTAGGGAATTGAACTCTTAGTAACCAAACGTATGTGTTATAGATTTGTGAATTCAAATCGTGTGGATATCAAATGGACCCACTGTCTGTTGAAACTATCAATATGTGGTGACATAGAATATTTTGAATTTTATGATATAAATTTTACCGATAAGTCGACACTGTATTTTTTCAATTCTTCATTTACAAGTATTATTTCATATAAATAAGTTTTATTCAATTACTATGTAATTTATAATACAAAGAGACAAACAGATCTGTAATTTTAATATGAATTCATTTCATCATAGAGAGTGGAAGTGTAATGAACACAAACCCAATACAGGCTGTACACGAATAGATACAATATGAATATTTCCATATTGACGCAATCATCATCAAACAATTCAATTTATTCAAACTCCATTTCCGGCTGACGCTCAGTAACGCAGCCCTTCTTATAACAAGTCGACATAGAAAAAATAAACGAAAGAGTCTGTCAAATATATACATACATAGCTATCTAGTACGTAAACAAGTCATTTACAGTCCATAGATACTCTGTGTACCACGAATAAGTTATCGAAAGTGAATCCAGTGGACGTCGACGCAATGGCCACTAGAATTTAATACCATATCTCATAATGTATATATGTACGTGGTTAATGCTTATAATACCTCAATGAACTTGAACAGACTTTCATTAGCAACAAGTGAGATCATGGGGTCACGCTTGCTGCCATTTCGGCTGAGTCCCTTCTCCATTTGTCCATAAGCCCGGTGAAGCTATCAACGCTCCACAAATCAATTGTACTAGTCCATTTAAAAAAGTATCGTTAGTACATACAAGTATCATACATTATATCTCCTTATTATTGTTTTTTTATGGTTACTCAATAACAGACCTATCTACAGAAAAATAACATTTTTCAAAATTAGTACTTGCTCAGGGAATTAATTATTAGTATACATAATCTCACATTCACTGTGTATGCTTATAGTATTATTATATAACTCTTATTTAGTATTCACTCTTACTTTGTACCAATTAAACAAAAATATCTTGGAGGTCAGCTAAGATCAATTGGTTATCATATAATCTCACATAAAAATATCTTTCAAAATTGTAACACAAAGATTGTAATACAGTAATATACCTCATAATATTATTTTATAACATTATTAAAGACTAGCCTCTGCCCGCGACTTTGTCCGCGTGGAATAGTTTTTTTGGGCTGACGCTAACACGCAGCGGAAGCTCTCAAGAGGAAAAAATCCCGATTTTGTAACATTCTTCATTGGTGCTCCGCTCCTATTGGTCTTAGCGTGATGATATATAGCCTATAACCTTTCTAGATAAATGAGCTATATAACACTGAAATAATTTTTCAAACCGAACCAGTAGTTCCTGAGATTACACCCTACAACGTCACAAACTTCACCTCTTTATAATATTAATATAGATGATATCTTAATATACAACAAATAACAGAGGAACAACGATCGAGGAACGTTAGTCCGTTTATTTTTTATTTTGATTTACTGTGAGCCCGGACGCGCGCACGTGTGGATAGGAACATGCGCCAGGGCCGCCGCGGCAGTGCAGCGGCTGCGGAGTAGGCGATCTCATTGTTTGGAATTTCACGTTTAATGTGGGGCGTAAATATTTCGACAAAGCGCTAAAAGGGAATGTCTATAAAAGAACAACAGATATCCGTTGTGCAAGCTTATTATACCGATATGATTGAGAACGGTTGTTTTAATTGAAAACTAAAAAACGTATTGTTTGCTATAAGTTTTTTTTTACTTCCCTATCATTTTGCTTAGCACGTTTCTATTTGGGTTTTATTTTGATACTTGCCTGTCCGCCTGCCTGACTTATTTTATTGTAGTAACTAAACTGCAGGTTGTCTTTGAATTCCTTAATTGTAATTATATTTATGTTATTACGATGTAAGTTTCCTGTGGTAAATTTTATCACTACTGCTTAGCCGCTATGGAAGATCGCATTCATATAGCTAGCTGACTAGCTGACACTGACTGATATTCTACAAGTTCAAAGCTTCTCTCATGATCTAATATGAAGATCAATCATTCAACGATATAAATAAGATATAAATCTAAGAATAAGAACGCTGCATTATTTTTAAAATAGTCTGAAGATGATGCGGGTCGAATGAATTGCAATGCAGTTAAAATAAACCAGTAGCGTTAGTTGTCACTGTATGAATATTGCAAGACATGTTAATTGTATTGAATACTCAGTTACGTTATTAATTATTAACTATATGCACTTGTAAATAATTATTAATGTTAGGTGTTGATTTTAATATATGATAATTAATAAGTTACATACATGAATTTACAGATAGCTATAATGAGTTCATACACTAGCACTAGACGGTTATATACAATAATCAATCCTTTAAATTTTCTTTTTAATTTTTTCAATAGGGGAATATAAAAAAGTTTCAAATAAAAAAATCACGTAAAATAAAAATTAGAATCTTTTTAATACTGAATGATAAAATATACTTGAATGACAATATACTTACAGGTAACTAGCAACCCACCCCGACTTTGCATGGGTGCAATTTTATCATAAGTGTTTAAACTGTTTAGTTACATTTTAAAAGTTTTGGTGTCTCATGAGGTTAGTACATAAGAATGTACACCCAAACGACTTGTTTTTCTTGCGCGTAATTTTAAATGTGTGATATTCTAAAACATTCATTGAAATTATATACTGTAAAGGGCAATTTTGATCTACATGGAATGTACAAAGTAACTAAAATAGTTAATTCGATAAGGATAAATATGATCAGAATAGCGTCGTAATTATCTTTTTATGATGATTACTGTGAGTTAGGAATATACAGACAGCATTACGGATTTTTCTTTATGTATTTTTAAGGTTTACAACTCTGTATCACATTATTCAGATGTATCTGGTAAGGTTTAGTTAGCGGTACCAATGTAAGCGCACAAAAATTCCTTTTTACGACATTATAAGCATACATCGAGTTTTTTCTATTACATATAAATATAATATACATGTATTATTTGCAAACCTTACGAGAAAATAGAAATATTTAGGGTACAAACAGATGAACGCAAAAGACGTCTTTAATTTTACAATATTTTCATAAATCTTATATTAAAAATTCGTATTGATGACATATGGTTCATTTAATTTGATTCCAAGGGATCATACATTGCATAATATATTTTTACTGTGGTTCAAGTAGATTAAGCTGGAACGAGCAACCATCAACGCAATAAAAACCCGCAAGAAATGAGTGTCGCACACGTGCATCCGCTCGCCCGCGCCACTGTGCGAAGTTATTTATACTAATATCTACAAAAAAGGGTATTAGCTCTAATAAAATATTAACTTTGGATTTTAACGGTTGATATTTTTGTAGAAATGGTCAATTCATTATACAAAATACACTATACCACAAAACATTGATTTGACATTTCAAACAAAAGTTTCTTCGAATCGATTTTGTTTTCAAATATAAAAAAGGACTTATTAACTAGTTTTCTTTAAAAAAAACTTGTAAAGCTCTGTAAATTTAAACCTTTACATATTACTTATAAATAAGTAAATAAGCACTTAACGTCTGCTTACCTTTTTTGAATTTAATGTCGTGATAAATGATTGTTCTTAGGCTAATCGGTGTCATAATTGTTGCGTTAATTCCGTGAAATATATATAGGTTGTTGGGTTGTATGCTTGGTCAATATTGTTTAAAACTATATATGTATGAATAGTTAGCTTGCTTGGTTAGCTAGACAGGTGCGAATTGATGTATTAGGCAACAGCCCAAGCCGTGGTGTGCCGTGCACCCTTGAGCTAGTTGTCAAATAAAATCTGCTGAGTGCCTTAAGCGCTCGCCTTAGTAGTCCGGTGAAGCTGTTAAGACATTGCTATAACAAACAGCGTAATCAATTCGAAAAAAAAATTATATGCAATAAAATCAACAAAATCTCCCACAACACTATAAAATCGTATAATAATAAAATATAGACTATAGTCATCAGCTTGAACGTAATTTTCGAATCAATCAAGTCGTACTTCAATAAAACTGTCATATTTAACTGACTGACTGACATTTATTTATTTATTTCAGGGTCGTCAACGTGACAATACACCAGTAAATATATAAAAAGTAGGACTATTGTGCTACATCATAAATGTAGTCATATTTAGAGACAACCACGGCGTACTCCAACAATAAATTAAATATTAATAAAACCATTAATTAAACTATTTTACATATCATTACATAGTATAAAACAAAGTCCCCTACCGCGTCTGTCTGTCTGTCTGTTCGCGATAAACGCAAAAACTATGGAACGGATTTTCAAGCGGTTTTCACCAGTGGATAAAGTGATTAATGAGGAACGTTTTGGTATATAATTTGTCAAGGATTCTTTTATAATCAGAGCGGGACAACGTCTGTCGGGCCCGCTAGTTTAAAAAGATAACATAATAATACAAAAACAAGGAAATTGAAACAGACAGAGAAATGAAATACTAAAACTAATCGATACTCTAAAACCATATTTTAAAATATTAGGAAAGTAACAAAGTACCAGAAAGAGAAAAAAAAGAAATACTAAACCGATTAATACCGTATTTTGTGAATAGACTGATATGTCTCTATCGCATAGATATAAAATACTCAAAACTTAAATCGGTAGCTCTAGAAATATATTATGCACGGAAGTTCCTTATATAACTTAAGGATATTTCTTACAGGGATATTATATTAAAACTTTACAATAAGTATATTGATCATCTCAGTAAAAGAATCATAAAAATCGGTCGAATAATTTCTAAAAACCCACAAACATATCATTAACAATACTTTTTTTAATCTATCCAAAACACGATAATTCTTGAGATACCTATATTGTCCATAGAAAATTCCATCGGACAAACAAGAATTTTTTAATAAAAGGTGTTTAAGTATTATAAAACCCGTGTTCTGTTAAGATACAATTTTAATGATCGAACGTGTTGATGTTGCGTTATTAAAATCATCCTCATTTAAGTGTATAGGATAAACACTTTTTTTATTTACGCACCGACCGACGGTCGTTACGTTCTTAATTATGATATCACAAGCCATATCGTCAACTCACTTCAGCGCGCACGTGTGGCATCTAGCTCTCTCACAAAATGCAAGATGACCGGGCCACGGTGCATCGCGAGCATCGACGATTAAACACGTTTCTATGCATAGTCTCGTATTTTTCTACGGCTTTGGGAGGGCAAGAACTCGAACCAAAGTACATAACAATGATACTTCTATAGTAGTTCGAAAGTTTAAGCTAATGGCGATGTGGAGCTAAAACGCGTCTCGTGACAATTCAGCATAGTGATAGAGCTAATTTATTTTAACTATACTATTGGTTGAAAAAGTACTTTATATAAAAATTACTTCATTGTTATAATTATGTTTATTAACTGCCTGCGTAGAAAGAGGGTAATATTTTTCAAGTGTATATTTTTTTTTTTTTTGGAACGCTTTTTAGTCCAAATGCCTTGATAAGTTTTAATATATCTATAAAGTGTAGATAGCTTCACCGTAAATATATAAGTAACAAAGGCCATATCATATTTAAGTCATATGTCATGGAATAAAAATGGGAGGTTATATTTCTCTTGATATATTATTACACATATAATTACATAGTATAAAACAAAGTCCTCTGCCACGTCTGTCTGTCTGTTCGCGGTAAACTCAGAAACTACTGAACGGATTTCATGCGGTTTTCATCAGTAAATACAGTGATTCATGAGGAAGGTTTAGGTATATACACGGTATAAAACAAAGTCCTCTGCCACGTCTGCCTGTCTGTCTGTCTGTTCGCGGTAAACTCAAAAACTATTGAACGGATTTTCATGCGGTTTTCATCAGTAAATACAGTGATTCATGAGGAAGGTTTAGGTATATACACAGTATAAAACAAAGTCCTCTGCCACGTCTGTCTGTCTGTCTGTCTGTTCGCGGTAAACTCAAAAACTATTTAACGGATTTTCATGCGGTTTTCACTAGTAGATACAGTGATTCATGAGGAAGTTTTAGGTATATAACTTGTCAAGGTTTTTTTTATTATAAGGGCGGGAAAACGTCCGCCGAGACCGTTAATTTTCCAAGCAAAATTATGAGTTGAGATAATTATTTATTTTGCAATAATAGATCATTTTTTCTCAATCCCTAAACAGACTGTACCTAAATACGGGTATATAGCTTCCAAAATATCAATTCCATGTGCCGAAATACAGATAAGATTAACAAAGTTTCTCACTTGACTGGGAAAGTTGGGGCATGTGAATTCCCGATCCGTACGTCTAGTTATTACGAGTTATTTTATCTCTAAAAGTATACCTAAGTAAATTAAATAACACTCACACAAATTAACTCTACTCAATAAAAGGGAAGATCTAAACTCGTGAAGAGCAATCTAACAAAAATCTACATTAACTTGGCATTGATAGCAAAATTATATGTACGTATGTGTGTGGAATGCCTTATTACGGTTCCATTTTCAATATCTGCAAACTATCCAGTTGGAAAACGTGAGATTTGTAGACTCTTAGGAAACCGAGTGAACGCAAATTAAATGCAACTTCACCCAAAGACGGAATTTCAGCTAAGATACTCGCTAACGATGAGAGGATTCAGTGAGACTACACTCAATGGGGTAGGGAAGCTCGTCGTTCTCAAATTGCATTGTTGCACGTAATGTCATTAAGTGAACGTTTGTAGAATTTCACAACAAAAACGGTAAATACTTATTTTTTATAATATACTAGCGGGCCCGGCTGACGTTGTCCCGCCCTGATTACCCCCCTTGTGGGTGGAATTTCGTAAAATCCGTTCTTAGCTAACCTCTACTCGGCGAAAGGAATATTCCTACCATATTTCAAGTCGCTACGCCTTATGGTTCCAGAGATATCGTGATGAGTCAATATATAGGTGGGAATCTCTTATATATATATAGATAAAACTATAATGCTGCAAGTACTTCTTTTAAGATTTCCCTTATCTTTATATATAAATTTCTTCTGTACGTGCGTATGTCACAGAACTCCTCCTAAACGGCTGGACCGATTTTGATGAAATTTTGTGTACGTGTTTCAGTGGATCCGAGAATGATTTACAATTGGACCTGGTAGGTGGCGCTGCGGTTGACATTTAGGATTTTTTTATTATCAACGTCCGCCGAGCCCGCTAGTTGTCGTACACTTTCTCGATTACTTATTACTTTCGACTTTAACTCAATTATTACCTCTATCAATTTAGTTAAAACCATAAAATGAAAAGCGAAGCATTCATATCAGAGATCATTACGTGATTTATTTCAGTGGTCCTCAATACTATAAAGTGGTGATCAAAGGCACAGGATCGCATTCGATTTTTAATATACACAATATATATACCTATAATCAGGCCTTTTTGTGGGAGCACGCGGTGGCACGCAAGACCCTTAAAGGGCTTTGGAAAATATCAAAAATTGCCATAAAATCTAAAATAATTAGAGAGGTTAAAAAAAACATCAATCTTGGTAACCTTTACAACAAAATTTTCGATTTTTCTTTAATAGGTCAAAGTTATCCAAATACAAAATCTAATCTATCTTTCTTGGACAGTTACCGCGTCGCACTGTGGTTTGTATGTATAGTAGGTCGTAAAAAAATGAACTTATAATTTTAGCCTGTTAAATTTAGCGTATCCCCAAAAGAGAAGTGACAAAAAAGGCCTGCCTACCTAGTCATGTAGTTCTATATCTAAAGAAACACTCAAAACTAACAAAAACGAGCACTAAAGTTTAATAAAGTTAAAAGAAATAGTAAATAAAGGATAGAGTGCTTTTCATTCTTCATCTAAACTAATATATGTCGATAAATAAAATTTTAATCAACTATTTCAGTCGTTCTTTGATATAAATTCCTTAATACCAAAATCAATCTTTGGTGGTTACCAACAAATGAAACGTTGATTGGGCGTATAGTTTTGTAATAACAAATATTATTACATTATGTTACTTGCAACAGTTAAGGAGATACGGTACATAATATTTACATTGTACACGTCATCTATTAAACGGAAATTCAAATTACGTTACAAAAAAGGCCAATTTTTAAAATGGGTATTTGGTATTCACGCGCAAGCAAGATCTATATGCATATTTAGGCAAGTAAACACACAGTTTAGTGCACTACAAATATCGTATAGCCTACTTGTCATGTACTCGTTGTTATTAACCTGTGGGAATTGAGTGTCGGTCAGTGCGAGCGACTCGCACCTCTACCAGTAACTGCTATTTGCCATTCGACAACTTTCTCATATTGTTGGCGATACTTTTTAAAGCAAACGATTATTGGAAAAAGACTCTTGTCAAAACAGGTAAATGTAAACAGACTATTTTTATTTGTAAACGAAATTTTGCTTGTAATCGTATCACAGATAGTTTAAAATAACAATAATATAATAGAATAATATTAAATAATCATATAACTGCAAAATATCATGTAATTATGGATAATTCAAAATATCCTACCTAATTAGCTTTTGCCAGCGGCATCGCTAGCAAACGTATAATTGACTTATCCCTCGCGAACAGTACTTTTTCAGGACGTATGAGTTATTTTTGTATCCCTAACAATCTGCATGCAGAATTTTATATTGATCGATTGTATAGTTTAAGCAGCCGAAACAAACACACATTCGCATTCATATTCAAAGCATCAACGGCATATAGTCAGGGGCTTGATTTACCTCGTATTCTAAAGTTAAATTATTTACCCAAAACATTGGTGTGGTTTCTGTAGGTCGAATATAGCAAGGGCGATTTAATCAAAATTCATCTCTTCTCGATTCTCTCTTGCAGTTGCAGCTGGTTTTTATATTATTTTTTTAGATTATTGGATGTATTGTAGTTGTCTTGTGTATTCACAAATTTATTTGAATAACTTAAAATAAAAAGAACATTAGAATGTATGATTAGTGTTTTTTTTATTTTTTTTGTTGATTTTGTTTTAGCTTTCTCATTTATTTAAGTTATTTGCTACAGAAAATAATAAATACGTCGTAAACACTTATAATTAATATTGCACTTATATAGAGTATTTAAAAATGCATGTTATGTACTATTCTAGTGTAAATCTTGTTGGTGTTTCAAAATAAATAAATTTAATATCACGAGAACATAGACTGTATTCATTTTAAAGACAATAAATAAAAGAGACTTTTTTAATCAAAAACAAAGGATGTTACAAACAATGATTGTTTATTTATTTGAACTAGTTAACAAAGCATGAATTTACTAACATTGTTGACTTGTTATAACTGGACTGTCACCTACCGTTGACCGTTCAAAACGAATTTTATAAATGTTGCTTAACATTTTGCATGATGACCACAAGCCGTGTCAAATTTCACATTATATTTAGTGAGACTAACATATAATAACCGAACGCAAACCTAAATTGCTATCGCACGATACACAAGGAAAGTGCTTAATTTAAAATGTTATACTTGTAAATGCAATTGAATATATTCTCTATCAATTTCATTACAACCAACATTTTCGTCCCTTTCAGCAATATACAGCTACCTTCGCAAAAGTTTAAAAGTTCGCAACTTCTTATCTCTGCCGTATCATGAAGCTGTGGAACAATATCCCGGCCAGTGTGTTCCCTCCTTCCTAACATATGGGGTCCTTCAAGCATAACGTGAAGAGACATTTATGCAGGCCGGCATGACAGCGGCGACCGGTGAGAGATAGCGTGTCTCTAGGTAGCCGCCATTCTTTTTGGATTATACTGTGCTCACCATCAGGTACAGTACAGTCACTTTGCTGTGCTAGGATAAAATAAAACCTTCGTGATATATTTTTACCTTATAAATCTTGAAGAAATTAAAAAAGTATAATGAGTACATGAGTTTTTTTCCAATGACTTGATCACCCAATTCACCACAAGATAAACACTTCTGGTAGCCTAGAGGTAAATACTATTGCCTTAAATATTCTAAATTTGATTAATTAAGTTGGTTCAATAAAATGGGTTTATTTTCCAGGTTTGTTCATTTCATACATATGGTTAATAATTTGCGCATATAGAAACTGAGATCGACTTAAACCGACTGATACGGATTTATAAAGAGTACACCGTATGAAAAGAACGAAGTAATCAATCTGTTTTAATGAAAAGTTAATTTCATCAGAAGACAGTTAAATCGTTTCCAAAAATGCATAAAAATGACACATCATTTTTTCCGCCTATTCAATTGGTTATGTTTTTAATCTACAAACACATTGCTATTTTAATTACAATGATTTTAACCGTAAGATTAAATAATATATTAGATTTTCTAGTCATACCAATATACTAGGGAAGGTTGTGATCACTCCTGTCTTTATATCTTGGACTGTTCAATCCACCGGCAACAATATCATAGACTTAATCATATACGTCGTAATCACTACATAGTATAAAACAAAGTCGCTTTCTCTGTCCCTATATCCCTATGTATGCTTAAATCTTTAAAAATACGCAACGGATTTTGATGCGGTTTTTTTAATAGATAGAGTGATTGAACAGGAAGGTTTATATTTATAATAACATCCATTAAATAGTGGAGAAATACTGTTATTTTTGAGGTTTCTAATGTGATGTTGTAAATAATTACATTTTTGCCGCTTACATTGCAACAAACGCAGGCGGGCCACGGGCAGTAATAAATACTTCAAAACTACTGGATCGATTTTAATCATTTTTTCAGTGAATGACATAGGCTATATATTTTATACCCGTGCGAAGCCGGAGCGGGCCGCTAGTTTACTTATAATTCGATAATTATAATTAATTACACAGTTATATATTTGTTTAACGTACATCACACCGACTACAAAGGATAATTAATATTGAGCTCGGACACGAATCTACTGCAATGAATATAAATAAAAATTTCCCAAGGGCATCAAGAAGTCTACTGATAATTGCACTTCGGTCCCATTGGTGCAGTAAATTTTAATAACGCGGTGAACATACATCCCCTATTCTTCCGACCTTAATAAATTAAGCACACATCCGAACTGAGCGACACGAAATGAGATAGCTACGTATACACTAACATATTTATGAGATTACAAGGAAAACCGTACATTACAAAGCAGTATACTGCTCGTGGAAACACCTTGCCCATCTTTAAATTATGATGAATGAAAATAGATACAGATATAAAATGAGTAACAATTACTCTCCGGAAAGACGTATTTTATTGCGTTTCCATCCACAATTTACCTTTTAACACTAAACCAATACGGTTAAAACGATTCATCTCAAATGTAACACAAAGATTTGAAAGCAACACGTACGGGCAACCGTTGCTATAATTAGAAACACAACTGCGTTTAGTCGTAATTCTGTTTGAGGCAGGCGGTGAACTCGCGCCCTCTCTGACCCTTCAGAACACCTTAGGAAGGTGTACTACTTGACAGCTAATGCTTCATAACAAATGATATGGGAAATAATATTGATGATGCTCCGTAGACATCTATGTTCCTTAACTTTATGCGTCATTTGTTACTTATCATTATTAAATTAATAGTTATATTGAACATACATGATTTAAGTATACACATTATTGTCATTTAAAATTAACATTTGAGCTTTACATATATTTTAGATAACTGAATAACATTCATTATCTTTTTACCCTTATCCCACCAAAGTAGGGTCGGCACAACATGTTTCCCTTTTCCACTCTCACCTATCAGGTATCATCTCAGTATTCACACATTTTACACACGTATCATTTTTCACACAATCCATCCATACCTTTCTCGGCCTTCTTCTACTCTTATATCCATTGAATTGAATTTAGAAAATTGAATAACTTTAAAAGTAGAAATATATTTTGTGCGTAATTGTGTTAATAGTAACGTTTATACATATATGAATTTATTTATATATATTGACCGTACACAGTAGGTAATGAAAAATGGTGTAAGTGTTTAATAAAGCCCAATACTACAACCCCACTATATCACCTAGGGGTAAACTCAAGCCGTCTGTTACATACTGTACCTAAAGTGTGAATGTCAATCATGGTTTATGGTGGGAGAACTGGAGTGCCTCTAGAGCTATTGCAAAACCGCACAATGCGGTATGAAGTGCATGCACGGCTGAATTGTGCTTTGTATAAAGCACGCTTGGTATTCTAGACTTTCCGGACCCTTTCGGTTTACGCACGATTATTATTTTTAGTTAAGCTCGATAAAATACGAATGTAAATATAAATCCGAAATCTTTTTCTAGATATATTGAAGACATTTCGTATTTGAACTTAGAAATACCGAGTATGATAGTTAGTTTAAATTTATTACTAAAGCAATTTTTTATTACGTGATAGTAACCAACAAACCACATTTTTTGATTTAAAAAATTAATTACAAGATTTGTAATTAACGACTGAACCAAGGATACTTTATGCTTTGTACACTAGCAAGCTGAAAGCCACATGGTATTTTCTTCCAACTAACTAGCAGTATGAAAGGAAAAAAATATTTATATGTATTGTATACATACAAAAAAGTAACTAAGATTAAGCAAAGACATGTAATATGATTAATAAAATATAAGCACATAGAAAAATAAAAAAATATATAGACAGATATAAATAGTGGTCTAAATTTCTGTACTAATAAAAAATATATACAATTTGTATATATCGTGATGCAGTTTCTCTCGTCTAAATAAATATACATTAAGCAATCAGAAGTTGTTTTAAATAGGGTAGTCACCTACGTGTCATAGAGATGTCAGTTTATGAAATATAATGTCCGAAGCCAATAAGGGTCGGGTGAGAGGTCAGTGTCAGTTACACGCAAACCTACGCTTACTAATTGAAGTAACGATACTAATAAAGTACGCCAATAAATGTTACTACATCTGTGCGAACGCGTGGATTATTTCATTTCAACACGAAATATATGAGGACATGAAGACGAGTATCAAAAAATACTAAATTAATATTTTTTATTATGCTCTTTTTCCTTTCTCGTTTCCATTACATTATTTTCAGTAAGATCGTTCAGCCACCAAAACACGCCAGCCGACACACACTGCATTGAAAATCTCCTAAACAACTTCATATGTACTTGTGAATGTGCCCAGTCCGTTAGTGGTATCCGCCGCAAAATACGAAACCGTACCCAACGCTGCGCGCTACAAAAGACGTCCGCGACATATTTTTACCGAACCTCCCGATAAAGTAACGGCAGCGAACGGTCAGTACCAGCCCGTCTCTCTAAACAGAGCGTGTTCGCAGATCACGCCGCCGTGGACTGGGGGTAAATTTCGCACCCGCACACCAGATTAGGCCCCCCTCGGCAGTGGCTCAAGCCTAGGTCCGATCCCTCGGCACGGAGTGGAGCCCTTGAGTGCGCTTCTCGCGCGATACAGTGACACAAAATCTTACATCACTGCGACAATATTACACATATCACCTCCAAACACGTGTACGTGCAATACACGCTTACACATGAAAGTGGAAGGGTTTTATTTATGTTTACCTTATCAAACTGAAATAGTTTAGAAAATTATCCGATACAAAATATATATAAGAGTTGTTGAAGTGTGTATGATTGGTACTCATATAGTTTCAACAACTCATATATGTATAAATAGTTAGCTTTGCTTAGGTTAGCCCAAATAGGTCGCGAATTGCACGTATCAGACAACAGCCCAAGCCGAGATGTGCCGTGCACCTTTGAGCTAGTTTCAAATAAAATCGGCTGAGTGCCTTAAGCGCTCGCGTTAGTAGTCCGGTGAAGCTGTTAAGACCTTGCTGGGTCAATATCGTAGTCATATCGAGCAAAAAAAGATCTTGTGAATGTGATGTCTTAAAACGAAACTCAAATTTTTCATTAAATGTGGCCGCGCAAACGAGTGCTATACAATTATATTCCCTCGACTGTGCAGTAAAATAGGACAACGAATATTTTGTATCGTACAAGTACTACTAAACATTGATTTACATGTTGCAGATATACCAGAAATGAATTTTAGATAAATGCAGAGTTAAAAGTATAGTCATCTTATGTTTTTCTATTTATTTTGGCGTCTGTGGTCCTTATCCACAAGTTGTGTGTCATTTTTGTAAATTATTTGACACGTGTATTGAAATCATATACTCCTATTTACCTAAGATTTAAAACATTTTTTATAAAAAGTCTCAAATGACGAGTATCAATTCCCTATTAATTATAGCATACCCAGTTTAATTAAATAATATATATCGAACGATATATATATATGACAATTATTTTAAATTTTATTAACACGAAGACACCAGATATATGTTTTCAAATATGATATATTGTTGTTAATTTTCCAAAAGTGTGATACTTTCTGATTCTTTTACACACAATATCCTATACGGTAATATTTCGATGACAGTGATATATTGCTCGCACGAGTATTACCCAACAGCACTTAGAACATCAAATACGGACAAGTAATATTTTACGCAGCAAATAAATTGCGATAATGTTATTAATGTAACGCGTTTGAGAAGCGTAAACACATCGCGGTCACTCAATGCCGTTTAGGAAGACGAGTAATCAAATCACAATCAGAGTGAAAGCCTACGCCAACGCCTTTGTTCAAATACTGTTTGTAAACGCATGTATGAACATCGCGTAAGGTTGTCGACAACTTAAATGAGGTTTAGACTAGTGCCTCTTTGTAATATCTTTCTTTTTTTACTCGATCAGTTTTCAGTAAAATTCTTTATCGTGACTGTTATGCAATTCAGTTCCATTTGACTATTTCAAATTTCGCATAGGCAGTCGCAAATATTTAAGACTGTAAATTTATTGGTGGAAAGCCTGTATTGGTATCTTTGTTACTTACTGCGTTTGTAAATGTAAGCTATTATATGATAATCGCGTAAGACTGCTGATAACTTACTTGAAAAAAGAAATTAATGTTCTTTATATATATTTCAGTTTTTTTTTTCTAATTCGTCCAATTTTTGTAATACAACACTATATTACAAATGTGAGAAAGCAATGGATTTTATTCAACTCAATATGGTATTTCAAAATATTCAGGCTTCAATTAAGTATTCAAAAATATATCAAATTCTAAATTTACAGGTGTTTCATAATAGGTCAAATGAATTTATTATACGCGTCTAAAACACACAAGTACCCAGTTCTTGTTAGAATTTCTAAACCATTTGTATTGTAATAAAGAATAATCGAGAAATAATTACAAGTCTCAACAAATGTAACTTCGAATGAAAGCATTATTCTATACCTATTGTAATACATTTTAACAAAATAGAATGGGGTAGCGTGTAAAACTGATTTAGCGTGTTGTATTAAAACACACATATTACCATGATTATTTTCAGGGGAATAATCATAGTTATATACAACGGAAAACGTCCCAGTGGATTCGAAATACAATTAAAATTATTAAAGTAAAATGAAGTAACATTTCTATCACGGGGCATTCACATTCGCACTTAATTAAAGGCCCACCACATATACCAACGAGCAAAAAGGAAGGAAAGCTGCCAGATGTGATGTCAAACATCAGGGTCATGGAGAGGAAGTGCGCATATGTAATTGCGGCGAATGAACACAATGAGGGGAATTGGTCAGTGCGCCGATTGTTGTGCGACCGACACACCCGCACCCATCGCTAAGCCATTGATTGAATGAATGCGTGAATTTAACAAACTACAAACAACATAGCTTAAACGATGCGTAACTGGTCTGCAGTGTACAATATTATTACTCTTTGAAATGAATGTATCCCGTAAACACAAAAAGATACAAGTACAATTAATTTCTTTGATAGATTTATAGCTAACGAGTATGTCATCGTCTTTGGAAGTCTGGCTGAAACGTTTGAATTTATTGTAAATAGAATATGTCGTTCAAACAATTGAACGATCTCTTGTGTTTATAGATACCATATATGGAGTTAGAAATAAACAGTCTATTATTACGCTGTCCAACTCAGTCTAGACTCCTACAGATTTTAACATGACAATAATTTAAAATGTTTCTAATGTTTATTGAAAATATTTTTATAAGTCACGCCAAAAGACGCTAAAAATTAAATTCGTAGTTAACAGTTGAAAGTTACGTTGAAGCAACGATATCTCAGCCAGCTAACGTGTTCAAAACGCCGTATTCATACCATAATATAGTAGTAGGATTTATTAACCTTTAACACCATAAGCCACATTGTAAGTTGATATCAAACGGTAAAGTCTCTATTAAAATGGACAAGCCAGCACAAAAAAAAATCAGGTATCTCAACTATGAGCTAAATACGTAACTGCTGCTGGTACAACTCTAAGCTAAACGGTGTAAAACTGTTGTCCGGTGCGGCGGTCGGTCCCCTGTCCGGATGTGCCAATTTCCACCGACGGCTCGTCGCTAGACGAACGTCACGCGCCGGTCATCGTATTCAATAATCGATTTAACTTGCCACACTAGACGTAACTTGAAACTTAATATATCACAGTCCTAGCTGACTATCGTCCGCTTCGTTGAGTTTTAAAATAAACGCCAAAAGGTCAATCAATTACAAAAAATAAGTAACATAGAATAAAAAATTCCGCATCGAATGGAATTTCATATTCCTATGCCGATATGTTCTCTAATTTTATCGTGATTGAGCCTTTAAGGAAATGTATTTTCATTATATATTTTATAGATACCTATATCAATAAATATAAAGTTAACATAATCACATCTCTAGTTATTGATACTGTGCTAGAAGTTTTTAAGAAATACGAATACTGTAGCCAAGTAACGCAAGAGCGAAATGAACGCGACGGTCGTATGTAATATTTAAGCAATTGAATAAGTATATGATATTATTTAATTAGGGTAATCTATTCTTGTTTTAGTAGTTGTTACTACTGGTTAATAACACTAAAGAATAAACACATAAAAACAAAACCTAAAATTAGGTTGTTAAATGATTTATTGTAGTCTGAACATTTTAAACTTTTTTTTCAAATGTATTACATAAAATTATCTAAAAATACTGTTTACCTCTTAGTATTAACGTGTATGACAAATACTATCGATTTATAAAAACATTATACAAAGTTAATTGTCTTCGACACTAAATAATATAATTCCAGTATCCGCGTATATAGTACGAGAAACGCATAAACTTTAACTCGAAATTATTTACCACGCAATCACCAGTGACACCAATTGATTCCCACAGATAATTGACGTTTGGAAACCAGGCGGTGTATATCGAACTAACTAGTGGCTTTCAGTGTGGTTGGATTTTAATTGGTATGACTATAGACTATGGAATAGATGCAACGCAGTTATATTCCCAAGTTTTCGTTAAAGAATTAAGTTAATATGTGTTTTACACATACGTAATGACTTCGTCTATTAAAACATACAATATTGTACAATATCTACGAAACGTGTAATAAATGCGCTTCACATCCGAACGGTTGCATCTATTTCGCTAATTCTTTATTGTATTTTTAATTGTCAGGAGAAGATTTCTGTGAAAGGAAATGTTTTAAAAATCGTAGACATAAGAGAAAACATTGGGTTAAAAATCTCCATTAAAAAAGTGAGTGAGACAGAAGACAATAGGGAGATAATTAAAAATATTGTCAGAATTGACAGATTAATGTTTAGATACCATTCTGTTTCATAACAAATTTGTACTGCAAAGTAATGATTTCGTCTTATTTTCACTTTAGTACACCCGTGTCGAGGCTGAGCGGCTAGCTAATATGGTTATAAAATTATGTTTTGGGTAAGCATCCTTAATCTGATCTTATTTGAGTTTGATAAATTGGTCCCACAATTACTTGAAAAATATCAGAACAAGCCAACCCCAGAAGTTAAATATTAATATGGTTGAAAATAGCAATGAGCTAAACATAGAAAGGGGCCTAACTCTCAAAGGCCAGGGCATACCGACAGATATTTGGCGACAGGTTTTGAACCCAATTTACTTAACAAGCGAACACCAGAAAATGTCTTATTTACAAATTGTATATCAAATTATAAGAACGACTGCATCTTGTTATTTTCCTTCTTTTAATATTCATCTCAATATTGAAATCGGCGCTTTTCGATGCGATGTTCGAGTGTTGTTATCGTAAATAACCATTTCTCATTATGAAAATAAGGCGACGGGATGCCAAAGAGGTTAGAACACATAGAATTTATACGCTGAGCTTCGGGATCACTATGGAATTCACCATCCAGTATTATTCTATAGTATGTCTATTATTCATTATACATGTTGCTAACACAAGCGTAAACAGATGATTTTTTCCATACCACCCTCTCACAGAAAACCGAATTGAAGTAACAGAGCTTGCATTGTTCCGTTTCATTCGGTCAGTGTGAGCGCCGGAGGCCCACCTCCCCTTCCCTCTCTTCTCCCAACCACAGGCTGGCAACGCACTTGCGACTCCCCTGGTGTTGCTAGTGTCTATGGACGGCGGTGATCACTTAACATCAGGTGACGCGCCTGTTCGTTTGCCTCATATGATATACAAATACCATAAAATACTCTATTACTGTTTATACTCACTTTCTGTAACATTACCCAGACCCTACATAAACATTACTAATATCCCATAATCATTTCTCCAAACTCACATTTGCTCCTTTACATATATATATTTATAAAAATGTTTTTGTTAAACCTTTCCCTATGGCTTTGGTATTACATGAACCAGCTTTTGCTGGCAGCTTCACTCGCGTTTGTAGTTTCTATATGTAAAAAGTTATGTCCTTTCTGTACCACGGACAACTGGTATGCAAAATAGGTGATCGGTTGAATACTTTAAGCTTGAAAGCGTAACTAAGAAATTTATTTTCGCATTTATAACATTAGTAAGGATATAATCAAAGTCCTATGACTTAATAATATGTTAGATATAGCTTAAAATATATAATCAAAAAAAAAATCTATACTAAATCTTTTATTCATATTTTGAAATTTACGTACCGGAAATAATAAAAAATATATATATTAAAACTTACGAACTAGATTATTTTTCTCATTTGCTTTTCGTAAGTTATATATATATCTACGTTATTAAATTCTCTTCTTCTCTATTGAATACATGTATAGGTAAAGTTTGTGAATTCGTTTGCAGTAAGTAAACTCTGAATGCTTGTCCATCCATAACGTCTTCAACACAGTGATTGTAAAAAATATCTCTAGCTAGTTATCGTCTAGCTAGGTGGTCATAAGTTCATTATTATTGAGTTTTTAGTGTAATTAGAGCGTACGAGGATGTCTGTAAGTAGTTTATATGCCGATATATAATATTATAAGTACCAAGGAAATAATCTGTTAATATGTATACACTTATCGTTTATATCCTGCATCAGATCAATGTATTTATAATATTATTACTAAATAAAATCTTTAAAAAAACTTCAAAGCGTTCGTAAATTGCTTGTTGAAAAGGAAGCGTTGCTCTTGGAAGCGAGCACGAATTTGGCAATACAGGAACGCACATTATTTGTTTTCACATAGAGTTTTTCAGATACTATTTGACACCATTTTTACAATTTCAATTTGTAATTACGTTAATTTAATCAGTTAAGCATCATTTAATCGTAAGATTTAGTTATAGATTAGAAATATGAATGATACTAAACACTTTCCGTGTTATTACAAAAAAGTTAAACACGTATTGAATACTTGCTTTAAAAAAGTTTGGGTACTTTCGTATTAAATGCACCGCGCTCGCCGACCGCTGACGGGGCAAGTTCGCGTTATCCTTTTTTGTAAGTCTAACCTAACCTAATCATTTTGAAATAACCGGGACTCTGTGACTTGTATCTATATCAGGACTAACAAATCTTGGTCAAAGGAGTGAAATACTGACTCATATCAAATTGCGATCACCCCTCTCTCCTTTTATATTGTCAATTCCAAATGATCTCTTTGGCAAGTCTAACGGGCTAAAACCTAATCAAAAGAGTAAAAGAGTAAGATGTGAACGTTCGGGAGGGGTGATTTAATGGAAAGTAGAAATTTTTTTAAAAGTATATTTATTTTTGAAATAACCGCGACTTCTGTAACTTGTAATGTATTAAGAAAGATATCTAACCCAAAATATTAGAAATACTAAACCAGATACTTAAAAACAAACACAAAATCGAGTATATCAAGAATAGCGACAAAGGCCTCGTGACAAAACCGCCCAAGTCGGAAAAGAGAAAAGACAACTTGTGGTGAAAGTGGCAATTAATAAAAATATAAGAGATCTTGGTTCCGTTATTGTGTTACAAATATATATTTCTCATTCAATTATTGTTTGTCCCTACTAGGAACAAATAAAAGTTTAAACGTGTGGACAACATTTTCTGCTCGTATTACATATAAAACCAGCGTACACGGCTATTAATTTTACTTGAAATATGTAATTGACCATAAGAATGTAAATTTTAAGTAGAAGTTACACAATTTTAGAAAAAAAATGTCTCATCAGATCAACATTCCCAATCGGGGCACTGATTTCGTGATTGTTACGGTGCCCGTAATGAATGATGAAGGGCCGAAGCCGTGCGACAGGTTCACGATTATCAACGCATTCTGCACGGTGCTACAATCTAATGGCTTAGTTTATATTTCTCTTCGCTACAATGATATTCTTAATGGAAATTTTACAAACCCTAACAATTTTTCACGTGCCATCATTAATTTCGTATAACAAACAACAAAATGAGATATTTTATTATAGAAAAGAATCATGTAAATGATATTAAGGTGTTATAACGTTACTATTTTCACAAAGTAATATATGTCATAATAAATCCCGACTTTATTTATATACTATTATTATTATATATACCGATATTATTAACTTTCAATGAAAACACAGCTTGATTGTTAATTTATTTAAGAGAATTGAATGGCACATACCCTTATTAGTCCTTAGTGTCCTTACTAACATTATAAATGCAAAAATGTATTTGTTTTTTTGTTATGCTGTAACTATTGAAACATGAAGATCTCATGAAATTTTGCATATACATTATCAGGGGTATTAAATAGGATATAGAGAAAATATATTGTTACCATGAGATATATCGAATATACATTAGTGCGAGCGAAGCCGCGAGTAATGGTTAGTCTATAAAGAAGTTATAGCATTATTTTTATACGTACCTATCATAAGCATGAATTTAAAAATTACTTTACTTTTAAAAGTCAGCGATCACTTATTAATCGGTCGTGATGAGAACGACCGAGATAAAACTGATTTTGAGACTCGTAGTCGTGACAAAAAGGTACAAGCGCGATACTTGTCGTCTGCGACTTTATGCTCCACTGCACCATTCGATGCGACAGGTGCGTGCCATGCAAAATACCTTTCCTCACTTATACCATCAATAATGTATTATTATAATTAATGTAATATTAACATTACTTATCTTTCAAACACTTTAATTAATTGATTAATATGAATATGAACTTCCCTTACATATTATTTACAATAAACATCAGTCTTAATTTTTCTAAATTATACCTATAGAGTACATTTTAAACGTTGCATAAATTAACAAGTCGTATTCCTTGTGTGTAATATCTATAATGACATTAATTTCTCGTCAATTATGTCAATAATAAAATTAGACATAAAGCAGAAGACTTACCTGCATTTCCAGTGTTGGTGATGGTAACCCAGAAGTCAATAGTTTTCTCAGGTCCAAGTTCTTCATAGTCCCACTTCTTTTTAACTTTCACTACACCACTGGCCTCGACAGTTACCCACGGATTTTCGTCCCGAATTTTAAAAGTTTCACGATCAGTCTCCTTTTCGAGTGTAAATACAGCGCGCCCTTCAACCTCTCCATCAGCTTCCGTGAACTCTATACGTTTTGTTGGACGAACAGCACGAGTCACACGCCGTTTCTCTCGATGTAGAACCGGCATTTCCCTTTGGTCTCGAATTACGAATTCAAGGAATATACGTGCAGGTTTACTCTTTCGCGCTGGAGAGCCAGTATCATGAGCAATTACTTTAAGTTCAGCTTCATGATCATCAGGTTCACTTGCTAATATTAAGTTCCCTGTTTGCGGTACTACTACCGCGAGGTTGCTAGGATTTAGTAAAGAATAATACACCCGATCGCCATCCGCATCATTGGCGTGCACTCTGCCAATATTAGAAAATCTTTTCCATTTAGCAGTTCCATTCGGACTATTATCATCGAGAGTACCGTTCACAACGAAATAATAAACATCCTGTTCGAATTGTGGCTCGTGGTCGTTTTCATTAGTAACAACCACTTTAACAGGTAGGCTCGCCTTATTCGCTCCATAAAAATCTGTAGCTTGAATAATCAGTTCATACATATTTTTTTCTTCTGCGTCCAAAGGTTTCATAGCAATAATTTCCACATCCCTATCTGTTATAACTGACTTTATTTCAGGATTTGTGTAACTATCACCTTTAGCTCTTAAAGCAAAGACTGAATCATCATTGCCCTTGCTAATCTTGTAAGCTATTGGGCCAACATCTACAAGAGATGTAACCTTTATTGGTGGTAAATCGACAATAGTTCCTGTAGGAGCATTTTCTGGTATCTCTCCCTGTAAAGTATCAGCAGAAGAGAAATGCAACATTCTTCGTCTATCCATTACGAAAAGGTGGATCGAATGTGCTGAACTACTATACGGCGTCTGCTCCAGTATAGCAAGATTTACAGGTTTATCAAGAAGAGGTGTGAGATCCGCAGTCGTCATAAGTAACCCATTATCCAATAGAGTAAAATAAGAAGTGAATTCAGGGTCAATAATTGTATAACGTGAGTGATTTCCGATGAAATGACGGACCGCGTGCCCAGGGCGGACGTCGTGTGGCAGCAGGGTAAGCGCGCGCGCCTGTAGCGTTATGTACAGGACACAAAGCAGCACTCCTCTCGCCAACACGGTGAGCGCCATCGCTTTCACTTGATCACAACTGACTCAGTCCAACATTTCTCACCTACAATGTAAACATACCAAATGTATTATTTAATTACACAAAATATAAATATTATCATTATTCATCTTATACTACAAAAGTGCTGCATTATCTAATTATTGTAACCTGTAACAATGCTAAACGTAGGTATTCTCATACAGTTTAACGTCCTTAATACAAGGATAACATATTCAAGAGACTTGAACAAAAAAGAGATTACTCCTACGTAAGGCAGCGCATGGTACGCTACGATTTAATGTCGACGACGTTGACGCGACGTCGGCGGCCTCTACGTAGGGCGGCGAGGCGGGGCATACACATGCGGAGCTTTATTTAGGCGGCTGGCGGCGTCTAGCGGCTCGCCGCGCCGCGCCGTCCTCGTCGATCAATACTCCCGTTGCGCCGTCGCGAAACATTCGACATGGGAAATTGAACTTTATGCACGCTGCCTTCCACGACTAACCATAAAATATTCACATTCTCATTTAACTGAATCAAAGAGCACTGGATTTCACTATTATTATAACTATATGCAATAGACTTTTCATAAAGAAATCAAACATTTTGAAGTTCATACAAACACGTATGAATTATCATCTGTATATTTACAAATTTAAACTTTATAAATAAAAAACACCCTCAAATTCAGCGAAGCCACTATACTTTTCTTTTATCCATATAACATGTATATTTTGAAGTACGTATGTATTTACATTCGGGCGGTAAACATGTGGTCTGGATGTAAACAATTTAAAAAATAATCTTATAATCATTATTTTTCACTCAGACGTTATCACTGAAAAGTTGTACACCAAATATTATTTTAAATTTAAATTATAGTAATGATACGTACTCTGCTGAGAAAAATATATCGATACCGATGTTTGACGAACACGCACGAAAAAGCGACATTCATCCAAAAGGCAACAGCTTCGAAATGTGACTGACGATCGGAGGATAGTAACGTAGCGCGCGCGCGTATTGAACGCCCTCCAAGCTTGAACCGGCAACGGCGCGGCCCCCACCACCCCAGCTAATACGAGGGGTCGTATCATCTATCATATCCTAGCCCTCTAGCTACTGAGAGCTTTTCGTTTCTTATCTTAAAACATAACACCGTCTGCAACGCATTGACTATCGAATTCGTAATTAACTCATAGCACGCACGACTTGAAGATACCAAATTAACTTTATAAACTATGGTCAAGTAAGTAAAATAAAAAATAAAGGATTTATTAAATACCATAATCGTAAATTTCAAATTCGTGAATTAGCTTGTTACTTTTTACTTAAAACAAAATTTAATATTTCAAGTTTATAGTCGTAAGCATAATGGACTAATATCACATAGAAATTTGTCATTTATATTTAGCTGAGAGGTACCGAATAATAATAAGAGATGTATGAAATATTTAAAGGAATTGTAATATACAGTTGATGTTAAAATAAGAATTAAATTTTAAATGATTTCTAGTGATTGTGAGTATAAAAATTTTACTAACTGACCATATACAAAAACTGCTACATGCGTGAGTTTACGCGATAGGAAATCTGTTTCGTCTTCCGTAGTTGTACATCCTAATACTAAAGCGCATTAACAAGGGCCACAAAGGCCAAGGTCGTGTCTAGGAATGGGATTCCTTCCTCCCGAAATGTGTCAGTCTAATAGCAGTGATCGGTTATTATATTTTGTTTAGTGATAATGCGATAAATCGCATTTATTCAATATGCATTGATCATGAATTCACATTCAATATGATACGAAGTTTAGCAGAATGTTGTTTAAATTTTAAAATTGCTACCTGAAATAATAATGTCTAAGATCTTTGAAATGATGATTTAATTTAAAATGATTTAACCACTACGATTGCTCTAATTTAGTTGGATTAAACATTGGAGTTTTAATAAACTGGAAGCCTACAAATAATGCAATTTGGAATCATTTTTAACCAACTTTGAAAAAGAGAAGGTTAATATATTCGGCTGTATTTAGTTTCATCGATATCTTCAATAATTGTGAACCGATTTTAATGATTCTTTTTTGGCTTAAATAGTTATACTTAAGGATGATCCCATTTAAATATAGAGAAACATTCAACCCCTAAGGGGGTAAAATACTGCTTCTTAGATTTTCAACCATTTCTCGTCCACGTATTTTCGTCGATATTAAACAGATTTCGATGATTTATTTGAATTGTTGATATTTGGAGACGGTCTCATTGACATTGATATTTATTTATTATTAATTAGTATTATAATAAATAATTATTGGATATTATTATACATTAATTTAAAAATTAGGAAACAACTTCAATTAGATCATCAGGTAGGGCATATACTAATATTTTTTTTATATAATATCATTAATTTGTTAATTCCGTTATTTAATATTTTTCGCTTTTTAGTGTATTATTTTGTTTATTTAATATTTTTTGGTATTGGAGACGGTTTAATCCCATTTGTAAAAACTTTTTTACGAGAGATCGTATGAGAGGAGTAAAATTGTTGAATGACATATTTGTTGAAATTATCTGTCGTATAGGACGACCGTGACAAACGTTCTTTATACTCATTCATCTTAGTTAGTTTATCTAACTTTTGTGAGCTCTGTTATCTGTAATCAATCTAGAGTATTTTGCAATTATTGTTCAATTTTTATTTGCTGAATCATTTGGTTTTGTATATCATAACACTAATCGTTAGTTTTAGTTTTACGAATTTCACTGTTTAATATTTCGCCTCATCCTGTTAAAATCAAATTCATGATTTTTAGGTCGTTATAAATTATCACGCACGAAATAAAATTTGTATTTCGCATTTAGCGTGCTAAAGAAAAATAGGAATATTCCTTACAAACACGTTAGACTGACATTCTTATTATATGTATAGATATAGACTAGCTGTAACTCCCGACATTGTCTACGCTGTGTGTAGTGTAAGAGTGCGAGTGGGGTGCGCGGTAGTAGACACTTCTTCTTTAATTTATTATAATCACGCAGAACAGTTTTTTTTTTCTAAATTAAAAGTAACCTAAGTTACTCCATATAATATAAGTTATGTGCGAATCCCGTCAAAATTAATCCAACCGTTTGGTATATTAGCTGCAACAGACAGACAGAAAACAATTTTAAGAATCAGTATTCGTCGTTATTTTGACATTATAATCGGACAATGCAAGTTTATTTATTTTGTATAGATCAGCTGATATGCGTAACTTTCGTTCACTTTTGTTGTTTTATGGGAACTATATGGTTCATTAGAATTACTTGTGGTATAGGAAAAAAGTATACTTTGCAAGAAGTTGAGTAAGTAAGAAGAAGATATACGCAAGAATTTGTCTTATACTATATACTCATATACCTTATCATTCTATGTATACAGAGGTTAAACGCTATTCATTGGAAATATTTGATTATATTTTTATAGGTTCATGATACTCCTTATTAGGTTTTTAATGAAAAAGTGCCTAGAAAAGGGTAAATTCAAGAAAAGCTGAATTCTTGGTTGTGAAGTCAAGAAGACTTAGTCTCACGATTTGAACGGTGCGTATATTTTTGTTATGATCCAAAAAAGTAAAAAAAAATCGATGCACTTATAAGAGTGGAACAAAATTTTGTCAAACTACACAAATCAAAATTTTCGTAGGCAAACGTGATCGTATACTACTGATAGGAACGACATCTTCGATTGAACTTTTTTTTAGCCTTCTCGTTTGTGCCTCCGAGGCAAAATTTGTTTGAATTGAGGAAAAAAAGTGGAAAAGAACAAAAGTAGGAATAAATATAATTTTATTTTTAAGAGGCTGAAATCGTTTCTGTATTGGGCTGAAGTGTATTGTCCTCAAATTTAATATTTTTAGTTGATATCCGCGACATCTTCTGCGTTGTTTACTATTTAAACAATATATTTTCTGTACAGAATAATGAAGATTGAAAACAAAAATATAATGTGTTATAATATTTCTTTGTAAATGTTATTTGCTTACTTCCCCTCTCCTGTGCATGCACACCACACCGCTTGCTTCACACGTCGTTGATCGATTAGAACTTAATAAATTAATAGTTTCTCAAATCTCGAATGAGCTTAAATTAAGATATCGTGTATATATATATTTTTTATAGGGCACCCGGTATCTAAGAAGTAAAACTAAAAAAAAAATCTTCCAAATGTGTCCCGTAGTTTTTGCGTGACGCGCGCACAACAGCATACCTCTATTAGATAACCACATCGTTTAATAAGCACAATAATTTAGAAATGCGTTTTTTTCTTGTTGTTGGATAAAAGATAATTACGACTAATTAACGAACATAGAGTAATTAACTTTCAGTCATTTTCTGAACACTATTATATGTAGCCCTCAAACATATTAAATACACAATAAAGACCAAAAGTTGTAGTAAAAAAAATCTAATAATACATCCACACAAAATAAAAGTCCCATAATTCGGTATTTCACTAAAGCAAAATACTCGGAATATAAGAAATTGTGAAGACCTCAAATTGATAAATTCAGATTCTATACCCGCCGTAATATAAGCTATAACTCACATTTTTTCTATGGATTTATTTGTATGTATATGTATTTAGAGGGTATATTTAATACATATATGTCAGACCGTTGATTTTCGGAACTTATAGTATCCACAGATTACTAAGGAATCCAAGAAATTGTAACATGATAGGAAAAGTGTTAGAAACATGAAATAAAAAAAAATAAAATTTAGGAATATTACCAATTTTTTAAACCTAATTTTATATCAGACACGCACAGATGTTTTATCCAGTGTGCGTAATAAAATTCAAGTTGATACTGCGATGAATAACACGACGTTCTGATGATGACACTTGTTGTAGGAAAGGTTTCTTTTAAATCCACACTTTAAAAATAGGCTTATGGAGCCTTAAATAGGGATATTAATTGTCTAGATACACCACTGTACAAATGAACTACAATTGATGCAATAAATTAATTGAGAAAATCAACTAAAGACTTGTATTATACTTCTATATTAAAATAGGCAAGTCAAGCCATTTACACTAGACAATACATAATATTACTATATTATAAAATCAAGTTTTAACATTAAATGATAATTATTTATATTTTATTAAAGTAAAGAAGGAATGTAGAATAGTTTGAAACTGAAAATAGACACAAATTTACATTATAGAAACAATTTATATTAAAACAGTAATATCATAGACTAGTACAAAAATAGCCAAAGCTACAGCACTGAGCAATTTCTTTTGTGACAATATTATATTAAATATAGTTTATTGTGAATATCATAATAACAGCAGTTCTTATATTCTATACATGTACAACAGTTTATCACTGCAAACTATTTGCACTATGTGCTTCGTACTGTTCATGGTAACCATGGTTACCATACTATTAAAACTATATATGATGAGTAAATTGCTTAGGAGCCACATTGTCATTAGTGTTCTTGTATCTGATCTCTTTGATAGTCAACTGTTTCCCCTGATGTATTCTTTGTAGATGACTTCTCATATCATAAGATCTGGAAAATGACCGATGACATACTGGGCACTGGGTCTTGCCTGCATGTGCATCCTTATGTAGAGTGAGTGAAGTTGGATGTTTGAAGCCCTTTGGACACAACTGGCAGCGAAATTTGGCAAGATCTGATTCTGTAATGGATAATTAAACTTTTTTATAATTAATATAATAAATCAATTTATAATAAATTACTTGATTCTCACACACTATGTTGGGCATAAAAAAATTAGTTCAGTCTAATTTTAAAAAAAGAAGCCTAGAATCATGTATAGAAATTTGCATATTGAATGGTAATAGTCCTATTCTGACACATTCAGTAGTATGATGTGATTTAACCTCAAAGAAACTGTATTTTCCTTACACATATATAGACTATTTCTGCCACAAAACAATTATATTAATTCTCCTTTATTCAAAGAGTGTGGTTGGCAACACTAGACATAAGGTGCCTCTATATCAGTTCTAAGAAACAACCTATCATGATTGACCTCAAGACTGTAGTTCTTTCATGATTGGTCATACATAGCTCTAGCCACAGTACATCAGGTGAAGTGCATGCCATTTATTAATTAATATATTAAGACCATAAATTTTATTTATAAGTTCTAAGGCAATTGAATCAAAACTACCACTACTAAGATTACAACACTAACCAAGTTTGCATTATAATTCACTATTGACTTCATATTTAGCTGAGGAACAGAATTAAGCCTTTTTACAATAGATATACTCAAGCAGAGAGAATGAATATCCACCATATCCTTCAGAAGCATTATTAATGAGCACTTATCTCTGGCCCTAGCTCAAATTTTTATATAACCTGTTTTAAAATCAAGAATAGACTTAAAAAAAAAATTAAACTATAAGAGATTTAATGCATCCAAAACATTATTACTTAATATAAACCTTTGTCAGAATTATTTCACCATTAGAATGTCATACTTAAATTATTGTGTGAACTTATTATTGAGTTCCGTGTATTAAAATAAGTAAAGCGTGTCTAACAATAGACAAGTTATTTTACCAGTATTATTTTTGTCTGATAAATCTTCTGCTGTCGTTGTATTTGTCTGTGCATCTACTTGCATTTCTTCAGTGGGAGGCATTAAGATTTTTGGTTTTACATTTACTTCATCAGCTTTAGACGTCTCTCCTTGGTTATCAACATTAGTAATTTCTTGTTCCGGAATCGTTTTCAATGGGCTCGCTAGTGGAATGTGCTCTTCTCTGACGCTCTGCACTGGTGCAAGATTTATTGGTTCCTCAGACAAAACAGGCACTATATCTTCAATAAACCTACTTGACTTTGAACTTAAGTCTAATGACGTATTATCTATTATTTTCAATTGGTTCTTAGATGATTCATCGTCAGAATTATCTGTTAAACCCTTAACTTCTAAAAGCTCTGCCGTAATAAGGAATGATTCCAATTGCTCTTGGAATATGTTCACCTCGCCGTGATACATAAAGTTAATAATTGCGTTCAAATCTTCATATTTAAAATTTCTGAATATAATGACAGGATGTTGGCAAGGATTTTCCTTGAATATCTGCTTGAAATAACTACTGCAAGCGGATAGTAACATCTTGTGAGCTTTAATTTTACCACCATCGCAACACAACGTGACGTCTACCAAATCGTTTTCGAAGCGTAAAACATTAAAGGCCTCTGTCACGTGAGACACGTAGTTATTCCAACGCAATGAAAATTGTGCTGCATTATTCATTCTATTTTAAAAATTACACACTATAATATGAAAACAAAATCTCTAAAACCCCGGAAACACTTGCCAATGACACTGACAGTTAATTTGACATCCTTGACAGTATCAGGAAATTACAATATTTTTTTATTACTTTTTTTAAACGTATTATTCTGAAAGACAGTACCAGATGTGAGTTTTTAACGGTATCTTAGTGTGAGGTAGTTCTTATTTTATATTAACAATCTTACGTCATTTGACCCTATAATGTGTAATATTAATTAATCAAATACTTAACACAATATAGCTTTGCTTTTCTATACAAATGGATGGAAAGTAATATTCTTAGCACGTATTCTTAACGTCATAAAAACTACAAGTTCTCACAAGAAGTCACCATCTTATAAAAACACTAAAAATATTGTAAAACACAATGTAACAGTGCTATTATAGCTAAAAAGCTGTAGATACGTTACCTACATGATATTTTGACAAAACAAATGGCACGATAACGTAATATACGTAAAATAATATGGTAAAGCTAACTGTCTTGGATAAAATGTGGAAGTGAGATTGCATACTCTCAATATCGGTGGTGAAAAAGAAATAGTTACATGTTGCTTAGATACGAGCGGCTTGACGGGGCAGCCGTCAAAAATTACCAAACTAGCCAAGTTTTAACAAGCCGCTGCCGAAGCACTTATGGTGTATTTACAACTTTTAGTTATAAAAAGTAATGCTTTATAATTGCACTAATTATTCAATAAAGAGCATTGGTTTCCAAAATAGGAATAAAATGAAAAGCTGCTAGTTAAGCAGTTTAGAGATTTATTTTTTTAACATAAAAGGGTAAATTTAGTTTTTCGGTAGCGTTAATAAGATATGTTGATTATGTATATTTATCGAAGTCTTCATGTGTCAGGTTGTTAGGAAATCAACAGCAAACATAGATGTTTTATAGAAAACATGTATTTGGCTAGCGTTTTCCACGCTCTCTTTTGAGGCTGGTGAAACTTTTGAGACAACAGCGTTAACGGTTAAAAAAAAGATTTTATCGAAAATGGATCTATTCTGAGCAGCTCTAGAGAAGTAGGTAGGGACGCGGTATCGTATAAAGAAAATCAATACTTAAGTTACAAAATGAAAAGTATTCATATCATAACGATATATTTTTATTGTTCATATATCAATTAAGTTATAAAAATAAAATTTTATTTCAATTATTCACAAAGTAAATTTTACGATTGTCTAAGAGAGTTAAAACAATATAAATGCAGAGGGAGAAATTGTATATAAACATATTGAAAAGACAATATCTAATTTTCTAGTGTCAACCATGAAAATAACAGCACTAACATACAGTCCGCGTCAAACTTTTTGGCCGATCTGAATATATAGCTTTAAGTTCGACTTGCGTATAGCACAATCAAAAGGTTAATATAGAACAAAATGCAAAAGATCCTTGTCTTGATATCATACGTACAAAATGATATATTTTCAATTATTTATTATTCAAGTATATAATTGTATACGTTTTTTAAATTATTCAAATATGTGTACAATTAAAAATATTGAGTATAAAAATATGAGTTCGAAAATAAGTATTCGATATAAAAAGTAGGGTTACTTTTGTGTGCCTCACTAGTAGCACAGTAGGTATCATAGATAAGATACTATATACTGAGCTAGTTATTTTATAAAAATAGTATACGAATATAAATCGCTGTGTTTTTGATTATGTAAATAATATTAAATTGTGCTAAGTAGAAAGTGTTATTTTACATATTTTTGTTATTTAACAGTTATTTTAATCATTAATATTGACTGGACTGAGAAGCGTAACACTTGAAGTTGAACAAGACCATATAAAAAATGGTAAAACCCAAAAAAATATAATTTATTTCATTTTATGTGGGCATTTTTTATTTTCATTTGTTTTCTCGTGCAAAATATACAAACATTTCTTTGTCTGTAACAAATACAATAACATTATTGTGATCACTGGTTATATGATGAAAGCCAACTACACCAGTTTTTATAACATGTATGTACACATTTTTTTTCAGCACGGTCGAGTTAAAGTAAGAACTTCTGATGAAGAAAAGGCGAGGAAAGAAAAAGAAAGACAAGAAAAGTTAAAAGTATTTAAATATGCTATGCAAAAGATAAAGAATAAGGTAACTAGGTTTTTGTAATTCAAATTTTGCAATTAGCTATAAATGATTCAATATAATATACAAACATGAATATAGCTCAGGTAACGGTTGATGTACTTGAATTGTAACCGTTGAGTGAGTCTCGTGGCACTTCAATTTATATTTGTAACTGCACTATCTTACTTTTCGGAGGAGTTTGTAAATTTATTTTAACTGATAAAAAAACTATAAAAGCCACTATGTAGTTTTATTTTCTTAGGTGAATAGTAATTATTATAGATATTTGAAATTTGCCATTATTTATGTTGTCTTAATGTTAGACATATAGTATGTATTTATACCTAAAATCCATGGTTTGTGCTCTTCTATTCAAAGTGTTCATAAAATTTGAACACTGTGAAGAAGATATTTACTTTTGATAAGATATTGAGTTAAAACGTATATTAACAGATCTTAATAAGGCAGGTAGATATTACATGACTATCTAAATTTGTAATGAAATTACAGAGAGAGCAATGTGAACTTGACAAGGAGTTACTTGAGCTTACAGGAAAAGTTTTATCATCTAATCCTGACATTTATACATTGTGGAACATAAGAAGAGAGATATTGCATGCAATTGGGTAAGTATTTTTATGTAGGTTGCTTACAAAAGCGTTACCATATTTAATTTTTAAATATGATTCATTTTTTTGTAGAAAAAGTTATGAAAGTGAAGATGAAATGTCCCATATGTATGATGCGGAGTTACATTTGACAGAATATTGTTTGAAAATTAACCCTAAATCATATTGTGCTTGGCATCAAAGAGAATGGGTTCTCACAACAAGAGTCGACCCTGACTGGGACAAGGAATTGGCTTTGTGCAACACGTATTTGAAACTAGATGAAAGAAATTGTTAGTTTTTTTTTGCTTTTGCGTTTTATTAAGCAGCATTTAAATAATATCCTAAAATTATATTTAGAGTACACTCAAAACAATGCATTAAAATGTCATGTTAAACCAGATCACAAAAAAGTTTTCATATATACTGTAACTAGCGGGCCGGGCAGAAGTTGTTCCGCCCTGATTATGAAAAAAATCCTTGATAAATTATATACTAAAACGTTCTTCATCAATCACTCTATCCACCGGTGAAAACCGCATGACAATCAATTCGGTAGTTTTTGAGTTTATGGTGAACAGACAGACAGAAAGACACAGTAGGGGACTTTGTTTTGTACTATGTAATGATTTCACATTATCTGAGATTCTGTCACAGACAGACATTGCACGTGTTACAAAATAACAGAAAAGGATTCATCTTTATATCATTTATACCAATAAATATATATTTTATATGGGTAGTTGTTGACTCTCCCCTTGCCTGGGCAACCTACTTAGCGGCTTGGGCCCCGCCTCCCCCCCCCCCGGGAGGGGGGGGGGGGCAAAAAACCGGTTTATCGCGAACAGACAGACGCTGATGGGGGACTTTGTTTTATACTATGTTATAAAATATAGGTATACATTACTATTAAATTCCATTTAAGTCTGTTAGTAGATTATGTGTGAAAGAGCAAAAAATAATTCACTCATCCTGAAAAACTTTCTCTATAAAATATTAATAGGATATTTCGTAGTCCATTAGTTTACCTGTATTTGATACCATTCTGATCTCGTCTTTATTCCATTTATTCCATGGAAAACATTAAAATTACCATATATACTGATATATTCATATATGATATGAAGGTGTATTGTATACTAGTAACTAATGACAAAATCAAATCAAATTTGTTAACTGAATATTGAATATTCATAATTCATTCAATATTCAAATGAATGTTCATAAGTGCCTCCTCAAGTCCTAAATTGAATAAAGAGTATTTTGATTTATTAGAATTACATACGTACAGTCCTTGCCAATCTTTTTACAGCTTCGAATGTAGATGCCAAGAAAATTTAGGTCTAAATATGTATAAGATTGTATGTTTAACCTCCAGACAACTCGACGATAAGGAAATTTTACATTTTAAATTTGTTTTGCATTGGACTCTTGACTATATTGTGCACAAACATGAACTAGGTTATGGTCAGAGTGGTGAGAATATTGATGAGGACTGTATGTTTAGAAGACTACAATTTGATTCACTGAACCTACATATTTGTTTCAGTTCATACTTGGGATTATAGAAGGTTCATAGTAAGTCAATGTAGACCTCCTTTAAATGGAGAGTTTAATTTTACTACAGAGAAATTACATGATAATTTCTCTAATTACTCAGCATGGCACTATCGGAGTAAGATGTTGGTTGAATTATATCCAGGTTTAGAAGGTCTGAATGTGTTTTTTAATGTTTTTAATAGCTATACTTGTTCTCAGTCTTCAACAGACTACTGTTAATTTTGATGCCTTAATATAAACATATTGTATATGGCATAGTCAATATTATCCATACAAATTGAAAACTAGTTGATGTCTAGCCTAGAAGTTTCTCATTTCATAATTATTATCATATTTAAGTTCATTATTTGTCATTAATGCAAAATTGTATAGTAAAGCATATATATATTAGTAATTGTGTTTAACATTGCAGGAGGAAGACCAATCGAAGATAGCCATCATAAGTTTGAATTGAAAATGGTTCAGAATGCGGCATTCACAGACCCCGATGATACCAGTGCGTGGTTTTACCAGAGATGGCTACTAGGTATAATCTTTTTTGCATATATTATTGACAATTACTAGAATATTTTATTTAAACACAAAAAAGCTAACTATATCTCAGCCTTTATAATGAGAGAACTACACTCATTGATCAACAACATTTTATCATCTATTTTATTATTATCTAACTATAACTGCCCTTCGAATTTCACTTAGGTTATTTTTTTTTACTTTATTTTAATACCATATGAGTAAACGAGCAGATGGGCCACCTGATTTTAAGTGACACCACCGTCCATAGACGCTTGCAACACCAGGGGAGTCGCAATTGCGTTCTCAGCCTGTGTATAGTGGTGGGAGAGAGGAGAGGGGAGGGAAGGGCGCTAGGGGAGGTGGGCCTCCGGCGCTCTCACTTACCGAACGAAACTCAACAATGCAAGCACTGTTACTTCACGTCGACTTTCTACGTAGGGTACTACCCCGGGCGAGCCCACCCATGAAACCAGCAATAGCTTCAGAGTGGTTCCACCACCTACGCCTAACTTAATGAATGTCAGCTCTGGTTAGCTAAAATCTATATTAGTGTTATAAAGCCGGAGGGTTTGTTTGTTTGGTTAAATGCGCTAATCTCAGGAGCTACTCGTCCAATTTCGTAAAATTCTTTCAGTGTTATATAGCTCATTTATCGAGGAAGGTTATAGGCTATATATCATTACGCTAAGACCAATAGGATCGAAGCACCAATGAAGAATCTTTCAAAATCGGGTGTTTTTTTTTTCCTTTTGAGAGCTTTCACTGCGTGTTAGCATTAGCCCAAAGTAACTATTCCACACGGACGAAGTCGCGGGCAGAAGCTAGTGTCGTATAAAGTAAGACTCTTGCGTAAGAAGCCGAACACATGTCTGAATCATATACTATGTAGACATAGGCATTCACAATTCGCCCCTTCTTTGTAGTGATGGTTCTCATCGGGCGGACAATGGGTCTTCGGTCTCGGGCAACATGCGCTGGGCCACAAAAGCTCCATTATTACTTTCTTTTCCTTCATATTTTCTTACCAAATTTTTTGTACAATATTTGTTCCGCCCTTATGACTCGTACTAATGTTAGATTTCAGAATAAATAAGTTACGAAAAGCAAAAACATTTTTTAAAATCAGATTGGCAGTTGCAGAGTTTAGCGATCTCAAACAAATAATAGTAAACTTTATAATATTAATAAGGCTTATCTTGTTAGAGTAAATAGTTTTCACCTTTATTTACACTTATATCAATATCACCTATAAAATTATTGCAGGAGCTGTTAGAACTACAATTGAGCCAGTGGTGTGTGTAGTTACACCATCCAAGACAACATTAGGATTTAGTAAATATGTTGACAACAATTTTGTTACCTCCAAAACACGCTTGTTTATTGATAATAAAGTTGTTGATGGTAACTGGTATTCCTGTACTGGGAATCAATATGATGTTTTATGGATTTATGATCACAAAATTAAAATAACTAACGATTTGGACGTGCAGGTGAGTCTAATAATATATTTACTTCTAATTTAACATACCTGTTATATATGTGTCTATATAGAGAATTAATTAATGTACAGAATAACCAGGCAATTGTTACTAATTATGATCGATTTATCATGTGAAGGTAAGACTTGATTAATTGGGTACCTTTCCACTTATTTTACAAGGGAGGTCATGCTTACATAAGTTTTATGTTATAATAATAGCACTGTAGCTGATAGTAATCATAGTGCAGAGCAACTATTGAAAGTTCTAGAATTCTTCACCAGTTGTTGTAATGCCAACCTGCAATCTTCGACATAACTGCATATACACTGGTTAATTTTCAAACTCAACCTGAATAGAGTCATTGTGACTTGTTTGTCATGATTTTTTTATAATGATTATTGATTCAAGTCGGACACTTTACCACTGCAATGAGTGATAAAACTTGTCCCGGGTTTGATTGTAAAACAACCACTACCACACAGTGCTCGTAATGATGTTTTTAAATCAGATGGTTATGGTTCCAACTTAATTAATTTGTGTTACAACTTGATAAAGTGCAAAAGTCATATAATGATGAATGAAGTGCAGAATTAACAAGGCATTTATAATTTCGAAGAATGAAGAATGTAGATGACGCTAACAACCCATTTGCTGATAATAATAATTAACAATGTAGTATGAAAAACGAGCAGATAGATGGCGTCTCTAAACAAATTTCACTGTTACGCACCTTCACACAAAGACATAAAATCGACTATTAATACTGCTGCACTATTAGATGTTTCACATCAAAAAAGCTTCAATCAATTTAAAATAGATGTTAACTATTTATATATCGTTTTTGATTTTGATAATAAATGTTAAAGAATAATGAAACATTTATATTTAGAAGATTACAAACAATTGTATTTAGTTATTAACTTTAGTCTTGTTTGAAACCGGTTTTATTAATTGGGTAATAGAAGGACATATCTCTATTAATACATCAGCTGTAAAGACAATCACCATACATATTTTTTTTATCAATTTCAGATGGAATTTGATGAAGAAAATGGGAAAAAACGTGTGTTTTCATTTATAATGCATAAACAATCGTCATATATCGCTAAAAACGTAATATGTTTTGACAAAAAATATTCAGAGCCTGTTGTAGAAGAACTTAACAATCAGCTTGAGGCATGCCGACAGTTGTTAGAATTGGAACCAAATAACAAATGTGAGATATTGTCATATTAATTGATAAGCTATTGTCAATCTGCATGTCATTTTATTAATTTATTATTGAATCCACGTTAATGTATTTTACTATGCAAAAATAATGATAACTAAATATTTCATTGATTGTTGAATCATTGGCAAATTAGTACTATATTAAATTTTGATCAGTCTTGACTTTCAAGTTTATAATAGATGTATTTTTTTAAATTGTTAATAGGGACTTTACTAACAACCACAGTATTTCTACATTGTATTAACGCCAAAGAGTACCACAAGGAAGTAATAAACAATTTGAAGACACTTGTTAACATTGACAAACTTCGTGCTGGATATTATAATGATATGATGGCAAAATGGAGTGTCGAAGAACAATTAGTCATGGATTACAAGGAGAACAAAGACCTCATGTTGAAAATAAAGTTTCCGGAGCGAATATCAAGCTTATCACATTTACAATATTATAGCTATTGCGAATTCGTGGATTTATCTAATCAAAACTTAAGTTCGAAATCATTGCCTTCATTGATAGTATTACAACATTGTAAAGTAAGTAAACATTTATTTAATGTTACATATAATTTGTGTTTCAATCTAATTAATAACTCACTTTGTTCATATTGCAAATTATATTATTTCATAAATTATTATTTAATTATGAAGTGGTTATATCAGTCTAGTTTAATATAATTATTTATTTATATCTGATATAATATGTTAATGTGTAATCAAAGATATTCAGTATTTCTTTGTCTATAATTTTCAGAGATTGTCATTGGAAAACAACAAATTGACATCCCTTAAAAATTTCCCAGCTATACAATTAGACGAATTGAATATAAGTGGTAACAGTTTGGATGCTAAGGAGGTTGAGAAATTTAAACAAAATTGCACTTATAAGGTTATTTACTGAACAGTATAATATTTATGTTCCATTTATAGATTAAAATGAATGTACATATTTTATTGACATATTGAAAAAATAAACATTTTCATTTACCATGCTACTTGTCAAGTTATTTGTACTCCACATTAATAATGTTATAATCTATTTAAAGTGTAGAATTTAGAGATTAGCGTCAAATTTATAATACTTAATGAATTAAAAATTAATCATGTCAAGGTGAAGAGATAACATATCAGTTCCCATACATTTTCATTTATAATAATTAGATTAACATTTATAAAAATATATCTCTAGAGCAATTTGTTGTCACCATTATGGGCGTCCTTACCAGAATGTTTAAAAGTGGATGAGCTGATTGTTTCTAAACATGATGGGTCTTAATATTAATATTGTTTGTTTACATGTCATGAACACAAAATTACAGCACAGATAAATAACATTTGTCTTCATATGTAAATAGAGTCTATTGTATTTCTCACTTGTGTATGTTCTACTATATTATTAATCAGATCCTGCTATTAAACCTCTACAGCAAAACTGTGAAGAGGTTTTAGAAAAATAATACCAATAGTTGTAATTTCCTCTATTTTTCGAATGGTATTTATTTCTCAAGATAAAATCATCCATATGCTACAATTAAAACAAATACAATTATCAGAAAAAATAAGGACAGCTACCTAATAATATACTTATATACCTAGCAATTAACAGTAACAGATAAAAAGATTAATTAATAAAAAAATATTCAGGTAAATAGTTAATGGTACTTATGTGTTAAATATAATCAGGTTTTGATTTCACTCTTAAGCTATTTTTGAACACACTTTTAGTATTGATTTTTAGAATTTGACTTTATTTACCAAAACATAGAATTTGTCAAGAAATTACTTTAATTTCCATTTTCATCAAAAATTGTTGTCTAGACATACAAGGAAATAAAAAATATTAATCCTATAATATATAGGCTATCAGAAGGAATGATATATCCATTCCTTTTTCTATGGTCACTATACAATAATATAACAAAATTTAAATAACACTTAAATTTGTTACCCTGTATACTGCTCTACTAACAACTTTGAATAATTCATCCTCATCCCAATATAATTTTCCACACTCTTCACACAACACCCCTGGTTTTTTTGATGTGGATAATTTATGTGCATTATGAATTTCAATTTCCACACCTGTACTTGTCGTACAAGTCTTTGCAGTATATGTATGATGAATAGGTTTTTGCCACAGTTCATCACAATCTGAATCACTGAGGAAATTGTCATATTCTACGTCTTCATCTTCACAATCATTAACATACCTAATATTATCTTGAGAATTTTGTACAGTGTTGTTATATTGAATACATATCTTCTGTACTTCATCTGCATCAAGCTTTTTTAAACTGTGGCTGTTACAACAGATACATAATGTAAAAAGATCATTTTGTTTTATATGAATATTAAGAGTATAGAATATTTTATGCAATTGTTCTGTGATAGCACCTTTTCCTACATCCAATATAGAACTTTGTGGGAAATTAACTGTTGGTGAATACTTTAATTTATTTAACAAAATCAAGCGATCTTCTGATACTGCTAAGTTAATAATATCATGCCAGAGCAGTGTTGTCGGTATCATACATGCATCTATACCACAGAACCTTATATAAGCCACTAATTGAGATAATTCAGGTTGAACAAGAAATTTAACATCATTTACTGATTTTGCTGGAAGAGAAGGAAAACTGGATTGTATTCTTTCTATAACTTTCGATTTCTTTGTTACTTTCTTCCTTCTTTCCAACATTACATCATTACAAATCTCTTCAAAATTCAATTTCTGTTCAAGACTTATTTTTTGGAAATATTCATAGATCAAAATTAATATGTGAGCATCTAGAGCTGCATATTCTATTTGTGTCTCCCTTAATGGTCGTATTTCCCAATTGGAGCACTGTTCAGACTTTTCAACTGGAAGACCAAAACATGACTGCACTAATGAGCTAAGACTGCTACCCCCATTTTCACTGTTCATTGGTAAAATAAGCCCACTATTTATGAGGCTTTTCCATAATATGCATAAATCTAGTAAACCTTCTCCTTGAATTTTAATATTTCCTAAACCTACTATAGAAGCCTTCATTTCTTTTAGATCCTGTTCAAGGCCAAAGCCTAATTTTATTATTTCAGCATTTTCTAAAATCGATTTGTTAAATTTGTACCAAAAACTTGCAAATTGTTGTTTATTTAATATTAATGTATCAATTAAATACACATTAAAAATTGTTGCTACTTGAATCAAAGCAACTTGAGATTGTGTAGCTCCAAAACAAGGTTTCCATTCACAATCAATGCTTAATACGTTAAATTTTTTTAAATCTGTAAACATATCGTAAAATTTCTCTGCAGTATCAATCATTATTATTTTATCTTTAGACAGAGCCAACTTGTAATATTGTTGAGTTGGACTCGCATTTTCATCCCAATTTTCTTGTTCTGGAATATCATTAAATGAAATTTCTTTTAAAGCTAAGGGTAAATCAGTGTCGGGTAAATTTAAGTATTCAGCCCATTTTAGAGCTTCATTTTTATCATAATCAAGTAACATATCAATAAACTCTTGAGCGGAGTCTGCATTTTGTCTCAACGAGTCTTTAATTAAATCATCCCACACTGAAGCACTTATGCTATGTTCTTGATACTTTTGATGTATAAGGTACCTAAGTCCACCAGTAGTTCTGTTCTTACTTAAATTCTTACATGTCTCTATAGGTATGTTAAACTTGTTACATAGACGAGCTACCAATTTCCCGAGAGGTTTGTAATGTATTTTTTCATGCTTTACATGGCTAATTTTGTTTTCTTCAATATAATTTTGAACATATTCACGCAAAGCAAAGTTTTTGTCGAGAAGTTTATCTAAAAAAGCTAACAATGTCCTAACTTGGTTTGGGCATTCTGTTAAGTATTCATCAACAATATTATTTTTATCTTGTAACAGCAAGGGAAATAGCAAATCTTCAACAGGTATATCATCAAACAATTCCATAGCTATAACTACTTGAGAAGCTTGTTTGTAATTATTATTTTTTGTCATTTCTTTGACCATAGGTAGTATTATTTGTTTAACGGTTGAAAGTTGATATGTTTTTACAATAAGATTAACGTAATGCTGATTTCTCTGTTGAGTGGCAATACAGAAAGCTGGTAATTTTAGAGATTCTTTAGGAAATGTTCCATTTTGCTGAGTCCATTTTAGTAACGTTTCTGTGATGAAATATGGTAATGACTTCGGCTTACAATCTTTGAAATCTTCACATTTTATAACAATTAAAAGATTTGTCTCAAAGGGATCTGGTACAGATTGAAACAATGATTCAATTTTCTTCTCTATGTTGACGCTTTTTTTCCATGTTTTCCAGGCCAATTGTATTTGATTAAGCCATGATATAATACTCTCATCCAATTCTACATTCAAACCCATTGAGCGTAAAGAATCTTCAACCGATGGAACTATTTTAATGCTTTGATTCCCAGTCACTAGTGTTTTCAATTGTACTTTCTTCATTGTGATCATTAAATGATACGATTACTAAGCCATAACTAAGATTATTTATATTGTTTATTTTAGAAATAAGATAAATTTTAGCTTTTGTTGTATTATGTATATACACGATGACAAAAGTCAGTTTTCGTCAGTATTGCTAGATACCTTTCCCGTTTCCCCCGTGAAGGGATGATATGTACAGGGGCGTAAAATTGGGGAATTGTTTTTTTGGTGTTGTGGGGGTTGTTTTTTTTTAAAATGTAAATGTGATAATTATATTGCGCCAATTTTCTATAAGATACATATGAAGGGAAATAACGAAAAATCGAAAAATCGAACTAAATTCTCTTGTTGATGGAGATGTATATAACAAGAAAGGGAAGAGGGGGGGAAAGAAGATGGAGGGAAAAGGGAGGGAGAGGAAGGTGTTTCAAGAGGAAAAAAAATTATGTGGGGGAAATTGTGGGGGGAGGTGATTGTGGTTCCGAACGCTGTTTCCCCCTGAAACGGACGAATTGCAAATGAAACTATAGCGAATAAGTTTTTTTTTAACTTTATTTTTGGCAACCTATTTGCAAGAATATTACTGCCATTGTCGAGTAGTCAACAGTATTACAAGTGTCGTACGATAATTTCAATATCAGTGATAATGTTCCACCAAAATGGTGGATCCCTCGTTAGAACTTTTCAAGGAATTTTTGTGGCATCTCAAAATTCATCGTCCGTGGTATTATTTTCCATTCACTTCACTTATGCACAATAAACAAACTATATTACATAAAACACTACCAATTTTACACAATATGGAGGCAAGTAAATGAAGATCCACTAAAATATGAAATCCACTACATGACAGTCTAAAATCCCGCCAAAAACTCCAGCGAATAAGTTAAATATTTAGAGAACATTCGGGTTGGTAACCTCCTTTTAGGTTTTACTTGCATAAGGCCCTAATAGGGATACAAACACTAAAGTGATATCGGGGTGTATCCATAGACTACTAAGAGAACACTACGTACTATGGTACAGCTCAAATTCGTGATATCACATATTTCAAATATTCTCGAAACGCCTGCGTAATTTTCATGCACCTCATAAATTCCTCTATACATTTTGCTTACTCAGATTTTTCCCGTGAGATAAAAAGCCATGTGGTCGGGTATTCATGTCTTCAGGTTGTCACTTATCACTTAAATAAATATGACCAGAGAATTCAGATAGTCGGTAGATAGACCACAGATAATCAGACCCAACAACACTGGGTTGCTGATATAAATGATATATATAAAATATAATTCTCAAGGTTATATAAGGTCAAGGACACTGTAACTAAATCTAAATATACGTAATAGACAGAAACATCGAATTTGTGCTTAATTGTTTAATCCCATAGTGCCGGATCAAGGTATCATTTCTTCAACATTCTCATGAGGACTATTGTGGTGACTGGATCATAGTCTAGATAGTTAAAAACATTAAATTTATGCTCAAATGTTTAGTCTCCCAGTGCAGGAGCAAGATTTAATTTTTTTAAAGTTTGGTGAAGACAGTATTTATGATAACTGAATCTTAGTATAGATAATAGTTAGAAGCATCGAGTTTGCGCTCAACCGCTTGGTTTCATAGTGTCAGAGCAATGTTTCATTTCTTAAGGACCCGGTTAGCAACTGTATCGTGATAAAACAATTATAGTATTGATAGTCGCTAGAAACATTAGTTTGCAATCAGAGGTCTAGTCTTATAGGGTCAGCTCAACGTTACATTTTATGGGGCAGATGAGTAACTGTATCGTGATAACTGAACTATAATATTCCACCACCCTTCCACAGAAAACCGACGTGAAGTAACATTGTTTGCATTGTTGCGTTTCGTTCGGTCAGTGAGAACGCCGGTTACCCACCGACGCTCCCCCTCTCCTCCTCTCTCTATTCCCTCCCCATACCCCACTCTCCCTCCCCCAAACAGGCTGGCAATGCACTTGCTACTCCCTTGATGTTGCAAGTGTCTATGGACGGTGGTGATCACTTAACATCAGGTGACCCACCTGTTCGTTTGCCTCAAATGATATAAAAAAAAATAGTTGCTAGAAACATCAAGTTTGGGTTCAGAGGCTAAGTCTCATAGTATCGGATTAATTTTTCATTTCTCATGGGCTAGATGCGTATATTTGTTGTGATAACAAAATCTTAGGATAGTATAGAGTTGGTAGAAACATAGAATTTGCACAGAAAAGTGTAATGTCATAGTGTCTAATTAATGTTTAATTCCTTATGGGCCAGGCAACTAACTGTATCATGATAACTGACTTTTAGTACATATACATAATAGCTACACTGAATATGGGGTCAGAGATTTTTCAGAGTTTTTTTATTTTCAGAGTTCGGATTCAGACTTTAAATATGAGAAATTTTAAATTAGCGTTTGGTCTGAATCAAAAATAATTCTGTGAACAACATACTGCAAAACACTTAAGTTGTAAGTTATAACAGCTGCAGCACAACGACCAGCATATAATGATCTTTGTGTAAAACGGATCCTATTTCCACCAAATAATTCGGTTCATTATAAAAAAGACTTAAGAGATCATGCCCCATAACAGTTTTTGAAATGCATCATCAGATCATTTTGTTCAGTCCTTTAGTAAGCTCTCGTTACTGGTAAAAAAACGAGTACAAACACGACATATCTATTTCTACCCGTCAAGGAGTTTCATAGCATTTTCTGAGGTCCGTCATCGGGTCATTTTGTTCAGTCCTGTGGTGAGCTCTCGTTACTGATAATAAAACGAGTACAAATACGATACATCTGTTTCTAGCCGTCAAGGAGTTCCGTAGCATTTTCTGAGATCCATCATTAAGTCATTGTATTCAACCATATGGTAAGCTCTCGTTACTGGTAATAAAATGAGTACAAACACGACATATCTATTTCTAGGAGTAGTTGGGATGGTTTTGGGAACAATCCGGTGTTTTCATCATCATTATCGATCAACCTGTAAGAGACCCACCCACTGCACTCTTCCCGAAGGCAAGTATGGGCATAATCACCACGTCAGCCCACGACGTGTTGGTGATTTCCGATTGTGAGAAATCCACGGTTCTATGTTTTTCCATATATAGTAGTACTACAAGAACATTTCTCAGGTTCAGGTTTTCTCACCAAGTTTTCCTTCACCGTCAGCCGATAGTGTTACCATTTTAAATTAGTAAATGTACGCGAATTCCGAAAAATTCGTTGGTACATGCCGGGTTTCGACCTGCGGACATCGAAATCATATTTCACCGGTCAAACCACTAGACCACCACGACTTTTTTTTGTTTGACAGTATTTCTAACTCTTTATATTTTTGAATATACGAGTATAGGTATCTCGCCGTAATATATCTTTTCCTGTTTTATTGTTATTTATGCATGCTTGTTATCTCTTACTAGGTAATATGGTAAATAAATATAGGATGGTACAAGGAAAGTACATATAAAGAAAAAGTTTGTAAAGCATGAAAAGTACAAAATAGTCTGAGAGAATAATCCTGAAAAAAAAATAACATGTAATCTCCTTGAGCTGAAAACATTAAATTTATATTTTGATAATTACGTATATTGTGAAATAACCGAATAAAGATATTTGTACTACGAACATTACCTTTTCCAATATGTTCAGTAACTTATGCTCATTTAAGTGTAAATATAATGTTGATTCAGTTAAGGGACTTCAACTTTAACACCCTTACTCTGTGTGTGACAATTCTTTTGATGACTACGATAAATAAATACTTTTTGTGCTTTTCTTTGAGCGTATAAAAGTTAACAAATAGGTACGCCAATACTTTGTGTACGTCATTTCATATATTCTTTAAGAGTCAGCTGGCGACTACTGAACTTTTTGTGTAACATCATTTGCTTTAGTCTAATTAGCGAAATTAATTAAAGCAGGCTGGTAGCCCTCAGAGTGGGGATGCAACTTCGTTAATAATAAACTATGTATAATATTGTGAGTATCGATATCTATTATGTAAACGATATACCGTTGTTTTAGAATAAAATAAAACAAAGATAAATATGATGAAAATGTATATTGAAAAGAAGGTAACTAATATTTATTTCACGAAATAGAATTCAAAAACAATAATTTTGTCTACCTTATGCCCAATAAACAGTTCATTTCTTGGTTAATCATAGACCGTTTCTAAAATTAACCACAAATAATACAATAGATAGCACTACACATATAAATTACATCGCTTATAAAGAGCAGTATATCGTCAATGTTTCAACATAAATTTATACAGAGTGATGTATTGTTAATGTCAGGGGTCTCAACATCGAAGTTTATGATCGATAATTGATGTTATTTTAAACATTTATGTATCGTTTGCATCCCTACCCCAGAGTGACTTTAGTTTTTCGGGTGTTATAAGATTTTTATGTAGTGTTGTAGTGGGTTGACGATTTTATATATTATTGTGGGTCTGATTTGAGAAACAGGTGGTCTAATTTATTATAGACTTTTGAAATTTTGTATTTATCTTCTTATCATCAGAATATTTCATAATTCGCTATGGAGCTCACAGCAGAGGGTAAAACTCCAGAATATATGGCATTAGCAGGCATAAAATTTAAACTGAGCCTGCCTCAGTTAAAAGACAATGCACAATTGAAAGAACAATTATTGCAAGGCATTAAGGAGGGAAAGATGGCCCCTTATTATAAAGAAGTATGTCACGATCTTGGTTGGCCGTTTGACCAAAAGTTATATGATGAGATGACAAAAACAAATGAGGAAAGGTTATCTAAATTTAAGGAAGATGACGCAGAAGCTCCAGTTTGGCAAGACAAGTAAGTATTTATAATTAATGACTGGTATCCACAACATACATAGTTCAAGCGCCCAGTGGTTCATTTGTTGTATTCAAACATTTTTTATAATGGACCCATATACAAGAAAGCAGATTTTAAAATAAGGTAGAAATAGTTGTGGACGTGATTGTATAATAAAAAAAGCAATGCAACTATAAGATGTCATATTTTCCACAAGTCACTGGCAATCAATAAATCTATTTTTATTTAAAACTGTTGGGGCCGCCGCCTGTCTAAATGGCGACACCTCTGGATCTTGTACGTCAATGGCCTGCGATTAGACAGGCAGTTGAGCGGGCATAGTACTCTCAAAGGTGGTAGCGAGAGTGTCGATAACCCCCATCGGTTTATATTATTTCTGGTAGCTTTAACTTAGTTTATTCTAACACTAAGTTAATAATGCAGCTGATATTTTGAACATGCTAAGTCTAAATAATCACTGATTTTCATGTCGACTGCCGAAATCATAATAAATACTGAGTTATAGATTTCATTATAAGTATTGAAAGTAATTGAGTGGAAGAAAAAGCCCTATATGTCATCACAGTGAAACAAAATATTTTGAGAGCTTGGGTTGGTTATAATATGATTTTGATCAATACATTGTTCAGTTTACCACTATTGAGCTATTTAAATGTTTACAGTTTATGTCATAAAGGAGTTTGTTAGATGTATTCAAAATATTTACCTATTTTAGCAATTTATCTGGATATGATTCATGCCAAATGAATACTAGGAACAAACTATGATGTTGTGATAATTATAATCTAAAATCTAGAAACAATAAGATATAACTTGACACTCAGGGACATGTTGCTTTATATCAGTGAAAGTATTTTCAAAATCGAATGACCAGATGTAGAGATTATCTCCTACAAGCGTACAAGCCTTTATACTAATTCATCTTTGTTTAAATCATATTGTTACATTTTGCAGAAAAATATGCTTATGTAAAAACATCGCCTATAGTATATATCTATACTAATATTATAAAGAGGTAAAGTTTGTGAGTTTGTGATGTTGTAGGGGGTCATCTCAGGAACTACTGGTCCGATTTGAAAATTTATTTTAGTGTTATATAGCTAATTTATCGAGGAAGCTTATAGGCTATATATCATCGCACTAAGACCAATAGAAGGGGAACACCAATGAAGAATATTTCAAAATTATGTTTTTTATTTCCTCTTGAGAGCTTCCGCTACATGTTACTGTTAGCCCAAAGTAGCTATTCCACACGAACAAAGTCGCAGGCAGAGGCTAGTATACTATATATCACTTTTTTGGTAATGAATGCACTATGAATATTTCAATCTACTACTTGACTAAGTCAGAATCAAGGATTTTCTCTCTGTAACAAAGTCTTAATAAGTGTGGTGTTCATTAGCTCACTGAATGATAGTATTAGTGTTTCATGATTTTGTTTTCTAGTTCTATAGTTTCAGTCCTCATAAATAGTCCTCTGAATATAGCCCTAAGTTGATGCAAACACATAATATATTCAAGAGTTTTTGGCAGGACATTAGTCTGTCATGTACTGACTTTTATAATGTATTTTAATCTCTTTGGTATTTGTAATATTGGTGGCATTTTATGTAATAATTGTCGAAAAATAAAGTGAAAGAGAAGTAATACCACCGAGCATGAATTTGAATTCCGTGATGCCACAAAAACTCCTTGGAAAGGTCTAACATGAAGTCCGCTTTCTTGTAAGAACGTTGAATATTGAAATGATCACAAAACACTTGTAGTATTATTACCTCCTTGATAATAACAATAAATAATCTTACCAAAGATTAAATAATATAGTTTAATGCAAAACAAAGTTAAAATATTATTGTAGGAGTCTAAAACTGGCACTTATTTATTCTTAAGTTACCTCTATATACCTATACTATAGTATATATTTATACCTAAATTTGTGTTTTGTGCAACTCTCATCAGACTGATCAAAAAGTTTAATAAGGATTGTATTACCATATTAACTTTTTACACTATAATTTCAGTCCCTTAATCAAATTCAAAGCTTGTATTGAAATTTTTAATTTAAGTCCTCTGACGCTCTTTTATGCTGCATTTTATAGGTAATTAATCTATTTCTTTTCAGATTGGATTATCTCTGCTCTATAGGCGATAAAGAAGCAGCAACAGCCTTAGCCACAACAAAATATGAAGATACAACGCTTACTACTAACAAAAGATTGGATGGAGTTTTTGCTTTGTTTAGAATTGCATATTTCCATGGATGTAATGTTAAGGAAATGGGAAAAGCTATTAATAAGGTTTTATTTTTGATACCTCTATTAATTGCAGTTTTTTTTTAATAAATTGGTTATTCCATTCAAGTAACATCTCATATGTCAGTGGAAGTAGTACAAGTACAAGAAATATCTAACTTTAAGACCTTGCTAGGTCAATAGCATAGTCAGTTCGAAAAAAAAAATCTAACTTTAGGGGTAGTTCTTCTTTGTATATTTTTAATATTATTAAACTACTTTTGTACTGAAAAAAATGGCAATGTTGGTATTTGGTAAAATTAGTAATGGTAATATTATTAAAAAGTGGTATGTATATATGAAGTTGTTACTTATATGCCGCACAATAAGTTTAAATTTATAGTATGAATGATGTTCTTGAGCAAATTACCTAGTCTTTTCAGTTTGAATTTTAATGAATTTAATCATTTAGATGATTTAAATGTAAGTGTTTTTATATAAATAAATGATATTTTTTCTAACACTTCCAAAATAATGATAATCCTAAATAGTATTATAAATGTAATAGTGAGTGTGTTTGTTTGTTATGCCTTAACATACTCAGTCGATCATAATGTAATTTAGAATACACATTGTCAAGTTTACCACAATGACATAGGGACTACTTTTGATTAAAAAAAAATTGTTTCTGAGCGATAGATCAAGTTTATATTAACATGAGTGACACCGCTCGCAAAAGCTAGTCATAGACTATAGAAGTATGCCCTAACTGAATAACTTTTTATTATACTTACGTAAGTGATGTCCTTAACTATTTTACATTATGCCATCTGTGCCTTTGCAGATAACACTTCCACCAGATGAACTGTTCCCATTTGTTTCAAACAGATCTATTATACATAAAAATCACACATCAATTGAATAGTGCAAAATATGAATTATTTTCAGGCTCATGAATTAGTAGACAAAGGTGGAGACTGGCGCTCAAGGAACAAGCTAAAAGCATATGAAGCTATTTACTGTCTTGCAGTGAGAGATTATAGCCATGCTGCTGAACTGTTTATAGATTGTGTGTCCACATTTGAGTCATATGAGTTGGTTGATTTCGGTAAGCGAAAATGGTTTTCTTTAAAAAAAAAAAAATTGACACAAAGGACAATATTGTTGCCAGGAATAGTATTATAAAATGTTTATCTTATTTGTATTTATCTATTTTGTTACAATATCTATACTAATATTATAAAGAGGTAAAGTTTGTGAGTTTGTGACGTTGCAAGGGGTAATCTCAGGAACTACTGGTCTGATTTGAAAAATTCTTTCAATGTTATATAGCCCATTTATCGAGGATGGTTATAGGCTATATATCATCACGCTAAGACCAATTGGCGCGGAGCACCAATGAAGAATGTTTAAAAATCGGCATTGTTTTTCCTCTTGAGAGCTTTTTTAGCGTTAGCCCAAAGTAACTATTCCACGCGAACGAAGTCGCGGGCAGGGGCTAGTATTTAATATTTTGAATGGTAGAATCATTGGGAAAAAAGGAAGTTAGGATGGAGGAGTTCATCAATTAATTAGTGTTAGAACTGACATACCTCCATTAGTTTGAGTTCTACTTAAAACATAGTATGGTGTAGTTATTAAACATGTATTAGTTTGTCATTAACCTGTACCTTTGTGGAATAATAAAGTTTTTACACCCTGTTAATACTAAGACAGATATTTGATTGTAAAGTTGTATAGAAATTTTCAAGAAAAACTAACACAGCAAAGAAATCGAATTAAAAATATTCTCTTAATTAGGTTCATCCAAAATCTATACGTATAAATAAAATTGGAAGAATCTGTTGTTTGCACAGGCTAAAATGGTAGAACCAGACATTTTTTGTCACTCCTTATTGGAGCTCGCTAATTTTCGAAAGTTGTAAATCAATAATTTTTTATATCTCAAAAATTCCAAAAATGTACGCCTTATTATTTCGGGTACTCGTGGCATATAGTGATAAGATACTGTTGTAAAATTTTCAAAATGAAAATCATAAGTTATTCATAGTTTTAGTATGCTTCCCATACATTGAAAATAGTTTTATTCAATTTACTCTAGAACTATAAGTCCGATCTAAAAAGCGCATTTATGTATTTCTATTGCTTTGCATTAAAGAAATTAAATCGCATTATTTTTATTGTACAATTACGACTTTCATAGTTTTAGTGCCCTACATTCGTATTTACGCCTCTACCACAAAGACAAACCACTGTGCAACGCGGTAACTCTTCAGAAAAGATAGATTTCGTTTTGTATTTGGATAACTTTTTTGGATAAAAATTGTTCTAAAAGTTACCAAGATTTTTTTCGAACTCTTTAATTTTTTTATCATTTTTATAGCAAGTTTACGATATTTTCGAAATTCTATTTAAAGACATTGCGAGCCTCCACAAAAAAAAGGCCTGGGTAGAACCAGTTTTAATGAGGCTTTTATAGACAGACTTAGAACTTTTTAGAGTAATGTCTACACTACATATAATTACGATTTATCTAAAGGGCTAGGCAGTAATTATGAAATTTAATAAAGGTATCTTAATGTCAGTAGCCAGGTTAAGCAGTAATAACAAAATAATAATAAAAAAAAGGTTTACAATGAATCCCGAAAAAAATGTAGTTTCCATGAAAGAAAAACATTTCACAAGAATTCCTGGGTATTATTCTGTTAAATATATATAGGTTTTAGCATTTCACCATAATGTAACCTCATATTAAATGATGATGTGGCTGCTGGAACACATGAGAGAACGAAAATATATTTATTGCAGCAAATACATGGACAATATAATATTAGAAAAATAGAGCAACAAAGATGTATATAACATAAAAAAAATCAAGAAATTAATAATTAAAACTATGCCACGGTTTTACTCTAAAGGTGCACAATTCACTGCCACCTAGTGACCCCAGCAATGATTTTCTATTGTGACCGAGTGGGTTGAAATATATATAAATAAGATCGTAATAACATTATAAATGTGAAGTTTATTATGTATAAATGTATATATCTAATTAAGTAGATATTCATATAATACGAAGTATTAAATAGGTGAGTTGTACAGGTTGAATGTTTAGACAGTAGCAATATTTATGGAGGATATTCTGCACTCGATTCTCGTTCTAAATTAAGGAATAGTGCTTAATATTTGACCTAATTATCTAGAAAAATATAAAAGTTATACACAATCCTCTACGCGTCTATGTTAAAGCACAGTGTCAATGACAGTCAGGTCATTTCACTTTCACTCGAAAGGTAATGTGGGAATGTCAGGAACAAAACAAGGTTTTATTGTCCGTTTTATTATCGAAAATTATTAACTCTGCGTCGTCCATTGTAGCTTTCAACACCGGTCATTGCACCTAGGTTTATTACGATTGTATTTATACTTTTGAAAGTCTTAAAACACACTTTAACTTAGGTTTTCTTGTTCGTTTATTAGTATATGTTTTGATATTAGTTTATGTGTTTAATGTGACCATGAAGTGTCATATACTGCGAGTGTTTAACCTTTCACCGAGTATAACTTTGTGAACAAATAAATTGCTAAAAGAGGTATTGTGATTATATCACTCAGAAGTCCTAATTATAGTTTTGGAAACATGCCTGGGAGTCGAGTAAAAACATCTATTGGTCCTTGGCGATAGATTACTATTATTGGTATTGTAGCTTTAGCATACGTTGTAGCATTAGTCTGTATAGTAAATATAATGTAGATACTATTTTGACAGTAAAAAATTCTGTTTTAATTCCAGGTACAATTATTCAGTACTGTGTACTAGCTTGTGCGTTGGCTCTGGAGCGACATGCTTTGCAGTCAGCATTGCGTCGACAGGGAGCTGCTGTGCAGGCTCTGCGTTCTCGCTTCCCCGAGCTGAGAGAACTTGTAGAGTCACTACACGAGTGTCGATATGCTGACTTTCTAAAGAGTCTTGCTTGGGTATAATAATGATTTATTTATTAAACATATTTTTCCATCATATGATTATATTCCAAATATTAAAAAAAAAATAGTTTTAAGTTTTTATACTTTTAAAAATATCTTAACATATACCGGGTTCTTTACATGTTTTTAATATAAAGAGGATATTATTTATTGTAAGATTATATAAAAAAGGGTTGATACAGTATAAAGGGTGATGGTAGTAGATAGCAAAAAAAACTTCGCTTCACTTCGCTATTTTGTTTTTAATGTCATTAAAAATATATATATATATATATATACGAGAATACAGTTGTGCACAGTCGTATAATTCAAGAGTTAGTAGCTTGTATTGTGATAAGTAAACAACTGATATATTATATTTAAGACCTGCATACTATAGAACTGACAACTATGTTAAACACACAAAGGTATCCATGTATGCGACCATAGTTGTTTACTACCATTCTGCCATAAGGCCTGTTAAATCCATTATATCTTTACTAATTATAATAGATGTGAGAGTAAGTTTGTTTGTTACTCTTTCACACCTTAACTATTTACCGATCATTTTGGAATTTTGCATACACATAGTTAGGCGGCATAGAAAAGGAAGGGTACCTTCCATCCAGAAGTAAAGTACTATACCCACAGGATTGATCAAATCTAAATTAACGCGAGAGAAGCTGTACGTAAAAGCTAGTTAGTTAATTTAATTTTTGGTGAAACGTCATAAGAATACATCGATGAAAAATTGGATACGCAATTGCATTGTATGAATTGAATTGAATTATTCTAGGCAAAGATAGATGCGTGACAAGTCGAACGCTTAGGCGTTCACGCCTCTCTATCGCTTGTTCCGAGCTCTCGCTTGCACCGAGCGCTCAGGCGGAACGTGACAATGAGTCATACTTTTTCGTGCGTGCAGCCGGCGTTCATCGATCTATAAGACATTATCCCGTCAAAATCTTAGTTAATTTTTACTTTCTCTGTATTTTGTTCAGGACAAAGTATTAATATTTTATTGACAGTGGAAATGGGTATTGAGTAACTGATATTTGAAGACTGTTTTAATGGTTTGCCAATCACCTTTTCACGACCGATGTAGTGTTACATATTCCATAAGTGAAAGACATCTTTTTCACTCCTATGAAGGATGATAATATTTCGCACCTTTAATCAAAAGAAGAAGTAACTCAAAATCTACGTTTTTCGAGTTTTCATCAGAAAGCAAATTAACATTGCGAGGCGAAATCGTCCAAACTACGAAATTAGGTGACTGTTGATAACCTTTTGATTTAAACGTATGAAAACTTAGTACCCGTAAAATGGTCCAGTTTATAGATAGACTTTGCTTCAGATAAGTCTCCTAAGATAATTAATAAAGGAAAGTAAAATGAAATAAGTTGATGTTTTAATATATAAAGTAAAAAAAAAACTTTAATTTATGTAATTATATTACATATATATATATATATATATATATATATATATATATATATATATATATATATATATATATATGTGTCATTGTATTTTCTTAAATGTACATAGTTTTTTCGGTGACAATGCTACTTAATTCAGACTTATGCTAATTATCGTAGTGCATTATGCTGTTACTCCATGTGTATTGAAATTATTTTATTATATCATTATATATTATAACACGAAGTCGTCTGCCACGTCTGTCTGATTGTTCGCGATAAATTCAAAAACTACTCAACGGATTTTCATGCGGTTTTCACCGGTAGATAAATTGATTCACGAGGAAGGTTTAGGTATATAATTTGTCAAGGTTTTTCTTATTATGAGGGCGGGACAACGTCCGCCTTGTCCGCTAGTACTTTATAAAACAGTGAACTACGAACTTTTATAATTACACTACTTACCCCTACTTTTAGAATTTACTTAAAGTGTTTAATTTATCTATACTAATATTATGAAGTGGGAGGGTTTGTTTATTTGGTTGAACGCGCAAATCTCAGGAACTAGTGGTCTGATTTGGAAAGTTCTTTCATTGTTAGATAGCTCATTTATCGAGGAAGGCTCGATATATATCAACTCGGTTACTATTGTATTATATACTATAAATTAATCACGCTAAGGCGGAGACGGAGGCGAAGAACCGGAGTACCAATAAAGAATGTTTCAAAATGGGTTTTTTTCCCTTATGAGAGCTTCCATTGTGTGTTAGCGTTTGCCCAAAGTAACTATTCCATACGGACAAAGTTGCGGGAACAGCTAGTATGTTATAGCATAATTTTAAGTGAATTAAACTACGAACTTCTTTAAATGCTTATTAATGCATCTTTCTGTTACAAATAGTGATATTTTGTACAACACCCAAACAACAATATAATTACACTTCTTACCTATCCCTCCTACTTTTAGAATTTACTTAAAGTTTGTTAAGATAAATTAAAGTTGAACTTGTAGACACTGTCAAATTTTAAAGGCATAAAATTGAATTGTTATTTAAATTAATTATTTGATGAAAGGTGCGATATTCTGATGGTGGTAGAGCCACGCTGTAGCTATTGCTAGTTTCAGCATGAATGGGTCGGCTCGCCCGGGGTAGTACCACCCTCTCACAGAACACCGACGTGAAGTAACAGTGCTTACATTGTTGCGTTTCGTTCGGTCAGTGTTTCCGTTCCGTTCCGTTCCCCTTTCTCCTTTCCCTACCCCTCCCCCATACACAGGCTGGCAACGCACTTGCGACTCCCCTGGTGTTGCTAGTGTCTATGGACGGTGGTGATCACTTAACATCAGGTGACCCACCTGCTCGATTGCCTGGTTTGGACATAAAAAAAAATGTCTGCGCAGGTGGAGACGCAGATCTGCGTGGACCCAGTGTTCCGGCCGCACTACCAGCACTACGTCCGCGAGGCGCGCATCAAGGCGTACGTGCAGCTGCTCCGCGCGTACCGCTCGCTCAGTCTCGACAACATCGCGGACACGTTCGGCGTCACCCGCGAATTCGTGGAGGAGGAAATCTCCGTGTTAGTATCTTTTATAAAGTGTAACTTCTTATGGCACGGTAGGGGAAAAATTTCGTTACGCGTGACGCGTTAAACATAAGTTCGATATGTATTTGCGTGTATGTTTGTGTGTATTATAGAGTGGATTTCAGACTCGCACCTCCTGCACCCGCACACCTTAAAAACTAGCAAGATGGCGACCACCGTGAGGTTCTCTCGAACCTTCCTTATGCGTACGCTAGCGTTGTGGAATGGGTTACTCAGGGCTATGATATGGGGCTCTTCAAGAAGGGACTGAATCGCGCTCTTCAAGGTCGGCAACGCAACAATGATGCCCTTAGTGTTGCAGTTGTCCATAGACGACGGTAACCATTTACCATCAGATGGGCCGTCTGCCTGTTTGCTGCTTTTTGGCATAAAAAGAAGAAAAAAGATCAATATGTGAACGATGGTGATATTGTCTGGCATTGACTCCTCTCTGTGCATCCACTAAAAATATTAGCTGACCCGGCCACGCATTTCCGTGGCTCAGTTATTAAAATTAAAGTCAGAATTAAAATTATATAAACTGGAGTTATTTCAAAATTAAAACGTGGCGCCATCTATGGGATACGTATAACAGTCGGTCCTACAATTTTCTGTCAATAAACTAATTTAAAGCGCCATCTGTTCGAAACTGATGAAACTTACAATTAATAACAAAGATCAACATTGACAATCGGTTAATTTGTGATTATAAAATATTGAGGTCGTTAATCGAAATATAAATGAACCTAGCTCTGAAGTTGGCCAAATTATACATAAATGCCAACTTTCATGTAGATCGGTTGAATAGTTTCGGTATTCATCGTGGAAAAAGATCATTACACTGGATTTTTATATATTTAGATATTAAAAGATAAACAAAATCGAGTGTGTTGACGGTTCTACAACACATCGATGACTGAGTTGTTTTCCAGACCGATGGTAACTTTAAAGTTCATAAGCACCTTATTAGAATCTAAATTGAATAAGGTACCTTTGATTTTGATTTATCTGTATTTGTGTATCATTTGTACGTCTCAAAATGTGCTAAATACCATATTAGCGGTTTCTAATATTTTTCGTTACTATTTAAGATCTTTTAATTTTGTACATGTAATTATATGAACAGTATAATAACTACTGGATAAATTTCGAACGATAGAACTAAAACTTCTTATGGCACGGTAGGGAGAGAAGACCGTCTGCCTGTTTGTTGACTTTTGGTATAAAAAAAGGTTTAAGAAACTATAATTTTTATAAGTACTACGCGTTTAACGATGTGTGCTTTCTTGCCGCGGAGAAGTGGGGCAAACGGTTTGACACGCATGCGCAGAATCAGCGGGTATCAGCTAGTGTGTAAATAAAGTATGAAGTTTGTAATTTTATATGGTTTTAGTTTCACGGCGGCTGGTCGACTGCAGTGTCGCATTGATGCGGTGGCGGGGTGCGTGGTGACGGGCGCTGGTCGCGGCACTGATGCTGACAGATCCCAGCTCTATCAAGCCACCATACGTGAGGGTGATCTTCTTCTCAATCGCGTCAAGAAACTGGCCAGCGTGATCAACTTTTAAATGTATACATAATGTTGTATGTTTAGTCTAAAATATAATTTTTTAAATAATCATTTTGTATTTTTTATTTTGAAGTTGTTACAAACATATACTGTCTTTTTCTTTGAAGTAATATGCTTTGGTGTTCTTCAGTATAGATGACGTTATATCGCATATAAACATCACTAACTTTCGCTCGCGTTAATATAGATTTGATCTACTTTTTTTCAGGATGACTGGTACTTGGTAACGCCATCTATTAGTACATTTCAACATCCAACTAACACCTCTTACCAGTGGTATACTAAAGGTCCTATCTCATTAGGATACCATGACGGCGCCATCGGTCGCGCTACCGAGGTGTCTCGAGCTATCTTTTTTTTTCTCGAACTGACTACGTTAGAGACTTGAGCACATATTGCCTTGTGATAATCTTTGTACATGTCCATTCGATATTTTGGGCTTGATGCAGGAGTCTGCAATCAAATCGTTCGATAATTTTGCTAAGCATGTGATCGCTAATCTTAAGACATTTAACAGACCTTGAAATTACCACGACTCTCTGACTTGTATCTAGATCAGGACTAACAAATATCGGTGACTTTAATATTATGCCCATGCAACACGTCAAGGGAGTGAATAGTGAATTGTATCAAATTGCGATCACTCCTCTCTCCCTTTATATTGCCAATTTCAATTGACCTCTGTGCGAAACCAACAAACTTGAAAAAAAAAGACTACGTTATTGGTCTATCAAGGCCTTAACAGCTTCACCGGACTACTCTTGAGCTACCAAGCAAGAAACACCAAAACGTATACAAGGATTTTCGGTTACAAAATGACCAAGCTGATTCCAGGTGAGGTCGCCACTTCCTTCTTGCAACGTCTCTCGCGCTAACGTAACATGTAACCGTTTATCGTTTTCTCGCATTCTTCGCTCATTACTTCACTGTTGCAGTCCACGAGAAATTTACGCTATTATAGGTGTCAAACCTTATTACCTTTACTATCCGTGTCGTATGACGGAGCAATTTGAGTTACCATATATCAGACTTTTAAGACCTTGTGGAGGTGGATCACAGGGTGAACACCAGTCGCAGGAGAAACCAGGTTAGCGCACAGTGCCCTGTTTCCCACCTTCACGTTCGACCTGGTCATTATAACTGTGTATTCGCAAGTATTTTGGCTTATTTGCGCTTCCAGTATGCTATGCCTTTTTACTGTGACAATGTGTATCCAAATTTCATGATCCGTTGAGTAATTACGGCGTGGGAACAAAACAACTTCACAATAGCATTTACAGTATTAGTGACAGTGAACTGTGATGTTCAAATTATTGTTATGTGTGGTAAAATTTAAAATCTCGCCTATTCGTCATCTGGGGAGTAATTACCTCCGTATCAGCCATATCCACGATTCGGGGTCCTCTACTTACAAGCAAAAATTTATAGAATGTGATGAATAAGGAGCTCGTACCTATGAAAATAACGATTCCTGGTATTCCTAGGTCATATGACTTTCGTAGTAAGAAGACCCTGGAGAAATTTCGCTATATCGACATTTTAATAATATGTAGTTGTGACACTCTTATACAATGTTATCAAGTTTGTATTGACATTTAAATTGATTATGGTTTTACTATTATAGGTATAGGTAAGGTAACTACTACGAGTAGACTTATTGTTTGCTATTAAATGTTCAATGATTAAAAATCGATGTAGGTATACCTTATTTATTTTATTGTGTATTTCATATGTAAGTGTAAGTCTCATGTGGTCACATAGATATGTTTTATAATAAATCATTTTCTTAAATCCATATGTGCTTATTCGGTGCCCAGTTTTTGACGTGAATACGTCTTTAAATTTGCTACCATACAGGGGTATTCCAAAAACCCTAATGATAACAAAATCTGGGGATACAGTTTGGCAATGTAGTTTCGAATCTATTCTCTGCATCTAAAATTAAATTATACCATTGAATAGCTAAAGGATCAAAGAATTCATTAAGCTAAGTCAGGACTATAACACATAGCACGCGGTGTAGGGGGAAGCGCCGCCATTTTGGCCAGTCGTAATTCTGTTGCGTTTTCAGATTTCCATATAGTATAACTATCGACTCGGTGAAGCTACCGTGTTTTTTGAAGTTTTAGTCGACAGCTCTTGTCAGAGTCTATCGATTATATATAAAATATTAGTGTAAAATCGTGAATGTGTATATAATAAGGTGTAAAATGAAAAAATATATATCAAGAAATATATAATGTCCACCTATACGCGTCGAAAAGCCAAATCCAATTACAGAAATCGTATAGGGTTGGAGAGAGCATCTCGAAACCAATCGAATGGTACTATTAAAATACCATATGACCGAGTCAAGCAGTGGAGGCAACGTAAAAAAGTGAACGTGGCCGAGCGGATCACACAGACCTATAATTAATACTTATAGCATAGTAATTATTTGTTAGGTTGATTTATTTCCTGAAGCCGTTAAATGGAACAGTTGCCATCATCAACAAAACATGGAAACCCGGAGGGCTTCTTATGATTATGATATACATAAATAATAATTTATATAGAAAATATTGCCCGTTACGAGACGTATTCACGTACAACAAAAGGCCGTGTCATGACACAGCTACACCACATTTTTTTATGTTTGCAGCTGATATCTTAATATTATATTTCAAATAAAGATTTAATACCGGAGGTCCGCGGCATATGTTTCCACTTTTATGGGTTTGCTAAATTACAACTATTCCTTTTTCTATACTGTGTCGTAGTATTTACGAGGTACGTTGTCGTTTCTAGAACTGCTGTTATAACTCAGCGTTATTAACAAACAATATATTTAAAGATGAAGTTAAACAGTGATTGCGATAACGGTTCTCAACGTAAATGCTTCAAAATATAGAGAAACTAGATTCTGCATGCGGTTTCGCTAATGTGGATGTAGATCAGATCTGTCTCTCGGGTGTAGCCATTTTATCTGGATAATAGGTAGGTACTCTATTATCCTTTTGAAGTTATACTTCTTTTGGCGCGTTAGGGAAAAATGTTGATAGTTAGAAAAACTATAATAATAGATAAAAAAAAAATAGATAGAAATACCGACATCCTGAAGTTAGCTATAGTCAACATTTTGTTTCTTTGTATTTGTTGTTTGTAATTCTTTGTATTAAAACTTTCAATGTATTAAATACCTTTTTTCTATTGTTAGTGTCGTTTTTTCTACAAACGTAGAATACGGCGAAAGTTAAATTTTTTGATTTTTGAAAAGATTTTTATTTTGTTACGTAAGAAATATAACTTCTAACGCGTGTACATAAGTATACCACTTTTTTTGTTCGTGGCATTTATAATATTAGGATTCAAGTTTAAGATATTCCTTTCCATTATAATATTAGTATTAAAGATATCTCCTGTTTTCAAAACGTAATATATTTTTTTTTTCTTCGATACGCCCTATACGGCCTATGTAGGCAATTTCGCCAATGTCAAGTGTGACAATTACACGTTTTAAACTTAATTGCCAGATATACGGTGTAACCGCGTAGAATAATATAAAATAGCAACATGTCAACATAGACAAAAGGTAATATTAACGATTTAGTAAGTAAAAATAGAAACAAAAAGGGGAAGTATAGGTAGGGATAACAAAAAAGAAAAGTACTTATAAATTAGTATGTTTGCTTTTTTAAATAATTTCAATACTTTTTGGACATTTACATAAACATTTAATAATTTACAATGATTATTTATACTGACATGACATGACACATCACATCGTACCTATTCATGACTAAAACTACTATCTAATATCTATTTGCAACTTGATAATAGCTTGTAGGTGCTATGAGAATTGAATCTAAACAACTAAATTGTTTCGCGAAGGCCTATCGCCTCGCAAGCGTTTCTTTTATATAAAGAGTGTATGCATGATTTATAATATATAAATAATTTAGTAGGACATTCATACACAGATCACTAGTGTCTTGAAAGTATAAAATATACAGTTATAAAAATACACAGTAAAAGAAGCAAGTGGACTACGGCGACGACTACAGTATGCTAAACGCGAATTATTAAAACTGACACAATTATGAATTTAGGTACTGTAATTATGCTATTCATCTTTAATTGGATCTATGCTATCTCCAAATAACGTATTACGTCAATTTTAATTGTTCGCGCCAACATCGCCTTAATATCTAGAATTAAGAAAAATGCACATTTTGTAAATAAATATTATCAAAACGAGTGGGCCATTAGTCTGCAGCACTATAGCCGATGTTTCTACCCACATATTGATCTAAAAAATACCTAATTACACATTGTTATACACCAGTCGCTCACATTTTTACAAAGATATGTTGAAGTATTCTAAAGCAATATTACGACTCTAAAAATACTTATAACTATGTAGACCTCAAATGCAAATACTTTTTAAATTTACATGATATGAATATGTTATTAACCTCAGTTAAATACAATTGAAGTGTATTAGGTATATGGGGTAGGTACCTACCTAGTGTTAATAGACAGGTATGTAAATTTTAATGCATATAATTATTATTTCCATTGGGATGCCGATCTATAATATCAAATAACTAGATATAATTTAATTCGTCTGTACTTTTAAAATGTATGTCAAGTAATATATTTTCAATGTCCATAAATTATTACTTACATAAAGGCATATACGACCGATTCTTGAGTACATATTTGTAATTATATACATTTGTTTATTTTAAATCAAGTTTCTAGAAAGTTTTGCTTTTAAATACTTTTGGAATGTGGCAAAAGATAAAAATCATGCATATTGCACTCCAGTAGAGACGTACAATACGTTATGAGATACTCGTAGTCCCTACTACATACAATTTTATATTCAAGTCTATAATTTATATCTATTTATTCATTACAATACTATGATACAATTTATTTACACTTAATTTTTAAAAGATATAAGATTTATGAAATTATTTAATTTTTGGGATAAATTAAAATTTAATAATATTTTGATGTCATAGCACATTTGACTGGATCTAGAGAGAAATACACTAATCGTCCAACGACTTAACGATTGTTTCTCTCAACGAAACTGTTTCATAATGTGCACTATCACAGAGTAATGACATAAACGTGGAGCTCACGAGGAGCTCCCGATTGCCCCAGGCCCGTACTCGTGCATATAACTTACAATAATACTAGGCGCAATAATACGTGGAATAACATTACATAGTGTTACCCTTCGTACATATTAACGCCACGAGATACACTCATAATATTCTTTACTAACAACGTATTAGTACATATTTATTGTAGGTACTAAATTTTTTGTACAATATAAACACGACACTAAACTGTCGGAGATCGACGCTCGTCGATCGCATTGGCAGCGTGTAGTGACACGTTCAGTCCGCCCCAGGCATAGGGATTTCGATATCGCTCGTCATTTGTCATGGAATGTAGAGTCTGGCGTTCGAATTTCGAATTCGATTTTACACGGTAAGGCCTTCAGTACGCGCCGGTGGCGGAAGTGAGACTAAAGGGTGTGGGTGTTGATGGTGCTGCGTTGGAGGTGATGGCTGCGTGGGAGGGGGTGCGTGCTGCACGTGCGCCGGCGGTGAGCGGTACTCTCCCTCTTCACGCATTTGTCGGCTTCGTTCAGCAAGCTCACGGCCACGTTCGGCGAGCTCACGCATTGCGGCTTGTCGCTCGTCCCCGCCTTCGAGGGATGGCGGTCTCTCGAGTGGAGAGGCCGCACCCGGTCTAGCACCTCCGAAAGGACCAAATCCTAGGAGTCCCGGGAACTTTCCTGCTACACCGTTTTGACCCGCGTTCTGTTGTATCACTGATATTTCATTCAGCTGTCAAAAAATAATTAGTATTAACACTTGAACATCGATTCTAACATAATCGATTAATTTTATCTATGTGAACTTTAGTTAATACCTTTTGCTGCATGCCGTTAAGAAAAGGTGCGGGTAGGTACGGGTAGAATAGATCTGGTCGTCTTAGTAAATCGTGAGGTTCATGCAGAGGTCGAGGTGGTAACTCTAGCGACATGCGTCGGCCACGACGTGATGCGCCACCGCTCCACATATGTGTGCCCATATGTACCTGAGAAAACAAAATAATAAATAATCATATACGAACGATTAATTTAAGACATGTCACTGGTAAATACGTCGAGAAACGTTAGAACTTTAATTACATCTATAATAAGGTAAGAAATATCTTAGTTATTAGGAACCCTAATAATAGGCATAACCAGGCCTTTTCTGTCACTTCTCTTTTGGGCACGCTAATTTTCGAAAAGTGTAAGTTTATAATGTTTTTACGACCTCTACTATAGACAAACCACTGTGCGTTGCGGCAACTGTTCAAGAAAGATAGATTGGATTTTGTATTTGGATTTTTATGACGTATTAAAAAAAAATATTTTTTTGTAAAAGTTACCAAGATTGATTTTTTAAATTTTTTTTTACTCATTTCTTTTAGTTTTTAAGGCAATTCTTCGATAATTTCAAAAATCACATCACCCTTACCCCTACAAAAAAGCACTGGGTAATTTAAGTCACCTATATAAGAACACTATGTAATAATTTATATTAAAAAATAGATCAGTATCAACAAAAACCTATCTTAATGAATAGTACAGTATATTAAAAATAAGTATGTAACACTTACTTTTAGGTTGCCCTTGGTAGTAAATGCTTTCTGACAGACAGCGCAACGAAAAGGCTTATCTCCGGTGTGAGTCCGCATGTGAATCTGCAACGCAGATGACGACGAAAAATTTTTACGGCACACGCCGCATAAATGCTTCGACGACGTCGGTGGCGGTGGTGGGTGTGTCGGAACGGATGGCACTGAAGAAAAATATATAATAACATTGAAACATATGCAATCAATTGATAGCACAATATATTGCGTTATTCACGAATTTTTATCACGCTTTTATTAGCTTCACCTGTATGTATGTATGTAACCAACCCCTTTGAGCTCGATTTTGTCCTACTTTGAACGATCAGATTTAATTCAAACTTTGCACACCTGTCAAAGGTGCACAAAGGACAATGCAATAATCCGAAAAAAAAAAGTTAAAAAAATGTAACTAAAAAATGAAAAATAAATAATAGTTTAAAAAAAACTAAAAAAAACATGCGATGCGTCACTGTTAATATCAGCACCTCCAGATATCAGTATTTTTGTCACTTTTTACAAAAATATACATTTATTTCTAATTTACACTATTCTTAATCCAAATTTATTAAATTTTATTTACTGTTTTTTAGTTGGATTTTTTTATGAAAGCGTGTTTTTTTGTTTTTTTTTAACTATTATTTATTACTTAACAACACGATATTATTAGCCTATGTGTTATAAACACCTGATATTTTGTGTGAGTTACAGAGTAGGTATGACTAATATGCATATAGAGAAGTGAAGTCCTGATATAAGTATTAGGGATATATCAATAGGGACACAAATATATCAATAGGGAACGCGCCAGGCTTACACATTTTCATTACAAGACCAACCTAACCTAGAAGGTCGCTGTTGGATCACTATAGGATTTGGTAACACTTGTCAAGGTGAATTAAGTCAGATTAGGTCAACTGACATAACAACCAGGTGCTAAGTTAGGTAGGGTTGAACTTGTGACAAAAAAATTGCTCGGTAGCGGCCGGCTCGATCATGTGCATTCGTGAACACGGAGATAGTAAAAAAAAGGGAGACAGTAATTAAATTGTTTTGTACAATTACCATTTCCGATATGTTTATATCATTAGAGTTATAATTATGTTACTTTTTAAATATTTTTTTTCTATCTGACTGCGTTATTGGCCTGAAGGGCCTTCACAGCTTCACTGGACTACAAATTTTAATTATGCGGTATCGCGACAGAATATATGAGTAGTAATAATGACACAGATTCTAATTTTTTTGTGTCATGGCTCAATAAGTAATGGGTTATCTTCTTTCTATAAATCCACGAAGATAATACCTTATAATTCAACAAAGGTTATACACACCTAGTATATAACATTGTAATAAAATAATTGTATGAAAAATTACATACCACTAGGCCGTTTAGGCAACGGTGGCATATCTATTGGAGGTGCATGTGTCATAGGTGGCGGTATATGTACAGGCGGTGACCTCTTCAGGTCCATCTTGTCAGGCGATGACCGACGATCTGGACTTGTGTCCCTGCTTTCCTCGTTGGACGGTCCCATCGGACCACTTGGACTCTTGTCGAACCCCGGAGGCATGTCGCGTATCTTGTGCGTCAACATGTGCTGCTTCATGTTGCCCTGGTAGTAGGAGAAAAATAAATCTTATGTTTTTGTGATATTTAATTAACTAAAATTATTGATTTTATAGTAATTCTCCTTATTCTATACTGTGTATTTATTATATTCAGTTCGCTAACTTGAATATTTCTGACAATAATAATAATGGCTTTAAAATAGGTAATTTAATAAGTGAAATGTCACCAAACGCCTAGGTTTCCCCCCTAGATTTAGCGTGAACAATGTTAAGACGTATCGTCATTTAACATCATATAGGATTGTGAGCAAACGCTAAACCTATATGGTGTTATTATAAAAAACTTAAATACGTATTGAATACTTGCTTTAAAAAGGTTTCGAATTAAATGCACCGCGGTCGCTGAATATTCGCCATCTAGCTCTTTTGTCTGGCTTTGGTTACGTTAGGTTAGACTTGCGAAAAGGGATAACGCGAACTTGCCTCGGGAGAACGCGGTGCATTTAATTCGATACCTTTTTAAACTAAGTATTTAACTTTTTTGTAATAAGCACCGATAAAGTATTTAAAAAATATGTATATTTAAAGTAAATAAAAACTACCTGAGGAAAATTTAAATATCACAGACTTCTAGACGAATAGTTCTTTCCTATAATTATAATAACATGGAACTATTGTAAAAAATATTATATTTAAATCATAAGGTAACGTAGTAGTAACTGCGTTGTAATGAATGATACTATAAGGAAAATTTGGTAACAGAGTAGTAACATTCCTATTCGTTTAAATGAAGCGACAACGTTCACCTACTTAGTAATGAATGAACTAATGAATATCAAGATTATGAATCAATTTAACTTTATAATGTGTATCCACTCAGAGCAGTTGATCCAGTGATATCCAATAATATACAGAGATCTCAAAGATATTTTTTTTGTTTGTAATAAATTAAATATTGTTTTTATTTAAGTTTGTAAATGGGTTTTTACACTTTAATCTAAACGCTGTTGGGGCCTGTACCAAGAGCGCTTTTAGACTCATTTATATACGAAGTGTATAAAAGAATACTTAATTTCCTTAATAAATACGATACGTTGACCTACTGTTGTTAAGTAAACGATCGTTATTTTTTTTAATAGATTAAGTGAATGGGGAGAGTTGTGGCGTTTTTGGTAAAGTCCCCAGTATACGTTCAGGCGTCACTCTTTCATACCGGGTAGACGAAGGCGTTCCAGAGGTCCAAAGCAGTGGCGTGCGGTGGGCGGGGTGCGCGCGCGCGCCTACCGCACCGGCAACCGCCGCCACTGCTCTGGAACCATAAATACACACAAACATTACACTCAACCACCACAACATTAGATAATATAATTACACATCATTCATAACAATACATATCAAAGGCAATAGGTAACATTCAATGCGTAAGCCAATCTTAGACGTAAATAAAAAGTCACTCGCAAATGGGGATTTCAATCTTAAGATAAATATCTCTATGGAGGGTAGAGGTAAAGAGAACTATCTCATACGGAGGACGTACTAAAAAATTATCCAACTCTAACCACTAAATAATAGTTCCACGACCCTCCATAATGGCGGTAGTATAGGCAAAGGTTATGTGATATGGTGATAATTTTTCTTTTAATAATACATTTAGTGATTTTCAGGTGTTTATTTTTATAAAACTTATTGAAATAAATGAACGGTAATGAATCTGTTGCTACTTTAGCGCATCTCTAATTTGACTCATTTCGAAGGAATCTATTTCGTAGACAGAGATGGTTCTCTTTACTTCTACACTCCAAAGAAAATCTATCCTCACCAATTATTAGACAATATGAGTACCATTTAGATTAAGTTCTATAGAACTACGTAGGTTGTGTGTGATATGACAACAGGTATTAATGGAAACATGAAGTATTTAATCATATACCCGTTTTATTAAAATATCTGTTTACATTTTGCTTATCTATCTAATTACTCGAAATAATAAATATATACAAAATAATATTACAACTTTGGAAAGTGTTATAAACTGATAGCTAAGCATCGAATTTGGGTATACAGTCTGGGACAGTGTTGTAGGTAACACGGGGAGTTCTAGGGGGCGATAAGTCGCGTTTTTGAGGACCTAAAGTAATATATGTTTGTTGGTCGTAGAGGTTGATAACATTTTTTTAAGTATTTTTTTTGCCTATCGTATATAAAAAACCTAGGATCCTAAGTATACAAATATTTACTAGTTAATAATATTTTATTCGTTTTTTTTACGGTGCGATGTCGTTCCGCGCTAGCTACATTACTAAGGGGTAATTAATAAATATATGATGACCTACGAAATATGGTATTCCAGAATTCATAGGCTATATAAGAATTATGAAAGAGATAAGAAAAAAATGTCAGAAACCATAAAGGGAGTAAAATTAAAATTACGAGACTACAGTAGTTACTATTGCGTCATAAACCCGTACAAAGTCGCGAGCACGGCTGGTCTATATAATTGAAGTGTTTGTTTGTCCATGCTAATCTCCAAAACGAACTGATTTTCATGAGATTTTTACAGGCATATAAAATACTTTTCAGAGCAATATCTAAGTTATGGTAAAATTTCGGTTTAAAAAAAAGGCTGACTAAAATAAATTCACATAAAATAAGTGCAACTTCTATGAAACAATAAAATAAATTTCACGTCAACGAAACCGCGGGCATCAGTTAGTATGTATATAGAAAACTTTTTATTTGTAACGCTACTTCCAAATATTGAGACATTTAAAGGTATTATATAATTTTATATACCTTTTGCCCGTTTATTGAGATCATCTATGTTAATTAAGTTTTGTTATTCAAAGTGGTCGATTATATTTTTTTATTAAAAGATAAAAAATGTATAGTTTTTAAAGCTTCTATGTTTTCGATAACATCAATAAATTATCTATTTGTTATTAATATAAAATGTTTTTCTAATTAATATTAAAATATGAGGCCATGCACCACAACAGAACAGAAATCTCTTAAAGAGCTAATTCGTATGCATTATTGATTTTTATGTTTACTGATTTATACAGGGAAGCTTTTAACGTGTCACAATTTTATGGAATATATAATAACAATGAATTCTCTACTAATATTTCCTCCATTATGTTTTTTGTCGACTAATAAAAATATCTACGCTTGGGTTTATACAATCGTATGAATATTGAGTATTTATGAACAATAATTGGGGGTTAACGAATATGTTATAGAATTTATTCATATATTACTTGGAATTTGTGTTCGTTTGTCGGTTTGTTAAAAATAATTATTGATTTAAAATATACTCGTTAAACTAATGTAGGATCCAAACCGGACTAGGCTACATACATGCTTTTCTACAGGACTAAGCGACGATGATAAAATTATAATAAAAAAAAAATATATACATTTTCTATGAAACATAGAAAGCATTTACTCATGTACGAAGTCGCAGTTGTTAGCTAGTATGTATATATCTTCATAATAAAAATAATTTACACAAAACACATTACAATAGATAAGCATTCAAAATGGTTTAAAAACAAGCGAAGAACGCCATTCCAAAACTCTTGAAGTTGTTTTTGTTTATTACAAAACTATGCAGGGTATTCACAGCATTTGTAAATTGTTTTAAATTAACTTCTATCTGTTAATTCGTGATTAGTAGTATACACAGAATATTTGATATCCTAAAGGTACAAAGCGTAACGTGGTTTAAATATATCGTAACTGTTTGGCCGTATTACCGCAATAGATTTTACAAACAGATTGAAATTCAAAGCTAAATATGGAATAAAACGTAAATAAAACTCAATTCCGCTTTCAATTTTGATACTTAAGCGATTTCGCTTGTAATTAGAGAATCAATTTCGTGTGTATCACTTTCATATACTACTTATATATTAAGCTTTACTTTGTCTTTGTATTTATTTCTACTGCTAATTATGGTATAATTAAAATAAATGTTTATAATATAAAATAATGTTATTTGTATGTTATGATAAATTGTTATTCAAATATTAAACGCTCTCAAAATCGATCACTTTGACAACTAGTGTCATAAGTTGCACTAGAGAAATCGAAACGTAATTCGAATTGTCATTTTGACAGATTCACAACTTGTTTAATGCTGTGATAATGTAGGACAGGAATAAAAAAAGTATAATAATGTTTATTTTATGTTAATACCATATTCCAACTTATTTTTACATACAAAATCGTTTTGTCGCCATATTTATAACGTCGCCATATTTCAATTTTTGATTAGTCTTGATAATTGGACATTTTATATATTTATTTATATAATATTTCAATCTCCTTATTTACATAAGTTTTTTTTTTATAAAATTTGTATTCAATTCGATAGAATGGCCACAATTTTTTGTCATAAAAATATATTATTAACATGTAAAAATATATTATAAATTGTTAAAAGAGGTAATCCTTTTTTGTGCAAGCATTATGTTCAATGGTTCCTAGCAATACTATTTCCAGTAATATCGAGCAGCAATATTATTCGTTAATAATTAATTTATGAAAAACATTTGAATTATAACATATCGATAGATCTGTTGATTGATCGATTGCCTAAGACCACGTTGTTATGTTTTGAACCCCATGTCGTTATTCTACTTAAGTTATGGAAATCATAATAACCGAATAAGGTTCGACACAACACTTTATACACACCTACATAGGTTATAAATCAAATTTAATAATAGTCTGGTGAAGCTGTTAAGACCTTACTAGGTCAATAGAGTAGTAAGTTCGCAAAAAAAATTCAAATTTAATACAACGTACGTAGATTTAAATCGAGATATTTCCTGTTTGTTGTATTATCCATTTATGCCATGCAATTATAATATGATAAATAATACAATTGTATTTTTTTAATTTCGAATTTTACTTACAACACTTTATATTTATACAAAATATTAGCGACCTGCTTCGGCTATGTACTGATGGTGGACGAGTGATTTCAGAAGGTATTATCTGATCTATTTTATATTTTCTGATATTTCCAGTTTATCAAAATCGAATAAGTTTGTAATTCTCGTCACACAAACGATTGTTTTGTTTGCGCGTAATTTTAACCTGTGATATCTTTTGATACACTTTTTGAATTTATATATTATACAAAAAAATTGTGGTCTACATTAAACACCCCAGTGTTTATAATGTTTTAATTCGATGAGAGTTAATACTATATTGGTCATAATAACTTCACATCCTTAGGAGATAGGTATATGGAGGTGGTAGAGCCACGCTGAAGCTATTACTGGTTTCAGTATGAATGGGTCGGTTCGCCCGGGGTAGTATCACCCTCTCGCAGAAAAACGACGTGAAGTAACAGTGCTTGCGTTGCAGTGAGAGCGCCGGATAACCTACTCCCCATCCCCCTCCCCCTCCCTCAAATGTAGGATGGCAACGCACTTGCGACTCTTCTGCTGTTGCAATTGTCTATGGACGGTGGTAATCACTTAACATCAGGTGACCCACATGTTCGTTTGCGTCCTATTATATATAAAAATATATATATATCAAATATATATATCTCATAAGGTTTATGCCAGTGTTAGCAATTTAATCATTACAAAAATATTTTTGACGACTTGGTTATAATTAATCAACATTTCTCTACTTTGTATTCAAATAATATTCATCTATTATGTATTTGAACCTTCCAAAAGAAATTCTATAAATAACAGCGAAAATGAAAATCCATTGCACAGTTTAGAAAAGCTACACTTACGCACAGACAGACACGGATGACGATTCTGTTTTCTTACTAACTATTGATAACGTTTCTGATAATGTTTCAGCCTGAAACTTGGTTTTAAATATCGCCCAAATTGGTATTTGAAACTTGTATTTACGTAAATATTGTGTCAGTGAAAACAGCGCTATATTGCGACAAAGTCCAATCGTAGAAATAATTTATAGACAAAGGGATCTGTCATTATATCGATCAAAGTTGCATAAACTTAGTCTCGGCGAACAGTGTAAGAAAGAAAACGATGTTAGTGTATCTTTGTGTTTTATTGGAGTACTTAATATGTTTGTTAATTTTAACGAATTATTGATTTTATATACGTCAACTTTTTATAGTTGTTAATAATTATAAATAATTAATAGTTGTTATAAATAATTAATTGTCTTAGCATAATCAATAATGCATGATATGAAACATTTTGTTTCATTAGCAGTCGAATAACCACCTGTGTACCAACCAGACAGAAATAATCTATAAATTGTCTAACTCGTGAACTTTCATCGGCCGCAGTGCCGGCGACACTAACCTATTGTAATTTAATAATTTTAAATGCGCATGTAACCAGCTTACTAGTTGTGGATAAGACTATTGCGATGACTCTTTGCTTTTAAATCGTTTATGCATGACTCCTCCATCTCTGAAGATTTCGTTCCATCCAACACTCCCTCTTCTAGGCCACGCCACCCCTCTCAGAAAAAAAAAAACCTTTTCCAATTTTAAAACCTCCAAACCCTTTCCCCTGCCTGTTGACAGTAAGGGTATTTCTTTGTGGGAATTACATCATCGAGCCCCATATATTAAGTGAACGCTTTCCTCTGGATAGATCATTTTCGCGTTGGGGTGCTGGGGGGGTTTGGGGGGTGCGTGGTAGGCGTACCGTGACTCCTCCCCGCTGAGGGTGGTGGTTGGTTCGCCTACTCACCCCCTACAGAAGTTGGAGGTGTGTGGCCCGGTCCCCGGGGGTGGGATTTCACCCGGAGTATCCGTCGTTTTAGCGCGCCGTGGAAGACAAGGGTGCATCTATCACTGCGCACTTAAAATGTATATGTAAACTATTCCTTAATTTAAACATGAAAAACTTATGTATTACGAAAGAGGGATGGCGTGGCAAGCGAGGCCCGGCAAAGTGCCATCGGTGCCAATTATTTCGGCACTCGTCTCATCAATGCCATCAAAAAATTGCCTGGGTTAGGGGGGGGGGGAAGCCCCCGGGCCCCCTTAGAACCCCCAGGAAGAAACAAAATTGGAGAATAAAAAGGCGCACACCCAGGAAGATGCTCTGGATGCGGGAGTAAAGAAAAGAAAAGGAAACGCCGGGGGGGGGCCGTCCCCCGGCTGATAACGAGGATAAGCAAATAAACCAAGGATCCAAGAAAGCGTCCACCGAATGGAAAATAAGAACCGGAAGGAATGACACAGATTTAACACTCCGCAATTATAACATATGATCAGATAAAGACATCCTACAGCGAAGCCGAAATCCGTAGAAAAACAATGCCGGTCTCATGGGGATTACAGCAAGATTGATGGCCATTATGGTACGGCAGACGCCCCGGCTCAACCCATGTGGAAGCCCGACCCAAATGTCCACATGCGGTACCACAAAAAGCACTTATAAAGTGCTACCCAAAGACAGACCTGTTTTCACAGGTCTCGGGAAAGGCCAATGAAGAAGGCCCCACCCTTGGAGATTCCCCCCCCCCCCCCCGGGGGACAAAAAAAAAGAATCAGTTTATGTATGTTCTACACTTAGTTATACATTTACTTATATGTTTTAAAATTACAGAGGTATCAAATTTCAAAGAACTATAGCAAGGATAATAACCTAACATTTAGCATACTCGTATGTTAGAAAAAGGCCACGTAAAATTGTAATAAATAAAAAAAAATCTCTTGTTTAATAAAAAACAACATGTAAAGAAACGTAGCTATTTTTATGTCTAGTCTGAACAATATTACCTCATTCGGCACTTATCATAATTTAATGTTCTTAATAAAATACAGTTATATATCTAATATACATAAATTCTTTACATAGAAATAGTAATAAAGTATAATTAGATAAAATTAAATTATTTTTACTTGATGAGAATATAAAATAATGCTCGTGAATTCAACTGATCCATAAATCCATTGCAAATGTTCGACACGCTCTGTGCCAATGTAATAAAATAAAAAAATGTAATAAAATGTTAAAAACAAAAAATTTACTTCATCAAAATAATATTCATCAGTATTGTTTTTTTATTTATTTCTTCTAGTGATATATTCCAAAAAAAATCGCGTTATTTTAATGTCCGTTTTTTTTTATTATTTATTCAAATTGACTTTTATCAATTTGCTTAATATCTCTTATTATGATAACGTTGAAAGGTTAATTGAGAATAACATAATTCTTGCGTATCACGGAATCTTATACTAATCACCACATTCGAAAACATTATTATATTTTTAACTGATTGATACCCGCAACGTCGTCTGCCTTGTTTATTGTTCTAACAATATATTTTATGTTTAAAGGAAAAAAAATGAACGCAAAAATTTACTTCGTTAACAAAATTTCTTTGTAAACAATGTTAAAGGTTTATTTCCTCTGTTCTGCGCATGCGCGCCACATCGTTTGCACCACTTCTTAACGGCAAATTTTTTTATCTTTGAATTGATTCAAAAATCGATTACAGAATTCGTGGTTTTTTTTTTAAATTTTAATAATGTAATATTAAATGAAGTTGTCCTGATATATTATTATATAAGGACCAATTGCCATTGATGTAAAACTATAAAACAATTGATATAAATCTATCCAGTATTTTTTAGTCCCTCTATCATTTTGTTAATATAGAGATTTACTTAAATAAATTATCTTACCTATCCTTCAAATTCGGCTATAATCGATATTAGGATTCTAACGCGCGCGTGAACAAAATCAGAGAGCATTAGTAGGTATTATTTTTTACCGATTGATAAGTTACTGTGTCAGTAAAACAAGAACAGTAATTAAAAACGAATTTAATACTACAGTGTTAGGACAAAAATATCAAGCAGTCCAATAGATAAATAGCTAAGGAAAAGGGTGAATGAACAGTTGACAAGTAGTTCGATAATACTCGCCACGTGGTAAAACCCGAACGACATTACGTCTAAAATAGGTACTTCACATGAATATAAGCATAATCGCATGTTTTCTTCATATTTAGTTTGATTTACTGAAAATATTAGTAATTAGCTGTGCCCGCGACTTCGTCTGCGTGGAAACTTATGTAAAAAAGCAGTGGTTAATAAAGTCATCTGAATGTATTAAGTCCATTTACTTGTCTACTTTTCTCTCGTACTTACGCCGCGTCGTCATTAAAACAACAATAACTTTTGATAGAGTGGACCGATTTTAATGAAACAATCACTAAGTTACTCCCGAGGATATGCTTTACGATTTTTGTTGGGGTTTTATAGTGAACCCAATACTTTAGCAGTGATGCGTGTTCATACAAACAGACATAGAGACATTTCTAAAATTTTTTTTCACAAAAATCGAAAAAGTATAGACACGTTAGATTTACATTCTTATTATATGTATAGATGAAGAAGATTTAATGCATATTTTATAAACGTTGGCCTTATGACTTTTTGACGGAACCTTAGTACCTTAGACCAGGGACTAAGTAACTGGGTTCCACGGTACCTAGGGGTTCCTTAGAAAAGTCATCAGGGTACCCCCAAATTTATATTTATACAAAAAAAAAATACAGGTCAAGATTGGATGCTACTCCAGATATACGCATACGTTGTCGGACATAATATCGAACTAAAACTTTAAGTTAAGAATAATGTGTTTCAATTATATTACACATTTCTTAAAAAAATCTTTTTTTTTCTTGGGCGTGTGTAGGGAATAGCTGGCTTTTGTGATTTTTTGTGGGTGTGGGTGGGGTGTGAATTGGCTGGTGGTGGCGCTGCGTGCTTGGTTTTTTTTTTTCAAGGCAGGACAACGTCCGCCCGGTCCGCTAGTATTCTTATATAAATTTCAGTGTAATCATTAGATATGGGGTTCTATAAAATAAAAGGCATTTGTTTGCTCGGTGTTCCGTTATCTTTAAAGTTTAAGAACCCTTGCCTTACACTAAGGTGCCGCAAAAACTCATAAGACCAACTTAATGCTATATGTTATGTATTTGTACGTTTTTAACGCGTAACGGGTCAAGAAAATGTTCCCTATCGTACCATAAGAAATTTTCTTTAAAAAATTTGGCCTTACGTAATAATACGAATGAATCCAGTACATTCATGGCAGTACTCGGAACGTATCATGTCTCTTCATCATTAGCAACGCAATGTAAATCGAACGTTATGTTAGATCATCATTTAAGTGTAAGTATGAATTCATGGTAGTGTGGTTTGACTCGCGAAATGTCGATTCGATGTCCGCAGGTTTGAACCGTGATATACAAGAGTTTTTCACGTTCGCGAGTTTGTATATATAATGCCTTTAGATTATCAAGACACCAATACTTGGCTAAATAAATAAGCGTCAAGCTTGTAACGTTTTTATGAATCCTGAATCTTGAAGAATAAGTAAATAAGGATCTCGTTTTAGTGGAAATAATAAATATATTTAAGTTGCATTATAACGGAAAATGTATTAGAATAACTTATTCGTACAACAATTTATTTTTCTCGTAACATTATCCTTCAGTAATTAGGTTACGACTATCATTATTTTGTTACGTATATTATAAAACTAGAATATACCATAGATACGAATATTATAAAACTGGAAGGTTTGTTTGTTTGGTTAAACACGCAAATCTCAGGAATTACTGGTCCGATTTGAAAAATTCTTTCAGTATTAGGTAAGCTCATTTATCGAGGGAGGCTATATATCATCACGCCAATATCAATAGGAGCGGAGCACCAATGGAGAATGTTTCAAAATACGGGGTTAACGTACGTATTATTTAGAAATATCGATGTTGTGAGTTAAAGTGAGCTTTAGGCCAAAGTAACTATTCCACGCGGACGAAGTTGCGGGCAGAGGCTAGTAATATCTATATATAGCAGATTCCCATTTTGGAAAGGCGGTCATTCTACTATATGCTCTCATTTTGAATAATTATAAATTTAATAATATTTATATATCTACGTTAAGAAGTTGTTTTTAAACGATGGTCACCTATTTGTAGCCATTTGTTAAAAAATTGAAATGACAAAATTACCATTATATAGAAACAATTGCAGGTAATTTTGTTAATTGCGACGTTGCAACGTTGTGATTGCCATGACACGAATGCGAAAGCAACTAGTTTTTTCTCGAGGATTTGCTCGCGGTAAAATAGATTTTACGTACCCCTCGGAAGCAATACTTTTTGGATATAAGGTACCTTATGTCCTTTCTTGTACCCTTGACAATGTACATGCAAACTCTTATGATAATCGGTTGAGTAGTTAAGGTCTGATATCGTGACAAACAAACAAACTCACATTCGTATTTATAACATCAAGAACTAGATTTGCTCGCTGCTTCGCTCGCGTTAATGCAAATTTAATCTATGTCTTGGAAAGTGTATTTTTCTCTGGATGAAAATACACTATGCCCTTTTCAGTACCTACCCCTGACAACGTTTGCATAATTTAATGATGGTCGCTTGATAAAAAACGTGAAAACGTAACAAAAAAAACAAACTTACTTTCACATTGTTTTTTTTTATATCAAAGTAACAACAACAACAAAGCAAACGAACAAGTGGGTCACCTGATGTTAAGTGATTACCACCGTCCATAGACACTAGCAACACCAGAGGATTCGCAAGTGCGATGCCAGCCTGTGTTTGGAGAATGGGAGATGACACGGGGAAGGGGAGCTGGACCTGCGTCACTCTCACTGACCGAACGAATCGCAACGATGCAAGCACTGTTACTTCACGTGGGTGTTTCTGTGTGTCGAGTGGTAGTACCCCGGGCGAGCCGACCTATTCATGCTGAAACCAGTAATAGCTTCAGCGTGGCTCTACCACCTATAATTTTAGTTACGACAAGGAAAGTATAGTAATGGCATGAGTCCTTTTAGAGTAAGTAATACAGTTAGGTTCGTTAATCAATGTGATTATTCAAGCATTGAGCGGCCTGTCACAGAAGATTTTTATTTACGTTTTGAATACAGGCAGCAGGTATATGTTAGGGCGCGTGTAAATATCATTATATATTTTAATATACATTTTAATTTAATTATAATGTTCGTGAGGTTGAACATTGGGACCATGTTAGAATATCAATGTCTGCGTTTGTAAGCGTGCAGCTTTGTGGTGCGTTCTATTTAACTCTATGCAACTCTTATTTATTGAGTCTCTTTTGTTTCATTTACATATATACATATATTTCTTGATATATATCGTGTATATGTTAAATAAATGTATTTTATTCGTTTCTGTATTTTCAGTACGCTGTAGCGGCGCTGGTGTAGTTATAAAAATAAATATTTTCGGGTGTTTGATTACGATGCCTATGTTAGTAATAACTGATATAAAGAGGTAATTAAAGGTTACATTTAACAGAAGTTAATTAAAACAAAAGTACTGATAATATGGCAGAATGGCTTTACAGTTTAAAGTGGCGCCATCGTAAATAATATTATATTTTATTGATAAGATACCCCTTGGACGTTTTCTGAAACATACGAAAAATGTTACTTTGTCGAACATAAATAATCTTTTTATGTCGAGAAGCGTAGGTAAAGGCTCAAGGATTTATAAGTAATAAATATTTTACGACATGAATTAATATTCCGATCGTTTTCCGTGACGTTGTTTTTATGACTTATCATTTTTGTGGCGCGACGCGATTGACCGTTCACGTCGGCGCGTCGCAAGCGCAGCTTTATACCACGTTTGAAATATTGGCCGGGCTGAGTGTAAAACTTGTATCACCATAAAAATGCTTTTAACAAACTTTATTTATTATCAAAAATATTAAATTAATTCGTATTGCTATCTGCTATTATAATATCCACCATTAAGTTTTCATATTATTATATCCAATTATATAGATTTATGAATATTATTGTGATTTTAGTGGGAACGTTCAAGTGTGAAGAATACATTTATGCTTAATATTAAAAATTTGCATACGTGATGGATATATTAGTGCTCATTGAGATATATTATTGTCGTTTTAAAGAAAAAAAGGCAGTAAATAAATTAATAGAAAATCTTTTAACCCCAATGTGTCCGTTATACGGTGAAAATGAATATATTTATATTTGATAAATCTATGTATTTGATAGAGTAATTAGTGTTTGACTATTGTCATTTGAAGATTTAGTATGTTGGTACCCGAGTCTCAAGTTTTCTTCCTCGGACTTATATCTTACTAGCGGACCCGGCAGACGTTGTCCCGCCCTGATTATAAAAAAAACCTGGACTAATCATATACCAAAACGTTCCTCGTGAATCACTTTATCTACTGGTGAAAACCGCATACAGGTCAGTTCAGTAGTTTTTGAGTTTATCGCGAACAGACAGACAGACAGACGCGGTAGGGGACTTTGTTTTATACTATGTAATGGTATTTATTCACGAAGAAATCAAACAAATTTCTAGTATTTTTTTATTATTATATACCTACATCTTTACATAGTATAAAATGAAGTCGTTTCCGCTGTCTGTTCTCTTAGATCTTTTAAACTATTCAACGGATTTTAATACCGTTTTCAGTAATAGATAGAGTGATTCAAGAGGAAGGTTTTTATGTATAGTACATACATATTATAGTACAGAAAAGCCGAAAAATTCAACCATTTGTAATGTGATGTCGTAACAAACATTTTTGTGCGCTTAAATTGCAAACGTTGGCTTAATCTTACGAGATAGATCAAATTAATGTACTACGGAATTATATATCTTGGAAAGATATATAGAAAAGTCCGCAATAAATATATTACACAGCAATCATTTTTATCTTTTTACAAACATAATTATGTGTTATTTACCAAGCTATTTTATACAATGCAATATTATCCTTTATCATAATACATTACATACGTTGTACATGTCATGTAGATCAAAACCGCTCTTAACAGTATTTCATTAAAATGGATATCTACATTGCACTCGTGCGAAGCTGGGGCGGGTCACTAGTCATAATATATTTTATAAAAAGGTAAATATATATTTTGTGCGAGTGAATCTCTGTAACCATTCTGGCTGGATGTGGACAATTCTATTTCTAATAGAATGGTACATTACCTCTAATTCTTTCATTCTAAATTAAGTTATTTCTAATTAGCTATGTTTTATCCGTATTGAATTTGATATTGTAATTAAGGTGAGGGAAATCACGGTCGTAATGATATAATATACATATTACAATAAACATTATTACTATAAGCTACTTTTTTGGTTTACTTCCGTGTCACTGAAAAAAACTGACAATGTAACTACGTTATAATAAACTCATTATTTTAATAGAACGATTTATATGTGTGACGGGTGTTAAGAAAATATATAACTTTGAAATTTACAGAATTCTCCCACAAATTTTCATTTCCCTATTCACGTTTTAACAGTAAATTGATATAAAAATACTTGCTTAACGTCATAAAATGAACATTCTGTCTAAAATTTCCTATTTGTAGTTTTTGTAATTTCAGCAGTGCGTTAATTTCTCAACAACATGATTAGCAAAGACTTGCTTCAGTTCCTACACTAGGATAAATACGTGAGAAAACTCACGTACGTGGACTTTTTTCTTTTTTTTTAACGAATTTATTAAATTATAGCGAAAATGTTGTTGTAAATTAAAGAAATTACGACAATCGAATTTTTAAAACCGGCAAAAGAATGCGTGTTGAACGTAAAAGTTTTAAAAACGACCTGAAATTCATCATAGGAACAAACTACCTGGCTTAACGGGCTTCAAAATTAGATCTCATACGACGCAAACGAATATAACGTGTAACTTTCGGTTAATGCGTACCTACTTTAGTTAAATAATCTTGTGTAATTAGTTTTCAAACAAAAACTTATATTGAGAATCGAAGATCCCCGTTGAATATTAATTCAGGCTAGTAATAAGTGAAATAAAATCCAAATAGAACCAAACAAATGAATTTTAATATGTATCTAGTGAATTATTAGAAAAATGACAACAAAAAACAAATACTTGACTTTAATAACAGACAAATTAGTCTCTACATTTAGTATTCATAGCACTTACTAAGGATCCAAATTTCGTTAATTTATAAATACATTTATTACTATAATATAATCTTGTAATAATGTAGGAAAACACCTTTTTACATATAATATCATTGGGTTTAAGCGTCTTTTCGAAGAAAGGCCAAAATCATCACATACGCTCACGACGTATTGGTAATTTGAAACTTTTTTTTTATGTCATACAAGGCAAACGGTCAGGTGAGTCACCTAATTTTAAGTTATCACCACCGTGGGAGTCGCAAGTGCGTTGCCAGCCTGTGTTTGGGTGAGGGGAGGTAGGCTTCCGGCGCTCTCACTGACCGAACGAAACGCAACAATGCAAGCACTGTTACTTCACGTCGGTTTTCTGTGGGTCAGGTGGTACTACCCCGGGAGAGCCGACCCATTCATGCTGAAAGCGTGGCTCTACCACCTATAAACACTGACAAATCAATAGTAGGACTATTTTCTCACATACGATGGTACTACAAGAATATTTCTTCGGTTCAGGTTACCTTATGATGATTTCCTTCACCGTCAGCCGATAGTGTTAACAATTTAATTTTGTAAATGTATGCTACTTCGTTGGCACATGACGGGCTTCGTACCTTCGGATTTCGAATTGACATTATACCGTTCAAACCACACGACCACCGCAACTGTTATTACAAAAAGGTACTTAAAATATGTCGAAAAACGTATTTTTGTTAATGGATATATAGTGCTAATCTATTAATTTTATTTTTTGTGCGCGACACTAAAAAAAATCAACCAAAATGGTACATAAAAAATAAAGCTCTTGGTATTCTTTAATGTTGTATGTAATAAAACCCGTTTAGTTTGAATAACACTGGTTTCTCTTTTATCTAGAAACTATATCAAATGTAGAAAACGTAAAACGATATAGAAGTGTTGTAAAAACAACTATACAATAAGTAGAGGAAACATAAATAGAAAAAAAAACATTTATATCTAATACACACTAACATTAACAAGTAACATAAAAAAGTCACTGTTGACAACTGATCAATGTGAAAAGTTAAATAATGTAAAAAAGTAAATACCAACACTGTAATTACTACGAACATAACAGTAAAATACATGTAGAGACCTCTTTTACGACATGATCTAATCATGTAATTAATTTAAAAATTCGAGGAAATTCTATTTAAATTTTATAGATGGACCTTAATAAGTACACAAGCACAGCTTGAAGTTAAACTCTCCACATCCAAGCTATATTTTAATTACTCCAATCACTATGAAATCAATCGTGCGTCGAACACGTTTAAATATATCTGAAAAGTCGAATCTCATTAAGCTTTAATAAAATTAATAATCAAATACGGTGTATTTGAAATGTGAAACTCATGCTTAAAAATATTATACCTGGACGTTACTTTGCACTTCCGCCTCGAACTGATTGCCGCGTTTTAGTTACATTTTGTTGTTTCAGTTACTAATATTTCGCTTTTTCTGTTACTGGTTTCAGATTTAAATTTTCAGTTACACGTCTCAACGATGAAATAAAACGTTTCTTTGTTGCAGTGATACGTGGCAGCGGCCAATCCGTATTATATTTAATGATGGATTTATACCTCGATCAATCGAAATATCTAGCCAAATTGTTTATAAATATATCCGGAGACATTTGTAATTTATACGGCTGGTGTATTCCGAAACAAATCCTTAGTAAATACTTAGCTTTATACAGCTGGTGTATTCCGAAACAAATCCTTAGTAAATACTTAGCTAAGTTTTTTTTTTTTCGAACTTACTACGCTATTGACCTTGCAAGGTCTTAACAGCTTCACCGGACTACGGTCTTAGCTAAGTTAGTTTAAGTAACTGAAGGCATAACACAAATACTATTAAACCGTTTTTCGTTAGCCGATACCTCGAAGTCACAGAAGTGACATAAGCTATGTAATTTAACTTTTAATACATGAAAATTAATAATGTGGATCTATGTTTAGTCTTTCTCAAAGTAAAAAAAAAAATATGATTTGGTACCTACTAAAGTTGTTTTTTTTGTCATAGGAGGCAAACGAGCAGACGGGTCACCTGATGTTAAGTGATCACCGCTGTCCATAGACACTAACAACACCCGGAGGAGTCGCTAATGCGTTGCCAGTCTGTGTTTGAGGGAGGGAACGAGGAGAGGAGATGGGAGGGGAGGGGAGGTTGACATCCGGCGCTCTCACTGACCGAACGAAATGCAACAATGCAAGCATTGTTACTTCACGTCGGTTTTATGTGAGAGGGTGGTAGTACCCCGAGCGAGCCGACCCATTCATGCTGAAACCAGTAATAGCTTCAGCGTGGCTCTACCACCTCTAGTTATGCTATTCGAAATGATCAAAAGTAAGTTAGAAAACTCGTGAGGACGGTTTTTAATAATTACATTTTTCATGTATATATTCCAAGTAGTTGCCTGCCCCGGGTTTGCACGGGTGAACTAACAAAACAAATAAGATCAATCTTCTTATTACAGAACTAACTTATAATGATATAGAATGTCAACTGAAAAACTGAATGTTAATATTTAGGAAGATTTATCACTTACTCACTTTTTATATGGATTTTTAAACTAAATTTTGCTGCACTATTTGTCAAACATTTTCTTCCATACAAAAGTTGTCCTGACAAATAAAAACGCAAGAAAAAAATAATTTGCCAATTAGGCGTAGCCGCCTTAAAGTGATGGGCGTACATACATCGAACAATTGATTTTTATTTATATAGGTTTTCAGTTTTTCTTTCAAATTTATCAGACAATCCAATATTACAAGGTAATAAATTATGTTTTCATAGTATTTGACAGAGAGGAATATAAAGGGATACAAGCGCTTTATCCAGCTCCACGATATCATGCACCTATGTCTATAATTCAATTAAAATTATAAACGAGAAAGTTTGTCGGGATGGATGTTTGTTATTCTTTCACGCAAAATCTACTAAACATATTTTCATGAAACTCTACAGTAGTATAGCTTACCATCAGAATCACAAGTAGGCTAAAATTGTTAAATATATTGGTTAAATTGGTCTGCAAATGAGGTTAAGTGTCAAGTAAGTTGGAAGATATTCTGCTGAGAACTGTCTCGGCGTATACTACACGATCTATATATCGTTAGAGTTATACAATTATAACGTATGGTGACAACACTTATAAAGACGAACACAATAAACTAATTCTTAGGCGGCCGCTAGTGCTACATAGTTTGGTATGATATTAGCATTTACTATGTGTTTTTTCTCGGATTTAGAATGAAAAATAGCTATTGTTTTGTTGAGTTATTCTATACCGACTACCTCTATAGTAAACTACATTGAGACTGGTTCATAAAATAGTTATATAAATGTAAGAAACGGACAAATAGTACCTAGTTATTTTTGTATGGTATAGATAACTAACAAATTCTAATAATAAACTAACTTATACCTAAATTCATAATAGTAAAATACTTATAATAATATTTAGTGTATTATTTGTGTATATCAAATAATTCGGATCTGATTAAGTAAGAACAAAAGAGCCTACAGTCTCTGAACATCTTTAATTATTAATTGTCAAGTCTGCAACAGTTCCGATACGACGGTAAGGCAATCGCTAAAACTAATGCGAACTTAGCGACTTGTAATTACTACTTGTAAGATTAATGCAGTGAAACTTGGACGAAATGAAACCGGTGCATAAAGTTACTCATTCTGAAGTTTGATCAGTGTAAAACGTCGGTTATATTACAAATGTAACGAATTTCTAATACCAGTAACATCGTTTTTTCTGTAACTATTTCTCGATGAAAATTGATAGTTATGGTCGTTTTTAAGGTAAATGTTTTGTTATATTGGAAAATATCTTATAATAGTATTGATGAAAATTAACGGTTCTAGGCTTATTCTAGTGAGATCTACTCTCAGGCTAGCAAAATTGTAGAGTCGGTGAAATTTAAGTCTGATTTAGTTTAGTAAACGTGGATTATTTTCATTTGAAGTATGTACTTTTTACTTATTTTAGTTCAGTGTTTAAAAGATAGTAAAAAGAGTTCAAGATTGACCATTGACAAAAAGGACGTTGGATTCGCTTATTTGCGCTGATGTACATACATTTTTAAAGTCTATGTAAAATAGAAAAATTAAAGCAAACAATACGATATTTTAGGTGATTATGAAAGTGCTAAACAAAAATATGAAAGTACCTACTATTATAAAGCAAAAAAAATCAAGGGGGTCTAGGCCACATTCTAAAGTAAATACGCTACTGTTGATAATCGAGAATTCACCGATTACAGAGTTTATTAGAATAAAATATTTTGATAAATGAATTAACAAATTAGTACTTTATTTCGTTTTTTAGTTTATACACTGGGGAGCTTAAGCTTAAAGCACGGCATTTTATCCTAGCTAACTTGTAGTATTGTTATCAAAAATAAAAGTTTTTTATTGTAGGTAGTGCAAGTAGAAAAAAAAATACCTGCGTGTATCAGTGTACACACGTAAGAAGTGAAACTTCTTTATGACATCATTTTTCGAAAAATTATCTACTATATTTACAACTTTACAGAAAAAAAAACCTAATCTGATCATTGTGAGCGCACCTTTAGAAGTAAACATGGCGCGTAACGGAAAAATGTACAGAAATTAAGATGGCGCGTAACCGAAAAACGTTACATACGTTTTTACATGCTCTAAGATTCCTCCCTACGTCGATAAAGAAGTTTCACTTGAAAAAAAGAAAAAGAAATATAACTAAAAATACATAAATAGTTGTACCCAATAAATAAAATGAATATATACATATATAGTTACAACATAAATGTACTCATATACATACACACATAGTCATACAAATATATAACAATAATAAAAATGTATACACACACACAAAAAATGTCAATTATAAATACAAATCCTAAAACCATGGACACCCCGTCTCCTGTTTTTCAAATAAACATCGGTGTATTTCGATTCTAAAGTTATTGATAGTTGACGCGGTAACGCATTCCATAATCGTATGGCAGTTATTTTGTAGGAGTTCGAATACAATGTAGATATATGATGAGCGATCACAAAAGTGTAAGTAGACCGAAGATCGAGACCGTAAGCCGTTTGGAATGTAAATAATTCATGGAGATCTTGTGGAAATGTAGTCCGGTGAAGCTGTGAAGGCCTATCAGGCCAATAGCGTAGTCAGTTCGAAAAAAAAAATCGTGTGGAAATCGAGGGTCAAATAAAGCACCTTAGAGAAATGTGCATTCCGATGAAAAGGAACTTCAAGTCAGTTTGGTTGCGAACGAATTTGAGAAGCATGTAAAGAATACACAATTTACTCTCGGGTCTGTGTAAGTCACGTCAGCATAGTCAACGATGGGGAGTAACAAGCAGTTGACAAGTCTTTTATTGGTAGAAAGTGGTAAAAACTTTTGCATTCTTTTTAGGGAGTGCATGATACTGAAAATCTTTTTACTGATTATGTTCATATGTTGAGCCCATGTCTTGTCTTGGGAAACGTCTAGTCGAAAGTTATTGTAACTTCATATAGAAACTTGACATATTTGAATCTAATATAATCTTCAGTGATAAGGAATTAGTACCGTATTCTTAATACTCAACCCACTTTCACAAGAATTTGTCGAGTTATAAAATACAAAAATACAATTTCAACCGAAGCTCAAGGTTTATGCATTCTGCATTTTTTTTGCATCCACGGGTCAATTGTAAGTGTGAATATACCAATCAGTATTAAAAGAAATTGTTAATTATTGTCCTTGAGTATTCAACTTACTGAATGGTAATTTCAGTGAGAGACGTCTGCGCTCTGCAGCTTATGTTAAGATATACTAACATAAAAACTTATACCTATTTGTAATTTCCTTTCTATTTTCTTATTTAGATACGACTGTATACAATCATCAGTATACAAAGAAGTTCGTAGTATACTACTACAATGAATGATAATTATAATTGTCATGGTCAAACTATGTATTATCTACCTATATTGAAATATTTATGCATTGAGAATTACCAAAAATGTAAACAACCAAGTTAAATTTATGTATTTTATGTATGTAACTAATGTCGTTCCTCTTCGCTGAGCGTGTTTATTTTCTATACTAAATTTCATTACAATCCGTTCAGTTCTTAGAGCATAATCGCAGGACTAACATTCAAAGATACTTAATAAATCTGTATTATATTAAAACGCCTTTATTTTCTAATTTTAACTGACCGTAGTAACCACGAAAACTTTTAACTATCATCACTTACAGGATAGATATTAATAATTTGAAAACGAATAAACATTCTAATTTCGGCAATAAATTGGTAGGATACAAGTATAACAACATATACTCACATTATATTCAAAGATTCTCAAACAATAATCCTACAATAATAAATGCTATAGAGAAAAGATGGCGTCATTTACCATAACGTGAAATGTATAGTGAAAAAGAATGAAATACAAAATATAAACATCAAAGCGACATTGGTGAATGTCTTTTTTGTACAAAGAAATGGAACTGTTGGATATTCTGAAAACATTATCTATATAAAGGTGTTTAATTGAAGAGAATGTGTTTACAGAATGACAAAGTAAAAATAAAAAGGGTTCGTAGTCTCCTTTGTTCACTATGATATAACTACAATATAAAGAACTTCTTGAATAATCTTGAAGTAAAATCTAGCAGACTAAAGTATAATATACATACAAATAAAATCAAGCTGTTAGAGATAATGTTCAATTGTAAATCATTTTCGATACTTAACTGTAACTTAATTCTTATATAAAAGTGGTCCATAATTTATAAAATAACGTCTGGTATTATTTCGTAAAAGTTTCACTCGAATGAATTTTGATCAAAGTTTTAAAATTATATTATATATAGTTATTGCTCGTTCTAAAGATAACAACTTTTCGAAGCGACTCATGATGAAAAATCAAATTATTAAGTTTTGTTATTCGTAGCTGGCGATGTTCTTTGAAATCGGTATAATTTTATTTTATTAATGGCTTTCGTTAAATGTATTGAAAATTTGTGTATATGTTGTTAGCGCGTACCTCTCGCTATTTGTGTAACAATAAAGTATGAACTGGCTTAAAGCCAAAGACACTCAATCTGTGCTGCCACAGTGTTTAAACGTTGCTATCACCTAAATGATAGTTGTTTTATGATGCTGCGTCTTTTAAAATACTTGTACCAATTTGTTTTCTCGTCATTATAACAATATGTTATTAAGTAAAAAAGCTGCTCTTGGTGGTATAATAAAAATGGAACATGTAAATAAATGTATAGAGGTATAATTTTTACATACCTTTGTGGAAAATCCACGATCGCAAATAGTACATTTGAAGGGACGTTCCTTGGTGTGACTGCGATAATGAATCTCGAGTGCCGAGTTGCAGGCGAATGTCTTGTAGCAGATGCTACACGTCGTGTTGCCACGCACTGCACACAAACAAATACACTGTTCATAAACTGCTCAATTTCACTTAATTGATTTATATGGAACGCACGATTACACTTTTAATGCATGAAATTACGAGTAGTTCTTCAAGAAAAAGTTTTGTCCATATTTTAGACGTGTATTCGAGCGCCCGGTGAGTTGTTATGGATAAATGTTAGGAAATGGAAATGAAGGCGACCGGGGCGGACGAAAATATAAGATCCCGCTATCGCATACCTGCGGGAGGAAACGCGAGTCCGAGCGGGCTGAAGGGTGATCCTCCGAGAGCGCTGAGCGCGACGAGAGGCGCGGGCGGCGACGGCAGCGGCGAGTGGTGTGGCAGCCTCGGTGGCGTCGACGGCGTGGACATCGTCGGTGATGGTGGTGAAGCTCGCGCACTCCGCCCGCTCTCCGAACCTGTCGCCGATGGGAGGGAAGCCGTTGTTGTGATTGTTCTTATTTCACTTTCGGACGCCGAGGCGCAGACGGAGAGCGGCGAAGTTCGACGATCTTTCATGTTGGAGTAGTCGTCGAACTCCCGAATAGCGGGCTCGCACTCGTCCCGGCCGCTCTCATCGTCGGTCCCGCGAGAGTCCGCCCGTCGGTCGCCGGGAGTTGTGGGAGTGGAAAATATTGGAGGATGAGCTGGACGGTAAGGGGAATAATTGGCTATATTTGACATGTTATTTAAAGATGAAAAATTGCTCGTTTCAACATTTCGAATTTGTTCGTATGAAGTGGAAAAACGATCGGCTGTATGTAAACATACGTGTTGATGTAAAATAGAGGGCTCAGAAAATTTCTTGTGACAAACTGGACATTGATGTAACATTTGAATTGGAGGTTTAATACGATGGACGCCCATATGGGTTTTCAAATTACCTTTAGTTGTAAATGCGCGACCACACAATTTACAACGGAATGGTCTCTCGCCTGTATGAGTTCGATAGTGCATCTGTAAAGCACTTTTACATGAAAGAACGCGGTGACATACTATACATTCGTTAGGATCAGATAATTTATTATCAATATTATCTACTAATTGTTGTAATTTTGACGTTTCAGAGGTTTTTGTAATCTCTATCAAACTTTCCCAGGAGTTATCATTGCTGCCTGGTCGAGGTAGCATTGAATTGTAAAAGTGTGGATCACGTGAGATATCCATGTCAACTATGTTATTGACATTGTTCGAAAAAGGTGTTAAACTACCAGAAGAAATACTACTAGGCGGAGAATGGGGAAATAGTGGATATGAGGGAAATGTACGAAGTCTCGTTGCTATTGAAATCGGCCCAGATATCGGTGAATTCTTACTTGAGAGATTTTCCGGTTGATCTGGATCCGGCTTCATATGTGGGCTTTCTCTACCAATTTGGTCTTCGTTGCTATATTTTGAATCCATACTGCAGTCATCGTAAGGTGAAGTGGAAGGGTATCGATCTTGATCAGCGTCGTGAATGGCGTCATTTTCTTCAGGCTCATGTTTAGGGGACACGCGGTCTCCTTCATCGAAACTAGATTCACGGTGACTTTCTTCATCTTGCGGTTCAGTTTTAAAAATTTCAGGTGCAGATCTAGATGGGCTCGGCAGTGATGGTTTACTGAGATCAGCGGGAACATCTTGTTCTTCTCGCATCGCGAAAAGTGGATGTGGTGGTAAGGGTTTATCTGCTAACGGACGAGGTGGTAATAAGTCGTGATGCGGTGGTCTGTATAACGGCAAACTTGGCGGAAAAGGAGCTGGAGCACCTGGAGGAAATTGTAGCGGATGAGGCGGCATACCAGGAATTGGTCCCGGCGACAATTGTGCTAACAGTGGCGGATGATATTTATCCAGATGTTCTGGTACTGGATTAGGATTCATCTTCACGTGCGGAAATTTAGATGTATGTCTTTGAAAATGTACTTTTAGATTCCCTTTGGTTGTAAACCGAGAACCACAAACGTTACATTTGAAAGGACGTTCACCTGTATGCGAACGAATATGGATTTGCAGTGCTGAATCGCTTCCAAAAACTTTTCCGCAGTATCGGCAGCGGTGTTTGAAAAAAGGCTCATTCCGTCCCCCAGATTTTCCATCATATGGCGACATCTTGCCTGATTTACGAAATGCAAGTTCGTCGGCAAGGTTATTGGCTAGTAAACCTTGTGAAGCATTATCTAAGACTTCTTGCGCTCTTTTTTGTAACATTTCAAGGGTATTGGGCTCATTTAGAGACGGCGGTGGATCATTGTTTGTAATTATAGAAGACGCTAAAGACGAAGATATGGAGCTATATGGTGGGTGGGTCATCAATGGCGGAGATGAGGTTGGGATTTTGGGAACAGTAATTAGTTCCGTTTTCGGAGTGAGATGCGAGTGGGTCGACGGCAAGCTCTGGCTAGTAGGGGGAGGAGGTGCGACAGGAGTTGGCTCCCGTGGCGGACGAGGCGGAGACGGAGTCCGAACGGCTGGCACAGGCGTGCTCGGCTCTGGTTCACTTGGTGGTGGGCTCGGTTGCTGGTCATCTTTCCGTCGTGTCAGTGATAGTTGGTTTTGTAACTGACGTATTAGCTGTAGTTGAAATACTTGTTGGTGTTGTAGAGTGAACAGTGTACTTTGTAGTACGGCAAGTTCATGTAAAGCCGCTTCATTGTCGGCGTTGTTAGCTAATGCGGTAGCCGCAAATTGTGCTACAGCGACTTTTGTATTTTGTAAAGCTTCTAATGTGACGTGACCGGCGACAGGGAAAGGTAGTCCAACTGGTGGTACATCAGCTTCGGGTACTTCTGCCTCACCATCTTCGAGGCTGTTATTGTTTTCAGCATCTTGTCGATGCCGTCGTACTTGTTCTAGTCTTTTGTTAGGCCCATCCATTTCTTCGTCTCCCGAAACAACCATATCTTCGGGATCAGAGTGCATTCTTTCTTCGCCCATCTGCAGTGCCTTCTCATCACAAACTCGTTTGTGATATAAAAACTCGTGAAGGCTCTGAAACTGCTCTTGACAACGTGGGCACATGTGTGCTTCTGGTCGATCTCGTGTTTCATCGGATGCATTATTAATATCTTCTTCTGAACACGATCCCGAGCTTTCACCTAAAACAAGGAAATAAATGAACATTAAAATATGTATGAATAGATTTTTAAATGTATAGGTAGTGAGTCAAATGTGTAGTGTAAACCACCTATATAATTAATAAATTAATTAATTTAAAAAATCTGTCACTTATATGGAATATAGAAATGCTCCGTAATTATAGATCTACCTATGAACACAAAGTATGAAGTATATAATTACTTTAACATTTATGTAAAATAGTAACGAGAGTTTATTGTATTTGATAATGTTCAGAAAATAAATGAAAGATTTTTTTATTTCGTAGAGTTTTCCAGAACCTCTTCTGGTGCTAAATGCCTATGCGGCCTATGATGGTGTCATGCATATTCCGGGACATACCTACAAGTGTTTGATAACATATTTTGAACTTGGAGAGGTAGATAACCAAGCGGCCACGATACAAAGTCCTGCCACCATACATTCATCACGATCTTTTTCTTTCCCGAAAGCTTCGGCTCATAACAAAATTCAAGCCAACGTTAATCGACACCTTGTCCGAAAACGCAACCACTAATCCGTTATCGACTTAAAAAATATGAAACTTAATAATATAAATAAATCCATCAGCATTAGCGTTAGTAAATTGAACAAATGATACGTTTACGTTTTTAAGTCGTCCTAGAGTGATAGCTGCTATTCGACAACAGATGTCGCTAGGTTAACTTTGCATGTTTCTGTTTGAAATTTTTATTACCTTACGCTATATAGTACTTATTGCTATTTAAGGAAAATTAACACTTAAAATGTATTAAAGCAATTTGTAAAAAACAAATCCGTTTGGATAGGCAACTAGGGGAATTTTTGATTTGATTTTAGATTTGATCTGACCGTGTTTTTGATCATGTATTTTGTAGGTATACTGATACAAGAAAATTATTAAATATTCCGATACAAGTTTCATGTATCCTTTGATTGTAGTTTAAATTATGTCGTTCCCATGTTAAGAGTTATTGTTTATACTTTAGGTATATATTACGCTATTTTGTATGAACATTATAATATAAATATGAATTATACTATACATATATGATACTCAGACACTATATATATGTATATATATATGGTAGTCAGATATTATGTTCTTATATTAGGTAAGATATTAACTTGTCTGATATAAGTATATCAACTATATCATACAATATATAAAAATAGATATACACGTAGATATTTCGAAATAATTATTGTACGTAATTAGTAAAATTCTTTCTCTTTTATTTATATTCGGAATTTAAAAAAACCGAGAAATAATAAGTACGCTTACCGATTTAATGTTACAGTTGTTTTAATAGTGGAAGTGGAATTTATTTGCATTAAAGTTTACGGTCATTTCCTTAAGGAATGTTGTAAGGAAATGTACGTAATAAAATTAATTAGATATTACAGTTTTATAGGTAAACAGATTAATCAATTTGGCAAGGACACTTTATATGATTTTTTTATTAACAAGAATATGGTCACTAATGTATTTTTTATTAAATAAAATTATAATTAAAAATCACGAATCCTTGTATATTATTATGTATTAATCTCGGATTACGACTTTGTTATATACCAAAGATGTTAGATCAGTATCTAAACATATTCTATTTTATGTTATACAATAACAGCACTTAAATGAAGAATATTGCATATTATTATTAAAATATGGTATCAATTACAGGATCATTTTGATTTATTAGCCTATCATAACACATTTTAATATACTTAGATATTATCTATTCTATAGCCGTTTATGTTATTTTATTTATTTCATATGTCAAACAAATTTTAATATCCGTAATTTTATTATTTTAATGTAAACCGACTTCAATATTAGCTTCGTAATTAAATTTTTTAATAATTTATATTTTCTTGAAATAAATTAATATTAAAGTTGTTAATATTGCTTCATGTTAATTAAGTATGTACCTAACGCATGGAATATTCCGAAAAGTAGACTGCTATATTATCATAATAAATTTCTAAATATATATTATATATGTGTACATTTAAAAAAATCCGGACCAAATAAATATGAAGCGTAATTTACATATGTAATGAAAATACAATTCCTTTGAGGCATAATCACATCAAAACTATGTTTATATATCTGTATAGGACTATGGTTTTTCGATGCGAAATTTTTCATAAATGGTTCTAGACTAAATGTGTGTACAGTCTTTATTTAAATGCTAGAGGAATTAAGATTTTTCTTCTTCACTGAAATATGTTTATAACTTACTATAACATCCAATTTATGCATCCATATCATGAGGATCTAATTGGTTTTTAATTATAAATCTGTTCACGTATTAAAGAGATTGCCTAAACTTGGTAATTTTATATAGAAATGGATCTAATAATATCTGCAGTTGGTTAATATCGAGGTTTGTTGAGGTAAGGTTTTGTTAAAAATCACAGTTTTTAATTCAGTGGTGATATGAAGTCGGATCTGAAACATTTAATGTAAGTAGGTACTTAAATTTCATAGCTATATTGTGTATATTCATTTTAGGGATTCTAACTTTATGTTTTTTTGGAATTCTGTTTTATTAATTACCAAACGGCAATACATTGGAAAATATTCTAGTTCGTTTAGGATGTTATTTTTTATACTAAAAATGCTTGAAATGTCTTTAATATTTTTTACGTAATAACCGTTTGCATAACGAGTAGAACATTTATCTACAGGATCGAGCCAATCGTACTCGATCGTCGGTCGGTTTAATATTCGTATGCAGAGCAATTTCGGTTTACGTTATTTAGGTATTTGGGTCGTTATTTTGCGTGTTATTTCTGGCGCCTATCATTCAAGAATTATTCACGTTTCGGGTTATCAGCTTGTTATTGTTTATTCTTATAATACAAGTAGGTCTGTTGTAAGGTAAACTTTCAGTATAGACTATAGTAGTGTATCTTATTAAATAAATAGAAATACGATGTAAATAAAACATACTAATATTATGGCATATGTCAATATCTCTTCGGTTGACTATATATATATGCAGGCCTTTATTGTAACTTTTTTGGGGGCATGTTAATTTTCGAAAAATATAAGTCCGTAATTTTTTTACGACCTCTAACTACAGAGACAAACCACAGTGCGACGCGGTAACTGTTCAAGGAAGATAGATTAGATTTTGTATTTGGATAACTTTGACTTATTAAAAAAATGTTGTAAAGGCTACCAAGATGTATTGTTTATCCTTCTACAAACTCTTTTTTTTCGGTTTTTTTTTTTGCAATTTTTCGATATCCTCGAAATTCCCTTTAAGGACACTGCTGGCCCCCGCGTGCCCTCATAAAAAAGCCCTGTGTATATATATAGATTTTTTTATTAGATAAATGAGAGAAAAATATACCAACAGCAAAATGTCAAGGATCACCCTATTTTTAACTCTCTAGAGAACGGGTTTTCTCAACTCCTTAATTAGTAGTCATTCAATTTAATTATAGTGTTCCTGTGTATAATATAATGAGCTTCTAGAACTCTAGATAAAATTCGTGGCTTGTCTAAAAAGAAAAATATTTGGGAAACGCGACCAAGAGACTGTATTGTACCCGATGGCAAGAACGGTGCAATCCAAAAATAACGACGATTACCTAGAGATGTGAAATTCATTGGCTATTTCCGCTTCACGCAGGCCCTAAAACCTGAACAGTTGGATATACCACAAGAGACATTGTCTCTAGTTCAACACCACCGGTCGAGGTCCAACCGCGTACACACGTTTCATTGCTATGCATCGATTGATTCGACGCGACATATAAAAGCATACTCAATTTGTGTACTTAATAAGTGTATGATGGTTGCGATCTACTCGGACCTACTTCATTATTAACACACTAGTTGCCCGCCCTGGCTTCGCACTGGTGTATTAACCAAAAAAATGATATCAAATCTTTCCTTCACAGTATCACCATGTAAGGAAATAAAATAAAAACTGAACAATTAAACGTGAGTCTGTCGATATTTTTCATGATCTCCGTACTGTCTTTTTCAGTCACTTTTTTATATAAAGATATTCAAACCAAATTTTTCACGTTTACATTCGATATTTTTATTTCATTTTTTTATTCATAATTACCTCGTCCTGACTATTAAAAACACAACAAGAAAATAATTAGTCAAATAGATGCAACTGTTCTAAAGTGTTTCGCTTACATACATTCGGCGATTAATTTTTGTTTATATAGATAAATGATTCCGATAGAATACTTTCCATCTTGTGTCCTAAATTGAATCTTAGTGTAAGTGTAATGTTTTTTTAAATTTATAAATAGGAACTGATCCTAATTACAAATAGAAAAGGCAACATACATTTTGCGATAAATTTTCAATTCGATATTATAGCAAGACACTGAATACGACAGTATAACACCATATTATGATTAATTGATGTACTAATGTTATATTAACTTAGACTTTCCAATAGAAGCGTTAGCCGTGTTCTCTTAAAAAACATAACATATCTATTTAGTGCATATAAAATTGTAAATATAGGTACCTATTTAGGTATAGTTAAGTGAAACAAAACAAGTAGGTGTGATTTTGCCCTAATATTTATTAATAAAAGAAAAGACTCGGAAGTGAGTTATTTTTAAATTCTATGTTATGTATATATTTATTCTCATTTAAATATTTATTTTCGAAAGTATATAATTATATCTGTATTTTCTAAAAGGTGTTGCGTCATAGAATTCATATTATATTCCGATAGTAAGTAGTACCTCGGCTTTAAGTAATAGTTTACCGATATAACATGAATATATTCTTTCCCAAACACCTCTCGAAAACTTTTCCAATAGGTAAACCTGAATCAAACTGGTAACTCTTCTCTTATCTTAATATGGTGTGGAATACTTCATATGACCCAAATACCTTCTGCTTGGACCATTACATATTAGGTACTAAATTATAAAAGCATTTCGTTTGGGTTGCATAAATTTCCTTATCACTAACATTATACTTTCAACGACGTAATATATTAAGCATTTATATGTTATTTTATTTATAATCAACGACTGTCATTTAAGTTTCGAATTTAAAAGTAAAATATGTGAATGTTCCGTCTCGAGCACAACAATTTTAATCATTGCCGGTTATGACATTTACAAATTTGAAAAGAGGAATACAAAACATCGTTATAATCCTGGGTATGGTTGCGGTTAGGGATTAAAGGAATCACTTGGAAACTGCCGCTTTAGTAATACTTATTTTGTATGGATAAGGATTAGTTGCGACTGTTTGTAGCTATTTGACAGCGGAGCTTTTGGCTCGCAGGACAGCGGCTTGTTTAAAAGCAAGCTACAATGATCTAACGCCGCGCGCCGTTCGCCGCCGTCTTACGCAGAACTAACAAATAAAAACTTCCCAAAGTGTTATTACATTGCGGACGTAAACAGAACCGACGCAAATTCAAAAGCAAAGATTATTTAAACATTTCCTCAAAAATTTATGTCAATTGTGTAAACACTTAACAAGGGCTTAATTTTGTAAGATAAAAAAGTATGCAGTTGATATTTTGTACATTAGTAACACCTAAATTGATATTATAATTGATTAAATTCATAAATGGAAGCGTTTGAAACGGGTTTGAGGAATCAGGTTTACGTACAGAGATACCTAAATGTATCGAAGTCGATTAAATTGTAAGTATATTTAATATAAGTAGGTGCCATTAAAGATAAATATTAATGCCATTAAAATATTTCGGATCTATAGTTTAAAATCGCTCTTAATTAATCTACTAACAGAAAGTTTATAATTTATATGTCAATAATGATTATTATTCACCATTCAAGGTAAATGAACGCTGATATGCATATCAATCTTTCATTTTACTCCTAAAGAGAACCGGCTGTTATGTTTAACGAGTTTTTTTTAATATTTATTAGCCAAAGAAACAAACAGTGAATAAGAATATTATAAGAATATAAGTAGGTAGGTTACTTAAATCGTTAGTTGATAAAATGACTAATAAATATTTTATATAGGACTAATAAAACTGGCGAAGAGATAAAGCAAGCAGAGCCCAGCGAAGCCGGATCGCGGACGGCTTGTTGTAATCAAATTTGACAGCCTGTTATTTTTTTTCTGAATAAAAACTATCTTGCTACATAATGAGCAACTTTATCTCCTTATTAACAAAATCAATATTCAAATAATATAGTTGTTTTAGTATTTCCTTGTCGGACACGTGTATTTACAAGTTTTCTTCATTACAGAAGAGATAACGGAATGATTGTTATCTTAATACTGGTTATGTTGATCTCAGTTTAAGATTTCGCTATAAATATAAGCGATTACCTCGTATTAAATTCATAATCAGGTGAATTTAAAGAAAACCAGATCGTAACGTTAGCCGTCGGTGTTGCTAATAAAAGTTCGGAGTCGTAAATAATTTAAGTTGATATTTAAAGTATGTAGTATTATTATAATATTATAATTATTTTTCTGATACATTTACATGAATACGTCTAAACGGCAAAGTGAAATATAATACATTATACAATTTTATACTTGTCTGAATAAATAAATTATGTTTGACAATAAAAACAATGCTATAAATTAAGTTATATTTCAGGGCATTTCATATATATTTTGATACACATCTTTTATATACTGTACATTTTACCTAAGTAACGGTTTTATATCAAAATATATGTTTTCATACAATAGTAATCGATTCAATAGAATACATATGTTACAGTTTATAGTATCACGTATATATTTAATATTTAGCTATTTAAACCTACTTTAATATTTATATTTATTAGTTCCAGTATCATTGATATTAGTACTAGGTAGGCATAGAATAACGTTTCCGATTTAAGAATATTGAGGTAGGTCGGCATCCATTCAACTTGCATAGCATCAAAATATCCTAAAAAAATTGTATGTGTAATTTTATTTTGTAGATAATTTGGTATCTTTTATCCAGGCGCATTAAGAACCATCCGGAATATTATCAGAACCTCTATATATTATACATTTTTAATTTGATTATTGTTTTTTATAGACCGGAAATACCAAACTATATTGTTCTTAGTAGAAAAAAATCAAATTTGACTACAATTTTTTAACTTAAGTCAAACATATTCAAATAACCATTAAAGTCTCAGAAATTATGAACATTATCTGCATTATTTTCGTAAACCGATTTATTAATTTATTGTTAATAGAACTCATCACAATATTCAGTATTATACCTAACCACTACGAGACAGTCGCATGCATCTTTTATAACAAAATATAAATATCTAGTATAAATATAATGCATTTAAGAATATTGTTATCTTTGAATACTTAATTTATTTGAATGAATACTTAAAATGACATTAGGAAATTAATATTTATAGGTAAAAAAGTGAGTTACAGATACGGTAGAAGAATGTTGGAAAGTTACAACATCACGTGCGACGGGGAGCTTATTAATCTGCATGTGAAATCCAGCAAATGAAGAAGTAAATAAATATGTTTACAGTACCTTAACATTAACATTCGGATATTTTGGAAGGACGCGGACTGAGCGGCCGCTCCACGTAACTAATCGTGAATATTCACTTCACTGTTTACTCACCACGATGCTTACGTATACCCGAGCTCACTTTCCATATGCCGAATGAAATATTCCCTAAGTGAAACATTGCAAACATTCACACGGTGTGAATCGAAACGTATTACGTTTAAATCACCGTAATTATCTGCTGTAACAATTCCACTATTCCGCAAAGGGCGACACGGATGTGTAGCGTCGTGTGTTGTGAATTATTGTGTCATATGTTCGAAGATGTCGAGGTGGATAAAGTACCGATGGAGACGCGACGCACGCAGGCTGGCTTGACGCGCGGCATGTTGTGTCGCGCTGTCGGCTCAGTGCCGGCGCATGGCAGAGGCGGCACGGCGGTCGCCCTCGGGTTCGGGCTGGTGGCTCTCGGCGTGCAACACGGTACCGGCACAGAACGAAAACGGCCGGAGGTTCACTCGCGCGCGGTGCCCTTTACTCGGCTCGCTCGGACGAAGTACGGAGTGCGGAGCGGACACGGTGTCTGGCCGAGTGCACCACTCGCCATCTGAAGCGGGACTGAGCGCGAGGCGGCGGCGGGTGAAGGCGGGCGGCGGCCGGCGAACGCGCGCGCGCACCAGGTATACGGTTATGACAGGGAGGCGGGGCCGGGCCCGACTCATAAATCAAACTTCGCCCATTCGCACGCGCTTCACGGACCCCCTCCTCCATATTCCATATTCGAGGCGGGGCATATTTTCATAATCATAACGCCTCATATTCATAAGCGACATGTGGTCGTGAGTCCGTTGGCGGCGCTCGAGGCGGGTGGTGGGCGGCGCTGACTCCCGCTAGATGGCGGCCGCTAGCCCCGCGAAGCCTCCCACATGCACTAATTGAACTTGCTGCTCCTCATAACTTTTTGTTTGTATTAATAACTTCTTGTAATGTCCTGTTTAATTACGATATATTAAGGCTTTGGCAATTATTTTTTATCATTCTATATATGACTGTTTATATTGACTATATTATTCACATTATTTTTAATAGTATTACTTTTTCAGTTTAATAATTAATGACAATAGACATAATTTTTCGAACAGTCATTTACGCCGTTCTATACATAATGTTTCATTTAAATACAACAGAACAAAGAGCAACATAAAAAAGTTGATAGCCACGTAATTAGATTGAAGACTCGAGAAACAAAAAGTCATCTAGTTCTTATTAGAGATTATTGTTCAAAGTTAATGCGTTCCTCCTAAATAAGTAGGTATAAAACAGGTGTTTAGATAAAAAATACTACCAGTCATTTATATTGTTTTACCTGTAATATGAAGTACCTAACTTATGAAGTAACCGACCTATTTAATCTTGAAATTTTTCTTATTTGTAACCGTGTTAAAAATATAATTAATTACAGTACATCTAATACTATTCATTGCCTCTAATTGTCATAAGACATAAGCCTATATTAATTCCGGTTTGTATATAAACAGTTAACAATACCTTAAGTTGACCTTTATTGACTCCGTTGTTAGTTGTTATTTGGGTGTTATAATTAAACGAGTCGACTTCTAAAACGTTACGGATTATCATTCTAATATCGTATTCATAAATATAATTTCTTTGCACGTTAATCTAAATCGGTAGCTCTTAGTTTAATATTCTACATTTTATTATAACATATATATGTTTATTTTAGGAACATTAGTATTTGTTTTGCATAAATTGCACATAATTCTCGTTTACTATAGTAGCGTTATGGATATTTTATTAGGTACACTGTAGAGGTCACAAAATCGAGTTTTGTTAGACCCAAGAAAGTTATTCGACATTCAGTAAAGTTGGATATCTGCTGTTTGTGGTTTTACTGAAGAACGAAATAAATTACTTTAATTCATGTATTTGATATGTTCGCATAATTTCACTGTGTAATTTTAACAAAACATTGTACCTTTAGATACTTTAGGCTTATTAAGGTTAAAAAAAAGTCTTTCTAATGGTCCAAGGTCAGTTATGTAACAATAGGTACTTACTATATGGCGCGATTAGGATTTTTTTTGAACTGGGGATATAATAAAAATGGTGTGTATGCATTAATTACGAAGCTCTGTGTTATGTTACGTAATCTATGTTGTCTAAGTTGTGTTAAGTTTAGAAACGCTTTCTGCTTGATATTGTTAAAATTTATAATGCGATTACCGTTCGAAGTATCTTGCATGGTTATAGTGCTATAGCTAAGGATCTTGTATGCGACTACATTATATTTACTTTATATTGTATTACTTGACGAATTTTGTTTTAAATCTTTGTATTTTATTAATAATGATTAGTTTAACTATATTCTATACTAACGTTAATTTATTGGTTAAAGTATTATGACACTAGTCCTATAAAAGGAACTGGATCTCATAAACAATGGCTAGAGCTCTTGATGTGGATTGAGGTGAGCATTGGAAAATGCCCTTACAACTATATGCTATATATTCATATATATATATATATATATATATATATAGATGCGATAGACGCGACAAAATATTCTAATGTCCTTGGAATAATAACTTTTAATAACAGACAAACCGGTACTCTAACAACTGGGTCAATGACATAAACTAAGTCTTAGTTTCAGTGACGCGAGTCATTGTTTTTAGTGAAGTATGGCTTCTCTACAGCCAGCAACTTGTAGCACGCACACATTAGATAGTCGATTTAGTGATATCTGGGAACGTAAGTAGGATTATATACAAAACGATGCCCTATCATTACTTGTAGGCGACCTAGCGAGCAATGATGACGTACTTTTCTGAGTGTAATGATCCAATAGCTACAATTTCGATTTTTTTCCTTTTTCTTTCAGCTATTAATAGTTTTTTTTATTGAAACTTAAGAACAGATCTCGCATGTTCCGATTGTAAATACGTTTTTATTATTATTTTACTATTACGTTACTATTTGGTATGAAGTCTTAATTTCTTTATCACATTAGTTTGTATTAGTTGTAGCCTCCAGGTTTATTTAGTATAACTGCTCCTGCGTCGTTGGTAACAAATAAAAATAGACTTGATGATACATACATGTAATGGTAGGTGGTAGAGCCACGCTGAAGCTATTACCTATTAGTTTCAGCATGAATAGGTCGGCTCGCCCGGGGTACTACCACCCTCTCACAGAAATACGAACGTGAAGTAACAGTGCTTGCATTGTTGCATTTCATTCGGTCAATGAAAGCACCGGTGGCCCCCCTCTCCCCCCTCCTCTCTCCCCTCCCCCCAAACACATGCTGGCAATGGACTTGCGACTCCTCTGATGTTGCTAGTGTCTATGGACGGTGGTGACCACTTAAACTCACGTGACCCACCTGTTCGTTTGCCTCCTATGATATAAAAAAAAATTAAGTCTTGTGGTTTTAGAGGACTTCGTCTGTAAAGGGACTTTCCTTGTTGATTCTAACTTGATGTTAACTTAAATATGTTGACACTAGCATCGTGATATTTTTTTATATTAAACCATCTTACACACCTTACAGATATTTAGTGGTCCGAGTTTATGTAAAATAGTTATGAATACGGTAACTAATATGAATAATTTTAGTGAATCAATACAATTAATTTATTTTCGTCTGTTTGTTTCATTTTATTAATATACTTATAAAAGTTAAAGGTAAGTTATTTAAAATTTTTAGCAAGCGTAACTTAACACCCGTCCTGGCTACTTAAACCATAATAATTTATATATAGATTCTCGACATATGTTACAGTGTCTGTAATATGTTTAAGCTTACCAGAACTTTTCAAATTCATCGACCAAAGGTCAACTTGAAACAGTTTTAGGTCCTAAGGTCGCCTGTAAACAATAATATACGATGACCAAAAATTGCTCTTCTACCGTGTTCTATAAAAAACTATTTCATAACTGAATACTGAAACTCCATATCATTCTAATAACAAAACCAGCCGTCCAAGCCCCAAGCTATTGATTCACAATCGTTTCAATATAATAGCCTGTCTAAAAACTTGTGTGGGATATTAGAAAAAAAATATATATACCGAAAGCATAATAAGTTATTTAAAATTCAACAGAGAGATCGGGGCCTGCTCTCCCATCCTATAAATCATTATTCGATAACATATTTACGTAGCCGTGTAACGAATCATCCGACATTGACATCCGTAACTAGATCGATTCAAATCGACCTACCTATTTTAATTTTTCGAAACAAATTTACGACGTGTTGTTATGAAAAAGCGGAGGTCGGTAGCCATGTCGGTCGTATTGTGTGCTTTAAATTAAATATAAGGTATACGTGTGAGCTCCCGGCCCGGTCCGTGCCCGGTCGGGATCCAATATTAATGTTATAGGAAGCAATTTCGACGATTCTGCCAGTCATCCAGCGTAGTATCGGCTGAGCACAATCGACGGATATGGTTTCCTTCGTGTCATTTGCTGTTAGAGGGTAGAACTATTATTTTAATTAATTGTATCTAAATAATAACTTTGGAAGTTCGATTCCCGCTGTGATCGGATTTTTTTTAATGGCGAGGAGAAACATACGAGTAGTAGTAGTTCAATTAGTTAGCTGCGGTTGATATGCTCCCTCATCCTTATTTCCTTGCTATAGTAATTATCTTAACTAATATTATAAATGCGAAAGTCGGTTTGTTTGTACCGCTTTTACGTTTTTTTATTTATTTATTTTTTATTTATTATTTTTGAAAGAGTTTGGTCAATAATCGACCATGCCACCATTATTGTTGTTACTATATATAAATACTACACACGCTTTCACGTCTTAACTGATTTTTTTTTATTTTTGAAAGAGGTTGGTCAAAAAGCGACTATGCCACCATTATTGAAAAGCATATATAATAAATATTACTCATATACAATCAAGTTACCTCCTATTAATAGCTACATTGCGTTATGACTTTTGTATACACGTTTCATTAATACAGAAATGGACATAGGGTACCTCTCATACAAAATCTTACATCACTGCGACAACATTATACATATCACCTCCACACACGTGCACGCATACACGCAAAAAAATACCTCTCATATGAAAAAAATGCTGTCCCCGAAGGATAGGTCAAATCCATATTAACACGAGCGAACTCGCGAGTAAAAGCTAGTAATATTGTAAATGCGAAAGTAAGTCTGTTTGTTAAGCTTTCACGTCTTAATTACTCAACGGATCATTATAAAATTCTGCATACACGATGTCAGAAGGACAGATAAAAACATAACAATACATTTCACCCAGGAAAGAAGTACTGTTCCCCAGACGTAGCTAAACTATACATTAACACAAGCGCAGCCGGGAGCAAAAGTTAGTATATCTAATAAAACTAGTGTAATGAAAAAATACAATAGGGATATAATTTACTAGTAATATTAATAGTTTTCCGTCGTAGTACAACAGTTCTACAAGAAACAATTAGCCGCTTTATGCGTTGTTGTTTTTAACCGCAGTTGACTAAATAATACCTGTTTATGATGACACCTAATCCCTTATGAATTGAACGCGCGTTCCTCGGGCGGGCTGTATCGCGAGATGTTATTCCAGATCCATCAGTGCGGCCGTTAAACGGAAATAGCGCAGTAACACAAGTCACATACGATTTAAATACACAAAATTTTGAAAACGTATGTTTGTTTAAGCTAAAGCACGCGTCGGCCTCCGCCCGCCCTCCGCCTCCCGCCCTCCGCTCATCTGCTTCGTTTAAATTCACTTCTAATAGTTTTCTTTTTTTAATTTTATTTTTGGCAATCAATCTTCTACATTATTACTGTCATTATCGAGTAGGTAGAAATATTACAAGTCTCTTGTGATCATTTCAATGTTATACCAAGTTGGTGGCCCTATTGTTACAACTTTCCATGGAGATTTTGTGGCACTTCAGAATTCATGCATCACGATATTCCATCCCATCCGCTAAAATCCACTACTTGATAGATAAAGCGATATTGATCTTCTAATAGTGTATGTTATAATCTACTTTTACTCATTTTTTTACTGTCACCTTCCTAAGTCGTATATAATGATTATAAACAGCTGTTTTTGACCGAAATTTCATACATCCCGTCTTTATTCTTCCCCTTTGTAAGCGGGTAAGCTGATCCGTATGTAGGTTTACTAGATTTTCTCGTGGCTTTGTGTACTTGTTTTTCAGTATACTCAGGTCTCTATACTAATTCTATTTGCGAATAGTGTTGGAGTTTTAGTTGTGAGAAGTTACCAACATAATTGTTTTCACATTTTTGTACTGTTGAGTCCCATACTTGTAAATGGATAAATTATTCTCGAAATTATAATGATAATCGCACATTTCTTTAATTAGTTTATGTGTATATATCACAACGCCATTTCCCTATTGTGTTAGGCAGAATAGATGGAGCATCATTTCTCTGTACCCTACTAAGATTCTTTCGCGTGCTTAAGTTTCTTTCGTCCCTTTCTCTATATAAATAATCCTGAGCGATGTAACACTATGTAAGTAACAAATAAAGGTCAAACTTGGTGCCTAATTACGGGTATAGAATGACACGAGGGTAACTTGTGGATAAAAGTGGATGCTTAACATCGACATGTAGTATTCACTTTGCTTGCAAAATGCTATTACCACAATGATAATAAATAACTGGTATTTACTCTATAACTTATACCAGTAACTACCTGTTAGTTCGTTCGTGTCAAAATGTTGCATAAAATTGTATTTAAAAAAAATCAGGTATGTCAACTTTCACGGCAATTTGTCAAACGGTTTATGCGTTATTGTTCTCAGTATACCAACACCCATTTTTATATAGGTACCTGTTTCTACATCAATATTAAATACTACTTGCCCGAGACTTTGCCCGATTCAATGTATATTTGAACTATTCCTTTACAGTATTTTTTTCTGAATAAAACACCATACTTTCATGATGATCGGTTGAGTAATTAAGGCGTAAAACCATAACAATCAAACAAACAAACTCACATTCGTGTAGGTTGGGATTAAAAATCATAATATTTTATTATCTAACAGGATTTTTTGTGTCTGCTGTGATGAAATCGATCACGTATTTTTGTCAATATTAACATTCCGTTCAGTAAAGCTTTAGAAATGTTAGGTTAAAACGGGGTGAGATTGTAAATTGAACATCAAAATTATAGCGTCGGCATAAACTTTTGGTCGGTGGCTGGTTGAGTGTCGGGCGCGGTGTGGTGCGGCGTGGTGCGGCGGTCGAGTGACGCGGACGCGTTCATAAATTTGAATATGGAAGTGAGTTCTAATGGTAACGCTGTTTATTTTTACTGCACCCCCGGAGCACGGCCGAATGCGACGCCGAATTTATTTCCATGCATTTTAATATCTCCCTCTGAAATAGCTATTGCCGTTTTCACGCGGTTTTATTGCGAACCCTCTGTTCTTTGTTTTGTTAGAAACGCTTTACGATCGGACTTGATGGACAATATTCGTCGATCGAGCAAAGTTTCCGTAATTAGAATATACGGTATCGCTTCTATTATTATTATATCGTTCTAGTTTAGATGTTTGAAGCGAGTTTAAAATGCTATTGAATTGGAATAATATAATAATTAAGTAATTAAAATTGACATTGATTGATACGATTGACAAGAGCGGACTTCAAAGAAACAACATTACATAAACATTACAACACAAAAACATTATATAAACACGAGCTAACAATCTAAAAGGTTATCTTTTTTTCTAATACATATCGTATTGATATATGTAGATATACTGTAACCAAGGTTATCCGTCGAAAACCATATTATCTAATAGCTGTGTCCGCGACTTCGTCTGCGTAGAACCCCACGTAAAAAAAACAGTGATTAATAAAATCATCTGAATGTATTAAGTCCATTTGTTTATCTACTTTTTCTTTCGTACTTAACTCGAGCCGTCATTCAAATTACAATAACTTTTGATAAAATGGACCGATTTTAATGAAACAAACTTTAAGTTACTTTTGAGAATATGCTTTATTTGATTGTAAACCCGGTACATTAGCAGGGATGCGTGTTCATACAAACAGACAGACAGACAAACAGACATTTCTAAAAATGATTGAAATGTATTTTATTACTTATTCTTAGACACCTGCAACAATTTTTTCACGAAAATGGAAAAAGTACAGACACGTTATATTTACATTTCTTATTATTATATATATATATATATATATAATATATATATAGATTTTATCCATGTTCCACACATCATTCTTAAATCGTCTATTCTTACTCCTATTTACTTTAAGGAAGCTACAACCTATATGAAATTAAAAATGAATACTATATCTGAGATCGATATGCTCAGTGAAGGCTGGCACATCATAGAGAAATTTATATGACATTAATTTTACCATAACTCACCAATAGATTATGCTGTATTCTATCGTTATTAAGTTTTATATGAAATAAACAGGAAAGTCCGATTTGGATGAAATTTTGTGTGCGTATTCCAGTGCAGCCGAGAATGGTTTAGATTCACAATTGGTCCCGGTAGATTGCGCTGCGGTTGACTTTTAGGATTTTTTTTTTATCAGAGTAGGACAACGTTCGCCCGGCCCGCTTGTAATGTAATAATAATAATGTAAATTTAACGTGAAATGTAAATGTAAATTTCAGAAATTTATGAAACGAATAAAGTGATAATTTTATGCCTGTCGGTTTGTTTGTTTGTACATGCATCACTGCTAAATTATTATGTTTATTATAAAACCTTGTCAAGAAGATCATAAAACATATCATCGGGTGACATTTACTTTCTATTTCATTAAAATCGGTTTACTGAACCAAAAATTATTATAATTTGAATGACGACGCGAGATAAGTGTAGATAAGTACATGCACTAGTTTCATCCAAAAACCAGGTTATAGTATATCTCATCTTAAATTTCCTTTTAATACAAAATTATCCAAGTCTTAGAAAACTACGACTTTTATAAGCATTACGCGGTCCATCATGTGTATTTTATAAGCACTACGCGGTCCATCATGTGTCTTTTATAAGCACTACGCGGTCCATCATGTGTCTTTTATAAGCACTACGCGGTCCATCATGTGTCTTTTATAAGCACTACTTGGTCCATCATGTGTCTTTTATAAGCACTACTTGGTCCATCATGTGTCTTTTATAAGTCATGTGTATTTTATAAGCACTACGCGGTCCATCATGTATCTTTTATAAGCACTACGCGGTCCATCATGTCTTTTTTGGCGAATAAAAATGGAATAAGCGGTATATTACTCATGTTTCTTCCTTTGTAAATAAATATATGTTGTTATGATACTAAACAACATAGATAAAATTGCAGGTTTGAGCTATTATGAAATAAAAATCTAGCGAATTTGAACTCACGTAGAACAATACTCAAAGGGTAATATCGAAGAACTTTAACGCAAGTTCGTCATCGTTTGCATAAGATATCGTGGAGTTAATAAATAACATTAGTCAGTGCGCACAATGAGATTTATAAATGAAATATAACTTCGTGAGAAATAACCCTTCAATAATAAGTGAACACCCTCTAAATCTTCATTTCATAAACTTGCGAAGGCGCTCACTTACAGAGCAACCCTTTGCGTTGACTTAGCGCCTTGTTGCTGTTTAACTTAGCTCAAACTCTCCAATGTTATTATCGCGCTGTATGATACAGTTACACCATTAATAGCCATTCCGATATACACGTACGCATTTGTGAATCATGCAATTTCGATTGTATGATTCACAAATGAATATATGTATGAATAGCTTAGAATAGTTTAGCTTGGTCAGACACGACTTTTCCAGGTCAGCCCAAGCCGAGGTGTGCCGTGCCTTTTATTTAAAAAAGGGAGCGGGAAGAAAAAAAAAAAAATCTGGCAAAAGGGGCTAGCTGCGGGGAACTGTAAAAAAAAAATTAATAATTTTTTTGTTTCGAATGAATGTTTATTTCGTAGAAATTTCGTCCGTTGTAACTGTAGTCCGCGTGGAATAGGTACTTTGGGCTAACTAACACGCAGTGGAAGCTCACAAAAGAAAAAATATACCCGATTTTGAAACATTCTTCATTGATGCCCTTCGCCTATTAGTCTTAGCGTGATGATATATAGGCTTCCTCGAAAAATGAGCTATCTAACATGGAAAGAATTTTTCAGATCAGACCAGCAGTTCCTGAGATTAGCGCGTTCAACCAAACGAACCAACAAACAAACCGTCCAGCTTTATAATATTAGCGTAGATAGATATATGTAAAATTGTTTTTGTTATTATCATAATCATGTTAGAAGAGAAATTGATTTAAATTATTTGCATATGTATATAGAAGACTAGCTTTTCCTCGCGGTTTTACTCGCTTTAATGTAGATCTGACATGCTCCTGGGGAACAGCGTGTATGCAAAATGTTATAATTGTTTGTTGAGCATTTAATGCGTAAAAGCGTAACAAACAAACAAACAAACTCATAAGCGCATTTCGACGTTTAGCAAACAACACCACTTAAGACGAAAATTGGCGATTTTTACTTTTAAAAGTTATCGGATAAATATTTTCATGACGCGTCAAACTACATATAATATTTTGAACGTTTGAACGAATAAATACCCAAATTTCAATTCATATCACGAATTACTACATAAAGATTCAAACATTCAATAAAAAAAAAAACAGTTTTTTAACTCGCTCGTAAAATAAGTCAAATTGACTTACGCGTTTGCTAAGTGACGATTTCTAATATTAGTAGGAAGTAAGGATATACCCGAAGCAGTCAATATTCTATTCAGTTCAGTAAGTATAAAAATGTATACGATTACTACTGCTCTGTTCCTAAGAGAACATAGCGGTACATGACGTGTTTCAGCTGCCATCAGGAAAAGCGACCTATTTTCACTGACTTAGGATTGCGTCCCTTCGTAAATCGATTAAAAAGCAAAATGTTGCATTGACCACTTAATATCAAATGCTTCACAGGTCTGTTCGCTTCCTAATAGCATGAGAAATGTTAGGTACTAGTCGTCTAATCGCATAAATATCATCATTAAACATTACTAAACACACTGAGACGGATTTAAAAATCAGGTTTAAAAAAGTGTGTGTGTACTTATGTACACGCGTTAGAAGTTATACTTCTTTGGCGTAACAAGATAAAAATCTTTTCAAAAATTTTATCTTTCGCCTTATTCTACGTTTGTAGAAAAAACGACACTAACAATAGAAAAAAGGTATTTAATACATTGAAAGTTTTAATACAAAGAAATACAAACAACAAATACAAAGAAACAAAATGTTGATTATAGCTAACTTCAGGGTGTCGGTTTTTCGTGACGGTGTGCGCGCGCATCGTAAAAATTTACTTTAATCATTTTTCCCTAACGTGCCAAAAGAAATATAACTTCAAAAACATGCTATTATGTACACAATATATGTTTATAAACAAAACATTAACTAAAAATTTCTTACGTACAGTTTTAAAAAATCGTTATGGTAATGATTTGCCCTGATAGCTAAATATCGGTTACAACATTGTATGACGGTCTAAATGTTGCAAAAGGAAATAATAGGTAGAGGTATACGGCGAGTGCTTTGTGCGTGTCGTGTATTTATTACGTCCTCAGTTCAGTCGTTGAGAGACGAAATGTTAATATCGTAAATTATGCAGAAAAAATATTGCCGATGTGTGCCGTTTACATGGTCACTTATATCATCAAAGTATGACGGAATAACTTACACAGATGATGGTACCTACCTATAGGTAGGATGTATGAAAGGATGACCTTTGCCTATCTATACATATAGGTAATAAGCATGTAAATCTAACGTGTGTCTACTTTTTCGATTTTAGTGACAAAAATTGTTGCAGGTTTTTTTGGCGGGATTTTTTTTTATTAAGTAGGGATTTTTTTTTTTATAAAAAATTTTTTATATTATAAATAAAAATGGGGGGTTTTATAAAAGTTTTATGGGAAAAAGGGAAGGGAAGGAAAAAAAAACAAGGGAAAAATGGAAAAAAAAAAAAGGGAAATTAAAAAAAGGCCATATTAAAAAAAATAAAAAAAAAAAAAAAAACCCCAAAAGGAAAAAAAAAAAAAAAAAAGGAAAAAAAAAAAAAAAAAAAAAAAGGGGGGGAAAAAAAAAAAAAAAAATAATAATTTTCGTAAAACAAAGGGAACAAAAAAAAATAAAAAATAAAAAAAAATTTTTTAAAAAAAAAAAAAGGGGGGGAAGAAGAAAAAAAAAAAATAAAGAAAAAAAACCCCCCGGGCCACCACCACTTCAGCGACCGCGGTGCATTTAATTTGAAACCTTTTTAAATCAAGTATTCAATAGGTATTTAACTTTTTTGTAATAACACCGTATTTGTTTATTTGTTTGGTTGAACGCGCTAATCTCAGGAACTACTGGTCTGATTTGAAAAATTCTTTCAGTGTTAGATAGCTTATTTATTAAGAAAGGCTATACCATGCTAAGACCAATAGGAGCAGAGCGCCAATAAAGAATGTTTCAAAATCAGGGTTTTCTGCCTTTTGAGAGCTTCCGCTGCGTGTTAGCATTAGTCCAAAGTGACTATTCCACGCGAACGAAGTCGCGGACAGAAGCTAGTTAAAAATAAAAATGAGCTATGGTATATTTTTTATTGCTGTAGAGTAGACATATCCTATGAGGAGTATGTATTCCTGTCACTACCCCATTATTGTTAAATTATAAAAGTGTATACTTTTAACAGTTTAAATAACTTCTCTGTAATGAGAATCTGTTTATGAGTAAGATATATTGAATTATAAAGTATCACAATTAATGATTTCACGTGAATCTTGTACTCGTCTATAAAACACTATCCGGTTTCAGCAATGTTAAAGAGCGAAGTAAAGGCTTTGTATGCTGCGAAATCCAAAATAAATCTTGCGTAGCGGTCGCGAACGCCATTCGGTCTTGAAATATAAAAGTGTCCGGGGGCACTCAGCGGCCGGACTCTCATATTTTGTTATTTTATTTATATTAAAAGTAATGGTTCGCCGCGGCATAATGCTCTCGGTGGTTTTTTGCGCATTTTTCTCCTTATTTGTTGTCGTATATTTTCACTTAAATGACATAGGGACATGCCGTTTCTTGTTTTGGTTTTTGATACGAAATATAATTTCTCACTCACAAATTATTTTTTTATATTGCTGTTGACGAATATTTAATTGGTAATAATAACAAGAAATGATTATTTAAAGTTACTGTATTATTTTATCGTTTACATTTCTTGTCAATAGTGATAGGTACGTAAGGATAAATAATATTATCTAATACTATAATTTCTCACAACTAGAAAAAGAGAATATTAACAAGAACAAAGTATCACTTGTAGAACATCCGAAGGACTAGTCTTTGCGGTAGAAATTTCGACGTTGATATAGCTACATTTCATTTGCAATCGTTTTATGCTATCATAAACAAGAAATGCAAATATCTTGACTGTAAAGTGATGTAGGAAAAGGGTTCGTCGACTGAAGGAAGTGTGTTTTCTCGAAATGATTTCGTCCTAATGCATCGGCGATAGGGGTGAAATCTGTGTAGAATAAAGCGGTGTAGTAAGTGCGGGTTGACGGAGTCGAGTACGAGTTGAAGCGTGGGCCGTGGGGCAGACTGCTGTAGACCTAGACTCGATGGCGGTGGGCTTGGTTCGGTTCGGCACTGAGGTCCTGTGTCGCGGTGGTCGCCGCCGCCGCCACCGCCGCCGCTTTTCCGGGGAAGGCACTATCTCGAGTGCAGCGGGAGGCGGGTGACGCAGTCGCCACCCCTCGTAAATAACGCGCACTGGCGAGCCGGCGAAGCGCCCGTGCCAGATTCTACAGCTAGAAACAGTTAAACGCTCATAATTCTGTGCTGGTTAAGCTTATCTTTCTCTCGTGTAGGAAATTCCGTTTTACCGTCCCCCTCTCGCTTTTCTGTGTATACATTTTATTTGTTCCTGCACAACACGTTGTCGCGTCGCGTCGTGGCCGAAAGTTATAATTGTACTTTGACATAACATCGCAGCTTCCACATAAAGTTACTGCGACGTTTGCATTGTTGAAATAACTTGTTGGTTTCAGATACTTGCTCTACTTGATTTCCATAATTGTACATTTGTGTTAATAATATATTATTAAATTAATCCAAGGGATAGGATATTCATCCTAAATATATTAAAGTTAAAGATTCGTAAAACATATTCATGGTGGAACGTTGAAAAGGCATTTGAGTGTCGTGTTATAGAGCAGGGTGCTAGTTCGAGAGGGTGGGCGGGTTTTCGTTCAGTGCTAACCCGGTGTCATCCCTTCTTATCATAGCGAAGCGCATTGCCGTGGCGGGCTACAAACGTGGTGTTATAATAATTTTAATACCCAGGGTGGCACACCACACCCGGATTTCCGGCAGATACTTTTATAAGCGGTTTTCGCGTTCCCGAGGATCCACCGAGCTATGTCAGTGTTGTCACCCTCGCGTGCATGTCTTCAATCTCTATGCCGTTACTGAACACGCCCGGGGGATTTTTCAGTTTTGTTTTGAAATTTTATTCCAACATTTTCCCTTGTTTACACGATTTATTTTGTTAAGTGTTGGGAAATATTATATTTTAGTGAATATTTTCGTTTACTGATGTCTCATTTTATTCACATATTTTGTTAAGAAGTATGTCTAATAATTAGGTTAACATTGTTTTACAGATAATTATGATGTTTAGTTCTTACTTTAATTTCGAAAATATCCATCTTATACGAGATGAATTTGTCGAAAACTATTAATATAAAGAAAAAGTTCCCTTATTTGCCACAGTCGGAAGATAACACTATGCGAGATCAGCCAATTTGCCAAAATGGTTATAACAAATGACAGCAGTAATAGGAGCGCTTGAGTGGAACATTAATAGAGCGGCAGGTAGAGTAGGGCGGGCGGGCGACGGAGCTAACGAGCGTTTTTATCCAGGGCGGGCGGATGATGGATGGACCTACTTCCGACCGCGACGTCCGCACTTCCGCCGTTCCTTTTGTATATTTATCAACATTAATTTCAATGTGCTACAAGAAATATTTGCCTGTATTCCTCAACTATTGTTTTAGACGTTGACAAGTTTTGTTTAAAACAGATTCACTATATAACTCTATATAGATTCACTATAACTCATTTTAGGACACGCTACCGTTAAAATTTTTTCTCTATTCAGATCAAAAGATACATTGCGCGTTCTATTCAAACTTAGATACGCCAATTACTTTACCGATGTAAAAGATAACATGTGAAATAGTAGCCTATAGATACCCATACACTATACAAATATATACACGTCATTTTTAATATCTAAGTATTTGAATAGTAGTTGCTTTTAGTAAATTTAGTCCAATCTATATCTATCTATATATCTTATCTTATCTTACATATAGGTAATAAGAAGGTAAGTCTAACGTGTCTGTACTTTTTCGATTTTCGTGAAAGAATTATTACAGGTGTCTAAGAATAAGTAAAAGCATACATTTCAATCATTTTTAGAAATGTCTGTTTGTCTGGCTATCTGTCTGTCTGTGTGTTTGTATGAACACGCATCACTGCTAAAGTACTGGGTTCACAATAAAACTCATAGAAAAAAATCACAAAGCATATCCTTAGGAGTAACTTAGTCTTTGTTTAATTAAAAACGGTCCTCTATATCAAAAGTTATTGGAATTGTAATGGCACCGCGACTTAAGTATGAGAGAAAAGTAGGTAAGCAAATGGACTAAATACGTTCAGATGACTATATTAGTCATTGTTTTGTACATCAGGTTCCACGTGGACGAAGTCGCGGGTACAGCTGGTATTCTATATAGTTTTCATTAAATATATTCGAGGCGATATTATTTATTCTAAATGCATACATCAGTGTGTAGGTAGTTCTATGGAATAAGGATAATTACTCGTATACTGTAGACTGTAGGGCGTTTATTACCCTTCATTAATATCTACAATAACAAGTCCGTATTATGTTATTAGGTTTTTTATTATACTGTAATAAATATTGAATTTATTTGCTAAATCCATTTAGCAAGTCTAATATTTTTGTTAACATTTCCAAATTAAATAGATCGCGTGTTAAACAAAAAGATAATAAAAATTTGCATGCGACCGTAGCGACACAGCATTAAATAAACCATAACCAGTTTTAATAGATATTTATAGTAATAGAAAATAAATTTAAATTCCAATTTATAACATTATTACAGTTTATGCAGCGGTATGTGTAAATAGAAACCGCTTAATTGAATTTATGACTGCGTCCTCAAATGAATATGAGTGTTCGACTCGTCGTGTTTTATATTTAATGATAACTTATTAAGCATTCATTGCGGCTCCGTGGAACGGTGAGAACCTCGTAACATAAATTTTGCGTATTATTTACGTTGACAAGCATGCATTATGAAATTATAATGTCGTGATTGACATGCGCGAGGGTGCACACTCGCGGCTTCGAGACGTGTCCGATGTCGCTGTCACGTACGCGTTTGTACTAGATAGTTGCGTGATGGTCACTTAGGCAGGCATTTTAAATGGATGCGAACAAATTTGTGAACTCTTTCTCAACAACAGTACTTTGAGGAAAATTATTTATTTATAGCAGTGGTTCATTATTGTGTTATACATATTCTGCGTGCGATTTATTCTGAATATTGGCAGTTGGTTTCTTCGATTCGAACAGTGTTTCTGCATGATGAGAATGTATATATGCAGTAGTAACTGGTAAAGTAGGTTGTTATAAGACTCAATTTGTTGATACATACTAAAAATGTGGCCTCATTCGGTTTATTAATTTATTTACTTTCTGTTGTAAAATGGAATTTACTTTAGTATTATATTACGTATGCAGATGTATTTTGAGACAGAAATTAGTAGAATATAGCGTACATTTACACATAAATTAATGTATGTTAAAAATAAACTATTTGTACATATTTGTTTTCAGAATATAACCACAATGGCAGGTATTAATGAATTTGTTTATTAAAATTATTTTTTTTTATAATTTCAGGATTGTCTTACTTATTACATAATTAAAAAAGAAAAACATTAATTGTATTTACAGGATATGGTTCCAAAAAATAGTAATTGGTAAGAAATTTATATCTATCTGCGTAATATATATTGTTTGAATACTATTGTAACAAAGACTCTCTCTACTTCCTTAATATAAGTTGAATTTAAGCTGCTTACTTCCGTGGATAGATTCGCGCTAGTCGAAATAAAGCGAGCCAATCAATATTAACACGCCGCAAACAGCGTAAATTGTTGCCTAATGCTACACTCACACTAGAACATACTTATACACACATGCTTTTACATAGATCAGACTATCAAACGAGTCTACGCTACCCAGGGTGCTCTCTCATCTCCTCAGTACAGAAGGAGTTTTTGCATACATTATTTGCATAAATTATTATATTATAATGCGTATACACTTAGTATATATCTATGTATTTATTATGACACATAGTTTGACATTTATTCGGAGTTAGTTACACAACTCAATTGTTATTTTATTTGTGCACTTCAGGCACATTATATTTTATTAGAAAAGCAATATTATATTTTCAGTTCAGTTCGCTGCCAACCACAAGCGAATGAATAATATAGTTCATTATCAACTATTAGCAGCTGATGATGGTAACCATTTTAGTAATAAACTGTTATAAAATGTGTATATCGTATCTACCTCCTACCAATACCATCTCTTTCTTCATAGTCGTTTAAGCCGGATTTTAACGAACGAACTATGGATTTTTTTTATTATTATTTTGATAAATTTAGATATTTAAAAATATTACCAACTATTATTATTAATTAATTATTATAAAATAGTGATTATTAGCAACTAGCTGTGCCCGTGACTCCGTCCGTGTGGAAACTAATGTAAAAAACAGTGACTAATAAAATCATCTGAAGTTCATTTACTTTTTTCGTCTCGAACTGACGACGCTATTGACCTAGCAATGTCTTAACAGCTTTACCGGACTACTAAGGCGAGCGCTTAAGACACTCAGCCGATTTTATTTGACAACTAGCTCAAGAGTGCACAGCACACCTCGGCTTGGGCTGTTGCCTGATACATGGAATTCGCGACCTATCTGAGCTAAGCTAATCTACGCTAACTATTCATACATATATGAGTAGTTGAAACTTATATGTGTACCAGGCATACATACCTCAACAACTCTTATATATATTTCGTATCGGATAATTTTCTAAACTCTTTCAGTTTGATAAGGGAAATAAAATAAAACTCTTCCACTTGCATGTGTAAGCGTATATGCGTGCACGTGTGTGGAGGTGATATGTGTAATGTTGTCAACTTGTCACAGTGATGTAAGATTTTGTGTCACTGTATCGCGCGAGCAGCGTACTCAAGGACTCCACGCCGAGGGAACGGACCTGGGGGCCTAATCTGGTGTGCGGGAGCGAAACTTACCCCCAGCGAAAGTTCATTTACTTATCTATTAAACTCTACTACTTAAGTCACGTCGTCATTAAAATTACAATAACTTTTAATAGGATGTACCGATTTTAACGAAACTAGGACTAAATGTCACTTGACGATATGCTTTATGATTTTCATGATGAGGTTTTATCGTGAACACAGTACTTTAGCAGTGATACGTATTCAAACAAACAGACAGACATTTCTAAAAATCATTGAAACGTATTTAATTGCTAATTCCAAGATACCTGCAACAATTTTATTGACAACAATATAAAAAGTACACACACGTTAGATTTATATTCTTATTATATGTATAGATATTATAATTTTCACTATATTTTTATAACGCTTTGTTTATCTGTTATATGTATGTCGTTTATCTGTGTAGTAGTAGAATAATTAGACTCATCTCAGGTGTTCCATATCATCCTGTGTTTGATACATATTACATTTACACAAGGAGCACACGTTTACAGATCGGGCTCGTTCAGAAACGCACGCACACAGCGTTCCCCGCCCGGCCTGTAATAACTCGGAACCACAATAAATCAATGTGATTAATGTCATTAAGCACTGTGTGCCGGCCTCTCTATATTCCGTCAATATGCACTGTTTTACGACTTGCCGCGCCACGATAATTAGTCAGCTTTGTTAGTACCGTGAACGAATATACAAGTCTAATCAAATCAATTCCCGACATGTATTATATAAATAAAAATATGTAAACGACCGAAATTTGCATTACCAACAAATGTTACACGAAAAACGGAACATCAAATGTGACAAGTCAGATGAGATCAAAGCGAATTTATAATGGAACGTTCATAAATACGTCACTAATGCAAAAATGGATCTGCTATCTCTCAAACAGTTAACGTGTTCCAGAGTGAGAGGCGAGAGAATCTTACATGTTTATCACATATCTTGTTTGATGGATAGCTGTAATTATAAAGATTAGAACGGCATCGCAAATCATGGGAACGGCGCGGCGCGGTTAGGACGTACTAACTTAGTTGACATTCGTATCTTTGCTTCAGATCTCGATTGTTGATTACAGACTATATAGTTGTGTCGGAGGACTAGACTCATACTTTATTTCATCTCTCGTTTCAAATGATCACGGCACGATGCGCGGTTACAATGTTACGAAGGTATTGGAGTCCCGGTACTGTGGTAGTACATTTCGATAGGTGACTTAAAGTTCGATTAGAATGCGTGTATATTAATTTTAAATTATAAGAAATGATGCTCCCATACTTCTCATATAACATACACGATGATATTTGTTTTAAACATTTTAAAATTCAATACGAAACCGATTCGTAGGTAGAACAAGGTCAAAAATCCGTTGAAAAGTAAATTTGAAATCAGCTGTTATTTTAAAACGTCGATATTCCAGTATCTCGTATAGTTATTACTTACAAATAATTTACGATTGTTAAAATATTTTCATATGGTATTTTCAGTTGATTATCTTAAATCGATTGTAGATCTATATCATTCCTTCCAACAGTATCACCAATAGTCAATCAAGTAATTCCAAATACACTATCTCGGACTATTATCGAAGGTGTAATTATCTATTACGCTATTATTGTACATATACTAATACTATGTATATCAGTTAATATATCAACACATCTATATGATTCATTATAGTAATTGAAACTAACTAACCAGCAACATAACATTTTTTTTGTGTATATCCTGACTTTGACTGATCTCACTACATACTTTATTTAACCTGTGTAATATCATTGACCTAGTTAGCTTTCTCGTCTGAAACGGCATGAGTCGGTGTAAAGATTTCAAACATACATTGATACGCGTTATACGGGAGGTTAATCAGATCATTAAATTTTATTTATTCGAAGATATCTGGGTATCCATAAAAATAGATTTTATAGGATAATTTGTTCGGCGAAGGAGGCGAACGAGGTGGCTGTGGCCATTGTGGCGACAGTACAGATGCCGATGACCATTTCCGTTGCACGGTTCTGCTGCAAAGTTCGCAATCAAATAAATATTTCGGCACAATTAAGAAAACGCCGACGAGGGTAGCACTCGTGACAACCGTCCAACAGCGCACTGAGAAAACTCCGCGCTTTCTTATGCTTTGTATATATTTTGCTGCTCTACAATCAACAAATCGTATTTACGATTAGACGTGTTTATTCATGAACGATATTATTTAAAAGATAGTTGAGGTGAACAGACCCAGTTTCTAAAATTTGCCATTATGAAGTAGTTAATAAATGTAGTATTAACAATGTCTAGTAATCATTCCAATACTCTAACAAGATGGTGGCTCCCTTGTTAGAAATTTTCTGGGAGTTTTTGTGACATCTCAGAAATCATGCTCCGCTGTATTATTTCCCTACCACTTCAGTTGTTCACAATAACGGAATTATATTACGTAAAACACCACCAATATTACAAAATATAGAGTTAAAAAATACAAGATAATATGAATAAAATATAAGATCCACTACATGACATGCAGATCCCGCCAAAGACTCTCTTATCAAGGTTACAAATAAGGCTTTGCTTTTTCATATATAATATACAGTGATAATAAAATTTAACAGAATGTTATAGGAAATAATGTGAGTTCAAGAGTTAAATTTTAAATCTACCTATATAAATACAATTTAATTGCCAGATGTAAGCGCATCATTTTAGGTTTGCGTGAATTGATTGAAATATCATACGGATAGGTGAAAATTTTGAGTTAAAAATCTCCACACCAAAAATTCAGTGAATGAGACATACTTAAGTCTTTAGAGAGACTTCGAAAATATTGTCAGAATGAAGTTCATTTGTTTATTTTGGTGTTTTATTTAATTCCATGATCTTACTATAAATGAAAGATTCAGGCTGATATTATTCGAGCAGCTAGTAAAATAGTAAAAGAGATTCCATAATTATTCCAAATAAAACGTGTAGCTCGTATAAAATAGCAAAATCTTTTTCATGATAACGAATTCACTGTTATCCGCTAGTATCTAATAAAATACATGATTTATTTGAAAAAATAATAACGTTTATCTACTTGACCTTTAGCCAGATTTATAACAACTAATTAGTAACATGTTCTAAATAAACAAATCATTCATTTTATACTACCTATATGAGGAACACGTTTAACGAGCGTATTTTTATTACAAATATTTATTATTTCGAGTATTGCAAAGAAGAAAGTTTTGGTAAGTGTTAGAAGCCACTCCACGCATTACCGAGTGCGTATTCTTCGCTCTGCCCACATCCGCTGAAGTATTTTGTTTATTGCTAATGCGATTTAATTTTTTATTGCTTTTTATTTATCTTTATTCAGCGATTGCGGTTTATTGTATTAAAATAAATAAGAATTCTTGACTTTTTAATTTTATTTTCGACGCAGTACACGACAACGCCGCGAGAGGAGAAAGAAATAAATTTTAATAAGCGTTTGTTTTTTAAGGCGTGATTCTTCAGTTAAAAGCGATTTATTTTTTATATAAACTTGAAGATAAACCGTATTCATTAGAGATCGACTGGAAAGGGACTAAAATAAAAATATACACAGGCAAGATGGTGTTGTCGTGGAGTTATTGTCGTTAATCAGGCCTTCTCTCGGAGGCATGTTGATTGGGCGGTGCGGCGTGCTTGCCTGCTCCCCGGCATTGTTCTCTTTATTAACATTTGACTTAATTATACCAATCATATACTCTACTTTTTCATTAACTTAACATTGTATTGACACGATATCGGAGTTTACTACTATCCGGTTAAGGTTGCAATTACATAAACGTTTATTGTTTCCGTTCTATTATAACTTACTTACGTACTGGAATATCGTAATGTTGTTTTATTACTTTAATATAGTTCTACTCATTCTCCTATCCTTTTTTTTTAATTTACATTACCTATACTAACTTTTATGTTTTCCACAATACCGCAGATTAGCGGGAAGAAAATGCTATGCTATTAAGCTCGCCATTGTACAAACTAAAAAGTGCAATACAGTATTCATTCATTCGCTCCTGTATAAGGACATAAAATATATACATCGAATATTTCATGTAACTAAGCATATAATTAGTTGTAAAAGACATACTTTTCATACCTAAATTAATAATACAGGAAATTTTATTTTTAACATTATTTTCATTATGTTTGACTATACAGTAGAAACTCGATTATCCGGCCCTCAGTTATACGGATTCGCGATTATCCGGACTACCAACCGTGACCTATGTATTGTGCAAATTACCAAATACATACTGTAAACAAATTATTCCCATATACGTACCAAAATATTTTATATCATGATTAAGGCTGCAACATTTTAGTATTACATGATGTAATCTAAGAAAATTTGTATGTACTTGCATAAATAAGTGCATACATCCTATGTTGGAAATGTATCTCTTTATAATTTCTTAATAAACATTGATTTTTATTGATATGTATACGTATTAAATATTAAATAAACGCATAAAATTATGTACATATTATGTACTACATATGCACAAAACCAAAGAAGGTTTGTCTTCTTCTTTTTCTTGTTTTGCCTCCGCAGTAGCATTTGCCAGTGTCAATGTTTTGTTTCAATGGACAGTACAACATATTTTACACAATAAGTGTCGTGTGATTATTACAATTTTCCAACAAGATGGTGGCTCTCTTGTTAGAACTTTTCAAGGGGTTTTTGTGGCATCTCAGAATTCATTGTCTGTGGTATTATTTTCTATTCACTTCACTTATGCACAGTAACCGAACTGTATTACTTAAAAAACCGCCAATTTTACAAATATAGAGTCAAATAACACAAGATTATGAATAAAATACAAAAATCCACTACATGACAGACCAAAATCCCGCCAAAAGCTCAAGGTCTGTCATACATGCGATTATCCGGACTTTCGATTATCCGAATGCCTAACGACAACAATTAGTCCGGTTAACCGAGTTTCTACTGTATAATCAAATATTATTTTATATGCATACTATTGTAATGGGTTTTTATAATGATTTGATAAAAATTAATATAAGAAAGAAATTTAATGAATAAAAACATAAATACGTTATTTTTTCTTGGACAACAGCACTGTATAGATGTTAATATACTCTGGAGGTATCCTTTACTACAGTTGTTGTGTCTGTTGCGATTATCATATAATAAATGCTAACAGTTTTGAAATAACTTTTATTATAATATTAAGTCTTTTTTGGTCAGTTGTAACGACTTTTTCCAGAATTTCAAAATATAGAAACCCAAACTTACATTACACGGATTTCTGCTTGAAGTAAATAAGTAAGTTTATGAATAATCAAATTCTTTTTATAGTTATTACATAATTCGTTAAAACTACTGAATTATGTCTTTAAATGTACATCAATATGTAGATTAAATGTATTATGTTCGTATAATTACGTAATTAGTTGCTAAATGTGCTAAAAATAAAATCAAACCCATATCTTAACATTGAATCGTGTCTTTCAGAAATATATTATTGAGACATAGTTCTCAGAATTCGTTAACATCGGACTTGTCCACATTGACTTACTTAACGGAAATACATAAATAATGTTTATCGATCGATCATCGCGGAGCCATACTGACACACTCGTTAGATTTATGCCTTCATTGTCAGCGCCGTAAACTAGATCTCCATAAAAGGGACATTTCCTATTTAAAATTTATATGAAAAGACAATGGTTGACAAAAACTCGGCGCCTCCACGCGATGCTAACCAGCCGCTCGTGAGCAACTCGGCGCCAACTGCCAAATCTCTATCGGGCATGCGTAAATTACGCCTTTTTACCTGGATTCCTGTTTTGACATATTTAAGGCATTACTAATAATTATGAGTGCTCCGTTCGGTAAGCGTCGCCTGTGTGCGTGCCAGTTAGTTTTGACACTATCTTAATGACGGACGTCGGGTGACAATAAATATTGAAACGTTATCGGTTGCCTATTTGAGCTTGAGTCAGTCGGGCCTGAATCCTAAAATAGACCGCCCAGATTGATGTATGTATGTGATTCGTGTTTGTCTTAAGTATAAATTACCTGAAAGCCATTCTTATTTAGTTTACCTTCACAAATATTGAGTTAAGGATAACATAAGACGATTAATGAAGGGTTTTTAATCTTTGACTTTGTTTATAATTATTGTAGAAAGTCTGAGCAAGTAATGCAAAAGTGCTGTCAAGATATTAGTGGAGAGATACAATCCTTATATTTAAAGGTTCTAAATTTGTGGTGTGTTAATTTGGTAGGTGGTAGAGCCACGCTGTATCTGTTTCTGGTTTCAGCATGAATGGGTCGGCTCGCCCGGGATAGTAATACCCGACCCACAGAAAACCGACTTGAAGCAACAGTGCTCGCGTTGTTGCGTTTCGTTCGGTCAGTGAGAACGCCGAAGGCCCCCCCTTCTCTTCCTCTCCTCCCCCAAACACAAGATGGCAACGCACTTGTGACTCCCCTGGTGTTGCAAGTGTCTATGGACGGTGGTGATCACTTAACATCAGGTGACCCACCTGTTCATTTGCCTCCTATGATATATAAAAAAAAATAGATTGAATGATGACAATAACGTAGAGTGTATGTATTCCTTTAAATTAAAACACTATTCTATTTTTATTTTTTTTAACTGATTCGGCAAAATGATTGCAAGGTACCTGATGGAAAGTACAGTATAATCCATAAATAACGCCGACTGTCGGTGTTAAATAACAACGCCAATCGTCGCTATCATGCCAACTTGCACTTGAGCCTCTTCACGCCTTGTTAGAAGGACCCCATGTCATAAGAGGAAGAGAACACACTGGCTGGGAGGCATTCCACATCTCCATAGTACGATACAGATAAGAATTTTTGGAAAAAAACTTCTTCGTTCTTGTCGGGATGGTTGCTATTCTGAATCAGTGGAGACGCGTACCCGTCCGTGTAGTTCTGTAGTGGAAAGGAGAAGATGGGTTGAGTTTAACTCTTAAGTAAACTTTTTCGATTCGTTTACATAGATACCTGGCATTTACTATTTGATTACATATTGTTAATGTTTTATAGGTAAGTACAGGATTATTAATTATATCTTTAGTTGAATAACATATTTTCAAAATTTCAGGATATAATTTCACATATAGATATTTAATTCTAAACTAAAAAGAGGCTTGTATTATGGCAATTAAGTTGAATTATTCTCATCATACAAAAGTCCGTCATGTACGGGCAGCAAACTAGCGACCTTTCGACTCAATAGTAGGGCTTACTCCCACTAAGCTACGAGGCAAATTACGAATAATAATAATGAATCATAACATTAATCTCCATTAGTATTTTATATTACAACAACCCGTTAATAGCGTATTGATGTATAAAAAACATTTACGAAACCCACAATGAGCAGAATGACACTCTAAACTTATATTAACTTACATAACATACATACATAAGTTAGTATATGACCGATATATGCCAAAAGGCAGCAAACAGGTTTATCATCATATGGGCTCCCATCGAAAATCAACGCTACACTGCTGCAGTACTACACGTATTTGCTGAATGGGTTTGACAATTGTTAGACATTTCATTTTTTTTCATGTTTCAAATTTATCTAATTTTTTTTGTCTAATTTGTTTGTCTAATTTAAGTTAATTGTATGGTTGTTCCAACAATAAAGTATTTCTTTCTTTCTAAAAGATTTTAACATTTCACTCCGTTATTCTGGCAACTGTATCAATTTGTCACCACGAAGGTAATGTAATAATATAGATACAGAAATAGGTATAAAGAGCAATAGGTGGCTAATTGCAAGAGATGGGGTGAATCAGGGTGATTGCAGAGGTTAGGGTCGCGCACATCTGCTGTTATGTCCTCCCACACATTGTACCCGTTGTTGACTCTCGTCCAGTTTTAATTGTAATTCGATATCTGTCATACGGCATACATAAAAATACTTTACTATAGGGTAAAATATAGAAAAGTTAAATATGGAATTTAACAATTTTATTAAAATGATTTAAAACAGCTCTTGTTTGCGGATTCACTCTTGTTAATGTATTAAAAGATTTTTTGTATTCCTCCGGAACCCTACGTACCCTATGGTCTTTTCTATAGATCTGACAACGTTTATGCAAAAATTCATGACGATCTATTGAGTAGTTAAGGTGTGAAAACGCAACAAACAAAGACGCATACAAATTTATATTAGGTCTTTACCTATGAAATTGCCGTTTTGTATGAAAAAATTTAAACGAATTTTTTTCATGTATTTTTTATTTGTATTAATCGAAGTAATCACCCATGCAATCAATGCATCTTTGCCAACGCAGTGGCAGTTTATTGATGCCCTTCTTAAAGAAATCGGCTGGACGGGAGGCAACAAATTCCTCAAAGGCATTTTGCACTGCCTCTCGGGTATTGAATTTTTTTCTCGCCAAGGACTTATCCAATTTCTGGAAAAAGTAGTAGTCTGTAGGCGCAAGATCTGGTGAGTAGGGCGGATGACGGAGAACTTCCAACCCCAGTTCTTGCAACTTGGAGACCGTCTGCTGTGCAGTATGAGGTAGCGCGTTGTCGTGCAGGAGCAGCGGAGACGAGCGATTGACCAATGCTGGTTGGAGATGTGCCAGCTTCTCCATCATTGTGTTCAGTTCTTCACAGTACACATCTGCAGTAATGCTCACCCCGTTTGGTAAGAAGCTGTGATGAATCACACCGGCGCTAGACCATGAAACAGTGACCATCACTTTTCTAGTGGTAAGTTTTCGTTTAGGGCATTGTTTAGGTGCTGAACCAGAATCCAACCAACTTGCTGAGTTGCGCTTGTGGTTATCAAACAGAATCCATTTTTCATCGCAGGTAACAATGCGGTTCAAAATTCCTTCATTTGTGTGTCTGTTGAGCACTGCAAGGCACGTCTCGACGCGTACTTCGCGCTGGCGATCATTGAGTTCATGGGGCACCCATTTGTCAAGCTTTTTTACCTTGCCAAATTGACGCAAATGGACAAATATTGTTTTGACGCTAACGTCGAAAGCTGCGGCTAATTCAGCCGTAGATTGTGTATCATCAGCTTCCACAATCGCCTTTAACTCGTCATTGTTGACCAAAGTCTTCGGACGACCGCGAGGTTCATTTTTCAGGTCGAAATTCCCAGAACGGAAGCGAGCAAACCAATAACAAGGTGGTGCGTTGGTTTGTAGTGTTAGATCCGTAAACGTCGTTGATGTTGCGTGCCGCTTGTACCGCGTTACTGCCACGACGGTACTCATATTCCATAATTACTCTAATTTTTAACGTATCCATGATGACAAAAAAGATTGAAATGCGATGAAAATGTAACACTAATCAATAAATAAATGACTACTTTTGGAAAAAGAATTCCATGTTTTTAAAATAAAATTAATTTGAAATTAGAATTCTTAGCCAAACAAAAATTATTTTGATTTGAAATGGCCAGTACTGCAGAACGGCAATTTCATAGGTAAAGACCTATTAATATTAGTTGGTATACAAGGAAAACTTCAGTTGTTTTGTAGTCCGGTGAAGCTGTTAAGACCTTGGTAGGTCAATAGCGTAGTCTGTTCGAAAAAAAAAAACTTATAAATCCGGTTAAGTCTCTAAAAATTGTTTTATTATATATTTTTTTTAATATTCAGTTATATTTGACCTCGTAATAATATTTTTTATGAAAAAAATGTGAATAAATAAATAATAGGCGCGTTATTTATTTTTGACATTCCGAAAATTTAGTATTCATAATAACAAAGGTCGTACGTGAAAAATACAAAGATAAAATAATGAGAGAAAAAAACAAATACATTTGAAAGTAATCATGTGTTTTGTGAGTTTCGGGTAGTATGAATAAATCAGATAGCGAGTAGGGGCTCGGGGCTTCGGGGGCCGGGGCGAGGTCCCGACTGAGTTATAAAACCTTTCAAAAGGTTAACTGAAAGAATCGCACGTAAATATTAAGGGTTTACGACATCCTATTCAGTCATTAGAGATCGCCTTTTGTTTATAACCGCATCGTAGACTCGCGATAACATCGGATACTCATTATTTATGTGAATTTTGACAACATCCACGGGTTAGTGTGATACTAAAATAAGGTTATTTATGGCGAGCACAGACGGTACCTGCTCATAAATTAAATGATCGAATTAAGACAAAGGATAGTATCAATGAGCTCCAACAATGTTCGCTTTATTATCTTCACGAAATTAAATTATACGTATATCTTTTATTTATATAAAAATAAAGTCTTTTATCACGGCACATAGTTTAAGGCGATTCCTAGAAAATTTCATTCGGTAATAGTTATTTGTTACTATTAATAGAAATATGTTTTAATTCCGAAATACTATTGTAAAACATCGAGAAAAGACTATGATGATTGTAAATAGTTTTTTATGGTAACCTATAGGAGAGAATAACAAGAAATAATCTCTTAATTTGTAATATTCCTAGGCTATTTATTCAACTTCTTATACGCACTTAAATCAACAAATATAACTAATATAGTTAATTTGTTATTTTTGGGGTTATGGACGACAAACTATTTTATTTTGTTTTTTTTTTTAGGTTTAGGTCAATTGTAAGTTTCGATGAACCTCAAATATATGTGTATACAGTTGCTTCTTTTTCGAAATTTAAGTCAAAATAATTAACTTAGTAAGTTTTTTTATGATTGAATATAGCACTACAGTTTTCAATTGGGATAAACACGGTTATAATATAACGTAAGCACAAAATCTCGTAAGACTCATGAGTGAATCTACGCTACTCAAAAGAAGCGACGACGTTCGCTTAGTGGTAATCCGTCTGTTCGACGTATCGGTGATTGTATATTCGAATAAAACGAAGAGCTTTTAAAAATATAATATAACCATTACATGATGAAAGTCTTTTTCGCCTGCTCTCCTATGTAAATCGACAGGTGTATCTTAAAGATCGTTTTTTTTTACTTTATAAGTTTTAAGCTTTGGCCACATACTCATTTGATGTTAACTCAAGATGAGTTCTAAAATGGTAATACTTTAAACCTTGACACGGACTGGCTCTCAAGTTTATCTCCTGAAATACACATGAGGGTGACAGATTTTGAAGTTGAGGGTGGTAGCTAGCGATGCGGTCTTACAAATCTCCCTACGACTATGCTATGGTTCCATCATGACGTATTCCTTGACCGAAAGCACTGGCTCATTCGCAAAGATTCGAATCTGTGTCGACATACACAATGTCCAAACACGCTAATCACTGAACCATCATCGTTTAATGAACATTTAATATTATATGACGGTAGCTGTTGCCAAGGAATCGTTTTCATGATTCTTTTTTTCTCGAAATGACTACGCTATTGGCCTAGCAAGGCCTTACAGCTTCACCGGACTACTAAGGCGAGAGCTTAAGGCACTCAGCCGATTTTTTTTTGGCAACTAGCTCAAGGGTGCACGGCACACCTCGGCTTGGGCTGTTACCTAGTTCATGCAATTCACGACGTAACTGAGCTAACCTAAGCTAAGCTACATATTCATACTTATATGAGTTATTTCATGAAATAAGTTTTATTCTTTTGTGAGAACTATATGTTTCTTCAGGATTAATTGCGCACTGTCTTTTATTTTTTTTCTTGTAATTTGGTTACTACTACTATAGTCTTATAACCTTCGATAGATACTAAATTACCTCTGTTAAACTTTATGATTACTGACTAGCCATTATGGGATGTCGTAATGATACGTACTCTACGCAATAAGGACTCAAAGTAATCCTCCATTTGTATATTTCATCATAACTCCTATAACTCTTAGATATAGGTACCTATAAGTTATGCTGCTTAGCCACTGTAAAAAATTGTAATGATATTTAGTCTAGATAATACTTAGAGAAGTCTTCTTCATGTAGTCCGGTAAAGCTGTTAAGGCTATACTAGCCCAATAGTGTAGTCAATTCGAAAAAAAAAAGTCTTCTACTGTCAATAATAATTTCGTCATAATGGGTTAAGCCGTTTCATATTTTAATCCACGTAAATTGTAGACACTTCAATTTTATTTATAGATTCTACTGAAACGTTATCTATTCGTATCTTCGATAATATTATAAAAAAATTATCTTAGTGCAGCATTTCTCAAACTATGAGTCGCGAAAACGGATATTCGGTAGTCTTTGAAAAATAGGACGATACAAACAGCCCGGCTAACCGTCTACAAATTAAAATGTCAAAAGCAGGTCAATAATTCATTGGTTTATCAGAAGATACGTCGCTGAAAATGAGTTTCAATCGCGAATAGTTAACGAAATCTTTTCTTTATGAACATCAAAGATGTGTCCTGAATTTGGAGGTTTTTATTAGGTGATTCCTTACCAAATCATCTTGGGAACCACTGTCTTCACTAGTTTTTATAAAACAATGTCCTCTATCACGTTTGTTTGTCTCTCTGCCTGTTCGCGATTTGCTCAAAAACTACTAAAACGGATTTTTATGTGGTTTTCACCAGTAGATGAAGTGATTCATGAGGAAAGTTTAGGTTTATAATTTGTCAACATTTTTTTATCAAGGCGGGATAAACAAACATAATAATTCTAAACAAGTGTAGACAACTTAAATCTTTGTTCCAATTTAATAAAATATATAAAATCAATTGTCAGTGCATTTTTCTCCATGATTGCATGAAAGTGGAAGGGTTTTATGTTTTTCCCTTATCGAACTGAAATAGTTTAGAAAAAATTATCCGACACAAAATACATATAAGAGTTGTTGAGGTATGTATGCTTGGTACACATATATGTTTCAATAACTCATATAAGTATGAATATGTAGCTTAGTTAGTTAGCTCAGATAGGTCGCGAATTGCATGAGTCAGGCAACAGCTCAAGCTGAGGTGTACCGTGCACCCTTGAGCTAGTTGTCAAATAAAATCGGCTGAGTGCCTTAAGCGCTCGCCTTAGTAGCCCGGTGAAGCTGTTAAGACCTTTCTAGGTCGATAGCGTAATTTATTCGAGAAAAAAATGCTCCATGATTGTTTTAATTATCATTACTAGAATTAATAGTCACTTCCCTGTTGTTCTACAAAATGAAGTGCTAAAATTGCTGGTGTTCTTAATTGGCTATATTATTATGATAGTGTAGACAATAGCCTAAACGTTAGTTCTATTATGTCGAAAACTAAATATGTTATTAAATAAAGTAAGTAAGTTCGTAATAAATACCCGGAAACCATTGTCAATATTCGGTAGCAAAAATTTACCATTAATAGGCTTCACATAGACAAGGGTGGATGAAATACGGTTAATGATAAATCCACAAATGAGATTTGCCGGACGTATGGCCACTCTAAACCGTGGCTCCATTGTCACTGGACACTATCACCTTATATTACACAGATCAGCCAAATATGGTACACGATACATGGTGTAGTTTAACCGGTTTGTAATACGACACACTCGTTTACATTAACTAAATATGACAAAGTTGAATAAATTATTTTATTGTAGTCTATTTATTAGCCTCATAATGCGTTTTTTTGTTTAAATTAATTACCTACTCTAAAAAAATTACACAAATACATTTGTATTGTTTGTGCTTTTTGACGGTAATCTACGCATGTAAATAGAATTTAAGTGTCTGTTTTTTGTCCCAGTATTGCTCCACAAGGGCTGAATTATTTTTGACAAGACTTTCAATGATATACATAATTATTTTAATATTACACCTCGTTTTACGCTTTACCATTAAAGCTAGGTAAAATTAATAAAATTCAACGCAGGTAACCCTAAATCAGTAAAAGAGTTATTGATGTTGAGTAGGAACGATAAAATTATAACCGATAAAACAAAAGACAACCCATAACTACTTCAAATAAAATGGTCCTATGAAAGTGCAAAACCATTTTCACGAGAACTGTAACGCGGGTAATAAATAGCTTATTATTCAATAAAGCATTTCCCATACATTTTGATTTAAATGGATACTAACTGTGCCCGCGATCCCGTTCTTGTGGAATCTAATGTAAAAAATCAGTGATTAATAAAATTATCTGAGTATATAAGTCCATTTACTTATACGAATCGTACTTAAGTCGCGTCGTCATTAAAATTACAATAACTTTTGATAGAGTCAACCGATTTTAATGAAACTAAAACTAAATGTTACTCCAGGATATTGATTATGGTTTTCTAGGTAAGGTTTTATCGTGAACGTAGTACTGTAGCAGTGATGCGTGTTCGAACAAGCAGACAGACAGATAGATAGACATACATTTTAAAAAATGATGGAAATGTATTTTATTACTTATTCCAAGCCACCCGCAACAATTTTTATCACAAAAACCTAAAAAGTACAGACGTTAGATTTACTTGCTTATTATGTGTATAGATTATTCATTTGTTTGTTTTACATTATTTTTCAATATTAACACCCTGTAGTCTATGTAGTGTAGGTGGTGATGATCCAGATGGACGCGGGTCAGCAGCTGTGCGGTAATTAAGAGGTGGCCGCTGGAAGTGGCATGCGCCAGCGCACAATGCGGTTCAATTGAATGAGAATAATCTTTGCACCCACGCGTCTTTTGTGTGCGTGGGTGGACCGATGACCGGTCGCTGTACTGCTGGCATGCTGCTCTACTTTACAATTATTGTTTTTATTATACATTTTCTAGCAAAATAGTTCAATCTCAATTACATTTTACCTATTTAATTATTACTGGAGTTGAAAATTTGCCACAGTTATATTCCAGGTTATTTGGCGTAATATAATTTAATTGAAAAGTGAATATGGCGGTAAAGAAGCATTATTAAATTTTAACCGTAATAGTATTTTAAAATATATCGATTAGCAGACATCTTACATAGAAACAATAATGTAAAGATAAATATTAGTATATTTGAGATTAGTAATACCAAAGTCGTGTGACCGAGCATAATGAAAATTGAACACCTAAACGTTATTAAGTAAAAAGGTTTCTATGCGACTTCTTTTTGTATAAGTCACCACTAGATGTTGCTAAGCTATATTTCATTTATTTGAAATTTTGTAAAGACGAATTCGCCGGTGGTAACTATTACTTTTTTCATGTTTTAGCAGGTAAACGAGCAGGTAGGTCACTTGATGTTAAGTAATCACCACCGTCCATGTACACTAACAACACCATGTGAGTCGAAAGTGCGTTGCCAGCCAGTGTTTGCGAGAAAGGAAGGGAGGGGGGAGGTGGAGGGAGAGGAGGGGCGAGAGGAGGGGGTGAGGAGAGGAGGGGCGAGAGGAAGGGGCGAGGAGAGGAGGGGGAGAGGAGAGGTGAGGGGAGGTGGGCCTTCGGCGCTCTCACTGACCGAACGAAACGAAACAATGCAAGCACTGTTACCTTACGCCGGTTTTCTATGTATTTATGAGAATCGTACCTATTAGAGAAATCACGATTCAAAGTAGAGCATCATTCAAAGCGATGCCACAGTCGTGAAATCAAACAATTATTGCAAAAATTGCTTTAATGATATATTGGCGAGCATTTCTAATGGTCACTAGGGTAAAGAGTGATTCGACCCGGAATCGAACTGAGCCGTCATAACGTCCTCCAAAATACAATGACGACTCTTTCGATGATTTATATCTTAATTGTACTCGATGTATACATTCCGTTACGGGCATTTTTTGTATTATTATTGTCATAATTCTTAAGATTACCGTTATTTGACGAATGTTGATAATTTGATTAGGATTTTTTTTTTCGAACTGACTACGCTCTTGACCTGGACAGGTCTTTACAGCTCCACCGGACAACTAAGGCGAGCGCTTAAGGCACTTAGCCAATTTTATTTTGGCAACTAGCTCAAGGGTGCGCGGCACACCTCGGTTTGGGCTGTCGCCTGTTTTATGCAATATTCGCGACCTATCTGAACTAAGCTAAGCTACGCTACTTACTCATACGTATATAAGTTATTGAAACATGCATGTGTACCACGCATGCATGCCTCAATAACTTATATGTATTTTGTGTCGGATAAATTTCTCGAAACTGTATAAGTTTGGATAGGGTATAAAATAAAGATATAAACTCATCCATTTATTATTTCTGAAATGTCATTTGGATTTGTTCAGGAACTTTTTATTATTTTGTAAGATTTGTGTATTTAGTGTGTATATCAATACTTCCTTGATTGTAATCTAGTTTCAAAATGTCTTGTCATATTGATAGATTAATTCGTATTTAAATTACTAAACTAATAGGAAGCTATATTATTCGTAAGTGCATAGGATTTATTCTAATATAATTAATTATTGGGTGTTTTGTAATTGACTGTCGTTGGTGATTGCTAGTAAAGAGTAACTTAAAAATAATTATTTAAAAAATCTTACATTTTTCTTTTATTTACCTTAATTATAGATAATTAAGATGCTCTCCGTATAGGGGTGGGCCAAGTAATACAAAGTTTTAAGACGGCCATATAATACAATCATTACATAGTATAAAACAAAGTCCCCTACCGCGTCTGTCTGTCTGTTTGCGATAAACTCAAAAACTACTGAACGGATTTTCATACGGTTTTCACCAGTGGATAAAGTGATTCATGAGGAAGGTTTTGGTATATAATTCGTCAGGGTTTTTTTTTTATAATCAGGGCGGGACAACGTCTGCCGGGCCCGCTAGTTAATATATAGAAATTAGCGGTTTAAACGCATTTTTCTATACCAAAAAAGGATGACAATATTATAACTATTTTGTTTTTATAAATAAACGCTGAACTGCCTCTTGTAACAGTGCACGACGTAAATTTTTGCGTATGTATGAATTGTCTACTCAAGCGAAAATTATTTATAAAATATTGTGCAATTTGGGGATTTAAGAAAGCAAACTGAGAAAACTATCCTATGTTTGAGTTCTAAAGAAAACGAACAGTGTTTCCTTTCTTTTATTACTTTTTCCTAAGCCAGAGGTTTTGAACCATCGGTCTGTAATTGTTTATGTAGACATCAAGATAAAATAAGAACCTTATTAGATATGTGTTTAAAATTAATAATTAGGTAGGTATTTATATGGATTTGTGAATATTTTTTTTACAAAACTAACATTATTTATAATTATAGGATCTATATTGTAACTAGTAGACTCGGTAGGCAGACGTTCTGCCAAATACCCTAATTATAGTATATCATGAATATAAAAAAATAGAATATCAAAATATTGAGAGGTGTTAGGAGCCTGAAAACTTGGGTTTATATTTTTTGTGAGAAATAAAAAAATAGATAAAAAAGTTTAAGTTAAGTGATTTGTAAGCTAAAACAAAACAATCTATATCTCGACAACAGCGCCACTTAGCGATGTCAACAATAGCTTAAAAATGGTTCAGATGAGGCCTTAAGATCAGAAACAATAATCAGCCATGCCATTTAGAAGAAAAAACATTACGAACAAACGTATTTCGTAAGTATAATATACTAGCCTCTACCCGCGACTTCGTTGACGTGGAATAGTTACTTTGGTCTAACGCTAACACTCAGTGGAGGAAGCTCTCAAGAGAAAAAAATACCCCGATTTTGAAACATTCTTCAATGGTGTTCCGCTCCTATTGGTCTTAGCGTGATATATAGCCTATAACCTTCCTCGATAAATGAGCTATATAACACTGAAAGAATCGGACCAGTAATTTTGAGATTACCCCCTACAACGTCACAAACTTTACCTCTTTATAATATTAGTATAGAAGTATAGATATAGATTATTGCATTAACAAAGTATATTAAATTGAAGACATATTTCAGTTCTATTTTGCCATTTCGAACTTTGTGCACGAATTGGATAAACGGTCGGGTTTTTACACTATATACAACTCCATTATATAATTTATGCGTATATTGTATAGCTGTGTAAATAAATTTGTATGTGTATAAAGTCAAAAGAGGTTCTTGATAAATTATTACGCATTATCAATAGTTTATCTATTATATGATAGTGATAGTTGAACAGGTTACATCGCGCTTCACTGCTATGTAAATGTAATCTCTAAGTGGTTTGCACTGTTGTTACATCAGAGTGGAGATACGGGAGATGGCAGGCTTTAAACAAATAAACTCCTTTCAGAAGGAGTACGGTGATTCACGTATTTTAAAACTAGCCTAGAGTACATAAACTGCATGATAAAATATTTCAGTATCGCCTATTAAACTTTGTCATACATTATCGGATTATAGTGGTCTCTTTTACATATTCTTCGTTTGTTTCTGAGTTGTTCCTATAAAAATTATATGAGCGTAATCCTTATTGGGCAAACTGTTATTACATTAACTGCATCCGAAAGGCTATTATAGAGTGGATCAATATGTGAACGATAGTGATGTCTGGAATTGACTCCTCTGCATCCACTAAAAACGGTATTGTAACGTATAATGTATTCGAAATATATATATGTTAAAAAGATGTACCCGATCGAGTTTCTTGCCGGTTCTTCTCGATGACGGTTGTTTTCCGTACCGGTGGTAGTTTTGACGTTCATAAGCGCCTTATTAGGGCCTAAATCGAATAAAGTATTTTTGATTTGATTTGAAAATAATCTAGTAGGTACTATAGTTGGATAGATTTATGTAAATATTTTAAGTAAAATAATACTTATTTGTGCTTATAGAGAGATATTGTGAGGCAAGAATCCTGCAGTTATGACTTCCTTGATACAAGAAAACGCCTGCAGAGAGAGTATACAACGATACTATAACGGTATTAACCTTTAAAATTTATGACGTAATATTCTAATAATAAAAAAATCCGCCCTGGTAATAAAAAAACGTTGACAAATTATATACTTAAACCTTCCTCATTAATCACTTTATCTACTGGTGAAAACCGCATGAAAATCCGTTCAGTCGTTTTTGAGTTTATTGCAAACAGACAGACGTGGAAGAGGACTTTGTTTTATAATATGTAGTGATTATCTTAATTATGCTTGTGAGAACATTTTTGCACTAAAAAAAAGTACCAATATTTACAACGTTATAAGTTTTTTTTAAATAAAATAATATTACATTATTTTCTTGAGGAACATATTATATAGTTAGTTCAAAATGAAGTTTCACATGGAAATTCAAATTTTTTTGGAAGGGTTAATTAAATATGTACGTCGTGGCAATACGTAAGTATTACTATTATATGATTATTTTAATATAATTTTTATTGTAAATTTGAATACGTATGTGAGTATCAAAAATGCGCAGAACATCTGAATACGCCAAAGGCATTTAGGGTTCGACTCACTATTGATATCAATACGAGGGAGTGACTGTAATATTAAAGTTATTTATTGCAAATCGTTTCCTTTCCCCATTTTTACTTCAAATAATATTATTTTTTATAGTCTACAAGATAATAAGTGATTTTTATAAAATTTTTGTGTTCATTTGACTCTTAGATTTGTAGAATATTAATTACTAATAACATCGTTTCTCCTATATTATATCTATCTCTAGACTAAGATTTCTTACTCATTTGTTTTAGAAAATAGTGTATATAGTTTTTGTATCATGCCACTTTCCTCTACAACTCAGTATTCACACGTTCCGTACAAATGTACCTACATATATTTTATTATATTAATTCTTCACACAATCTATTCATACCTTTTTTATTTTCCTTTATACCTATGCCTATCCGTCTACATTCGTACTTATTACTGCTACATAGCCTTCATTTGTCTTATGACATACCCTTTAGTGGATTTTGGCTTAGAATTTTAATGGTTTCTTTAGAAGTGAGGACAAAAAAATCTATCTATATTATTGTAACTCATAGATATCGAACTTTACATTTTTACAACATTATTAAATTTAACGTTGATGATGCTACAAGTTATAGTTTTATAAGAGCTTTATAAACTGTTAAGATATATCATCGATATAGTTAAATAAGCAGAATTCAGTGACAGAAAGCAGACGTTTAGAGCGGTGACAATGTATACGAGGGGAGTGTGTTTGCTCGCCGCGGTACGCGTATGAATAAAGATATTCCCGTTATTTGTAGTACAGATGTCATGTAATTTCATTGTGTCGTACAATATTTAGTGTAAACACGCGGGGAGATTCCGCCGGGACCAGATAAGATCTCATAGTTCCGATGTGTTCCAAATGTGCGTCTCTTACGCCGTGATAAAAACGGAATTTTACGGTATTCCAAAAAAATGTGTTTATAGCTAATAAGGGATTTGTGCACAATAATTTGCTATAATATAAAAGAGATTAATCTGTGTTGACATAAATACGATAGAAATCGTGTATTATTATAGATTTGGGCACCTCATGTTATGAAATTGTGAAGAAAAAAGTTATATTTATAGTTTTTCCCATTTATCAAATGTGATTATTGTTCATCACAATAACAAGTAACTTATTAACCAAAAATAAATAAATCACATGAATTCCATCAACTGAGCGAGGCCTGTATCTAAGGTAATAAGGTCTACTAAGTTCTCCTTCCTCAAAAATCGAAACAATCTGGTATACAAAGAAATTACAAAAACACGCAAAATACATTTCAACTGGCATTTTGGGTATGTTGAAATGTTCCGAATAATGAATTCCAGAATTCATTAAACCTGCAAACAAAAGTCCGTAAAATTTTCTGAAACAAGGTTGGAATGTGTTTTAAACTTTAAATATTGCCTGCTCATGTCTCATGGTTGAGAAATCCTCCATACAATGTGAATAATTTATAATTCTGTCCATCCTCCTCCTACTCGTTCATTGAACTAATAACTAAACTTGTCAAACCCATAGATTGAATTAACAAATTTTAACTTTTCGAAATGCGAACGTGTAAAATATTTACGCTCTTCTCCTGTCACGGCACAATTTGCGAAGCCGCAGGGAAACATCGATATTGTGTTAATAAAATCACGTCAGTCATAGGCAATCGGGACAAGCCCAGCAAACATGAGCCCTCCATTAAATGATAATCCTGCCAATTTATCGACGGAACAAAAAATACGCACATTGTGTTGTGACTTGTCGAACATGAAAATTATTTTATATAAACACATTGAATATTCCCGGGTCGCGACCTCGCCGATTGACGCTCGCCGCTCGCAGATTACTCGTATTCCCCATCTTCCCCGATTGTCATCTGCTGACATATTTTTTAAAATAGGGCGACCGGTAATGGAATAATAATAAACTGGAATTTACTTTTTGGTGATTCAAAAACAGAAAGGGGTGTTAACGTATCGGTCGCAGTCGACTGTTTTCATTGTCGTCCATCCGACCAATACTGTGTAATCAACGGTTGGATAAAATGAAATGGAATTCAGTCTGAGCTATTTGTCGCATGTTTGACAGCAATAACAGGGTTCGTCGCGCATTAAAGCCACCATATGTCGGTCATATCAAATTTATTTCTATTATTTTATTGGTTTGGTCGCCGATGATTGCGTTCATTACACTTATTGGAAGTCAGAGTGAATTTGAATTTATAGTCGGTGATATCAACGATACGTTGATGACTATAACAAAGTGAACAAAGTAATAAAGGTAATAAATTGCTTTCACCTTATTATCTAATAATGTTTGTTTCATACCTAAATATTAAGGTGAAAGACAGAAATATCTATATGTATAACGTGGAATTATCATTTTAAAATAAATACAAATGAATCAGTCGCTATTTGTATTGTATTATCAAAAATATTCAGGGTATTAACATAAAAGTATAACTCTATTAAAAACAGTACAATAGCTCCATCAACGGTACAGGCTTAGTATCATCCATTTAAATAACGTTTTTAAATAAATACTGCGTAGATAATAGTAACAATGCAATATTTTGTCAACTGCCGACTCCGGCTTGCGGAGAGTGCACCACACCGTGAAGCGGAAAATCCTCGGGACATTGGAGGACATTTTTTGTGGGTTAATATCCGCACGACATTGTCAACTGGCTATTTAATACATCATGTAACATAATACATTAAATGTTACTAGATTTGTGCAAAATTTGAAATCGTTACGCACACTGATTCTGGTTATTAGTATGAGTCTATTGGATTATTATGGCTGGTTCAGGCGAATGAAGGTTGCCATTATTCCTCTCTTAATCTTTGTGCTTTTATATTCAACATCGAAATAAGAAAGTTGAAATGTTTTAATGTATACACTAGAATTCGTGGAATTGAAATTCCTTCTAGTAAAAACAAAATGATGATGGAAAGTCGAATGTTTTTATAGCTAATATTAATTAGGTAAATATTGATTCTACGGCAAATGTAAAATATTTTTCGAATGCGAGGCTTATTGTGGTACGCACTATTTAAATTACATTTGAACAAATAATTAAGAAACAAATTAAAAGAAAATTGATTATGAAGTAAATAAATGCGTTCCATAACATAAACATTTTAAAATCGTAGTAGGTTTATTGTCACTTCTAGCGTTCTAGCATTCTAATGATTTAAAATTGAAAAGGAAAAACGAGGAACGATCATACAAATCTAGTAGGTACTGGTCTACCAACACTGCTGTATAATAAAACATTAGCTTACAGATAATAATTTGGGAAATGGATAATTATAAGTATATGTAGAATTGAACAAAAAAAAACATAAAAAAAGGACTGTCGACAGAAGTGAAAACTCAAAAGTAAGGAATCTAAGCTGCGTTCTCTTTTTAAAATTTTTATATGAATTATGGTGTGAGTAATTTAAATTTAATAATTTGTAAATTGAAATTATTATCATTAAAAATATATACTTTTCAATAATATTAACTCATCAAACATACGATGGGCTAGATAATGTCAATACAAAATATCAATTTTAGATATATAGAGGCCGTTATACTACGCGTCGCTAGTGTGAGGCATGCGGCGCAAGCGCAATACGGTCGATCACGCTTACTAGCATGTCATGACGCGAAATTATAAATTTGTCTCCTGCCAAAAAGTGCCGCTCAACGCGCCTAAAGAATTTTTCACTTCAATAAAATTGTTATGTTTATAATTTCCGGTATTTCTGTATTACAGTGAGGTTTTAGACCACACCCTCAAACTCAAGAAATTCAATAGTTTTGTTTGAGCACAACAGCAGTAATTCTCTATTGAAACGCAATAAAACAAGATATGACAAAAATATCGGATTTCATAAAGCTTTGGTTTTGTCATACGTAATATTATATTGAAGGGACATTACGTTTGTCTTTTGTTATGAGTCTATTCTATGTCGGTTTGCGGTTAATGCACCGTTGAACGTGCTCCGAGTTTCAACATGAACCTAAAGTAGTTGGACTTTTTTTATCTTATGACATAGTTTTTTTTTTATGGCATAGCAGGCAAACGAGCAGGTGGATCACCTGATGTTAAGTGATCACCACCGTTCATAGACACTAACAACACCAGGGGAGGCGAAAGTGCGTTGCCAGCCTGTGTTTGGGGGAAAGGAAGGGAGGGAGGAGAGGAAAGGAGAGGGGAGGAGAGGTGGGCCTCCGGCGCAATAATGAAAGCACTGTTACTTCACGTCGATTTTCTATGAGAGGGTGGTACTACCTTGGACGAGCCGACCCATTCATGCGAAAACCAATATTAGCTTTAGCGTGGCTCTACCACCACTAAAATCATTACATAGTATAAAATAAAGTCAGTCCCCTACCGCGTCTGTCTGTCTGTCTGTTCGTGATAAACTCAAAAAGTACTGAACGGATCTTTATGCGGTTTTCACCAGTGGATAAAATGATTCACGAGGAACGTTTTGGTATATAATTTGTCCAGGATTTTTTTTATAATCAGGGCGGGACAACGTATGCCGGGCCCGCTAGTATTATATATATTATAAAATATTATATTAAGTACATTAATAAACAACAAAATCATATTCTTCAAGACTATCTATCTATCTTTCAAGACTTCAGCTCATTCTGTATTTTTAATTAGAGAAATAATTATCATCTTTTAGTCTAGAATTCAACATTATAATAATTAATAGTGACTTTGAAGATACAAGAGGTCTTTCTAATAAGATCTTAGACCATAAACGTATTACGTTAAGAATTTCATATACAATTTCTTGCGGAACAGACAAGCGGTAATTTTTTGTATAGTCACAAAATTTAATGAAAATTAAAATATGGGTATCTTTATAATAATATTTCTGAGTCATTGTTTCATTAGTTCCTTATACAGTGTAAGTGAGCACTGAGGTAGTTATATGGTGGGTTAAGATTCCACATATGTTGCTGATGATAAACCTCATTTGACACACTGTTAGTATTTATATATCAATTGTATACGCTACATGTTACTGTAAGTGACGTGCGTGTCGTACTTACGGTTGTTTTTGAAAGACCATTTCTATAATTGTACATGTTCTAATAATTGTATATTTGTTTAATACAATTTTAAATACACATGCGAAGGAGCGGTTACAGCTAGTATTAGTTATAATTATAAAAAATAATGAGATATTATAATGAAAGTTGCAAGAATATTAAAAACAATACTTAACGAATGTCGTGGAAGAGAAGCCAGGTATTCAGAATTAGCATAAAAAGAGCAGTTATTGCTTTGAGCCAGTGGCTAATGAAAAGGAAATTATGAAGTATTGGGACCGCTTGACAATGGTGACAAATTCTTTTAAGTTCTTTACATAAGGCTCATAAACAAAACGCACACAACGCAACTCCTTCGTTTTGTTGTTCGGGTCGCTTTAATTACTAACGCGACTATTGTGAACTGGAATTGAAGGCAAGTTATGCTGAAAGGCATTGAAGGGGTTTGAATAAGTTTCCGAAAAATGATTGATGGCTGTGTTTGTTGAATAGTAAGTAGTAGAAATGTAGAGAACTCGATATTTATACTTACATTGCTTATGTGATATTTTGTATTTGGAATGTATATTACATTTATTTTGTATGATTTTTCTGTTGTTGTGTTGTTGTTATGATTTGTTTTATTGTGAGCCCAGTACTTTAGCAGTGATGCGTGTTCATACAAACAGGCAGACAGACAGATAGGTAAACTTACAGACATTTCTAAAAATGATTGAAATATAGTCTATTGCTTATTCCTAGACACCTACAACATTTTTTTTTCACGAAAATCGAAATAGTACCGACATGTTAGATGTACATTGTTATTATATGTATAGATATAATTTTTGTAATTACATATAAATAGTGTCTCTAGTTTGGACATCGCAAAAGCTTTTATGATAGGCGTTGTGTTCTTGGATTTAAAAAAATACAGGTTTATGTGATTTCAACCTTGAAAATTTATGTCTTACATAGTAAAAGGTTGAATAAAAGTTATCATCAATTTCTACTCTCTTAATAAAGAGTTATAGGTGAAATCGAGTGTGTCGTGACGCTAATGGTATAGTGTAAGATATAGCCTTGTTAGTTTGACTTCTTACAACTTGTTATAACGTCGGTGTAAACACGCGTGACGGTGCTGTATCACGTGATCGCACACGCGAACCTGCTGTCGCGGACGACGCGACGGATCCGACGCTCATCCCCCACACAATTATAAATGCGAATACAGTGTATAAACCTTTATTTGTTTGTAAATCACGCGAAACTTTACATTCTAATACAAGACTCATACATTGAGTAAATATTTTTAATATTTCAGATTATCTAATGCATATGAGCATTACAGTTTTTGAAGTGACACGTTCTTATCGGAGGGCTTTGTAATTCTGATCCGCAACCTTTTTGTGTGACAAACACGGCGAGGGCAAACACTGTGTCGGGTAGAGTAGGAGCAGTGTTTCACTTGGTTTTTTTTTTTCGAACTAACTATGTTATTGTCCTAGCAAGGCCTTAACAGCTTCATCGGATTACAATTACTGTTTCACTTGCCTTCTGGTACTTATTTGGGAACAGTGAGACATAAGCTCTTTTCGCTTTCTTTTTGAAGATTTCATTTCTATCGCGTGTAAAGTAGCGGCATGTATTTTTTTTATTTCAAAAATTTTCGACGTATCTATTTCTCATCTTTTTTTGGGCAATACAAAAATATGTTAGCAGTAAACAGTCATAGAACTTTAATTATCAGTACACCTAAGTACTCTTATAAATTTTTCAACTTACAAGATTCGTTGTACAGGATAACTGCTATTTTTGGTACCTCTATACATAACAACACATTATCAGTCCTTTAATATTTACGTACAGCGTTCTCAAGTCCTTTATTTGGGCTTTCTTATTCAAAGCACTGCAGTCGCACACGCCGTGCTGACGCTTACTGTTTGATATCTTAGACAAAATTTAACCTAGTAAAATTGTACTTGTGATGTCACGCTTTCTGCACATTAAGCAAAAAATAATTAATAAAGTATTGCTAAATAAAGATGATTATAATATTATTTATATGAATAAGTTATATTTTATTGATAAAAAACGAATTATTCGCGTGGGTGTGTAGCACAGTTGCGTGCTGAGACTGCGTGAGGCGGACACATTCGAGATGGTGCATCACATTGCCACCCTAATTAATATAAGATCTCAATTAAATTGCGACACATAACGAGGAACGGAATTTTTGCACAGTCACTTAATTTATATGGGCTGCGTTTTGTCACAGAATAAGGCGATATCCACAAAGCATCAGTAAACTTGTTCTTCGATGTCGCATGCGAGGTAAAATAAATAAAATAAAATGTTATATATATTTTATGATCAATCGATGCGGCGTTAAGGTACAGCATTATGGTAATTATTATTAATCAGTATCACCTCGATATTAAAGTTTTATGATGCTAGAGTTACATTCCCAAAATATTTAAATTAAGTATGTAATAAAATCAAAAGGATTTCATTACTTATACAATTTAAAACGAATTTCCGTTTAAAGTAAGAATTATCGTTTATTTAATTACTTTTAAATCAAGTAAGGTTACTATAATTTAATTTAATTCTTATTTAATTGATGGTGATTTTTGTGTTTTATTTGTAAAGATTCCATCAAAATTATTTACCTTAAAACAATAATAAATTAATGTGATTTATTGACTATGGAAAGTGCGACAATTTTTTTAAAGAATAAATACTGAGTGTTTATTACTTTTTAAGATAGTTTTATTATTATTAAGTTAAAATTGTTATCCAACTTTTACACTTTTACATCAAGATCTTTATATTGTACGTCTTATAAGCTTATACACTATTCGAGTAAATAGCTACACCAATATTACCAAATGAACATTCAATAATTATTGATGCTATATTAGTAATGAATTATATTCTGTTATCTATATTAATAAGCCTGTAATTCTACCTGTATACATATTATTTTTGCAAAATATTGTAATTGGTAGGTTATTATAAAGGATACTGACCACAAATGTGACTTGATTTTTTTGTTGTTAGTCTGTATGTCCGGATTAATCTAAAAACAGCTTGACCGGAACAGAAGGTCTGTTTTTCTCAATTGATAAAATTATCCAAGCGACTTTTAGAAATTAATTTTTGTGTTTTATTATAACATGATTTTGATAACTATGTGTACACGGCAAGTATGTGGCGTTAAGAAATTGATGGGCCATTAGAATTGTTAATAGTAGTACTTTTAAATTTCGTAAATAATACTACAAATGAGAATTTTTTTGTCCTCAACTAATTTTAATATAACCGATTTTAATGAAATTTTATGCACAGAGAGATATATTCTTTAGAGATAGTTCCATTTTCACTCCGTTTATCCATCCATAATAACTATCAATAATATTTTTTTAAATTACTAACACTTTAATAACATAAAACAACTATTACTGCGTAAAATAAGAGTACGGAACCGCGGACAGCTGCTAGTTAAGACAAATTTCAATAGCTTTACGAGATGACTACTAATCGCAAATTAACGTGGTCGATGTAATTCGTAAACTGTTCTTTTTAATTTATTCTTTATTTTTAGGGACAACTTTTTTTCGATTTTAATACAATATTTTGAGCTTTAATGTATAATTTTGATATTTCTTGTGTTTGTGTGCGTGTGTTCGGATGTATTAAGCTCATGATTGCCTGTTGAAATCTTTCTGCATTGACACGCTAACCCCAGAGAGGTACTGGCTCTCAACTGCACTATCAGAATTCATGTACAGGTGATTGTAGATATCCAATCTGAAGGTGATGATAGCTAGCTTTAGGGACGATAGGAAAACTGCCCAGTGAAGCTGTAGAGGCCTGTCCAGCCAACAATTCGAAAAAAAAAATTCGATGATTTGAACCTGCGTCAATCGACACAGTAATACAACCATAAACACAAAATAAATCCACATGAGATCACCTCTCACACACGTGCACATACATACACATGGTGGAAGGGTTTTGTTTTTTTCCCTTATCGAACTGAATCGAGTAGTTTAGTTCGTTTTATTTCCGATATATACGTATGCGTTTATGAACCATGCAATTTCAATTGTATGACTCACAAACGAATATATGTATGAATAGCTTAGAATAGTTTGGCTAAGTCAGATCGGGATTTTTTCGGAAACAGCCCAAGGCGAGGTGTGCCGTACACCCTTGATCATGTTACCTAAGCAAAATCGGCTGAGTGCCTTAAGCGCTCGCCTTAGTAGTTCGGTGAAGCTGTCAAGGCCATAAGGCTAATAGCATAGTCAGTTCGAGAAAAAAAAATCCTTTATGTTGTGTTACTTTTTATATTAAAACTAGCGGACCGGGCGGACGTTGTCCTGCCTTGATAATAAAAAAAATCCTAAAAGTCAACTGCAGCGCCACCTACCGGGTCCAATTGTGAATCTAAACCATTCTCGGATCTCCACGAACACACACAAAAAATTTCATCAAAATCGGTCCAGTCGTTTAGGAGGAGTTCAGTCACATACACACGCACACAAGAAATATATATATTAAGATTATTATTGTAAGTCACGGTAACTGGCGCACTTTTATTATGACCATAAAATATTTAACTATTGCAGTTATAAATGATCACTCTTCTGTTAATTATGCTCGCTACATCTCTCTTTATTTGTGATGGCAGGTACTGAAAGCGACCAGCAAAGTCTTGACCAAGTTTTGAATCGTAATATTTCGGTCTCAGATTACCGGTGCCGATAACGTGTCATCTCACCTTTTTACAGGATCGAATCTGGTTAAATATGAAAAATTGTTAACAATAATGTAAAAAAAATATAAACGTATTCAGCGATACTTGTATAATATATTGTTAATAGTATAGTTGTATGTAGAAACTTCATGTTAGGTGGTAGAGCCACGCTGAAACTATTACTGGTTTCAGCATAAATGGGTCGGCTCACCCGGGGTAGTACCACCCTCTCACAGAAAACCGACGTGAAGTAACAGTGCTTGCATTGTTGCGTTTCGTTCGGTCAGTGAGAGCGCCGGACACCCACCTCCCCTCCCCTTCCACTTTCCCCTTCCCTTCCTCCCCCCTCCCTACACAGGCTGGCAACGCACTTGCGACTCCCCTGGTGTTGCAAGTGTCTATGGATGGTGGTGATCACTTACATCAGGTGACCCACCTGTTCGTTTGCCTCCTATGATATAAAAAAAAAAAAATAATAATCTCACAGTTTATTTAAAACAGAATTGTATTCAAATTTAATTAATATTGCTAGTATGCTGAAAACATAGCAGTGCTTACTAATATTATAATTCCCATTACTTGTCTACAATTTTGAAACAAAGGTTTATATTAAAAATTTCTTACTAATCATAGAACTTATTGAATGGATTATCTATAGGTAATATTTGTAATTAAATCCGTCTCGATTTTTTGTACACGTTTTCTAATAAGCCGATTAATTTGAAGTTTGAAACTTTTCTTTTTTTTGTGCCTGAGTACACACCTGTAGTAGCCCTGGTGGAAGGCCACACGCGGTTCGGCCAGTAGGGGGAGAACGGGCGGTGCGCGGGGGGTTGTGATTTCATTCATGTTGTTAGATTGGACCGCTCATAACTTAACTGCTAATTTATTCGTTTTCATTCCAATCCAGTTTTAGTACATTCTGTGTATCAACCTAAGAAAAGTTTAAATGGATTTAAAACGATTTTAAACAACGTTTTTTTATTAAAGTCAAACAGATGCGGTCAAAGTTTTAATAAAAGTACTATTGATGATGGTAATAATGGCATATTAATACATACTAGTGGGCGTCCAGTGGTCTACATTCGACCATAGTTCATTGATTTTTTTAAACTTTGAACTTTATTGGGGTTCTTTTGGCAATAATCTATAATCAAAGGTTTCATCATGTTTGTTATTTGCCACTTTTATTAAATTATATAAATATTAAACTAAATGAAAATTGAAATTAATTATAAATTTGAAATAAAAAACAGGCGTTCACATAAGGTGGTAAGACTCACAAATTCTAAGTAAATATAGCTTTACGAAAATAAAGAATTTTATCGCAACTTACTACACAGTTTTCAATTAGTTTTACACGACACCATCTGGTATTTCTGGATGATATTGAATCAAATGTAGTCTGTAGATTATGAGGAATAGGGATATGCCCAGTATCATCGTTTGGAAAAGTAATGGATACACAATAGAATAAAAACGATGAATCCAAAACAAAGATGTTTTAATACTACCATTAACTTTTGAAAATGAATTCATTTTTGTTCAAAATTCATCATCAATTGGATTAAATATAATTGCTACATCAGGTTGAACTGCATCATTGTAACCGCAGAAATCTAAGTTATAGATTACTTCCATAAGCAAACAAATTTTCTTATTTTGATTTTACATAACATTTTTTGGCTCATTTTTTATTGAATCATTTGAAGTGAGTTCACCACATTAAATTATTGACATTGACTTTGCTAATATTGCTTTACTCTTATGACAACATGAAGTGAAAGCAGTCCTGTCACCTAAAAATTTTGACATTCAATAAGACCAAAGAGAATAATGATTATTTCAGTGGTTCCATAAATTTACTAAAGATAAATTATTTATCAATTAATTATTAATGTATATTATGAATTTACATATTATATTATTATGAAATTAACCTACAGTTTGACCAGTTCATTTCAAACGCCATGTAAGGCATGCAACGTCAGTCATGTTAAAAATATTGAAAAGTTAATTGGAACGTAAAACTAAAATGACGGATGTCAATAAGTCTTTCATTTACGTGTGTGCATATGTTGTGTAAAATTCAAGCACTAGTGTGAGTAATGCATATTTTAATTAATTTAATGTATTTCTAATTCATTTTATATTAAAAAATAGCTTTCTGCACTTCTCCTCCATATAAACTTTAACTGTGCCAAATTTCACGTTCATCCGTTCGCGCAATTCGCTTAAAAAGGGATACAACATTTTGGCTTCACGTATTAACATATAAGATTTAAAGTTTTGGTCATTAAAAATTAAAGTTATGTGTTTATAATGGCTAAAGGAATGAACTAGACGTATATCACTTTTAATTATGCTATTTTAATTTTGTATTTTTTTTTATTTTACTTATAATATTTTCCAACAATACATTATACATAAAACAATCTTAAATCGAATTTGATACATAATTTACTTGAAAAATTATGAGTTATGAACTCACTTTATTGAGGGAAAACATCATAAGTAAAATATAAAAAAATAACAAAATTAAAATAGCATAATTAAAAGTGATATACGCCTAGTTTATTAAAATAACCTTTATGAGCATATAACTTAAATTTACCGCATCATTTTATACATAACAAAATAATTAAGGTTGGTTTTTATATATCTATGTTTATTAATATAAGTTCTAAACTTTGTTTGTCTTTAGGAGATAATCTCTGGAAATACTAGTCCGATTCTAAAAATCAATTCACTAATAGGGAACAACATAATAGTGTGGTTAATTAATTACAAAGTCATGGCGGTCGAGTTATTTCATCGCCAAAATATCGAGTCGATGTCCGGAAATCGAACCCCGAGACGTATTACCTAATTTTTCGTTAAATTTGTAACAAAAACTCGAGAAAACCTGAATATGAGAAATGGTTGGTCAAAAGTGGAAAATATTAGAACTGTAGATTTACCTTTGTTTGAAAATGAAAGTCTCTTTTAGACTGGCTGGCTGGCTTCATTTTTCAGGTCGAAATTCCCAGAACGGAAGCGAGCAAACCAATAACAGGTGGTGCGTTGGTTTATAGTGTTAGCTCCGTAAACGTCGTTGATGTTGCGTGCCGCTTGTGCCGCGTTGTTGCCACGACGGTACTCATATTCCATAATTACTCGAATTTTTAACGTATCCATGATGACAAAAAAGATTGAAATGCGATGAAAATGTAACACTAATCAATAAACAAATGACTACTTTTGGAAAAAGAATTCCATGTTTTTAAAATAAAATTAATTTGAAATTAGAATTCTTAGCCAAACAAAAATTATTTTGATTTGAAATGGCCAGTACTGCAGAACGGCAATTTCATAGGTAAAGACCTATATATAAAGCTGAAGAGTTTGTTTGTTCGTTTGTTGTCGCGCTAATCTCCGGAACTACTTCCAATTTGAGAAAATCTTTCGGTTTTAGATAGCTCATTTATCGAGGAAGGCTTTAAGCTATACATCATCACGCTAAGACGAATAGGAGCGGAGCACCAATGACGAATGTTCCAAAATCGGGCATTTTTTTCCTTTTGAGAGCTTTCGCTGCGTGTTAGCGTTAGTATTATATACGTTGCCATGGTAACGTGGTAAGTTTCTGTCGCAAACATTTTCGAAGTATATTTTGTGTTCCTATTCAAAAAGTTTATTCTACGTTAGTTTTATTTGAATTTTTTTATTTGTAATCTATTACGTATTATAAAAATAAATTGTGTGTATGTAAAATAGAAAAAACAAATTTTTGATGAATGGATATGACTACAAAAAAAAGGTGTGTGTGCGAATCACACACGATAGAAGTGAAACTTCAGTAAATCGACAAAAGAATGAGATGAATATATAACAAGGGTAGGATAATTACAAAGATTATTTGTTTAAAAATGAAAGTATTTTGATTAATTTTAAAAGAAATTTTCACTTCAATAAAATAATAAACTTACGATAAAATTTCTTTACGTTTTAAACTAGTTACTCTACATTGTAAATAAAAAATCTATTCGAAAATAATAACCGCCATAATTTTGTAACCGACGAACGAAAATACCGCGAAAAGTCACGTCGTGTCGTTTTTCCGTTGCATCCGGTTTGAAATCACAACGATTCTAAAGAAGTTTCACTTCAATAATCAAAAAAATTTTTTGTATATTTCGTCTGTATTTTTATATTATTATATTTTGTCTGTCTGTTTGTTTGTTCCGGGTAATCTCCAAAACGGCTGGACCTATTTTAATGGAAATTTTACTGGCGAATTTATAGCTATTGATATATTCTATTTTATTTGTCCGCGACTTCGTCCGTATTGCTATTTCCAAAATGGTTGGACTGATTTTCACGGTGTGTTCACTGGTAGATAGCAAACCTCATAAAAAGTAATTGAGGCTTTTTATTCACCTTCAGCCATAGTGGAATATCTGAAATACTTGAACTGATTTTCACGGGACTTTCATTGGCAGATACCTCACAATATAAGAAGTAACTTAGACTATTTTATGTCATTAACCTAGACTTCGCCTGTAGTGATATTTCCAAATCAGTTGGACAGATTTTCACGAGATTTTTACAGGCAGATAAGTAGCTAATGAACAATTTTATTTTAAGCTAACGGGCTCGGCAGACGTTGTCCTGCCCTGATCATAAAAAGAAAACCTTGACAAATTATATCTAAACCTTCCTCGTGAATCATTCTATCTACTGGTGAAAACGGCATGAAAATCCGTTCTGTAGTTTTTGACTTTATCGCGAACAGATAAACAGACAGACCAGAGGATTTTGTTTTACACTATGTAGTGATGAACTGTTACCTCTTCATTCGTCCGTATGAAATTGATCAAAAATATGTTGTTTACTGTAAACAAGCGCGTGAGACGTGTTCTGTACTGAACTCTAAGAATAATTATACATAATTGAAAGTCATATGTAAGTAAGTATGTAATTTGAGTTATATCATCTTTTTGATCAATTTGGCGGCTGTATGCGTCTACATAACTCAGTGATTATAAAAACGTATAAGAATAACTTAATCATATCGGCACTATGGGCATACTATATCTATATAATAAAAGATTTAAGACATATAGTTCGATAATGTATAGCTTAAAATTTTCATTACTTTTTTATATAGTGTTAGTGAGCACTGAGGGTGGTATGTAGTAGATTAAAGTTCCAGGTGTGTTGCTGATGATAAATCCCATCTCATTCGATATACTATTAATATTCATATATCTAATGTACACGTTATATGTTACAGTAGATGGCGTGCGTGTTGTAGTTACAAATGTTTTTGAAAATGCATTTTTGTATTTTTATTTATTTTATTTTTATTTATTGACTTTATTTAGTTGAGCCAAATGCAAGATCGTTTAGGCTTTCAAAATTTTCCTTATGAAGCATAACATACACCGAGTTTTATACATTCTCTATAGACTGTAATATTTTGTCATTTTTTCCACTGCTTAGAATATTTTTTGAAGTTATACTTCTTTAGGCGCGTTATGAAAAAATGATGAGAGTGAAATTTTAATTTTTGTGACACAAAATTAACAGTATGAAGCTGTCTGCTTAACCGCTCATTAAGTCTCGAAAAAAAAGCTACCAACAAAATAGAAATTGAACCTCGATATTAGTCGCGCATGTTGGTACGCTCGTCGTTTTTTGTTTTTTTTTTCTTTCCTACAAACGTAGATTAAGGCGAAAGATAAAATTTTTGAACAGATTGTTATCTTGTTACGCCAAAGAAGTATAACTTCTAAGGCGTGTACATAAGTACACACACATTTTTTTTTTACAGCACACTTGATAAGATTCGGTTATGTTAACGATTTTACGCATAAACATAAATAAGGAATTTGTGGATTTCAAGTTTATATTAATATATTTCGTACTTATGAAACTGGATTTCCGAAAGGATTACTTATAACTTCAATCGCCTTACATTCATGATTATCTCGTAAGCACGTGTACAATGTTATTTAGTGTTTGTGTTGTCCATTCATAAACTAGCTAATAAAAGATAACACGTATCTCTAACTTCGATGTAACAATGGAAGACTAACGGGCAAGTGGAAAATATCAAATTTCATTGAAATCGTCAAAGTTCCCGTGTCGTCGCAACAAGTTTGATTCAAAGTTTTTCCTTGATATTTATGTGTGTCTTTAATTTTTACTCCTTTATCGGTGCCCATTTTGATATTGTACGGTCGGTGTTAACGACCACTATATAAACTTTTATTTGAAAGCATCCCGCACGTCTCTTTGTGTAAGTCAACACATCGTTTTTGTTAATCGACTTTGTATATGAATAAAGTTATTCGGTATTATTACAAAAAAGTTAAATACGTATTGAATACTTGCTTTAAAAAGGTCTCGTATTAAATGCACCGCGGTTGCTGAATGTTCGACATCTTGCTCTTTTGTCTCGCTTTGGTTACGTTAGGTTAGACTTGCGAAAAAGGATAACGCGAACTTGCCTCGGGCGAGCGCGATGCATGTAATACGAAACCTTTTTAAAGCAAGTATTCAATACGTATTTAACTTTCTTGTAATAAAACCGATTGAGTTTTATAAAATAATAAATAAAACAACAATAAAATAAATGTTACAGACTCATATTATCTATTATTAATTATCATTTTAATACACGTTTTCTTGTACGTGAGGTGTATTTAAAAAACAATTGTTATATTAATTTCTCACGGAGTTAGAGGCGGTACAAATTACACAAACAATTTTTAACTCATGACATCACCCGTTGCAATTCTATGAAATTGTTAAAAATTATTGCAAATTTTTACACGACCAACACTAAAAAGCAGAACACGATTATTTAAAAAAACATTAAAAGCCCAAAAAATTATTTGATTCTAGGAAAATTTAAATATCTTATGAATATTATAAATCCACCAGTTTGCAACGAGTGTGGAATGGTTGACGACATCCATCATTTTTTGGTAAGGTGCAAAAAAATCAAATTTGCGTTTTATTAAAGGACATATATATAACATTAATATCGGGAATGTGGCTGTTTATTACAGCGTTCTCGCAGAACCGACATCAGACTGTTCTAAAAGGCTGTGTAGTTTATTTAAGTTTACTAATTAGTCAATTTATGTTTATAAATTTAAGAGTTTTGGTTTTATGTCGATATAAGGTACGATGAGATAGACATATCAGAAATGATAAAAGTTCCTAAATAAAATAAAGAAAAAAACTAAAACAAAATATTAACGTTTTATTAAGGAAGGTTATATATAGACTAACTTATATATCATGCGACAATTCTTAGGAGGGAAGTAATTAAAATATAAAATAAAAGTAAATTACGCAATAACGAAGTAACTAATAATGAGAGCGGTATGTGTATCGGGGCATTTATCGATAGAGGGGTATCGGGTGCCGAAGCATTACCGAAAAAGGCCGAACTGTGAATGCCTATATCAGTGTGATACTATGTCAAGCTTCTCTGTCACGTAGTCAGCTCTCTGTGCAACAGTCCTATTTCATACGGAATGTGTAAAAGTAAGCTTACTTAACTGCGTTGTCAGTAATTCGAATTTGAAATCTAATACTCGAGTGAAGGGTTTTTGCGCAGTGTTAATATAAAGAAAAACGTACTAAGTATGCAATTCATAATAGTATAGAGTGATGGGAGTATCTGTCATTAGAAAACATGCCCAATTGTACAATAAAATTTCTAGTGAGTTACCTGAATTATCTACATATGCTATTATTATATACTGTAACTAGCGATCCCTGCGGACGTTGTCCTGCTTTGATAACTTAAAAAAATCCTAAAAGCCAACCGCAGCGCTACCTACCGGGTCCAATAGTAAATTTAAACCATTATCGGATCCACTGGAACACGCACATGAAATTTCATCAAAGTCGGTCCAGGCGCTTAGGAGGAGTTCAGTGACATGCACACGTACAGAAGAAATTTATATATAAAGATAACGTGTTTCGTTATTTTAATTTTAATTATTTTATACTTGTTTTGTCGTTTTGAAATCGTCGTATATTAGAAAAGATGTCACTTAAGTTATAATACTTTAGTGACACCATCTTTACCTTAAATACTAATACTGACGGTCTCGTAGCGCTTACAGCGCAGCTTAGAGAACATAACTATTTGATAAAAGAAGATTAATTAAGGATATATAAAATCATGTTAGAAATCCAAACTTCATTAAATATATTAATAATTCTTATACAAACCTATTGGTGTTGCCCGCGGCTTCACTTTTATTAATGTAGATTAGACCTATCTCTCAGGCACACTTCTTTACATCTGAAAACGTGTATGCAAATTTTAAATCAGTCAAGTAGTTAAGGCGGAAAAGCGTAAAAAGATAAACAAATAAACTCACATAATGTGATATTAGCTAGAATACCATAAGCAGTTACTGAAACAATTGCGTTACAAGCCATTTGGAATGTACCAAAGTAGAGACTTCTATATTAGTACTCCAAAGTGTTTGAATTGTTTATCTTCTGAAAAAAATAGTAGCTGAATATCGACCGAGAAACTAATTTACTCACAGCGTATTAGTCAGCGACTTTCCTGAAATTTGTTTCAATAACCTGTAAATATAAATGTGAAATCAGAGAATTCAGTCTGCGGTGTGTATACCTTAAGTATAGAATAACAACCAGTCGTAAATAAAATATTTAAGAGGATAAATCTGACTTTGATCTGAATCTGACACGACGCGTCGCATCGCCTGGAGTTAGTTTTTCTTATATACATTTATATACGTTCTAATATACGTTCGATTGCGCAAATTGTTTAATTTAGAGTATCATTTATTTAATCAGTTTTTTTAATTTTATAAAAATCCTGGTCTATTCAAATATTTAAGCGGCAAATGAATTGTTTTATTGATAGAATAATAAACATAGTTTCAATGTCTGTTCGACGTTGGAACCGTTCCAGTAACTATGAATTAGAACTTAGGCACGCAACTGTTTATGACATATAACTTGTACCATTAAGTTCACTGATTCGATTACCACCAAAATTAAAATTAATTATAATGGTTTAGCTGGAATTAAACCTTAGTAAATCGTTTTCTTATATGCCGAATAAGGAAGTTAAGAATAGTAAAAATAATTTACGCGCATAAAAAAATAAGTAATAAAGAAATAATGAAGTATTAATAAGATATGAACTCATTATTACAAGAGTATTTTATTTTTTGTGTTCCATTTACCATATAAAACAAAAACAATGTATAATAATAAGTACTGAGTGGATTTTAAATGTACCTCTTAGTGAACAATTCCTAGGCATTATAATGGAGATTATAAAAATAAATATAATGTCTGTAAATGCATCATCGTGAATACGCTGTGCTAATAAAGCAAGAGTGACATATAACATGAGGCAGCAACAAAGGTCGCAAAGATTTGTGCGAGCTATCTCCAGCGAGCGAGCATTCGTGTAGGCAGATAGGGCGCGCACCGACCGGACCGCGCGACCACGCCGCGCCGCGCCGCCATATCGCGCGCACCGCCGACGTCTACACACATTAAATATATCCATTTAATGATTACAATTCTCGTTATAATTTATTTAGGACGAAGCATAACAAGTTTTCGAATCAAATATGTCGCCCATAAAGATGCTGCGGCAAGGGTTGGACGCACGAACCTGTTATTTCTGAAAGGGATTTAATTCTAACCAAATCAGGCAGCGAAATGATCCCGTATACTATAGACGTAAGAATTAAAACCGGTTGCATCGTCTCGCACCACGATGAGCGTTTTGAAGTCGCTCAAAAGAGACTCGCAGAGAGTAAAAGGGTTTCATGAGCGTGTGCCATCGTCGAATGAAATATTTCTTCGTTGGAATAAATTAAAGTCCATAATCCAATTCCGGTTGGATCTTCCTAAGAATGGTTCTTATTGAGTCCTTAGAAGGGAATAGATAGATCGAGATCTGCCCGAGAGTGTGAATGAGAGCATTATGATTAAACAGGGAGAGGGCGGGCGCGGGGAAGAGAGATGTTGGATAATTCTTTATTCTTTATGAATATGTGAGCTCGTTATCTGTGGCTGACGCGGCTCGAGACATTTGCGTTTGTAACGCTGTGTGCCGCGGCCGGTGCGGTGTGGCATCGCACACAGAGACGACGCAGCGCTCTACTGGTGCCATTAAATAATACATAGGTATCGACAGCGTTGTCTGCAAAGAGCGGCGGGTACACGACCGGATCAACATACGGCATCGACGGCAGATTGAACGATAGTTCCCGAGGAACTGGTTATCGTTATGGGCCGACTAGTGGATGAAATTTATTGGCAGAGCGTTGTAGAAATGTAGCGAGCGGAAGGGACTTGCGATTTTAATTAGGTAATGAATGTCGATGCAGATCTGCATATAGGTTTAAAAGCTAGATTTATTCAGCCTTTATCTAACATTGCTAGATTACAATAAACGTAATTTAGCAATCAATTTTAATGATAATACAGAAAACCAGCACAGTTTTAAATGATGTCTTATTGCTGGTAGTTTTAACTTTAAATGTGAATAGAACGAACTTGCAATGTATAACAGTAACTTATAATATCTACGATATATCATCAGATTATTAAGTCCCCTTAGATTCGCACAAAATGTGTAAAGGATTCGGTTGTTCATTTTGCAAGCAAATTTTTTAATCTCCTTTTGATTTGTATCTTTGAAACGTTCGCGTAAATGATGGAAATAAATAAAACAAAAGGTATGAAAGGGGATCTTTTGAACGGCACATTTCTCTTCAGAATTGACGTTTTTCAGAAGCGGTCGGTTTTTAACGTTTTAATTAGGGGCGCACATTACGGCACGCCGCGCGCCGCTCCACTACGCTCGCCCCTCGCTCTTTGGTTCACATTTTTGTATATTTCCGTCTATTTAGGGAAAATTTTATTTTTCGACCAATGTATGCTATTTTAAAGTCGCGTGCAGCCGGCGCGCACTGTCGCCACTAAATCTCTGTGGGAAACTTGTCTAACTGATCTTGTATTTTGCTGTTTCTATTGTATTACAATTGTAAAAGTATGGCATGTATAGTTATATACAGCAATATTTACTACATATGTTTTTGTACTATATTTTACTTTATACTATTTTAGATGGTAAGAAACGGAACAATTAGAAATATAGATAAAAAATAACATTGTTTATTGTATTGGAATACCGTTACATCAATTTGGCAAATTTATGAAAAATTCGTGTCGACAATAAACTATTTTTAGTTCTGTTTTTCGATTAAATTTAAATCTCTTAAGTAGTTTATAGTACGTTAATAATGTTCTAGTTTTTGTCCGCGACTTCACTCGCGTTAATGTTGGGTAGATTTTTTTCTGGATGATACCTTTGTTGTTCCTTATATAATAAAAATACGTATGCAAAATTTCATGTTGGTAAGATGAGTAGTTAAAGCCTAATAAATAAAAAAACTAACAAATTCATATTCGCGTTTATAATATTGTAGTTAAGATTACGATTTGAGGTGTTAAAAGTTGATTTAACATCGTGTTATATTTATGCATGTAGTACAAACAACAGGAAACGAATACGTGACTCATAGTGGTGACGAATGACACCTTCCTTCTGTTCGGTAAAAAATATGTTTAATTCCTTTAAAAAGTAAACTAAAGTTCTGTCGTCAATCGCTCACACCATTACAAACTGATACTTTTTCTATAACATCCTACGCCTTGTTTATTATTGACGAGTTATAAGTAAAACGGGGAGATAAGTTACTTATAGATGCGGTCCCTACGTAATATATCTATATTATTCAACAGAACTATTAAACGCTACTAGCACTTTATTGAAGGCATCATCGTCAACCTACATCTGTCTTGGGCTGACACTGGACTCATTATTCTAGCGTTTTTAATAACCAGGCACTTTATGAAGGTCCCGGTTCCCTCTTGCAGGAAGAGGAACATTCTATTCCAAAATTTCCCAAAACAGAACACATCGCAGATGTATCAACGGAGATATTGCCATTAATATTTTTTATGTCATAACAGACAAACGAACAGTTGGGTCACCTGATGTTAAGTAATCAGCACCGTCCATAGACACTAACAACGCCAAGTGAGTCGAAAGTGCGTTGCCAGCCTGTGTTTGGGGGAAAGGGACGGAGGGGAGGAGAGGTGGGCCTCCGGCGCTCTTACTGACCGAACGAAACGCAATAATGCAAGCAATGTTACTTCACGTCAGTTTTCTATGAGAGGATGGTACTACCCCGGGCGAGCCGACCCATTCATGCTGAAACCAATAATAGCTTCAGCGTGGCTCTACCACCTTCGTAAATATAAATAAATAATAATAATCATAAATATAAGAACTATTTAGCATATATATAAAAGTAAAGAAACACCTAAAGATGTCCTTGAAGACGTTTATAGAACATTTAGAATACGCTCAAGCTACGTGATCATTTCGTAGTACTGTAGTAGATCTCGGACGCATCTCGATATTCTCAGTCAGAGCACGTCACTTTACGTCATTTGTCGTCGTTAGGGATGACGCATGACGGCGCTGACCCCACGTGTGACCTGCTCCATCAGTCTGCCATCATCTCGCATGATGTCATCTGTATTGATTTTCAGTTCACAGAATATAATACAACTCTACTTTGACAAGTCACTTAATTATTGGACACAAACAAACATAATTACATTATGGTTAGTAATGAGTTACAGCAAAAAATTAAAGCAGGTGCTGGATAAAAGGCAGATGTCGAAAACGTATAACTTTCTATTCTTAGAATATTATTGAAAATTTTTGCAAACAAAACCGAACCACCCACAATGGTACGTGCACAAACGCCAAAAATCTATATTTGTATAATGACCCTGTATTGAGTAACGACATCTTTCATTCTCGTCTTTCTAAAAACTGATTTATGTAGATATGCAACCGAACAATCGATCCATTTTGACTTACGATGTCGCAGAGCGAGGTTTTACTGCTACCCTCTCAGTTCATCTCGAGACACAAACCCTTTGAAGAACGGGGTAATAAAATTTTATTATTATATTTGCAAAACCTGACAAAACAATTATGTCGTGCACCCCGCCGTTCCTCGCTGTAGCAGCACCAATTAGTCATGACTCAGAAAAAACTCGAATTTATTTGAAACAAAAAATGACACGTTTACAAAATTTATGGCCCGGCCGATGGGCATAAGTATTTTTTGCTATTGTTTAAAATGCTAATAAAATCTTAACACTTTAAAACGTTGTCTCTAGTGAACTTAAATTTTGCATAATACCTATAATCGTTGCACGCGATCCGTTAAGAATATTATTTTCAATTTTTATGAATTTTTGTTCGACTTGTTTTTTCACATTCAAGGCACGCGTCTTAGACATTAGATATGACACTATACTATTTTTGTAGCGCACGAGATGCGTCGTGACGCGACGGGATGTGCTCGAATGCATTCAAATGGTGCGTGGAGATGTGTGACGTGGACTCGGTGCGGCTTGTCTGCCGTCACCCTCGTTACGATACTAATGTTAAATACTACCATAGAGGCGCTACTCTTTGTAAATATTTTATTAGTTCATTTTATTTTAATTCTGTAACAAATCTTATTTATGAAAAAGTAACAATTTATAATATTGTCTATATTATATTAACGTTCTAATGCAGGGCTTCTTAAACTTTTGTCATTCACGGCCCCATTTATGATTGCGAGTTTCTTGACGACCCCATACAAATATAAATGAAAAATAAATTAATATTTTTTGATGATTTATTTATTAAGTAACAATATACATATACATATGAAAATATATAGTTTTAGAATTCGTTTTGAAACATACAAAAATCTAAATCTCTCGCGACCGCAGAATTTTGCTACGCGACCCCATTTGGGGTCGCGACCCATAGTTTAAGAAACCCTGTTCTAATGCAATGATTTGTTTACGAGTTCTTCAATAAGCTTAATTCAAAACCTTTTGCTAATTTTGGTACTTCTTTAACTACTAGCGGGCCCGGTAGACGTTGTCTCGCCCTGACTTTAAAACATAATCCTTGACAAATTATATACTAAAACCTTCCTCTCGTGAATCACTTTATCCACTGGTGAAAACCGCATGCAAATCCGTTGAGTAGTTTTTGAGTTTATCGCGAACAAACAGACAGACAGACAGACGCGGTAGGGGACTTTGTTTTATACTATGTAGTGATAATGAATCGATATTGTAAAAAATAATCAAGTTGCATTAATCGTTATAGATATGAATATATAAATTTATTGTAATAAAACGAAATTAAAATAAAATCATAGACAAAATTTAAATTGTTAAGCCATGTATTTAATAGTTTATCTGTTGCGACTCTAATCTGTTCGTATTTCTGGTCGTTAACTAGAAACAAAAATTTATTTAATTTGCCGCGTTATGCAAACCTTGACATGCCTTTCATTATTCCACGCATTACGATTCTATATCCGAGAGAAATAAGTTTTTGTCGCGTCACGACACAGTTCGGTGGCTCCTGCTGTTTTCGCATTGTTTCTTTGAATCCTGCGGTTTTAAACAATGTACATATCGACGTACGCTCCAGTTAAATGTTATTTAATAATAATTGCGTAGCTTTTGTATCTCTCAATAAGTGAAAGTGAGTTCGTGTGAGGACTCATCGCTTTGTTATTTTAAATTACCATTTTTGTTATGCTAATGTTCTAGGATTTTACGATTTGTCGGCAAAGGCAATGGATGCATTGTCGCTGCTGTTAGTGCAACATGTGAATTGTTCTGAGAATTTTAAGAATTATTTGTTTCTATACAAAACGGCTTCGTGATGGATTTTTTCAAAGGAGTATTGGTTTATTATGATTATAAGTTCTAGCTATTTGTATAATGAGAATAGCAAAGAGCGGGCAGGTCGCGCCGGTAGCGTCTTCTCGTCCCTTCTAATGAGCAACCGTGTTCGCCTCAATTGCACACAGTACTCTTATTCACCGGCAATTTATTTCATTTTTGCCTCTGATCGCGCCTTATTGGGCGCCTTTTTATCTTATTGCCTTCGTGGGTCTATAATACGCGTCCTGTTACTTGCAAATGAGACATTCGGGGTACATGTTAGCGTTGGCTCGTTCATGATGTAGGTAAGTAAGAATAATTAAAATTGCTTACTTGATTATTTTTTATTGAACTTTGAAAAGTTCATGGGAACCTATCAACATATTTTCATCTCATTATTTGTTATTTGTTTTAATTGTTTTTAATTATTTTTTATAAGTAGTGTTAAGTGACATTGATTGGATGCGGTGTGTATATTATGATTATTTTAATGTCGAGGTATAAAAGCTTTTTTAATGTTTCGCAAATTATCGTATCGTGTTAAAGAGAACATTTTCCAAGGCAATTGTATTATGAGTGAAAGAATCATTATAGTAAAAACAATATCTGAATCGTTGCCAAATACTTGTCGGATACGACGCCACGAGGTGTGGGAGGACTTTTTTAATATTTTTACGAAAAATAATCATAAATTCTTGTGTTACATTTGTTATTACTGTAAATCATGCAATATTGCATGAATTCCTCATTAATTAAATTTAATATGCCTGAAATAATATTATTTGTGAGTTCGTATACCTCACTTATAGTGGATATTTTAACAACAAATTTAATTATAATATATATACATTTATTTACTCTGATCGAGAAACATGAAAGTTATTACTTTAGTCACTGATAAAATAGATAAATAACAATAGAATACTAAGTATCATTCATATATGTTATACAAATGTTTATTCAGAGTAATATATCCTTAAAAAAATCATACAAGTCAATGTTAAATTTAAATAAAATAAAGTCCGATGTGACGATGTAATTTTTGCTTGTTTTTTGTATCGTTTTATTACATTTTGGAAGACTGGGGTGGAACCGTAAATTAAATGAAAGATCCGTCAGTTCGGGAAGAAGTAAATCAAGCCGGACGGATAGCCCCTAATAAAAATTATAAGAGGCACAATGGTTTGAATGTGCGCCGAGACTGTCAGGAGCTGTAAAATCTTGCTATGTTTGTTTATGGTGCACTAAAATATGTTATAAACTAGATAAGTATAATCTAAATAAACTAACGTATAATTAGTATCATGATATTTGTGTTAAGTTCTTTCAAAATGTGTTCCCGGAATAAGCTTTATTATCAAACGTTTATGATGTCTCTCACGGGTCGTTCTCTCGAAAATGTCCTTTAATCCTTAACCATTTGGTCGATATCAATTTATCTGAGTAGATCTGAATTGAGTTTTTGTGTACAATAAAGAAATGTAATAATAATATAATATGGAGAGAACAAATAAACGTGCGGTAATATTTCTTTGTTCGGGCAGCCAATGGTACGCGGTCGACGTTCACGTGTCTTGTTGAGCTTTTTGTGGACTTCTTATTATATTTTGGTGGATAAATTTTTTGGTAGATCTTATTTGTTGTTCAATACGTGGTCGTAAATTTGACGACGATCATGGGATTTAATATGTGCAGGTGTACAACCCTTTATATATGTACGAGAATGTACACTTCTGTTATTTATAAGACTGTATTATTTAATAAGTTCGTGGGTTATTCATAGAATAGTAGGTATAAATTTGTTTTATACAGAGATACATTATGGTCCCTTTTCTGGGTGAACTTCGTAACTGCACAATCACGATTTTTCAATAATCGTTAAAAACGATTTTCCATTTTCAAATTTTAGAGCCTATATAGACAAATACAAACAAAAACATCTCTAAAAAGTCATCATTCTGTACATTTGAAGTTCTGTTTTACATATTTAAACTAGTCAAGAATGTTTTTCAATTTCGAGAAAAATATAGTTTCTAGTACATGCACTCAGAGCGATATGTAGATGGTAAAAAATAAGTAATTTTCTCGAGTCTTTTAAAAAGAGATCAAATGTTGATTGATTTCCTACGGAGCATTTCCACATAGTTATTTTCTAATCGTAGATGGGCCGGTGTTATTTCAAATATACTCTATTTTCGTCTGTTTACTTTTGTATTTAGAAGAAGATGCCCCATTTATTACATTCACAAATGTAAATGAACGCTTTCGAGGTACTTCGTTTACGTGAGAATATTTGTATTTATTTTATTTATGGTGAGCGCAGCGCGAGGGCGATGTATTTAAATATCTTTAGATTTTATATACGAGTTCACTTGGAATAACTCCGGAATCCATTAGGTTAATATTGGTTATCTTTTGTTTGCATTAGTCTTTTAATTATATTTTTAAAAGTGTTCGTTCGTTTTATTATTATTTTAAAGCTTGCGTTAGCTGTAATTGATTGTTAGTTTTATTAACGCTTTTGCATTTTATGACAATGCAAGAACTCTGCATGCAGGCGGACAGTTTGTGTTTGTTCTCTTGTAATTTATAAATTGACAATGTAATCATTTTCAGGCATTTTTATAAAAAAGTACTTGATATCTTTAATCACAGTTCAATTAAAATATATTTTGTTAGAAAACACGTTTTGTTGTTTGATTAAGAAGGGCTTTAATTCGTCCATCAATGTTTTTTATAAATTATTATAATGTAGCCTGAGTTATCGACTTCCCTAATGTTACCATTTTTACTAAAATTAATGTCACTCATAGAGTTTTCAGTTCTTTGTTTTACTAGGCCATTATAATAAATAGCGTTAGAATATACTTACATTTGAACCAATAATGATTATAAATTATCTCAAAGGACTATTAATAATTAGTAAATAACTGTAATGATTTTCACCATAATTTTTTATCAGCTCAGTAAATTACTCGATATTTATTTAAGAAAATTTAGTTATAATTTTGAATTGACAATTTGCGAATTGTTCTAGGTTATAAAAATATTATTAGTAGGTACAGATAACTTAAAATTAGAGAATATTTTGATAAAACTGTATATATAATTATACATGGCTGTTTTGTTCCGACGAATAGTAGGTGCATAGTTAAACTGTGCACGAAACTCTTTTATACAACATTTTACTCATTTGTATTAATTAATTTTTACTACATATACGTGTCGCATTCCTAACTATTATATGAATGTTGCAATGCAACGTAGAGCCACGCTGTAGTTATTACTAATTTCAGCATGAATGGGTCGGCTCGCCCGGGGTAGTACCACCCACCCTCTCACAGAACACCGACGTGAAGGAACAGTGCTTGCATTGTTGCGTTTCGTTCGGTCAGTGAAAGCACCGGAGGATCAACTCCCTTCCTCCTTTCCCTACCCCTCCCCTCACCCCCATACACAGGCTGGCAACGCACTTGCGACTACGCTGGTGTTGCTAGTGTCTATGGACGGTGGTGATCATTTAAATCCAGGTGACACACCTGTTCGTTTGCCTTCTTTTATTGACATAAAAAAAATGTAATTAATAATTTTATTTTAGATGTTATATGCAGTGGCTGTCTCCAGATTTTATTAACACTGTATATAACTTTGTGATCATCGTGACTCATTAAAACCCGCTTGAATTATGACTTTATAAGATTCTCTTTCTGATGTCAACTTCAAAATTTAGGTACCTACACAGCATGAATCTTAAATCATTTGGACGGGACGATTTCGTATACGTGCTAATATATTTAAGTCTTGCTTGTTTTTGCATGCTTCGTAAGGATTATATCGCCTGAAAACAGTAAGTTTGTCACTTCATTAGATTTGTAAGGAATTGCAGGGCAATTTAAAGCGTTAATAATATAAAAATAAGGTGACTTTTCTTAATTTGTTATTATTTTGTGATAAAAATATAACAATATTATAAATGTATATACAAAACCTATATATACATATAAATCTACATATACAAAAGGTCAATTTAAATAGAAATACTTTCAGAAAAATATTACTCCATGATATAAAACTTACCTATGGAAAATGTAGTTAAATAGTTGGTACCTAATTATGCATATTATCTATATGTTCATAAACACGATAGGTTGTAGAATAGATTTTGTAATGAGTTATTATATTTTCCTGAATACCTATCTATCCTCAAACAAATCTGCAAATGAATTTCAAAATTTAAACTTAATCTATCTCTCGTTTAGATGTATCATTTCTTTCATTCTTGGATATAAATTACCACTTAATATCTATATTGCAGATTTACAAAATGAAATATCAGGAAATGAATGTTTATTTATTGAGCTTTAGTGGGAGTTGGTATGAAAACAGCATATTTATACCTTCGTATAGTCTCTGTTTCTGACATCCTTACATCAACACGGGTCTTACTCGTTTGCCACTTCGTAAAACATAAATATTAGCGTGGAGAAGGCCGTTCTCGATCGAACTTATTTTTCCGTCTGCCGACAGTTATTTCATATAAATTAATGGCGCGAGTCGTCACGGCGCAGACGCCGCGCTCTATTTTTAAACTGACGAATGAGACGCGCCGAGCGCACACGCACGCGTCCTGTCATATTCCAATTACAAATAGCTGTCATCATCTTTACATGACCAACGTGTTCTTTTTCTCGTATTCGAACTATTCAGAATAACTACATTTAACAGTTTCACGTGACGGGTTAAATTTAAAAATTGTAAACATGTCCTCCTTTCGTGTACCGGCTATGTTTCCGTCGGGCCAATGTGAAGCGGAAAATTTTTCATGTAGCCGACGAAGCTCGTAAAAAATGAAATTATGAATTATAATATTTCAAGCAAAGCGAGCATCTCGCTTTCTCTCGAAGTGATTGTAATGGTAGGAACGAGACGCAGGGCGGCGCGCCGCGTCGCGCCGTCGGCTGAAGGGTTATTATATATGAATTATGATGCCGCAACTCCGTCGGCGGTAATATCTTTATGAATATGCTGAGCTTCGCTCGCTCATTGGTTTAAAGCACATCCGCCTCGTATGCATGGGAACGCCTACGGTGTTTTTATTTTTCCTTTATTAACATTCAGTTATGCACATTGCGAGAAGCGATGTACGAAATGTAATATTTCGCCTGCCATGGCAGAGAGGTAAGTCGGGCGAACGAGCGTTCAAACCGAACATTTGGCATGCAAATACGAGTGACTGTCGCACGTAAACGAACTTACGCTACTGATGCGGTATAGGCCACCGCTATGAGGTCCACTTAGACGTTTCCTGTACGTTATATTATTAATTTGCATTTCAGCCTGGTTAGATATTTCACGATCAGATACGTATGATATTTAAATTATTGTTTTGCAACACTGTACATATTTTGTTAGTTGATATTATGCACAAAATAGTGAAAGGTGGTCAGCTGAATAGGTAGATTTATAGTTTGCGTGAATTATAATACTGCTGGGCATAGAACCTCAGTAATATTGTTATGCAGTATTTAGTTTTTACAGTGATATAGATTAATTACTCCCCTAAGAATACCTACTAGAGACGAGAGAAATAAAAAAAACCAGCAAACTTATTGTAATAATTTAAACGACCAATAAGATTAAAATTTCTGAGATAGTAAATAATATTGAAGTTCCTAATTTTTTTTTCTGAATAGCTATGTATGTTTTTTTAAACACATAATAGGTGTAATACCTTATTTACAGTGAATGCATCATGCTGAAAAATAGACATTGGAATTGTAGGAAGATACTCGTAACGAATTTCACGGCCACTATATATCTACTTATATGTAAAAGTGCAAGGCTATATCTCGTAAATGCTTATGTATTAACAACAATCATTCGGTGATGGTGTAAAGACCGATAGGCCAACAGTAAAGGTTACTTCGGAACAAAAAAAAATCACTAAAACACCCTTTAAAATAAACGCTTCCCAACTTCGTAATCCAATAGGATCAACTAGTCTATATCCTGTTGCCAAAACAGAGGTTACTGAGATGTTTGCAAAACAGTATAAAGGCGTTGACTGTCGCTTGAGATTTGATTCTTAGCGATGAGAATGGTTTTAAATGATTGTATTATTGTTACTGTATAGAAACTGAAAATTACGGTATGTACTACGAAACATTTTTTATACAACACTAGCGGGCCCGGCAGACGTTGTCCCGACCTGATTATGAAAAAAATCCTTGACAAATTATATACTAAAACGTTCCTCATCAATCACTCTATCCACCGGTGAAAACCGCATGAAAATCCGTTCGGTAGTTTTTGAGTTTATCGCGAACAGACAGACAGACAGACGCGGTAGGGGACTTTGTTTTATACTATGTAATGATGACGGTACTGACAATAATCCAGTTAGTATCTAATTGGAATATAAAGTGTAGGTGATTAGTTAGAGACGGTAAATAATGTATTGCCCTTAATCTTTGAAAAAATCATAATCAATGAGGACTACTTTTAGTACAAAAATTTAATAGAAACTGAAGTATAAAAGTAATGATTAACAATTAATTTCCGATACTAACACCGACGTCCATTAAATTATAGGTAAATTAATTTGGATAATCAAATGCAAGAATAATTAATTGATGTAATTAAATTTACGACGGTAAAGTAACTTTTTTCCCTCTAGTTTCAAGTTACAAAAATCTCATTTTTTAAAAACTTCTTTCTCACTTACACGTGCTGAAGGAAAATTAAAAGTCTCGGCAAGGGAACAATTACAACTGGCTGAAATATTCGTACACATTTTATATTTTTTTAAAACTCTCTTTGGTGCATCATCACCCATTATTGGTAAGGAAAGTTAACGTGGTGTCATATTTCCGTCATATAATAGACAAATACAAGAATACAGGATAGGTTAGGATAGCTGCTGTTTGAAACCGCGAATAAATTTAAGTTTCTTTTGGTTATTAAGTCCGTATATTCCTTCTGTTAGAAGTCTTTATTTGGTAATTGGATTTTAAGTGATTAGTTTCCTGGCGGTAACATAGTGACCAAACCATAGTATCACGATGAAAAGAGTCTTCTGAGAAACATTGTTGACTAGAATATTAGAGTAAGTCGACAGTAAATTTTACAGGGTACCTATCATCTATTTAAGCATGTACCTATTTCACCTAGGAGCGATATAATTAACTTCATAATTGTCTCACTTACGCAATTATACTATATATAATTATACTATATATACTATACACTTAATTTTCCCGTAAAGACCAGTATCTCTAAAGTAAGTTAAAAGATAAAAAATATTTTTGCTAAACCATTCGCTCACCTACCTCACGCCTTCTATGTAATAAGTTTTATTTCAAATAAGTGTTCCAAGAAGTATATCATTTAACCGTTAATAGACCAAACTGTTATTTATATCAATCTATATTAAAACGGAACGTTACACAAATGACTATTAAAATAAAAGTGAAAACGCGTGGTGCTTGTTTAGGAAGTAACACAGCAAGACGATGTATTCTATGACTAGATAAGCAATTCGTATCGACGCAACAACGACTAGATATATTTCTGTGTTTTCAGCGTGTCGGGTAAAGTGGGTTGCGGACCCGATGCGTGGCTGTCGTGGCATTCACCTTGTTGGCACCACGCCAGTGGAACCCGCACACGACCATCCGCCCGTTATATGCGCCGTGCTACCGAATTTATGGAAAATGTTTGTCATTATTAAGGCGACTGTTTGCTATTGCGGCTAATATATTGACTATACACGAATGTTACCAGTTATCATTTTGAAATCGAGTAAAATTAGAGAAATACTATAGGAAGTTAAGACATTCATAAAAGTATTTTATAGAAGAATTTAGGATAAATGTAAGAAAGAAAGATGTATTTATTCAGCACATACAACACATAATTACAAGTATATGAATTTAAAAAAATGAGTGCGTGTAACCGTCACACACGATGGAAGTAAAACTTCTTTGGCGTTATAAGAAGATGGCGTCTTCTATTAAGTCATAATTAATTTAATTCGTTACTTATCATAGAAATCTATTGGCAGTTTTCTATATTTTATTTACTTTGTAACAAAGAGTTGCTAATAATATTTCCTGTGTTATTTAAGTTCCGAATTAGATGATAGGTGGCACTACATATAGTAAAGATTTGATTTAATTTGCTTACTTACATTGAAACCAGATGGCAGCACGGTCGCGCGCCCTATAAACATAATTAATTATATTATATGATGTTTATTATTATTCAATATATTTTTTTTTTCCCAAAATTTTTCATTCATTTATTTATAAACTATTTAATGACAAAATGAAAGATATTTAGAGACTGGACGGTAGAGAGATGTGACGCTATATTGCCGTAACGGACTTCCGTTGCATTGTCGTCCAGTTACCTCCTAGTCACGGCTAAAGAAGTTTTACTTCAAAAATTCAAGAGTGACAATTGTTGCATGGAGTCAAAAGGACTCTGTCTCAAGACAAGCTACAGGCATGCATGTGGAAGCATTGCAGCGCTGATTTTCAGACAAAACTTGCTGTACGTTATTACATAGACAACAATACAAATACACAGGTGCACTTACACGATGATTAATTATATACACGACAAATTAATATTATACATGCCCTTAATAATGTAACCTAGTACTGTCTATATAGAATACGATACAATATAATACAATAATTTCATGAAACTGTGGAATTAGGTACCATTTTCAAACGACTGCGCATTGGCTCAGAGATCTCATGATGTAACCAGTTTGTTCAAATTATTGATATACTAAATTATAATAAATCAATATGTTTATCAAACTATAGGATGCACTGAATATGTTAAACAATCTAATCTACTGTTTGGCAAAGTAGAAATAAATATATTTCCGCCTGTGTTCAGATATCTTTTCCCCAGTATACAAATAACACTTAACATAATTAGTATTATCATTAAATAAGAAGCGGGAACAAATTTTAATTTTTTATTAAACCTATCGACGAAGGTGGGTTTTAAAAAAGTTTGTAAAACTAAAAACAAGATATCGAGGTTCAAAAAGTGGACTTGCATAATGTTTGCAGCTCTTTAGCATAACAAGCAACTTTAATGATAATTATTTAAAACGAAGATCGACAATGTATAATAACTTATGTCTTGATTGTTGACTCAATCCTCTTACGGACGACATCTTCTTCGGGGAATAACGAGAATTTGTCCATATTAAAATACAGAGACTCGTCGCGTCGATGTAATTAATAAAAACACAATACAGAAAATAAATCGTCCATTGTTATAAGTACAAATTTGGATGGGAAACAGATAAAACTCGCCTGCTGATGTCACTGCGCACAACTGTACATGATTATAATTAAATAGGCATTAAATACTAATAACGTTGCTTTATGGTAATGAGATTTCACTTTATGCTCTCGTTTTATACTTTACATTAACTATGGAAGAAAATAGGGTACGTGGAGCAACATTGCAACAATATTTAAAATTAATCTTCTTCTATCTATACATATAATAAGAATGTAAATCTAACGTGTCTGTACTTTTTGATTTTCGTGAAAAAAATTGTTGCAGGTCTTGAAATAAGTAATGTAATACATTTCAATCATTTTTAGAAATGTCTATCTGTTTGTATGAACTCGCATCACTGCTAAAGTACTAGGTTCAGAATAAACTTCACTGAGAAAATCATAAAACATATCCTCGGATGTAACTTAATCTTTGTTTCATTAAAATCGGTCAACTCTATCAAAAGTTATTGTAATTTAAAGGATGGCTCGAGTTAAGTACGAGAAAAGAGTAGTAACTAATCTCAGGAACTACTGGCCCGATTTAAAAAATTCTTTCAGTGTTAGATAAGTCATTTATCGAGGAAGGCTATAGGCTATACATCATCACGTTAACACCAATAAGAGCGAAGCACCAATGAAGAATGTTTCTGTAATCGGGGTGTTTTTTCCTTTTGAGAGCTTCCGCTACGTGTTACGTGTACGCGTTAGCCCAAGATAACTATTCCACGCGGACAAAGTCGCAGGCACAAGCTAGTTCTTCAATAAAGTAATGGAAATTATTATATTAATCTAAAATACTAAATTGTCATGAAATATTGTTTGTGTACTCAAGTAAATATAACTATCTTAATAGAAATTTATTAGTTTATAAAATTATAAGAGTTTTCACTTATTAGAATTTGATCAGAAGCAATGCGTTCAGATAAGAAAATCACTTTATACAATAGGTTAAATTGTTTTGTCAAATAAGAAACTGATACCAATAAATAAACGGATAATTAAGTCGTTCCGTTTCAAATTAGTAAAATTTAAGTTGGCAAGTGGTCGGAACATTCGACTAGGGCGATGTCTGTCGGAAGTTAGCAAATTATCACTGGCTCGTAAAATTAACGCTTCTTATCGATCGCGAAATGATTTCAGAATTAAAGCTCACGCGGGAAATTGCACATTTCTGTAAGTGCACAGAGGTCAAAATTGCATATCGCCATGCGATCCTCAAGACTCACCTTATTTAAAGGTAACAAAATGTTTTCAATTTTATTACTGATTTTATGTTGAATTCTTTAAACATGTATAATGAGAATTGTGTGCGTGATGCGGACGCGTGCACCCACACAAGTGCGTCGCGTATTCTTTTCTGCTATTACTTGCTTTAGGACGTAAAGATTAAGGTGCAAAATATGCAAGATGCCAACGTGAATCTAAAATTTGCCTTCTGGAAGTGGCAGTTTCGAGATAAGATCTCACGATGCCGCAATAAAAAGCGTTCGTACCTCGTCCGTTGTGTAATGTGCATTCAAATTGCATTGTGCCAGAACTAATTCGCTTTAGGTCGATTCGCATGTTCCGGTAAACGTATGTTTTAATACAGTGTTACGCTAATGGAGAACCTACACTTATATTATCCCAGTTATGGCATCGCGTCGAATTTGTTGATTTTGTTGGTATTAAGTATATTGAAAATTGTTTGAAAAAAAGATAAGTTTAATGAGTAATTTGAGTGTATTTACGGTTACACCTAAAAGGACAGATTAATAAATTACAGAGCATACACAGGGAAGGGCACTTTGGGAAACAATCATGCGAATGTTATTGTGCTTCAGGAGGTTTGGAGAGAGACAAGCGTGGCGCTCAAGATAAGGGTATGACAAAAGCTATTGTTTTGCGGAGCAATTACTCGCGGCTTGCGAATTACCTAAGACTCATATATAAATTAACCGCCGGCAAACAGCGGAAAGATTTCTCTAGTTATACTCCAACATAACAATTATTCGTAAATCACTTTACTATATGTTGAAATTTACGAGAACTCATTCGAAGTGGTGCCAACCCCGACTCTATAGTTTCGTACGTCTCGTGCAAATACTAACTCATGGTTCTATTGAGTAAGGTTTACTTTGTTACAGCACCATATCAGCTGATAGGGCAGACGAAATTTTGTAGTAAATGGAATATGCATGGCGATTTCGTGATGAATATTCATTTCCTACGGGGCATGAAATTTATTGTGTTTTACATTTATATTCTACTCAGCTGTCTTATGTAACGGTAGCGATGCGGGATTAGCGAATTGTGAACGTTCACATTAGGATTGTGTCGCACGATTCTCACTCGTGAGCGGTTAATTTTAACCGTCCTTAATAAATTAATGAAATCAATGCGTGACTTTCTAATGACATTTAGTTGCAAGGTTTTCCCGTTATTATGTAAAACCCACAATCGAACCTATTGATTATTGATAGCTTATACATTAAAACTACCACAGCGTATTGATATGCCAAGTGAACATGTTTTATTAAAGGATTCATTTAAGATGTCACAATACCGTTAGGAGTACTTACTGTTGCAATCACGGCAGATCTTCGATACCGAACTATGTGACAGGTGGTCAATTATGTGACATTTACAATAAAAATATTTGGCGCGTAGTTAGTCATCGACGATCGAACTCAACGATCGACACACTTGGCACCTATCGAATATTTAGCGCATAAATCCATAGCAACTGTGCTACCGTCCTGTTCACTTGATGGATTCTGAGCTATATTTAATCAACATGGGCGCGAGACATCGGTGCATTGTTGTCTCGATTGGATTGTCGGAGTTTCCATCCAGGATTAATACGTTTTGATTAAAAATTCTAGTTTCAATATACCTAGATTATATATTGACAAATAAGAAACCTGTTTTGGAATGAGTGCCGTGTAATCAGTTGAAATAATGTGCAAACGTAGAGTAGGCACTAGGCGGTGCTACAGACGAGCACCGCGCTGGGAGGTGGTCGGGTGGTGCGTGATTGCAGTGGCCGCGTCAAACAATTGATTAGTAGTATAAACTCGGTTTGGCACGCGCTAACGATTCATCATTCCGACTGATAATTAAATTGTAAATTAGCTAAGCCGACGCCACCTCGAAGCCGACGCTATCGGGTTGGTGTGGTTATTATACGCTTGCCACACTACTGCCATTATATTTTTTTACCATTATTTAGCATTATAACCATTTTACCCAAAATACAAAGTATTTAATAAATGCTGTTATTAAGATATGCGCGGTACAGTAATCAGGGGGCACAGCAGTTCCCTCCCCAAGCCGAGCAAAAAAACGGTACGGCCATACCATCTTTTTCTCATGGCAGTTCAGGCGATTTTTGACCCCCTATAACTTCGTTGTGAATAAAACTAGAAGCCTGAATTTTTCAATTTTTCAATTCAGTAACCAAGCAGGTATTGTATAAACACGGTATATTTAAATTTTCATTGAATTTGAAACGGTAGTTTAAGAATAATAACTAGTCAAAATTTCTTAATTTTGGCACTCACTGACTGACACATCATCAAAACTCTAAGGCACTTCTCTAGCAGACATAGAAGCTTCAAATTTAGAATACAATTAATCTTTAGTGTATGTAGTTAGACTTGATAAAGTAACCGACTTGTTATCGCATGGATCTCACAACTTTTTACGGTAGACGAACTGAGTTGCAAGACTTGGTTTTTTTACAAGTTTTATTTTTGATGGCATAAATTATTCTATCTGTCATTTGTAACAATATGACAACGTAGATGAGCGTATATACTAAAATTCGATTCGGATGGGCTACGCGCGTTGATTGCGAAAAATTCAATCTTGTTTCATGGAAATTTAATTTAACATACAAAATGAAAAGCTCTCTCGTTGTATATGAATCGATGCCGACCGGCTGACTGCTCCGCTGTTTGTGGACGAGATACTGCTTTGTGTGCATATTGTAATCAATTGTAGAATTGTATTCATTTAAATACGCAATTTTAACATGAATTCAATAATTTCCACGACCTGAATCTAAATTATGGTAAAACAATTATTTAAATATTTGGTTGCGCCGCTTTATGTATATTTGAAAATTCCCGCATTATGGATTAAATCATGCCACTTTGAAGCCCGACCAATTAATTGCGATCAGGTCACGCCACCTTTCTAGCCTTGCCCAATCACCTTTTCCTGGCACATGCTAATTCGGTATCGCGACGCCCGCGCCGCTAGTTTCGATTGCGGCCGCCAGTATTCGACTGTTGCCCCCATTGTGCTACTTCGACTGCTATCGTCGTGTAGTTTGCGCACCGCACAGTGTTGTTGTGTCCGCGCCGAGCCGTGCCGCATGCTAACATTTTGAGTTTTTGCATGGTCGAGTGAGAAATAAACGCATCGCTACATACGTGCCGACATGCATTATAAACAATAAGTGTTGTGTGAGAGAAGACTCGGTGGAGAGAAACGAGAATCACCTAGCCGGCTAGCCACGTGGAGACTGCATCGCCGCGAGGTATGTGCCAAGTTTCCTTCCTACCCTTGTCTCCCTAGTCGTAACTGATCGCAATAGTTGAATATCAAATATAGCACCCCCGGAAATACAGTCCACTTAAATTAGCATAGAAACCCCCGCACGCGCACCACGCACCCGCACTCCTCCGGTGACGTCGACATCGCCGCGGCGTCACCAATATTTTTAAATTGAAGTTTTTAAGTGTATTGTGTTAAGTGGCATAAGTTGAATATATAATGTTTGAAAATATGTTCGTTATATAAAAGCGCGCGAGTAAAGAGATCATTTATATTAGGGTAACTAATTTACAAACCCAAGAATTTGGGAAAACATTCTTTTTTTGGCTTAAGCACCGTAGATAATATCAATATTGTTGTATGTATAGGATACATATTACTTATATCAAATATTTCTTAATATAAGATCAATAACAACTTGGGACTGGTCTCCATATCTATCTTTATTTAAAAGTGAAAAATGTTAAAAAGGTTCAATAGCTTTAACGCTGGTAGAGCCACGCTGAAGCTATTAATGGTTTCAGCATGAATGGGTCGGCTCGACCGGGGCAGTATTACCCTATTACAGAAAACCGACGTGAAGTAACAGTACTTGCATTGTTGCGTTTCGTTCGATCAGTGAGAGCGTCGGAAGCCCACCTCCCCTCTCCTTTCCCCTTCCCTTACTCCCCCTCTCCAGGTTGGCAACGCACTTGCGACTCTCCTGGTGTTGCAAGTGTCTATGGACGGTGGTGATCACTTAACATCAGGTGACCCACCTGTCTGTTTACCTCCTATGATATAAAAAAAGCTGCCTAATACAAAACTATAAGCAAATCCTAAAAATACATAGTTCTTTTAATTGGAAATATATGTTTATCACGAAAAGAAATCATCTATATATTATGGCTTCATTTTATGTTCCCCATTCTTTATACTAAAATTGAGATTGATTTGGAATATTTTTTATTTATCTCATGCCAATATTTGTGAACAAAAGTTTTTTTTCTCAAGAGGTGTAGGTGTGCTGTGTTGGTAAAATATGATTGACAAATGAAAAGGCAAGTAGGCTTACGTTATATTTGATTCTTTTCATGTAACATTCCAATTCATTTTCCGTCGGCTATCGCAAACCGGGTTACAAAAATAAACCAGCAAGGCCAGTCTTTGTCGATAAATAGTTACGTACAAAACAAAGTCTACGTGCTGATTGATAATAATCAATCAATTAGTCATGATAAAGAAATTACAGATATAGTAATGGTTTTATTTTTTAAGGCTTCAGACTCAGTAAAACCAGTAACAGTCTTTTAGGGAATAGTGTTAGGTTTTATAACAAAGTCTTATAGGATATTACCGATTTACTGGATTGTGAGTTTAAGCGCCATGTCAAGCGGGTTTTGGTGTCAAAAGGCTACTACAGAGTGGATCAATATGTGAACGATGGTGATGTCTTGACTCATTTCTGTGCATCCACTAAAAACGATTGTGACGTGTAATGTATTCTAGATATTACATAGATACGTTAAAAAGATAAACCAGATAGAGTTTCTTGCCGGTTCTTCTCGATGACTGGGTTGTTTTCCGGTGGTAGTTTTGACGTTCATAAGTGCCTTCTTAGGGTCTAAATAGAATAAAGTATTATTGATTTTTTAAAATTCAAATCTCGACGTATCTACAATCTATATTTCTTAACCGTGTAGCTATAAAATTTTGTGTATATTTTAAAATATAAATTAAAATCTTTGTTTACACCAAAAACTATCTTAAAACATATGTTATTTATAGCTGGTTTTATTAACATGTTCAAAATTTGATTTCGTTATTTTTAGACTAATTTTACCGGTCTTTAAAACGTTGATAGCTCCGTAGTTATCAGATTGAAAAAGATAGCGAGAGAACGATATGGTAGACCGTGTTCGGTAAAGTTGTGTAGTGTGTGCTCTGTGTGGCGAGGCATTTGGTCAGAATATGCACACCTAAGCAGATTGGGGGCGATGGCTTTTTCAAAACCATATTTTTTTACTTTTTAGGTGTTAACTAGACGTCGCCTCATCTTAAGTTATTAAAAAGCCAAAGATGGTAACAAGCTATCCCTAGAGAAGGGCCGACTTTCAAATGTAGTTGCCGGAACATACCTGTCGGCCTGAAAGCTAAGTAGGTAGCTAAGATTGTAGGATTCGAGTGCACATCGATCGACACGATGTCTGAGAGTGCTGCTACTGAACCAATATCGGTTTACTGTTAGGGTGTTTTCTGTTTGTTGCTAAACACCTGTCAACTTATTCCAGTAGCTACATTAGAATGCCAGTCTTCTTTTTAGGCTTGGTATTTTATCATTTTCGAATGCTTTTATTAACACGATCTGTGCTTGATACAATGGTTTATATTATTAAGTAAATTATAGCTTCAAATAAATTATCTTACATCTTACAAACATCTTAAAACCATTGCGATATAAATCATTTATATAGTATAAGATTAAGTAATACAAAAAGGCACAATTAAAAAAAGCTATTCATATAACTTTATATTAATTTAGAATAACAATGCTAAATCCGTTATTGTAAAATAAAACATTATTTACGACAGAAGTATTTTTAATGTACCTCTTTGCTAGAAACTGAGTTATTGTTTTTTAATTAATTCGCTTCTTCAGTCATTAATCTTCCGTCGCATAAATAAATCTCTTGTTGTTGCACCACATATAGAGTCGTATTTATAGTGGTTCGTCGCACCTATCGCGGGGAGTATTCGCGTGCCGATGCCTTGTCAATAATCGTTAATAGATATTTCAGAAGACAATGCAATCGGCTAAGTATAGCCCGTCGTGACTAACACGCCGGTGCGAGGCGGCGTGGTGCGGCGGCACCGGCTACTACACGCATGCCTCACAGTCTTAATCTTATTATGGCGGGATAATTTATTTCTAATGGAGACCATTTGACAGTTAGCGTTCCATTTTCCTATAACCTATTTGCTTTGTTATCTTTTGTATCAAATGTCTAAACTTTAAAGTAGATACAGACAGATAGCAAAGTATACGGCGAATATGCACACATGTCGTTGATTATTCAAAATAGGTATCATAATATACGGTTTTTGTATGTGTTTATACTTTTTTATTTTGTTTATATTATCGCCACAGTCAACCAAGCGGTCAAGATTAACAATAAATACAAATTCTCTTAAATTAATTCGTGGACATAGTACAAGTTATTTTTTTTTCTCGAACTGACTACGTTATTGACTTAGCAAGGTCTATAAATCATTAAAGAATATTAATTTATGGGCTTAATATTTTTATTTGTAAAGTAGATATGTTGCATTGTATAAAATTTGACTTGTGTGTAAATTTTGAATGTTAAATGTTAAAAAGTTGCATGTCGTTAACATTAATTATGAATCTATTTTTATCTAAAAGATAAGACACGTGACAAAAAATTCAGCATAGACTCCATATGCTGCCATTCGTCGGAAGTCGTAAGTCACAGTTATGAAGCGAACGACACCAGTTTCATAAACATTGTTTTTCTTCGTTTCGCCCCTAATATTTATATTTATCAATCCATCTACACATTTAGTTCAAAATAGCGAACCCCCGAGGGTGCCCCGGGCCCGCCATCATTACGATTTATTGTTTACTTTGGTCATAGTTTCGGGATCTTATAACAGTCCTCGGATTTTAAGATTACTTATTGTTGACCAAAAGGAACTGTGGTTTCCCATGAGTCTTTTAAATATAGGATATGGATTTATTCAGTTAGATCATTAAGGTTTCTATTTATTTTTATTTATGGTTATGTGGTATATATGTTAATGTTAATAAATGTTTATTTTATCTGTAGTATACAGAGCTACAAAAAATATATATACTTTCTAAATAAATATAGCAATATCATTTTTTTTTCACAAATTGACTATGTCAGCCCAGTGATTACCAACAAAATAAAATAGTACATAATCAATAATAACAAATTTTACCAGTTATTCGAGATGTCGGGGAAGCAAGGATGGCATTACATAAATCTAGTATAAGGAGTCATTCATTTTATTTTCGAGCGCTAGTCTTGGAGCTTCGTTTCGTGTAATCAATAATTCAAAACGAAAATATTTCAATCATTTAATTAAAAATATGATTATAAATTAGAATTCCCGATCAGTGCGTCTACATATACCGTTAGCTAAATAAAAAAAACAATATATATCTTACAACATGTGTTCGTGGAGAATTACAATTTTTAATTTAATAAAAAATCATTTCATACTAGAACCAGAAGGCAGACTAAATCTATAGCTATTTCCTCCATCAACAATAATTCACGTACGTTTTATTTTTGTATAGCCGGTGTATAAATATTATCTATTTTTAAAGGTTCGCACACGTGGCCGAGATATAGAGCATTCTGTTAAGAGATATTACGACTCTCAAACTGGGGTGAGGACTAGTAATATTTTATTTGTATAATCTCGGTATGTTTGAGAGCTGTTGTATGAGGTTCATAGTTTTATTCCCATATGTTCGTAAACTGCGCGTGCGATTGATCTACGGCCCAAGGGTCACTGAACTTTACAAATTTTGTATGAAAATTTAAACTGAAGTGTTTATTTTTTGTAAACCTTTGTAATTGTGATTACAATAAAAAATACGATTAGAAACATATTTAAAAATTAGCGAAATGTTGTTTCGTGTGAGCGCTGTCTGGAAATATCAAGGAAGTAATAATTGCAGTATTTTTACTTCTACTGCTGTTCTCTTATAAAGCGAACGAAACATAATACATTTATTTAACCATATACTTTATGTTAACCAAATTCAAAACTCTGAATCATCATAACGTATACGTATACGTATAATACCTTCTTAGAATTCAATGTGTCTATTTGAAATATTTGTTTGCTTTTAATTTTGCACGAACGTGAAATTCGAAGTGTCAGAAGTTGTTTGACTCGTGCCATAAGCAAAAATTACTTACACCTATAGTCAGAACGCGATGTTTTGATACTTGTTATAAATTTTTCCTTATAATAATAACGCTATTCTAAGAATTTTTCTTGTTTCTTAATAATATCTTTACTATATTTTAAAAGTAAAACGGATAATTTCAAAAGACCTGTAATTTTGAAATGTAATTTACGATAAACTCTATAAAGTCACCTTCATCATAGATATAATCATACGTATACTCCTGCATAATCGTAAAATACCAACGAATGTTTATATTTTGTATTTTGCTTAACTTACTTAGGCAGCTACAAAAATAAAAGTACGTCTTTATATACCTGTATTTTTAACACTGGTAACAAATAAAAATTTCGTTTAATTAGTTAATTGATGAGCTATGTAATAATTGTTTGGTATTTTTATAACAAAAGGAAAACCGCTTGGCTGAATCATAATGGTCGAACTGCTTCAAAACGTTATTAATATATTAGCATGTTTATGTTCACTAATGTTCGCTCAATGGTCGAAATTCAATTATAATGCATTAATTTATTAATTTTTCAAGCTTAAACATAAGAAAAAAAATAAAAAATATTCTTTAAAAAAGTAAAATAGTTGCGAAACGGAGAAAGAGGATTTACTTAACTGTTTTGTCTCGGCCTATTTATATGGGGACTAATGATTGTCTTATAGGTTATATTAAACGATAAAAAAATCAAAGTATTTCTAATTTATTTATACCACTAAAGCAGGTCTATAGATATTAAATAGAAAAAAAAGAAATACAGTAAACAAAAGAGGTAGATAAACCTAACTGTTTTGTCTTTGCCTATTTATGTATTGTCTTTGCTAATTAAAATAAATATATAATTCATTTTATTTTTAACTTTATTTTTGGCAACCAATCTTTTAGATTATTACTGCCATTGTCGAGTAGTTAATAGTATTACAAGTTCTTCTTCCATTCCATTTTTAGCAACCAGTCTTCTAGTAGATTATTATGCCATTGTCGAGCAATTAATAGTATTACAAGTTCTTCTTCAATTCCATTTTTGGCCACCAATCTTCTAGTAGACTATTACTGTCATTGTCAAGTGAGTATCGATATTACAAGTTTCTTGATATAATTTCAATGAACTAACAAGATGGTGGCCATCTTGTTAGAACTTTCCATGGAGTTTTTGTGGCATCTCAGAATTCATGGTCCGTGGTATTATTTTCCATTCACTTCACTTTTGGACAATAAACAAACTATATTACATAAAACACTACCAATTTTACAAAATATAGAGTCAAGTCACACAAGATTATGAATAAAATATAAAATCCACTACATGACAAACCAAAATCCCGCCAAAAACTCCAAAATAATTCATTTATTTATAACAATAATTAGATCAGAAAGTAAGAAATTGTTTATATTTTGGTACATGAGGTAACCAGGGTTCAATTAGATATTTTAGTGAGATCGATCAGTAATTGATATAAGTAAAAGATCAAGAAACACCGTGAAATAATATGGCGTCGGTCTTCTCGATACTTGACATATTTATGTATACAGTAGGTGCAGCGCACGGGACATATGGCGCGGCAATTTATGAACCCGACGGCCCATTACCATTTTAAATATTATTTTTAGGGAATTTCGTGTCAGATCTCACTCGTCGGCGGCCCGTATATTAAGAGATGTGATCCTCTGATTAAGTTACCCTGATATTTTTTGAAGTGGAGTGCGTCAGGATTTTTCTGTTAATTAAGGAAACATTGACATATCGGCAGGCGGCTTCATAATTTATTTACTTAACGTACCAATGATTATTTTCATTACAATGTCTTATAGCACGTAATGTATAATATATAGTAAAGAGTGTTAAAAATTATTTCAAATGTGAATAAATTTTTTGAAAATAAAAATGAGATTACATACTCTTTGGTGTAAATACTTTTTAGACTCAAATATATAAAACACTAATTATAACTCAATACAATTTTACAAAATTTCAACCCCTAAGGTTTTGGTTATATGGTATCGCTTCAGAACGATCGCAGTGAAGCAATTAATAGTTTACCAGAATGACTATAAATGGTACAGTTGTGAACTCGTCTAAAGCAAACAAAGCTGGGTCAACCGCGCCATTAAACTTTATGAAACGGAAGCTGTCAGCCAGCATGTGTGCATGACACCCGTTCTTCAATGTATCAATAAAGTTCGACGCGTGCGCAGACCTTTTGCCGACGATGTAATGTATATATTATTATCTTATGAAGAGTTATAAAACACATTTTAAATAATTATATTAAAACAATAGATTTCTTGATTTTTTACACTGCTAGATAACGATACATATATAAAACGAGAATATTACTCAGTCGTCGAGATTTTTTTATGGTTTCCGAGTTGTTCCTGGTGGCATACTCGTAGATAACTTATATACGCGCGCGAATTTTCAAAATATCAATGGTACGCGAACATTTATTAGTTTTTACCATATACCAAGTGGAACACACTTGTCACATACTTAGGCTTATCGCGTTCCAGGATGTGCCGGTATATAGCGGCTTGATAGGCATTTATGTCCGACTAGGTCGAGTATTACCATGCTCATGTTTAAAAAACCGTTTGTTTAGTTTTGGTTTGTAGCGTTCTATGCCATATTCAGTAGCCAAGAGGTTTACAGGCGGACACAGCAGCAGTGATTGGCGATGGATCCTATATCTCTTTGTCACTTGTTTCTGTGCACAGCGTTCACTGCATTGTGCTTAATCAGGTACGAAACCGTTACTATGCCGCCGCTACTATAAAATAAAAAATTGAACTAAGAATTCGAATCAATATTCAACTGAATGAACTTTTTTAGAAGTTTTTTTATGAGATACAAGTTTTTGCTCGCAGCTTCACCCACGTTACGTACATTAGACCTCGGGAAGACTTATTTTTTTCAGAAAGAAAGTATCCTTTTCTGTACTCCTGAGAACTTGTCTACGACATTTCCTGATAATTGGTTGAGCAGTTAAAGTGTAAAAACGAAACAAACAAGCATACTCACATTCATTTTTATATCTAACATTAGGGAGGCTTGCTACCTCAAACTAATATGATATATTTTACTTTGGTTATAACTTTATGTGGAAAAGAGAGACTATTGCCACAAATATTGTTATTAATATTAAAACTAGTACGAGGCAATCAAATGCGTTAATAAGCCAAATCAAGCCATAAAATTATTAATAAATTAATGTAATACAATATCTGGTTAATAACAATAGAAAAGATAAACAGATGATCTGACAAAATGGAGCAGCTCAAAAATTTTCGTCATACCGTTAAATTTGCCAACTAAACGCTTCCTTGCAAAATGGTCAGCGGCAAACAAAAACGCCGGCGAAAATGTCATACTAATTCTGACGAATAAACATAATTTAAGCATTAAAAAGAAATTTCCTAACATTTTTAATTTCGTTCGTTGAGTTTGTGTTTTAAAAAATAGTAAAAAAAAATAAACAATTTGATATTGTTATGATTGTGACGAGGTGTTCATTGAGCTGTGACGCGCGACCGGACATTGTGGTAGATGCCTGCACCTTGTACATAGTCATCGTACAATCGAGCACAAAAACTGGGGCAACATTTTGCATCGTATATATTTAATTTTTTATTTATCACAAAATAAAACTTTGTATTACTATAAGTACAATATTACACAAACCTTCTTCATAACATTTCATTGGTAGATAAAAACAATTCTAATGATAATTAAATCTATGTGTATACAATGTATGCCGGTTTTTATATCTAAGACGAATAAATTTCCACACTGTTCTACCAATTGTCACAAAAGTTGATATATCTAAGCACGTTCTCATGGAAGATTTTTATATGATGTTCGATTTACTAATATCTATTTATTAAGTCATTGATTTAGTAAATAATAAACTAAGTAAGAAGCCGCGGTCACAGTTAGTACTACACTCATAATAATTCTAATTGTCCTTACTAATTACCACAAATACGAATCTGAGTTTGTTACGCATTCACGCTTAAACTACTCAACGAATAATCGTGAAATTTCGGATAAACATTATCAGGAGTACAAAAAAGGACGTAGAGTACTTTTTATCCAGAAAAAGTGCTGCTCCAACAAATAAGTCAAATCCACATTATCGCTAGCGAAGCCACTGACAAAATTTGTATTGTATGAGTCTCAGTAATTTTCATCGAAATGAACATCACCGAATCCGTTGCTATACAAGTATAAAAAATCTCAAATCCCGTAGAATCTCTCTGAAAACAGTTTAGACTATAACAAGTAAAAAAGTAAATGATGAGACAAGCAAGTAATCGGCCATTTATTGTAACTGCATCGCTTAAAGTCGTGCAACACTGTACTTCGTTTTGGTTAACTGAATCAGTAAAAATATTTTTTCAGAACCTCAGCCAATACATTGACAAGAACTTGTTAATAATATAATTTTAACCAATATTATTAATGCGAAAGTGAGTTTTCCTTGTTTGTTTATTAGACGGCTACACGTATTAATTACTCAATCGAGCATTGAAATTTGCATACATATTGTCAAGGGCAGAGGAAAGGACATAGGGTACTTTTCATCTAGAATATATTATTCAGGGATAAACCAAATATATATTAAGGCGAGTGAATCCGCGGGCTAAAGTTAGTAATGTTATAGTTACACAATCTTGACATACCTATAAAACCCATTATAATAATTATTTTGTAACCGATTGTACGAGTCGAATAATAAAGAGGTACAATATCAAACGGAAATATCGAGTTCATCACCACCATTATATGTATAAAAAGGTCACATCACTTATTCCGATACGGGAAGTTCGATTTTATTTGAAATTTTTATACGTATCTAACAACAGTATATTAACATAAACACGAATAATAAAATGTAAAAATTACGTATGTTGCCAATATACGAGTATATTGTAGTGAAATAGTATGTATAGTTAAATATGTATAACAATAAATGATATTACAAAATCACTAAAGATTGGATGTTCCATAAATCACGTATTTAATAAAGTTTTACAACAGTTCAACACCTATTTATTAAACCTAATATCTATAAAAATAAAAAGTGACTAAAACACAGATCGTGAAATTTACTAAAATCATAGCATAATAATTAAATCAAATTTTAATACGTATGCAACTATCAAAATCCCATGCTAAATATAATATTAAATTGGCTGAACTAAAATATTTATGAGACAGATAAAATATTGTAATTTGATCGGGTATCTATTTTATATTCAAAATTCTCTTTCATAAAAACTTAAGTATAAACCTTAGCCAAAGAAAATATAAACGCTGTCCAAAGGCGAATATGCGGTAATCCCTCACACAAGTGGGTAAGACGACTTGAATTTTTAATGTTACACTCAGACCGCTGCAAACCGTAACAGTTTTCTTGTCATTGGTGGAGTGGAGATGTGAGATAAATTTTGCAGAGTGGCCCCATCTTTTCGTCTGACATCAATCTTTAATGCGAATACAGGGTACACTTCATATGCGGCGTGTCTAATGCTATTTGTTCACGAAGTATGAAGCTTTTACATTGTAACTCAATAATACGCTTGGCCTATATTCTCATTACAATAGTGTGGCAAGCGTATCAAACAAGGAACATTTTCAGAATATTAAATTCGTATTTTTATTACAGGAATGTATTTCCAATAAATAATTCCAAGTCGTTAAACAAGAGATAGGTAGGTATTGTTCACCTTGAAAGCATGAATCGACTTCCTCATAGTCGGCGATAATAATGACAGCATTAAAACAATAGTTGTATTAGTTTTTATTTTTCGCCTCAGCTGAAGGTCATGTTTAACAATACACAAAACAAAGTTGACGCGATTCGTCTCGCCATATAATTTCGGCAATCAAACAGCACGTCAGCGCGAGGCGCGGTCCGGAATCGATTTAACCGTTCCATTTCCGCTGTTTTTATAGGGAATAATTATTGGAAAACTGATCAAACAATCAAGGACCGTTTCCGTCACTTGGTTTGATTTTTAATAAAGAAAGAAATCAACTCATAGAGCTGTGGATAATCTGTGGATACAATCAACTGTGACCGCTTCCTCGATAGATTTTTATTTCTTCTTTGATAATTCGTTTTTACATTCGACGTGACGGTATGGTTTTTCCTTAACGTCGAGCGATGTTGTATTTTTGTTAAAGCGTGCTTGCTGGTGCGGTTGGTGTCGCGTCGCACCTGCCCGAATGCCCGAAGCTACGATGAAAGTACTGGGCTTTAATTATTAACGATTGTTTTTATACCATTTAATATTGCGACTCACTTGTCGAATCGCATCAGCTGGTTGATTACGAAAATCTTTTTGTTATACTTTTTAAAGAACATGCAACGAAGCGTGTCATAATAGATTTTTCGTTATTTATGCTTGTCTTCGATATGAAAGTTTTGTGAAAGTAATATAGATGTTTGACATTTATAATATAAAAAGTATGATTGTACACACTTACGAGGTGATGGTGGGTATATTATGAAATAACTAGTAATGAAGAATAATTATACCACTTCATGTCGGTAGCAAAATATAATTGTATTTCTAATATCTATAGTAACATTATGAAGTGAAAGAATTGTGTTTTTTCTTTGTTTGTTAGAACGCCCAATCGCTTGACCTACAAATGGGATTAGAAACAATATATTCACGTCTTGTAGCCTATTTATTGAGGAATATTATAAGTACTAATATAAGCTAATATCGTAATATTAAGACACATAGCGTGACCGGAAACCGCAAGAATATTATAAATTTAAACTTTATAGGGCATTTGCTTGCCTACCTGATTTCATAAAAAAACAGGGTGTGTCGTAAAAACACATGATAGAAGTGAAACTTTTGTATTACAGGAAAACATTTTTGAACTGAACGCAGTACATGCAATGATGGACAACGAGAAACAAAGAAAGCTAGAAGAGTTTATGCGTCACTGTTCTCCAATATCCGAAGACAAAGGAGACGCCGCTCCCAGTCTACTCAACACAGTGTTTAACCCCATCACTTTTCGTCACACAAAAACGTTGCAGATCAGAATTACAAAAAGTCACCTATAAGAAGTTGCACTTGAATAATTAATTAAAAACCTTAAAGGTATAATGCGTGGAAACCGCGGGTTATAGCTTGTATTCGATAGGATCGTTCTACTCCTGATTATGTTGTTATTTATTATAGTATGAGATGTATGCCATTATGTCGATTATAATAAACATCAAACTGTCAGTGAGAGGCACGCGCGCCACCATAACGTTACGGTTTTGAGTGTAAATGAACATGCAGCTAATGGACTATTAACCTCCTGCCGTTAATTATTAATATTTTATTTTTACGGCTCACCTCTGTCCAAATTTAACGATCACTTTCCGGTCCTCATATCCATATTATAATATTTTAGAATATAATGTTTGTTTGTCGCTGATAGAAAGGTCAATGATTTTGTTTAAAAAAAAAAACTATTTAGTCGTTAAAATATGGAATATTAAATTCCCTAGCAAATTTAGCGATGATTTAAATGACACACGTTTATTATAAATATTAATGTTCTTTTATATTGTGCCCGTAATATGATATTTGGTGACAGAGTCGAATACAAATGTATTAATTATTTTTAATAATGGTCGTAAATATTAAAACATAATGTAAAGCGGCTATTTGTTTTAAAACAAATGTGTTAATCCGGATATCTGTTTTAGTTAACTATTTAACACGTGTCCCAAATCATTTTCATGCATGATCTGTCAAACTTATCCGAAATGTCAAGGGTTGACAGCAGTTCGTGGCCTTAGGTTCGGTCTGCGGATGAATTGTGATAATTTAACGTCGTTTCTAAAATAGCTTTTTGATATTTTGTTATACAGATCACTTTTCAATGACGACTTATATGTGATATACATCTGTTCTAACTTTTCATGCTTTCGTCATTCCTTTTCAAATATCTTAAAACGTGTCTATTTTGTTCAATTACCAACGTTATGCAATAGAAATAAAGTGTAATTTCCTGCGACATAAAACACTGTAACTCGAAAACGGAACGGATAGCTCAATGTGTGGCTCTACATTTGTGTTATTAAATGATTTATGGAAGAGGATTACCGTGTGAGCATATCGTTGAACAATTTTGTAAGGTACTCCTCCAGGTTTTGGGTATGATTTCGTATGATCATTAATCATGAACGGTAGCTGTGTTGATCTCACAGTAATTGAGTTAACTGACATACTGATGACTTATTTGACAGAGTGAGTCGTGTGTTTTACAGTTTCGTATTATCATAATCTTTGAAGGATTTGTCGGTCTGTTTGTTATCTTTTGAGATATTGATAATAAACACGGCAGTTAATTAACTGTTATGATGGTTATAAATACTAAATGTTATGTTCAGCTCAATACGTGGATAATAAGACATAATAAGATTGCTTTGAATTTTATAGAAGGACGAATTTATAAAGGTTTAGAAAGTATCGGTGTTATTACAAAAAAGCTAAATACGTATTGAATATTTGCTTGTATTAAATGAACAGCGCTCGCCCGAGGCAAGTTCGCGTTATCCTTTTCGCAAGTCTAACCTAACCTACCAAAGTAAAACAAAAGAGCAAGATGGCGAACATTCAGCAACCGCGGTGCATTTAATACGAAACCCTTTTAAAGCAAGTATTCAATACGTATTTAACTTTTTTGTAATAACACCGCATATATTTAAAATTAGTGTGCATTTTTATACTTACAAAATACAAAAAAAAAAATCAGTTGATTAAAGTAAGGGTATTACAGATTTGAGTGGAAGCAGCATGAATTATCGATCAGTGTTTTTGATGGCTAAATAGATTTCTACCAATACAATAACAAAGTCATATGTTTTGGACGGTTAGGCAAATAAAGCGGTTAACTTGAACTGCCTTATAAAATATTTATTTAACAACTAGCTGTTGTCGGCGACTTCTTTCACGTGAAAATATAAACTGTGTATTTTATATGGATTAGATGTGAACTCTTTCGAATTATAATTTTTACCTAACGCCCACAATCCTTTACTGATTTTAAATTACATATTTCAAATGTTATAATTACTGCTTAACTTCGATTGTAAAACACAGTGATTACATTAGATGATGCTTTGAAAAATATCCTATCTGCTAGTAAAACTCTGGTCCACATCGGTTCATATATTTCGGAAATTAGCTCTGACAAACGACAGATACTTCAATTTTATTTATATTGATAGATTTGTAATGTCTCCCAATCCGAAGCAATCTATCCCTTCGATTCATATGTGGCGCATTATGTTTCCACATCGAGATATCAAATTGATAAGTGAGGAACATTCGCGGCGAGCGGGCGAGGCATTATGATATTGGCCGTACGTTAGGAGCCATTACTTTCGATAAAATATAACCGACTCGCCGGTCATATCTGTCTAACCAAACTGCGAGCATTTCCTAGTGAGATCACGTCGTTTCCTAAACTCATCCTTTTGATTAAAACTTAATAATTCCTCAAGATATGAGGTCAGTTGATAGTTTGGTTTCAAGATTATTGTAATCTGCAGTCGGTGATTAAGGAGGATTTATGCAGTGCTATATACCTGTGTATATAGTGCTATATACTTCAATACCAAAATCATTGTAAAGGAGAAAACGTGTCTTGTAAAAATATCACGAGTTCATTTATCTAATTTCTTTGTAATGTTACGTAACTTAGTTCTAAACTATAAATAGGTTGATGCAGAATCACGATGATACCAAAGCATGACGTTAGAACAACTTCCGAAACCCGTCAGGCTAACCACCACTGTCAAATTCAAGATCTACTCAAAATACTCCATTAGCATCCCAAGAATTATGCACATCTGTCATACGAGCAAATACACGCACACTCACTCACTTGCACACCCACCCACACACACCCACCCACCCACACACACACACACACACACACACACACACACACACACACGCACGCACGCACGCACACACACACTAATTACACACACCCTCACACTTTAACATTTATTTAGTTACTATACGAATTCTGTTTCTACTTTGTGTTAACTCCAATTCTCTCAAAATGTAACTTCCTCTAAATGTTGTCAAGTCAATACGCGCCACCAGAATTTAAGGCTATCTGTAATCAAGCATTAGGCTTCCATGAGACAGGTATTGCCTAGTTTGGGGCCATAGTTAAGATTTATACTATTACAGGATTCTATTTAAGATTTTTGTAAATTGAAAATCTATCGCCGAACACTTACATGGGTGTCCAGTCAGAGCCAGTCCCCCTCTAAATTTAGCGTGTTTTGGTAAACAGTGCTAAATCTATGGTCTACGATAGTTCTTAGACTATAAATTATCATTTAACATCAGGTAAGTTTGTGGCAACCTTAACCTAAAACAATCTTCTTCTTACCGTAATTACAAATATTACGACGACCTGTGATATAAGATATTTAACTTCTAAAACCTGTCGACTGAATACTGTCGTTCATTTATTAGTATTTACCGAGGTAAGGTATTAATATTATCGCCACATTCCTACAATTTATTGTTAATTTTGCCAAGACCTTATTTAGTTTCATTTGAATAATAAAGTCACCTTGTTTGGTATAACAATGTTGTTCTTGTAGATAAAATGTATATTTGTGCTATTGTTTTATAGTTTATTCTATTTAATATCACTTACTTTTAGAGTAATAACGTTCAACACAATTTTTATAACATCGCTACATACTTATGTAGTTATGAATATAATACGATTTTTATATCTATCACTTTATTTAGCAATAATTATATTTATATTGAATTGAATATAATTATTATTTAACTAGCTGTGCCCGCGACTCCGTCCGCGTGGAACGTAATGTAAAAAAACAGTGACTAATAAAGTCTTTCGAATGTATTAAGTCCATTTACTTATGTACTTTTCTCTCGTACTTAAGTCGCGTCGTCATTAAAATTACAAGAACTTTTGATACAGTGGACCGATTTTAATGAAACAAAGACTAAGTTATTCTCGAGGATATTATTTATGGGGTTTTATTCAGTGAACCCAGTACTTTAGCAGTGATCCGTATTCATACAAACAGACAGACAGACATCTCTAAAAATGATTGGAATGTATTTTGTTACTTATTCCTAAACACCTGAACAATTTTTTTTACAAAGATCTAAAAAGTACAGACATGTGATTTACATTTTTATTACATGTATAGATAGAAGATAAATTCCACTAAACAGTTAGTATAGAAATCAATTATCATGTATTACTAAATATCCTATAATATTAATTATTTTTTATCTACTTTAAAAACCCTAAAAACAGAAACATATTTTTCCCTGTAAATATTATTCATTTCCAAAGTGATTCACGGAACGTTTTCAATCCTCGTAGAAATTTCTCAGAAACCTTATGGCCACGGTATAGAATGTAATGAATAAGGTACAATTCAGTGGTCGGTGCCGTATCTCTCACAACATCTGATGTGGTGCAGCACTACCGCAGGGACAGCAGCGGACTGGGAGGGGGGAGCGATAGCTCAGAGATTTATGTTCTCATAACGCGCACTTCCTAACCGAGCGAACGTTCAAACGTATTGATTTCATTTCTCGTATTAATTTTTAAACAGTTTTTCCTCGATCTTCTCATTGACGGAAACTGATGTATAAAGTTCTCAAGTAATCAAAACAATTTTTTATGAATCCTTAGTTACTATCAATTTTTTCATTATTTATAGGTTATAGCGTTTGACCACAGTCTAAGTCTAAGACGGTAGACTCGCTGGGTGTTGTTACAGAAAAGTTAAATACGTATTGAATACTTGCGTTAAAAAAGTTTGGATACTTACGTATTAAATGCACCGCGCTCGCCGAACGTTCGACATTTTGCTCTTTTATCTCTGTTTGGTTAGGTTAGGTTAGAATCGCAAGTGCGTTGCCGGCCCGTGTTTAGGGGAGGGGGAGGGGAAGCGTTGAGAGGGGGGGGAGGGGAGGGGGAGGGCAGGGGGAGGGCAGGGGGAGGGCAGGGGGAGGGAGGGGGAGGGGCAGGGGGAGGTGTGAGAGGGCTGAGAGGGGAGGGGAGGGAGACGGGAACGGTAAGGGTGGTACTACCCCGGTCGAGTCGGTCCATTCATGCTGAAACTAATAATAGTTTCAGAATGGCTCTACCAAAAGCTCCGACTCAGTTGCTAGCTATATTCTAACGTACATCCATCGACGTGATATCCGTACACGCTATCAACTAAGCCATCATTGCTTTAACAAAATCTTTTTGTTATTATTAATATGAATAATAATAATATTTATTTATTTATCAGACATACAAGGGTCCACAAAAACAAACACAAATTATATAGTAATACATAACTAAGTAATAAGTTTAAAAATAAAATTAAATAATTATATTAATATGTCCTTATGAATATGAAAGAGGGTGAAAAGATGAAAATTACACTATTATATAACAAGCGATATCCAGTGCTCCATGAAAGGACTATCGTACATGTCTACCATTGTTCTCATTATCCTATTGGGACTATCGCGAAGTCTACCCAGGATGGATGCAATTCTCTTACGAGTGATAGCATAAAAATCATCAACCCTGGCATTCGCAAACATCCCAGAAGCGCTACAAAATCGTGGCAATCCCAATAACACTCTAAAAATATTATTATATTGGACACGCAAAGCGTTCATAGTCCTTTTACTGAAGCTGATCCATAGGCTGCTTGTATAAAAACATTGACAAAATCCTCTGAATAGCTGGATTCATTACACTTACTACTTACTTACTTTATTACTTCACTATAAATATGTATTATGGTCTCGTTTAAATTGATTATTGAGTGTTATTTATTAACCTAATATATGTTTATGCGACTCGTTTGAAATAAAACTCGATATGAATACCTAATCCGGATATAAATTAATACATTATGTATGGGGAATTTATCAGCGCAGTGCCTTTTTTGGCATTACGACATTTGGAGAAAAAAAACGAACAGCTCGTAGACAGAGTAATATTAAACTGAATTCTGTTGGCATTTATGCGCGATAGAATCACGAGTACCATACACCAAGCGTAATATTTGCCGTAGTGGAATGTTTAGACTTGTCTAGCACCTAATTAAATTGTGTGTTACAGATATGTACCCAAATGGTTACCTACCACCATACCCTCTCGTTTAGCTTATTCCATTTTGAGATTAACCAGTCCAGTAGTCGAAATGCTAACCATCGGGTCGTTTTATCGTGCTCCAATAAAAATAATCACAAAATTCAATGAAATTTTAAATAGTCATAAGTGTATTTATTCGTCAAAGACTTTTTGTATTAATTAATACCTAGGTCTAAGAAGGATGACATTTTAAAGCTCTGTAGATAGATTTGCTAAAATTAGAGATGGGAAATAGTATATAAGCACACATACACTTATGAAGTAATATATAAATGGAAACTATTACTTGCAAACAGGTATACAATCCTCGTAATATTAAGTGGCCATTGCAGTCTGTATGAGTCTTGTGTGAGGAGTAATATCACATTTGTCAGGGTTTGAAATATATCACCTATTTTTCTTTTCTTGTTCGACTTTATTTTTGGCAACCAATTTTCTATATTATTACTACCATTATCGTAGCTCACTTATCGAGGAAGGTTATAGGTTATATATCATCACGCTAAGACCAATAGGAGCGGAGCACCAATGAAGAATGTTTCAAAATCGTGGTGCTTTTCCTCATGAGAGCCTCCGCTGCGTGTTAGCGTTAGTCCAAAGTAACTACTCCACGTGGACGAAGTCGCGGGCAGAGGCTAGTGTCATATAAATCCGCTAAAGATCTTTCTTATCCATATATCTATCATATAGCTATGAAAATACTAAGCGATCTATATGAAAAACTCTAAATAGAGGGAAATCGGATATTTTTGATGATTTTATCTACAAACATTTCGATACATAATTATCTATCTAGCAAAATTAAATATTTAAAGACACTACATAATTCTCTATCGGTTTGGATAATCTAAATTAACATTTTTTTTTTACAAAAAAGCTGTTGGTTGACAGCTACAGAATTTGTAATGCGCGACCTCTAAAATCGAAAGCCGAGAAGCTTCAACACAGATCTTATCTATTCTATTAAAGATATGATTTATTTTTATATATTTCCTATTATGATTTCCTTCTTTTAAGCCTTAGATGTTAAGATAAAACCATTTTTTCTCAACATACCGGTACTAAAATTATGATTATTAACATAAATCGGTTAATATTAATTAATACAAGTTTATATTAGGTATTTACCTATGAAATTGCCGTTTTGTATGAAAAAATTTAAACGAATTTTTTTCATGTATTTTTTATTTGTATTAATCGAAGTAATCACCCATGCAATCAATGCATCTTTACCCACGCAGTGGCAGTTTATTGATGCCCTTCTTAAAGAAATCAGCTGGACGGGAGGCAACAAATTCTTCAAAGGCATTTTGTACTGCCTCTCGGGTATAGAATTTTTTTCCCGCCAAGGAGTTATCCAAATTCTGGAAAAAGTATTGGTAAAAGGTCTGGTGAGTAGGGCGGATGACGGAGAACTTCCAACCCCAGTTCTTGCAACTTGGAGACCGTCTGCTGTGCAGTATGAGATCGCGCGTTGTCGTGCAGGAGCAGCGGAGACGAGCGATTGACCAATGCTGGTTGGAGATGTGCCAGCTTCTCCATCATTGTGTTCAGTTCTTCACAGTACACATCTGCAGTAATGCTCACCCCGTTTGGTAAGAAGCTGTGATGAATCACACCGGCGCTAGACCACCAAACAGTGATCATCACTTTTCTAGGGGTAAGTTTTCGTTTAGGGTATTGTTTAGGTGCTGAACCAGGATCCAACCAACTTGCTCAGCACTTGCGGTTATCAAACAGAATCCATTTTTCATCGCAGGTAACAATGCGGTTCAAAATTCCTTCATTTGTGTGTCTATTGAGCAGTGCAAGGCACGTCTCGACGCGTACTTCGCGCTGGCGATCATTGAGTTCGTGGGGCATCCATTTGTCAAGCTTTTTTACCTTGCCAATTTCACGCAAATGGACCAATATTGTTTTGACGCTAACGTCGAAAGCTGCTGCTAATTCATGCCGTAGATTGTGTATCATCAGCTTCCACAATCGCCTTTAATTCGTCATTCGTCAAAGTCTTCGGACGACCGCGAGGTTCATTTTTCAGGTCGAAATTCCCAAACGGAAGCGAGCAAACCAATAACAGGTGGTGCGTTGGTTTGTAGTGTTAGCTCCGTAGACGTCGTGGATGTTGCGTGCCGCTTGTGCCGCATTGCTGCCACGACGGTATTCATATTCCATAATTACTCGAATTTTTAACGTATCTATGATGACAAAAAAGATTGAAATGCGATGAATATGTAACACTAATCAATAAACAGATGAAATTTGATTGATTTTGGAAAAAGAATTCCATGTTTTTAAAGTAAAATTAATTTGAAATTAGAATTCTTAGCCAAACAAAAATTATTTTGATTTGAAATGGCCAGTACTGCAGAATGGCAATTTCATAGGTAAAGACCTATTATTAACGTGCAATCGTAGTGTGGGACGCTTAAATTTTAAGTAATAAAGCTAACATAGTAGTAACCACCAGCGCCACAATGGCTCAGGCTTGAAAAGTATTATACAGTTTATCAAGAGTCATATGACTTGACATCTGACCTCATATGCACAGAAAAATATATAAAAACCGGATAAACCGTGATCTGAATTCCCGAGATTATCTTCATCGTCATAAAGACTTTCGCTTGAGGTCAAATGTCTCATCAAAATTCATTTACACCCACTCTTTAACCAAGGAAAACCCGAACGTGATGAACCAGTTACCCGAGAGGACTGATCATAATACGAATGATATGAGATGATCGTCAACTATGAAGTACCTCATATGATTATTCTGGACCATATACTTTGCTGCATCTACATAGAAAGAAGTGAATAGATTAGGGCATATTTATTGGTAAACACTGAAACGATCATTGGAGTTTTCTTTGACTTTTGTCATGTTGATTATATCATCCGTCTAAAGCGATTCGTGTTGTATATAAATATCAACTCAGATGAATGTTTTGTTATAGGCGGAATTAATTATCCTAAAGCAGACTTGTATCACTGTGACCACCAATCTATTACGACCACCTCATATTGCGAAGCTCTCTGCATGGTACTTACTGCATGTACCGTATTACTTTTTTTGTCGCGAGTATTGGCCTAACCACGAGTTTTATTGTAAAACTGTAGCAATTACGTAAATTTAAGGAATAAAAAAATATATATAGGTACCTTATAATATTGTGCATCAGAAGGTTTATTTTGTTCTCGATAGTCCGACAAATCTTTTCGAATAATAGTCAGAATGGTCGATGAAATTAAATTAGAATACTTATATACTATATTATAACTATTTAGATAACATTAGAACTCACAGAGTCAGAGTCTACAGAATATTCATGTCTTTTTGGCCAAACAATAGTCGAGTTATAAAAAGCCATGTGTAAAAATATAACGACTATACCCAGATCATCGTCGCTACTATCTTGCGATAAAGAGAACAAGTAAATAGCAAAACATACTAGCATCGTATTAATTATTAGTTCCGATTTAACGACATTACCATGTAGATTGGAGAAAATCGCTCACAACGATTATTGTTGTGATTGCCAATAGATTGTCATTTCTCGATGGTTACCAATTTTCTTGGACTGTACCGTACTTGCAATGTACATTCCAATACTCTGACGAGCCAATTTAAATATTGATCAATAAATTTCTAGTAACTTTTACTAAGTTATTTTAATAAATAAAACTTGAGCGATTCACACCTAGCCCTAAGTACCTAATAATTATAGATGGAATGATCTGATGTAACCACACGTTGCGCCTCTTTGTATTTATTAATCAGGGAGATAAAACAAATGGTAACACATCTTAAGCCTCTATAATAGATACCGGACGAATTGAAATTATTACCCTACATATCTAAATTTCTCTGTAAATATTATTAACGGTATATCTGGTTTATATAAGTACATACGTTCCAGATACTGTGAACACGAAAGCGTTTTGTCGAAGCCATTGGTGGGCCCCTATCGCTGGTAACTAAAAAGGTGTCGTTAGTAATGGTTTTTGAAACATCATAAAGATGTCATGGTGGCTATTACCCGATTGTGGTTATCTGTTCAGCGTAATAGAGAGCGCGTAAAGTTAGTCGCGAGATACAAAGCGCGTATGAGCACGGTATACTGTTTCTACCCGTCCTTATAAACATTTTAAATGTCTTATAAGGATTCACGTATCGAAAACGTACTATAGCGATAGAAACAATCGCTGATTATCTATATGTATGCACTGAATTTACAAAATACTATTATTATACCACTTAAAAAAAATGATTTTATGTAAAATCGGTTTACGGACGATAATTTCACGTGACAACGACTCAGACGCATCGGAGTGGAAGAGAGATAGATGCGTCACAAGCCGAACACTTAGGCCGATTGCGCCTCTCTACCGCTTGTTCCGCGCTCTCGCTTGCGCGCTCGGCTCAGGCGGAACGTGACAATGAGTCATGCTTTTACGTGCGTGTAGCCGGCGTTCATCGATTTATAAGACGTTATCAGGTCAAAAATATATTGTATAACAAAGGCCTTTATTTGGGTTATACGTCATTAATTGAGAATAGATGTAGGGAAGTTTTGCTGGGGAAATACAAATAAAAAAGCTAATATTTTTTAAATAACTCCAATAATCTCTAAACACACCTCTTCAAAACATATAGCAACACTCTTCAAAATTTCATGAAGATTTGGTAACAAATACTAGTAATAACTAATATTATATATGCGAATGTGGAGTTTCTTTACTTTCTTTATTTGCTTATTACGTTGGCATGTCTTAACTACTTAAACCGTCATCAGGAAATTTTAAATATTGTTGTCATGGGTAAAGAAATGGCCATAGAGTACATTTCGTACCAAAAAGATGCTGTTCTCAAAGAATAGGTCTAATCTATATCAACGCCAAGGAAGCCGCAAGGAAAAGCTTATGATATCATAAATTCTAATCTATGTAATTATGTTACTGTATAAGATCTATAATAGATAAGTTGAAGCGAATGATTCCAAAAATATTCACGAATAATATCAAGAATGTAAATAGCGAAGTTTATCAAAACATTTTATGTTAATATTTCTTTACTAGTGAAAATTTAAATTATCATACTGTTCGAAACAAAATTTTAGGGCCTATTTGCATAAGGTGTGAAATTTTAAAGTTTTGTGGTCACTAGTGAATAGTTTTAAATTTCACCATACATTTAAAAAAATATGACATTCGGTTTTTTTTTATTTCCCATATATATTGGTCTGAGAATGGTTGCACAACTATGTAAGTGTAAGTTTGTTGAATAATAATATAGTAAGGTATATTTTCATATGATTTTAAGGAAATGTAAATACCGAGACAATTTATTGGTTACTTATCAATAAGATTAAAGTATCTTAGGTACTACAATTTTTCATCAAATAAATCACAACAATAGAAGATTTAAAACTGATGTTGTAGCATAAGGATAAGAAGCGCATTTTAAACGCTATTTGAAACCGGATTTAATAATAACATAATAACGAACTCCTTATCACAATTACTTAATAAAACAAAATATATTTTCCACCAAATCTATGGTATGATACGTACTGTTTTGGTTTATACCATTCTTAAAAAATATAATATTCTTTGGTGGTTCTTTGGTCTTTACGATAAATTGGATATCTATCCTGCTTCTATAGTTAGAAGTGATGATAGATGCGATATCGATGCAATGAGACGAATTACTGATACATAGTGCTCCATAGTAGTAACTGGTGTATTAACTATTAACCTAATAAAGCAAATTGAAGAGTATAATTTACCTAGAATGTTGTAAGATAGCGATGCTTGGATAGATTCAGCTTCAGAGTTCAACGGTTGTTAAATGGTTACATTAATACATTATTTCACAGTATGGATAAAGATATACGTAGACGAAATAGTCTTATATAGTACTGAATTATTTTAAGGTGGTAGAGCCACGCTGAAGCAATTACTGGTTTCTGCATGAATGGGTTGGCTCGCCCGGGGTAGTACCACCCTCTCATATAAAACCGACGTGAAGTAACAGTGCTTACATTGTTGCGTTTCGTTCGGTCAATGAGAGTGCTGAAGGACCACCTCCAATCCCTCCTCCCCTTCCCCAAACACTTGTTGGCAACGCACTTGCGACTCCCCTGGTGCTGCTAGTGTCTATGGACGGCGGTGATCACTTACAATCAGGTGACCCGCCTGTTCGTTTGCCCGCTACAATATAAAAAATATATATGCGTCGCTATGCATGAAAACGTGAAAGTATGATAAACCAAACAAGGACTGAAAAGATACAATGCGAATGTGTATTTACGTCGATCAAATATAAGAAATACTACATAAAACGTAAAAAACACTTAGAACCGGCGTCGATGTGTGAAAAGTGTAAAGCATGAAGAAGAAGCAGAACATCTCCTTAAGATAGAGAAAACTAACGCACAGTTTGTACAGCATACCGCAGGATGGACCTAATCTGATGATAATAAGATCTATGAGATTGATATATTGTGCAGTCGTATATTTATTATAAAACAGTATGTACAATAGTTACGAGAAATATACCTAATATATATACCTCAATATTACCGTACTATATTAGTTTTTGTACTATATTTGTATATATTTTGTACTATATTTCGTACTATATTATTAACTATATAATTTTCTTCTCTTCTCTTTTCTTTTCTTTAACATTATCATCAAGTGCATTAAAACATTAACAAGAGATTACATTAGAATAAACGATGATATTTGTAAATAACAATTGCTCAATATAGTGTTAAAAACAAAAAGGGCCTAGTTTGTAAATATCGCTTCTGTAAGCGATTTACCTGCTGACTGTACATACTAAACATTTTAATCACTTCATAAGTCACCAGGCGAGCATTGTTACAGCTTATCTGGTAATTTTTGATAGCCACTAGTCGTCACTTAACACTCGGAATTGTTTCTGATAGCTGTTTATTTATTTTAATGGCATTTTGGGGACTTAAAGAGCACTTCCACTAATCAAGGGAAATGCACTTACAAATGAATATTACGTGTACGGCGGTAATTGATTGCACTGATTTTAGACTTACATAAGACATACCGGAACGACTGTTAAGATTCCAAGTGCAATGGAAATAAATGAACTGATGTAGCGTAGATTTGATTTAATTATAAGTTTATTTATAATGGCTTTTGCTCGCGTTAGTATTCGACGTAAACCTCGGGAACATTATTTTTTTGTGGATGGAAGGTACTCTATTCCCTTTTCTGTATCCCTGCCAATGATGATCGGTTGAGAAATTAAAGCGTGAAAGCGTAATAAACAAACAGACAAACTCACTTTTACAATTAACCTATTGTAGGTTGTAGGTTTGATTATAAACACATGATGAAATTTTTCATTATGATCGTGAGTGCTTGATTTTAATTCGGGTATATTATTATTTTATTGTCTGGTTTTAAATTTTAACCTTGATTTCATCTCAAGGTAAATTATGATATTGTCTAAAATGATAATCACTTTAAACAGCTGCATTATCTCTCAAGTGTAATTGCCGAAAAGTACATATATGTTGCTGGTGGTAGGTTGTCGACTTAACGGTAGTAGCTAACCAAGCGATCTTAAAATACCCTAACCATCATGCTATGTGTACCTTAACCGAAAAGTTTGTTACCTAATTACAATCTATGCTTAGTTTAACGTCAAATGCCTGCCGTGTGCCCTCAAATACAGCAATCTTAACAGATATATTATTTCATATAACATGATTTACAAATTCAAAAACATCAATATACCTACTAAGTACTGACCACCCAATCTCAACCAATTTTTGTCAAACAAGATCTTTCTATACAAGTTTAATGTATAGAAATAGATACTTAAACAATACCGTTACGGATGGGTGCAATTCGCTACAATTCTATAAAATGAAATAAAAACATCTGTAATAGAAATTATTGCATTCAATTTATGTCAGGCTATATGAAAAATTTGTAACGAGAAATAACTCGTTGTACTTCATATGTTGTATAAACACTCTCATTTCGTAAAACATATTCCTTGTAAAATTGATTAGTTAACTTTCATTACAGAAGTGAATTTGTGTACAGACGAAGACGTTTTTATTTTTTACATCAGCAGTATGGAGCTATCGTTGTTTTTAAATAAAATATTTTCCAATGTTTAAGGATTTAACATCACTTATGTATGAACTAAAATCTTTATATTTATTTGGAATATATTTTTTTGTGTTAGTTTAAAATTCTTGTTCGTTGATTTATTGTAAATTTGTTGTATTAATTTTCTGTTATCCATTATATATTATTAATCTTTCGCGTTCCTTATAAATACGATATAAATAACAAGAACAGGCTTTGTTTATGCTGCTGTTACCAAATAAATTATGAAATGTTATTTTAAAATTATTCTTCATTGATTTATTGTAAATAATTTATAATCAATTTTGTGTTATCTATTATATACTATATATTTACCACGTTCTATCTGAATACGATGTAAATAATAAGAACAAGCAATGTTTATGTTACTGTTATAAAATAAATTCTGAAATGTTATTTTAGAAATCTTCTTCATGGATTTATTGTAAATTAATTATAATTAATTATGTGTTATATATTATATACCATATATCTTCCATATTCCTTGTAATACGATGTAAATCACAAGAATAGGCTATGTTTATATTCTTATTGCAATATAAATTTTCAAATGTTATTTTAAAATTCTTCTTCATTGATTTATTGTAAATTATTTATAATCAATTTTGTGCCATCTATTATAATATGTTATATATATTCCACATTCATTGTAAATACAATGTAAATAACAAGAACAAGCTATATTTATATTCTTGCTACAAAATAAATTTTGAAATGTGCCAATTCCCTTCTTGTAATAACTTCGATTATTGATCTTTCTGATCCCCCAGTAATATATTTTATGCTTGATTTGTCACTAGCATCAGCAAGCGGAAATTTTAATTTATGCGCTAGTACAGTTTGTTTCTTTTTATGACATCGATATTTTTTGTATTGACAAAAAGTATGATTACAATCGATCGCGGAAGTTGCGAAAAATTTTGTCCGACCAAGTAATAGAGAGGTAGCGATGGATGAACGTTCTTTTTACAATTATGATTTAAAAGTATGAAGTTACATAACCGGTATTTATAATATGGGTAAGTAGTTCATTCTTCAAACGTCATTCGATCGTTTGATGTTTATAAAAATCATACTGCAATAATTTGTTACGCTGTGGAATCTAATTTGCGAAGTGACTTAGCAAAACCGGATACGCTTTGTTGTTGTTTTTATTTCAATTATGCACGTTTATATTATTAACGATTTGCGATGAGTTTGTCTAACACGAGGGTTATGAATGATTTAGGATTTATTAATGTCATTATGTTATACCGGTTTGGACGGTCCCGTTTGTATTTTTTTTTTTATGTTTTAACACTATTTTTAATGATTTACTCTTTAAAAAGTGGACGCTGTCGTTTCTTCATGGTTCTGGCGGAAGTAGAAATCGAACCCTGTCATGGTGAAGCCGAGAAACGTGACTGAATCCAAAATCTTTGAACTTTTTACATTTCTTTGAATCAGGTGGACGTTAAAAAAATTAATAAAGATCACCGATTGTTGATATTAATACTTATAAATAAAATTGAAATGTCGCTTGTTTGTCCAAGCTTATCTTCGTAACAGCTGAATCGGTTTTGAAGAGATTTTATGGGCATACTTTCAAAGTATTATCTAAACCACATACACCTACGCTTGATCATAGAGGCTGATTAGTAGTAATAAAAAATAGCCGAACTGACTTTAAATCGGTAAATGGGTTGAAGGGAGTAAATATTAGTGACAAAATTACAATTAACAATAAAAATAACCTAATAATTTCATGCGAACAAATTTACTGGTATCAGCTTGTATAAAATAAATTTAGAACATTTAAAGGTTCGTTATGCTGTCGATGTTATAGGAATCGCAATCAGTTTTATAATCATATAGGAATAAGTAAAGAACCGGCGAGTTCACGTAATACTAATCTAGATCTATACCTTCCGAGAACTCAGGACATTACCACCAAATATCATGAATGTTGTCTTACAAATGAGAAAATTTCGCTCTAATTATTTATGAATGTGTTATCGTCATATCGCTGAAGCTCACGATCCCGGCTCGGGCACCGAGCGCACGACATGAGCAAAACCGCAATTAGCAAATGTGCCTTTCTTTGTTCTCTCTCGCACGTTCTGCCGTCGTTTTGCATCTATTGCTGTATACTCTTGTAGGTACGTTTGTGAGAAGTTGTTGTTATGTCGTTAATAAACCTCCATTACTTTCATTAAAGGCTATCAGTGGACAGTGGTCGTGTTGGGATGTCGCTTGCCCGTCATGCCATCGACACATAACGAAATTAAAACGATGACGCTATCGAAGCTCGAGCATTGAACGTCCGATGCTCGTTCTCAGCCGGTACCCGCGTCCGCATTTAATTACGAAATGTCAATGAATAGCGATAATATAATTTAATCGTTCCACCGAATGCAGCATCATGGGCGTAATACTAAATCTCGTTATGGACGCAACTGGAATAGCTAGGCATCTTTTATAAATTACGTTTCAGATTATCATATGATCCAATCGTAAATTAAGACAAGATACATAATTAAGGTAAATAAATAAAATGGTTGGCATTTCGACGGGAGCACATTCGATTCAGCTCGTTGTAGATTGCCATTTTGAGCTATCAGTCTCCTTTAATAAAGTGTAGTTTGATTCGTTACATTTAATTGCGATTCAATCGCAAACATTATTGAAGGAGTCCGAATGCGGGGGCGGGACGGGGTTTTGAATGTCACGACAAGATTTTTAATTACGCTGGAGATATCATCTAAGAATTATGCTCGGAGCTTATGCGACACGCCGCAAAACAATAATTCATTGATTATTTCTTTGATGAGATTAAAGAAATTATTTCCAGACGGCCTAATTATCATTGAACATTGTATTGCTATTTATTGCTCCAAAGTATACATTAAATATTTTATGTTATAAATTAATAGATTTTAAACAAATAAGCCTTACAAATAAATTATACGAGCCGAAATGATTAAAGATTTTTTTAACTTTTTGTAGACTTCGCGATAGTCCCAATAATATAATGAGAACAGTGGTAGACATGTACGACAGTCCTTTCATGAAGCACTGGATATCTGTTGTTATATAATAGTGTGATGTTCATCTTTTCATCCTATTTCATATTCATTTGTATAAAACATATTAATATAGTTACTTAATATTAATTGTATTTTTAAATTTACTTCCAGTTTATGTATTAGTATATAATTTGTTTTTGTTTTTGTGGACCCTTGTTGTCTTATAAATAAATATTATTATTATTATTAAATATATAATTTATTTAGATGCAAGGGAACTAGCTACACGCGCTGGTAGATAGTACCTTGGCGAGCCGGTGCGGTGTGTCGAATATGATCCGCAGTTTATTTTCGTTCTTCTAATGCGTCTTCGCTGTCGTCCGGAGTACAATTAAAAATACAAAATGTGAAACGTTTGTTTCAGACGTTCATTGTCTCCGTTATTAATAAATTCATTTTACTGAGTTGAAGTCGACGTGTATTTTATTCGCTTTAAGTGGTTTCACATTGTTTTATATTTATGTGCAGTTATTTTCGGCAGACATTATAATGCAGTTTGTGGGGGAAGATGTAAGACGGCTCACTGTTTCTCCATTAGGGATATTTGAAAGTTGAGAGTGCACTCATAAATTGACTTTTGTAGTATTGCTTACGCCTAAAATATCTATTTATGAATCAATTATTATGTTAAGTATATTTTGTAACTTATATGATCTAACGTAGCACAGGTTTTACCAGTATTTATAAATAACTAATGCATGTATCTCTCTGTGACGCATTTTTAGGTTATATTTTTTCAAACTTGAAACATAGCAACGAGAATAAGTTAATTAATTATGATATCTGGAATGTAAGAAAGGTTAAAAGCAGATGCATGCATTGACCATAACTTACCGTATCTTTTTCGTAGTAAACTAGCACCAAGAAGCACGTCCTCCTCTCTCACTACTGCATTTACTTTATTGCTCTGATATTTTACAGGTAGTGCTCTTAACTTTCATATGTCCCGCTTTTATAGCCCGCTGTACGCGTTATGGGTTAATGTCACGTGATCCTGTGATTTCACTGACTTGTTTTAAATGGATACACTGCTGGAAGAAGTAGACTAGTCATCTTTTGACACGGGTCCTTAACAATGAATAAGTTTATTATGACTAGTGATGTCGGTATGTTTTCAACATATTAATCTGAATAGATACGTATAACTCCGATATTATAATACTAATTCAGAATCTAAATATATCGATCAGAGTTAGTGTAAGTATAATTATATAAAATTGTCAAATTTTGAAATACAGTGTAATAACGCGCAATATTAATTTTCTGGCTACATTTTAATCTGATACGTATGTCTTTTTTCTTCACAAACTTGAGTTATTTGACTTATATTATGTAATATTTGTGTTGTTTTGCATAATTTCGTTTTGTTATTTTGCACAAGCGTCGTCGAATAGTAATAATAACATGGAATGTGACTTCTGAGATGTCACGGAAACATTCTAGAAAGTTTTAATAACGTGGCCACCCTAGTGTGGGAACAATAGTTATCATAACACAACAAGCTTATAATATGGAGATTAGAAGTTAAAATAAAGAAGAAGGAGCACATAATAATATTCAATCCTTTTTGCGTAAGTACACATAGATAATCATTTTAGCTACAACTGCTGTAATGGTCATAGTAATTGCATACTTTACACCCACCCTTTACTTTAAATACATCTTAATGTTAATTCGCCAAATATACTATTACAATAACAACATTTCTCGAGAATTTTCGAGCTAAAAAGCCTAAAGAGGCCACGCAACAAAGTGAAACAAGATCCACTTCACTAATCCGACAAAAGCGAGCCTTGTTACCCTTCAAATTTATTTATAAGAAAACTCTCGGACAAGTCGTTAATACCTATAAAGTAGGGGCGAGAGAGAGTCGCGAGCGAGTTTATAACTCACGTACCGAACTTTACTCGCCGACACATAAAATAATAGGTGTAAAAAGTTACACGAGAATGTACTCAGTGAGCGAAGAAACCGCGAGATGGACGGCGCGACGCTGTGCCCTCGCACTGGATTCGTCTATTTGCTTACTAGTGAATATTCGTGTGATTATTGAGGAATTCAAATATATTAGCAAAATCAAAATTCGCTTTATTCAATTTAGGCCCTGAGAAGGCACTTATGAACGTCAAAACTACCCAGTCATCGAGAAGAACCGGCAAGAAACTCGATCTGGTTTATCTTTCCATAATACATAACATATTTTTTTTATTATTACAACATAACAGACATATAAAGTTACATTTGTTTTTTTTCGATGTACAGAGAGAGGCGTCACTTCCGGACGTCGCCATCGTTCACATACTGTTCCACCCTGTAATAGACTTTACGTATTAAGACCCGCTTGACATAGCACTTGCACTTACTATCTGGCAAATCGGTAATATGTTTTGGGACTTTGTTATAAAATCTAACACTATTACCTAAAAAAACTGTTACTGGTCTTAGCGAGCCTAAAACGTGGAGTGACCAGTTTGTTACAGTTTCCAGTATTTACATTATGTCGGTCTTTTACTAAATCCAGATTATCCAAGTTTAAACTAAGTTTTATCATATATTACATACATTGAATGAGTAGTCTTAACTTCCGGACCGTCGTATTAGTACCTAGAACTACTAATACCGTTTAGTTGTATACTAAATTTTATCAGTTTGTAGGTATAAACAAAAACAGTGTATTAGTTAATGTTCCTACATATCTAACTTAAGTTTACTCAAACAGAAATATCATTAAATATAAAATTAAAAAAAAACGAATTTTATATATTTACTAGGTAATTCCCACCCGATCTGTTGAGCATCGAAAATAGCTAAGGGTTAATCGAATCAAAAAAAAGCCTAATAAGCCTAGAAATATCTACAAAAAAACTGTGTCGAATGGTAATAGTTATGTGTCGAGACGTCCAGTAGTTTTGAAATTGTTAAGTCTCAAAGAAACTGTATTTTAATTATATATACGTAGAACATATCTATCTAGATAAAAGAAGATTAATAAGAAATTTATGTTTATATAAAAAACAACAGGAGTAGAAATATAAAACAAAAGAAGATTATTTTTTATCCTATCTGTACCTAAACGAAAGGAAATGAGTCAAATAAAAAAATGAATGTTATAGCTTTTGGCAAGAATTCAGCATGAGAATCTTAACAGTCTCTACCGTGTCAATTTAATATATTTTATTCCGATAAAATGACCAAACATTTTTCATAATTCACACCAAGAATTATATATTTATAATACGTCTGTTCGAAGTTCTGTCAGTATTCTAAAGAGACCTTTAATTTCTGATCCTTAAATATTTTTATATGTCGCCTGGTCGCGATGCGTCGCTATGCAAACGTTTCTACCTGTCGTTCTGCGAGATAACATAAACATCATTATTCGGAGGCCGCTGGTTCGTTAATCAGTACAATAGGGACGGCCAAGAAACTTATTATCTTGCATAAATCATGATAATGAGCACCTTTCGAGCATTTCGTATCGCCATTAATTCTGATATCACTGCGGAAGCAAACGTCGGTTTATCCCGCCATCTGTGGCGCATGCGCGCGCCGGTAATCGTTAACCCCGGGGTGATATTATTTTGAATATCCATTTCCCTGTATCATTATTATTCAAATCGTCTTTAAGTGGGGGATCTAAAGTCCAGTTTACATAATTTCGTTGTTGTCTAAGCACAAAGATATATGACACAAAATTTGAATTCGGAGCAGTTATTGTTGTGGAGCCGCGGGCGACTGGCATGTGTGTACGCGCACCTTGCCCTCACTTCAACTGTGAACTTAAAATTAACTAGTATTTTATTCAAGCCGTCATCTTATTCGATTTCGGTATGTTGAAAGTATGTATAGGATTTACTGACAAACTTTTCTTACAAATTCTTATTAGTTAAATGAAATGCCTTGTAATAACCTATAAATGTTTATTGACAGGGAACTATTGAAGCTAAAAAGGTTATACTTAATTAATCATCACCAATTTTAGAGGTGGTAGAGCCATGCTAAGCTAGTACTGGTTTCAGCATGAATGGGTTGGCTCAACCGGGGTAGTACCGTCCTCTCGCAGAAAATCGACATGAAGTAACAGTGCGTAACATTGTTGCGTTTCGCTCGGTCAGTGAGAGCGCCGAATAACCCTCCTCCCCTCCATCCAACACAGAGTGGCAACGCACTTGCAACTCTTCTGGTGTTGCAAGTGTCTATGGACGGTCGTGATCACTTAACATCAGGTGACCCACCTGTTCGTTTGTCTCCTATGATATAAAAATCATTACAGGTCTTTCTAAATATTTATAGCATCATACAATAAAGCTTAGTTAGACAGTAAAACTAGTTACATATATTACTGGTAGTATAACTAGTATTAGAGTAGTAGACTAGTATTAGTATAGAATTTACGAACATTGGTCTTGAAGATCGAGATGGAGAAGCATTGTGTCTGCCCTCTGCCCCGACAGTTTGGGGACATAGGATCCTAAGAGAGAGAGATAACTAGTATTACAATAACTATTTGTCAAATATATTGTAATATCTATAATTTACCCCAAATATTCTCTTACTTCAGTATATATTTCTTCACGTTTGCTGTTAATCATTTATGAAGAGTTCGTAATCTCTGGCCTAATATATATCGGGGTTCTTCAACCATGGTAACATAAACATCCCGAGTGCTTAATATCAGAAATCCTGCGTTTCTATTATCCTTCCAATGACCCAGGTCAATCAGCAACTATATCCCAACTATAAATTTCATTTAATAAGACACAAATACGTCTTTATGCTCGTTTTTGAATCGCCAACCGAAGAAATTTAAATAAAACACTTTTATCAGATTCGACAGGTGGAGTTGTTTTTGTATTCGTTTTAACGTCGCTGTAGGTTAAGGATTAGTCGGTTACTAATCGATTCCCGATACGGAAGGGGATGCACTATTTATTTCAGTACTATTTCACCTTGCTTATGTAAGCTTCATTATTTCTCACATCAGATGTATTTTAAAGTGTGCTTATTCGTAATTAAGTAGTAACCTTCTTCTTCTTACCTTTATTTCACCTAAGTAGGGTCGGCATAACGTGTTTTCCTCTTTCACTCTCCCTTGTTAGATGTCATCTCAGTATTCACATCTTTTCTACACATATAATTTTTTACTCAATCCATCCATAACTTTTTCAGTTTTCCTAAGGTAGGAGTCACATCCTACCTTTACCATCAACCTTCGTACTCACAACTTTTCAAGTCATTTTTTTATACCATTGGTAGCAAACAAACATGTGTATCACCTGATGGTATGTGAACATTGCCGCCCATGGACACCTGCGATACGATAGGAATCACAGATGCGTTACAGGGCCTTGAGAAAGGAGTAGGCTCGCTTCTTGAAAGATGGTAAATTGTAATGGTCCGAAAACACTGCCGCTGGGAGTGAATTCCAGAGAACTGACGTACGCGGAAAAAACGAACGTGAGAACCGCACAATGGCTCATATGGATTTCATCTCTTCTCATGTTCGATGTTCTCGTCTCTTCACAACTTCTCTTTCACTGGTGGCATTTTCAAACTTCCTCTGGTATATTCATTCTTATTCTTATCCGTTCTAGTTACACCACACATCCATTTTAATGTTCGCATCTCTGGCACATGTAATCTTCTGTCATCCGTCTCTTTCATAGCCCAGCACTCAGATTCATATAATACAACTGGTCTTATTCTATTTTGTACACCGGTAATATAATTTATTTAAAAAAATCAGTACAGAAATTGAAGTTTCTTAACATCGTGTAAATACCATGTCTATGTATATGGAGTTAGTTGGTTTCAGTTCCATTAGCCACCGGAATCTTAATCCTAACTATTATTGTAAATGCGAATGTAAGTTCGTTTGTTACGCTTTCACACCTTAATAAATATTTAACTGACCATGATAAAATTTTGCATACACATCGTCAGGAGTATAGAAAAGAACATTTGTTATTTTAACCAGATAAAATACTGTTTCCGAGGTATAAGTCGCAACCACATTAATGCGAGGGTACTTTTATAAAGTACCTATTACCCAATGGATCTTAATAGATTTTATAAATACGTTCATAATGCTTATCTTCATTACATAGTATAAAACAAAGTCCCCTACCGCGTCTGACTGTCTGTCTGTTCGCGATAAACTCAAAAACTACTGAAATGCGGTTTTCACCAGTGGATAAAATGATTCACGAGGAACGTTTTGGTATATAATTTGTCCCAGATTTTTTTATAATCAGGGCGGGACAACGTCTTCCGGGCCCGCTAGTTATATATAAATTTCTTCTGTACGTGTGTACGCTACGCTAAGCTCCTCCTTAACGGCTGGACCGATTTTGATGAAATTTTGTGTGCGTGTTCCAGTGGATCAGACAATGGTTTAGATTCACAATTGGACCCAGTAGGTGGCGCTGCGGTTGACTTTTAGGATTCGTTTTTATTATCGAGGCGGAACAACGTCAGCCGGGCCCGCTAGTAATAATATAATATATCAATATCCTTTATCACATGCATTATAATCTTAGAGCTATAATATTTTGACTTCTCGTATATTTCTCTAATACTGCTATCTATACCTTACTACCTTTTGTCTACGTCTTCGCTCATGATAACTTAGATTTGATCTAATCCTTGTAAGAAACAGACTAGTATTAACAATATTAATTTATATCTTTGAATGATTATATCGTATTTTTGAACAAGATTATACTAACTAATCTGAAATAATTCTGGTTATATTGCAAACTATTAATACCGTGTCTCGATCGCCGCCGTTAAGAAAAGGAATGTATAAAAAAGGAGATAAAATTATAGAATTTGATTGACATATATATCGGGAATTGTAGTTAAAATGTAAGAGATAATCAGTGTTTACCGATCTCATTGGTCATGACACGTATATATACATACCAATATAATAAAGTACTACAATAATAAACTCACTCATGGCCGTTTGATTCCCGAAGAGAAAGACAAAAAAAGCATGAGTTCTACGTTATGTTGGCTAAAAAAAGTATTTACCATGTAACAGCAAACTGATTAAATTATAATTATTAGTATTTTATTAACAAGCCACAGGAGAGGTCTTAGTGTTAGGATTACAAAGCATTATTCTAAAAATAATATTCATTTTCTTTGATCGGAGTTATAATATTCTATGACACTGAACCGTATGTTTCATTCACATGAATAATTTAATTGGTTTCGAATTCTTTTGGGGAGGGGTTCCCGAGGATGCGACCACCGAACAGGGGGAAAACCCGCAAGGGAGGGGGTCGTGGGATAGGGGATATCAAAGGGGGGGGGGGGGTGCCCGGGGGGGGGGGGGGGGCCGGGGCCCCAGGGGGACAGGGGGTGGGGCGGGGGGGGGGGGGGGGGGGGGGGGGTTTAAAAACTATTAACTAACTGTTGCAAGCGACTTTGTTGCAGCGAATAGGTTTTTTTTTGTTTCAAAGTAATTACATGTTCTATTTTAGTCTTGTTTTTAATTGTAATATTATCAATTCAACATAAACTCTATAAATTTTTACGAAGTTTAAATTACATCGGTTAATTTTTATAAATATTATTTAACCTCTGTGGAAAGTGTAATCTAAATAATACCCAAAAATTACTTTCCGATAAATCCTCTTTCTGCTAGAACGTCTCGTCAAAATCGGTTTAACCATTTCTAGTATTAGATAGAACAAACGACGTAGATTGCATTTTTATTTATATAACGTAGACTGTGTTACAATGAGTAATATGGCCATATAACAATAACTAAAACCTTAAAAATGTGAGATTTTCATTCCAACATTTTTGTCTAGTGTACGTTGGGTGTAGTGTACGTCATTGGTTGAAACAGTTTACATAGATTATGCTAGTGTATACCTGATACACGACTTTCTCAACGTAATGGCGGTAATGTAGGCATGAAAGTGCACACGATGAGTGTTCTGCGAGCTAGAAAATAATGATTTAATATTCATCATGTCTTAATCAGCCACTGGCAGCCCACCCACGTCTGACGACGACGCAACAAATGCTTACCATTTTCTTCGCCATCAGTATACCCATCGTCATACTAATTTAAACCTCCGGCTACCCATAGACTATGCGCAATAAATATTTAAAATTAATCTGATTGGGGTCCTAAGCCTCGTTAGAATACTAACGATCTCTAACAACTGCCTTTCGAGTCGACGATTAGAACCTTAAATTATATATGCGAACAGACAAACAATTTATTCTAAGTTAATACTTTTAAGTGACGCCAAAACACATGAAGTACGTGCGTCATTACCGTAGGCGTCACTCTAGGTTAGTAGTTTTAACAGAGTTCCGTAGACTATTTCAATATAATAATGTTTGTATAAATTATGTTTAAGTTGAAATTAAAATAGTGTTACGCAGAATGCTTGATATTAAAAATACAAATATGTTAAGTTGTTCGTTAGTTAAAGTGATGAATACAACTCGGCTGATTTGATAAGTAAATAAAAATATATCTATAATTACATATACAATATTTATTAGTAAAAGAAGCAACTACTAGTCTTGCCATAAATACTGAAACAGAGAAAAAGAATGTTTTCTATTGCAAATAACATTTATTACTTTTACAGTGTGTTACAGCTTATTCGAAGTGGTCTCCATTGCATACCATGGAATACAGTCCTTTAAACGTTGAGGCCAGTTATCAATACAAGCACGCACTCTTTCCATGGGAAAATTCTTCACTACCAATGGTACGGATTGTTTTAGGGACTCCAATTTATCATGGCGTTTAAAGCAAGCCGTACTCTCTAAAACTGACCATAAATCATAATCCAGCGGATTAAGGTCGGGACTAGACGACGGCCAGTCGTCAGCTCTGATGAAGTCCGAAACGTTCGTTTTCAACCAAGACTGCGTAGACCAAGCTTTATGATCTGGCACCAAGTCTTGGTTATTAAACATGTTGTTGTTAAGGGGATTCACTACCTTCTCAAGAATGGTATCTTGATACACTTGTGCCGATGTTTTGATACCTTTCTCACAAAAGTATGGCTCAGTCACTCCTTCATAGCTAATACCCCACCAAATCATCACTGAAGTCGGATAGTGCCCACGTTGCACTCTGTCGACTAACTGGGAAGTTTCCTTAGAGCTCTGAGAATAAATACTTACATTTTGTTTGTTAAAATGTTGCTCAATTGTAAAAAATTTCTCATCCGTAAACAACATTTTTCTGTGACCCCCCTTTGCGTACCGCTTCAGTAGTTGTTTCGATTTTACCACCCTATTTTTTTTTAAATGTGATCATTTAAGAAATGACCAGTACGTCTGTTATAGGCTGCAAAACCTAAGTCATCTTTTAAAATACGCGACATGGTTCTAGGTGCTATCTTCATCTCCTGAGATATAAAAGCTTTTGCTTTCGGACAAGATTTCTTCGAATTCTTTCCCTTACTGCTTTTGACCACCTTGTTCGTAAGAACACTACGTGGACGACCAGATCTTTTTCTGTCACATACAGAGGAGGTTTCATTGTACCTATGAATAGCCCGGTACACAAATATTTTACTAATACCAAGCGTATGGAGAGTTTTAAATATTGCATTTGGCTCCATACCTACTTTGTGTAAAATGCAATCACAGCGATTCGGTTCTCTTTATCACCCCACTCCATTTTAATATCGCAAAATATTGTACAATGTATTGGCGCCATAATGAGAAAACTAAATGAATAATCATATAAAAATGACAGATTCCAAATGTAATATTTTGTTTATTTTTAATTGTAACAGTATTTATGGCCAGACTAAGTATATACAGTAGAATCTCGATAACACAAACCTCTATAATTTCAAAAAATAATCTTCTCACTTCCCCTCAGTGCCCAAAACCTTTATTACTTAAAATACGTACCCTCTATAACTTAAACTAACAATTTCAGTATCAGCCCTCAGTTACTTAAAGAAATGTTTCGAAGAGCTCTATAACATAAACTGTCGGCCAATGAGTCATTTCGAATGAATGTACAAAACAAAAAGTTTCTCGAAATTTATTGCTTGCATGTTTACAAGTTAAATTGTTAACATAAACAATAAGTATGCAATCGCCTATAGTTTCTTTGAAATCCCTAAAAGCTGTATTTGTGGTGGTTAGGACAGCGGTTTACTTAGATCACTAGTTGTTGATCACTGTCCAGGAAACTGCGCTGTGTGATAAAAGTTACCTAAGTAAAATGAGTTCAAAACGAAATTAACAACACCAACGTACGCTGATAAATATAGCAGCATAAAAGATGTGCTCTCCTTTCTATTTATCATAGAAAATCAAATCTATTTAAAAACCGCGAACTGTTTAAAACCAAAAAAATAATTACAGATTTTTTTCAGTAGACTAAGCATTAAATAAAGTATTATTGTTATGTAACATGTATTTTATTTTACCACTTCTTCTGGCGCAAAAATAGGAACTGTATATTAACTCATCAATTACACTCTAACACAAAGCCTTGATAAATTAAAATTTCTATAACTTAAAATATTTTGTGTTTCCCTTTGTTTTTAACTTAACAAGGTTCCACTGTATATTTTTTCAATTTTAAGTAAAGGATAATCCAAGTTGCTGCCAGGTGGAACCGATCCCGAAAGGTTGACCGCATTGTTACGTTGTATGGAAATAGTTATATTCTGATCGAGGTTTTGTTAATAGGTATATGGGTTAGAATTAAAAATATCGAACGCGATATTTTTATAAATTACGTCGACTATCCAATTATATTTGTTACATAAAATGCAAGCGAATAATAAAGACCAAATGTGAATTATTTTCCTTGTAGGTTGCTATTGGGAGTTCATCTATTTAATTTGAACAAATTTAAATAAACAAAACATACTTTGTTAAAGTGTCGAGCATTAGTAACCGATTCGTTAAACCTACCTATCGGGTTACAAATTATATATCTAAGATCGATACCGTCGTAATGAAGAGGGCTTAGCATTTAAATACATTTGCATATTAGAATGCGCTCACTCTATCGGTGGAGCAGTGCGACCGAGGGCGTATATATTACATAGTGATATGTAGAAACTATACTGACCATTCCACTAGTGACGAGTTCACATGAACGCTCACCTAGATAAAGTATTTAAATACTACGTGTATAAAGAATATTCATAAAATCATTGAACAAGATAACGAAATAGCAAATTTTTAGCAAATAAATATTCCAGAATATTACGCACACGTGAATTTAACCTTATTTATATTTTAATTCTAATATGAGAACAGGTACCTAAATGTAATTTTTTATTATATGTAGTTAGTTAACTTGACCACAATGTATAAAACTACGTCAAAGAGTTACGGAAGGTTACCTTCCGGCAGAGGGAGAGTGAAATTAATTACTATAGAAATTAATAAACAGCGCGACAGGCTGTTCATTGTGGGGTTTTAATCAGTTAGAGCCTGACGCTAGCCATGTCTTCCAATGCAAGAATCATCCCAGGTTAAAATAAGAGGAGTTGACCGTCACGTAGGGCAAAAGAGTTATGATCCTCTATATCTCTCTCCCTATGCGGTTTTAACTAACGACTAATTAGATTCGGTATTGAAGAATAAGTGTAAGGAACTTCAATTCACGTTCTTGTTTTTTTTAATTGTGTCTCATGTATTTTACTAAGATTTGAAGAGTCATTCTGTATAAATCGTTGGGAAGCTCATTTTAATTGTGCCTTAGTTATGTTTAAGTATGTGACACCAATCAGTACGCCATGAAAGCTTTGTGGAATACGACAAATTCTAAAATAAAAACTAACAATTGTCTGGAGAGTAGGAGTACTAAGGAGATAGTAGGTGTCCCAAATCGGATCACTTGAAGTCCAGAGTGGATCATTAGGAATGAATAATTTACGAGTATACACACATACACTATTAGATCCCATTCAATTCCCTTCATTTTGTTACGCGGGTACGAAAAAGGCGGAATAGATAGATTTAATAGTCTTACAATCGACTGTCTATTACAAAAAAGAACTTATACATTTGTACTTCATTTGTATTGTTTAGTATTAATAAAACTGCCATATATTTTTATTCTTATTCTAATGGTAATGTTGACTTGAGTTATTTAAATTCACTAAAATTGAGAAAAACCAATATAGTAGTATAATAACGATATGAAAAAGTAAATTGAACATATTCTATAGAAAGATAGAATACAAAATTCTAAATAACGTGTAGTCATTACAGGCAAACAGGATCTTTATAGAAACAATTTATGTAAGCGCCATATGAACGTAATAGTACGTAATATGTTTAGGGGCACACGTAGAAGTTAAGCTGAATCCGATGCGCAGCTCGATAGCAACACCAATTAATATGCAATGTCGTAGCACTCGTAAACTAGTCACGAACATATATCGGTGCAGTTAGGCACTGGCACGGACACTGGCTATTTGTATAATTCGGACAATTTACTTGGCGGTTTAACGTCGCTTCGTCGCGTTCTTATAACTTGCCGTGATATTAGATTGTCCGCGTTCCGATTTATAGTTTGGTTGAAAATGATAAGCGTTGTGTGTAATCCATGCTACGTACCATTGACGTGCAAGCAGTGTTAAAAATTTTTTTTTTTTATTAAGTTATAATACAACTAGATTTTGCCCCGCGAGTCCTTTCACTTTAATGCAGATTTGACCTATGATTTAGGGACAGTGCTTTTTCTCTGGATAAGAGCTTCTGTTATTTTTTATACCTCTGATAAAATCTATACAAATTTCAAATTTTCATGATGAACGGTTAAGGAGCTAGGTTGTGAAAGCGTAGTAAATAAACTAAGAAACTCATTAATATTAGTTACGATTAGGATTCGGGGACAACAGTGTCACTCTCACCTATGGAAAGATACAATTAATTTTTAAAGTATGCTTATATGTAGACATAGATAAATGCTAATATTCAATATATAACTATTCTTAGATCTATATCCTCTTCTATACGTATAATAAGAATTTAAATCTAACGTGTCTGTACTTTTTAGATTTTTGTGAAAAAAATGTTGCAAGTTAACCGTGGCTTCGCTTGCAGTGCTATCTCCAAAACGGTTCCACAAATGTTTACAGAACTTTCATTGGCATATAGCGGACATTATATAAAGTAATTTAGTCTATTTTAATTTAGACTAGCTGTCAACCGTGGCTTTACCCGGAGTGCTATCTCCAAAACGGTTTGACCGATCTTCACGAGACTTTCAATGTCAGATAGCTGACATTATAAAAAATAATTAGGCAATTTTAATTTATACTAGCTGTTAACCGTGGCTTCGCCCGCAATGCTATCTTCAGAACGATTGGACCGATTTTCACGGGACTTTCACTGGCTGATAGCTGACCGTATAAGAAGTAATACAGGTTATTCTATTTTAGATTAGCTGTTATCCGCGACTTCGTCCGTATTAAATTTAGCAAAAATATGTTATTCACTGTAAACATGTGCGTAAGACGTGCGTTGTACTGGACTCCAAGAATAAATATAATTGAAATTCATATATGTGTATGTATGTATTCTGAATTATATTGTCTTTTTGGTCATTTTGGCGGCCATTTTTTATATTTACCGCGCTTTCGTCTTCATAACTCAGTAATCATAGTAACATATAAGAATATTGTATCGAATTCAATGAGCACTATTTAAATTGTCAAATATTAAAAACTGCTTAGGCAGATATACATTTTTATATCTTGATTTATATTTATGCAAGATTTCAAGACGTCTGTTCATTCATTGTTTACAATTTAACAGCATAATTATTAATATTCATTTTGAAGATAGAAGGGGTCTATCTAATATGATATTAGATCATAAACGTATTACTTATTGACAATATGGACATATTATATCATTATCTATCTTTAAATTACTTTTTCATTAGTTCCTTATACAGTTGAAGTGAGTACTGAGGTAGTTATATGGTGAGTTAAGGATCCAAGTATGTTGCTGATTATAAACCTCATTTGACACACTGTTAGTATTTATATATCTAATGTACGAGTATACGTTACATGTTACTGCAGGTGGCGGGCGTGTCGTACTTACAGTTGTTTTTAAAGAGCATTTCTCTAATTGTACTTGGTCTCACAATTTTATATTTCTTTAATACATTTACAAAAAACGCGTGCGGATCTGCGGGTGCAGCTAGTTAACTATAATTATCTAAAATACATATTCTTTTAATTCGATGTCAATAATAGTCATTTGTAATAAAGGATAGATTTTGTTCAGACTAGCTATTACTAGCGGTATGTATTGCTATTACGACTTATACAAGTTGTAAATCTAGTTAATAAAGAAATATTGTGAGATCAGTATAGTTATATGCGATATCTATTAGTTTGGGTTCGATATGATTTGATTTTCTTTAACGAAATTCCTTCACTGAGCTTACGACGGGATTTGACTGGTAGAAATCGTCACGTAAGGAAAAAATGTTATGCTCCTTCCATGTGATTATATATATATATATATATATCTCTCTCTCTCTGTCTCTTTGTAGTATATGAGTGTGTCTGGGTGCGACTATCGAAATTCGAAAAGCGAGCATTATGCGTTGCTGGTTGTATAACCTTAAGCAAAGCGGTGATGGCTCAGTAGCTGTTTTCGGAGACCATGTCAATCAGCGTAAATTCGAATCCTTGTCAATAAGCTGGAGCGTTTGCTGAAGGAAAGGTCGTAAATTAATAGCACGGTGGTAGGGATTTTTTTTTAGCTCGCCAGGCTAGCTACCATCCTGTATGTGCAAATCTTTCGCCAAACACATATAGGAGTGTTCCGGCAGCTGCACTTGAAGGGCAGTTCCTCCCCGGGCTTTAGCTTGTTAATCATATTGGATCACATCGTTAGTTACCATCAGATTCAGATGAGATTTTGTTCCAACGCTATAATAAATATTTAAAAAATACCGAACCCTTGCAAATTACATTAAAGCATATTTATATTCAACACTCATCATACAAGTCGTTGTGGTCGAGAGTTTTGACCGGTGGAATGTCATTTAGATATGCGCAAGTTCGAACCAAGGTATATACCAACGAATTTGCGTACGTTTCATAATTTTAATTGGTAGCACTATCGGCTAACGGTGGATGATAACATCGTGAAGCGAGCTGAACATGAGCACTGTTCCTGTAACCTGTGGTATCACCGTATTAGGGAAACCGTACTTCGGAGTTTGAAATCGCCAATACGACGTGGACTGGCATGGTAATTATGGGACCTTCTTTCGAGAAGAGGCCTATGGCCCTGCATTTTTAATTTCATTTTTTATAATCCACTATTTTATTTATTGCAGTTATACTTCTTTTGGCGCGTTAGGGAAAAATGATGAGATTAAATTTTTAAGATGCGCGCGCAGACCGTCACTAAAAACCGACACCCTGAAGTTAGCTATAGTCAGCATTTTGTTTGTTTGTATTTCTATGTATTAAAACTTTCAATATATTAAATACCTTTTTTCTATTGTTAGTGTCGTTTTTCTACAAACGTAGAATAAGGCGAAAGATATAATTTTTGAAAAGATTTTTATCTTGTTACGCCAAAGAAGTACAACTTCTAATGCGTGTACATAAGTACACAGACACTTTTTTTTTAATATATGAATATGATTCACGAAATATTAATTGAATATATTTGGTTTGATTCCTCACTCTACGTTAAGGATCATCGCTTCTGACTTCTGACGGAGGTCCACTTATCACGCACGTTTTTTTCTTAATCTAAACTATTACTTTTACATGTGCTATTCTAAAACTTGCAATAATATTAACAGGAGATAAAACAGTGCGGTTACACGGTTTAGCGTTATGGTAATGCGGTATCACACATCGACACGTCGGCCGCCGCCGCCGCGTCGCGTCGCCGCGCCTGCGCACTATATCGGCGACATCGCGGTCCGCGGCGCGCCAGAGCACGTTGCGAACTCTACACCTATTCAGTTATGAATAAATAATGAAAAGCATTTCTCAAGAAAAAAACATAATTCTTATTACCTCTGAACTATCATAATATATTCAACATATTAATTTAATAGCTATAAAAACGTCGGCTTATATAGGTTGCTTTGTTAGGAAAAGCACGAACAGATCTATTTGTATTTATATTTTACTACGTTATGTTATAGTACGACAATATATTTGAAATATCCAACTTACCTCTCATTGTTTCCCTATAGTGGTGAATTTAAAAGAATTCAACACAAAATAACGAAAACTAATTAAAGTGTTTGTAATTTTTATCAACATTCCACTGTCCTGACTATTCCAACATCACTAAGGTCTATTTATCTTTTCTTCGGCTTGTGTCTACATCTTCTTATCTTCAGGCTTTCCTCGTATAGTAGTTTAACATATCTCGGTAGTATAGGAGAAAATATATTTTCTCTGATATAGTAGGGTAATCATTTGTTTTGCAATTTTATAATTATAGCCCCTGTTATTAAAGCCATCTTTACCGGGGGTCCAAGGACTTCAGGATATACGGGCACAGAGTCCTATAGGACTCAACTAGTCCACCGTAGATGTTAAGTCTCTTTTTTGAATAGAAATTAATAAAAAAGGTATCTGCGATCAGCTATCATAACCTAACATTTATTACGTGTGGTTATAATGAAACAAATTGCCAATATAAGTAAAAAATGTCGTTTGATATATATATATATATATATATATATATATAGATAAATAAAACATAAAATTTCATTTTCATTTATAAAACCTAGGCGGCAAGTTGATTTTCGAACTACGGCGCCAAACAAGTTTAAGTTTGATCTGCCAGTTATATAAGTTGAGAGAAGAGAATTTCTTAGCTCACAGGGAACAGTGCGGGGGGGGGGTGTAGTGTGTGGGGGGGGGGGGAAAAAGCAGAGCCGATGATCGGGTGGGGTTTGGTGGGCCCTTAGATTCGCATTAAAACTCACATTTCCCTTCCGTTTCCCCCCTCTACAAAATTTGAGTGAATTTTATTGCTTTTTTAAAATTTTTTTTAAAAAAAAAATTAAATATTTTGAGAGGAAAGGTTTTAAGAGATGGGGAGTTTTTTTTTTTTTTCTTTCTCCTTTATTATTAAACCTTACGAATATGATGATCACAACACAATAAACTAAAAATAGTAAAGAAAAATTTAATTGTAAAAAATAGTAAAGAATTTAATTGTAAAAGAAATTAGTATAACAAAATAATAAATCAGACTTACCATGAATTAAAGACTTTTCTAAGATCTAGTTTAAATATATTGTTTCAATACATTGTAAACGATTGAACCAAAGGCGTAAAAATCAATCCCCATAAAAAAGATTGTGATGAATTTGCATAGACGAATGGCCTGCGTGTATTAAAAGCAAGTATACTCGTAAGCAGGTAAACTTGACTCGCTGACGTTAAAGCTCGGAACGCACAGCATAATAATTAGTCATTAGAAAGTAGGCAGCGAGGGAGAGAGGGCGGCAGGAGGTAGGGAGGAAGGGGCGGGGCTCGTCTGTTTCAGCTTATCTGAAATTACATCTTTTATGGGTACCCGCGATTGTTCTGAGTTGCAGCGACTTACCGCGCGTTAGTGCCGCCCGGAAAACAACTCTACATTACCATTGTTGTTCTACCTAATCCATACCATTTGTTTTTTATTCGGCTGTTGCTAACTTTTAAAACATTTTCTTATAAGCAACGATATAACACTGTGTTACAACTATATATTGTTTTTTTACCAAGTTACGACTGTGTTACTATCCATGTCTGTTAACGAATTCATAATATACGAGTCTAAAAAACTTCTTATAATTACTATAATTTTCTCGCAATTCACATTCACAAGATTCAGTGTAGCTAACTTGAATTCATAATCAAGTAATTTATGTGTACAGCGAATAAATTAGCCGCTCCAGCCCGCGCGCCGCCCATAACTTACCCCAATAAATTGCCCAAAGCGCGCCAACTACATTTTATTTTCAAATACTAATAAGCGCTTGTGCTGCTACGTATACGGTTAAGTCACTTTAATTTTGATTTTATTTTTTTCTCTCTTGTAAATTTTCAACCCCATTATGACCGTTTTTTGATGGCGTGGCGTAACGTGATCACCACCTGATAAGAACTTTACAAGAACTAAAGAAGCTCAAGTACAACGAATAATTTTACTAAATTGTGACTTATATACAAAGTTAAGATAGGATTACTGTTTTATAATGTTTTAAATACCCATAAATTTTAAGTGATGTTACAACGCAATATTTGTTGATCAATAAAGACTTCGATTACAAACACGAATAAGAATCATTTTCGTTTGCACTTTTTTTAGTATACGGCTGTTTTTTATGACGCAAAATGATCACGTATCAGGTGGCACCTGCTTTGCATAAGGCGTCATGGTAAGAACCCCGCTTCTAAAGTGTAAATTTAGCGATTAAAACTATAGCATTGCGCATAAGTACATTGTAGTAAAGAAGGTTCAATAAGAATATTTAATTAACTTTAATGAATTGTACATAGCTATAAATTATTGGTTATCTCTGAAGGTCACTCTGTTATACTTAGTAGATAAATACTTGAATTTTATGTTTCACCATTTTATATGTTTATAAGTCAATCGTTTATATATATTTATCTAATGTTATTATCAACGTGTAACGTAAATAATTAAAAAAACCACCGACTTTCTTTCAATTGTGTCTAAGTTTATTTTAATCGTGTAAAGGCCCTTAAATTGTCCGCAATTTCGAAAAAGTTCATAGGTCTAGAAATTTACGGATTATGGACTTTAACATACTAATATCACAGTTTAAAATAATAATATCTTAAATTCTATATCAGAAATAAATTAATATGTTCTAAACGTTATGCTCAAAGATACTTTGTCTGTGTGAAAGTTCTTATTCAAATTCTTATTTCATGAACTCGAACAAAGCAACGATTTATAATTGTATTATTCAGACACATTCAACCCCCACAAAAGTTGTCACGGTATCCGATCGTCCAATGGAGTCAACAATAAAATTAACATGAGGTGTCACGCCGCAGGAAGTATACTGTAATTTGTAAGCTTTGTGATTAATAAAGTGAACTAAGTGTGCCTCGAATAGGACAGATTAGCGGGCACTTTATCACATCTATTCCGAGTTAACGTCGCGTGACGGATCTCGTTTGAAACTCATAAAGAGTCCAAAGCAAAATATACTCGTAGATAACGTTAACTTTACGTCTCGGGCCCTTTTCCACTTGTTAAGTTTTATAATTCAAGCCGCTCGCATCTCCCGACTCACTTAGGAGTTTATTCATTAATATTGTTATATTAATTTTGTTTATTTACATTTTCACTTTATAATCCAGTTAACGAGTTACAATAACATTATAACGCAGGGCTATGTTGGGTTCTTGTAGAAGTTAAGAGTTAAGCTCCTTCAAGATTTATTTTAAACGTTTTATCTATACTAATATTATAAAGAGGTAAAGTGTGAGTTTGTGACGTTGTAGGGGGTAATCTCAGGAACTACGGGTCCGATTTATATAAAAATATAAATATTCTTTCAGTGTTATATAGCTCATTTATAGAGGAAGGTTATATATAACCACGTTAAGACCAATAGGGGCGGAGCACCAATAACGAATGTTTCAAAATCGGGGGTTTTTTCCTCTTGAGAGCTTCCGCTGCGTGTTAGTGTTAGCCCAAAGTAACTATTCAACGCGGATGAAGTCACGGGGCGAGGCTAGTATTGTATAAAAATGTACGTAATATGTTGAGAAAATAATATACTATATAATAGATGCATATACTACAATCTCACTAGGTTTGTTCTTTAAACGACTTGTAAAGGTATTTAATAAAATTATTTTATAAAATAATACACTTTGTAATTTCTTGTAGACTATTTTTACAATCAAAATACTAGTTTTATTAAACCCAGAAACAATGGAAAACACTCTCGTCTGCTTCACATTTGGATAGAGTGATGAAATTACGCTACTCACTCGCATACGTAGAAGAAATACTTATGAAATAGTCTTAATTTGATTTCATTGTAACCTTTCCTTACTAATACGAAATAAATTCAACAATAACGTATTGTTGTATAAATTACTGTTTTTTTTTGTGATACATTCTAAGTATTTCCTTTAATGAACAAAGAACCTGTGACGAAGATAATCAAAAGAAAGAAGAAAATGTATAAAAGACATTGTTCGAATGAATACATGGATGATTGAATTTTACTACATATATATCATTTACAAATGATTTATTTTTATCCCAAAGACTTCTGTTAATGTCGGACTACCTCAATTTAAAAATTATTTGCTAAATATTATAGGTATTCATAATTTATATACAATTTATTCTCATTTGCTTATCGCTCATATGACATAGCTCGTACATTAAACATGACTAAAGGATATGTGATAAGTTTTAGATGTGTAAAATACCTAGTGGCGTATAACTACGAATGTATACGAGCGCGTTGCGGCGCGGCGTAGTAGTGGTATGAACATTTGAATAATCGTTCCTCGCTCAGAGCCTTGGGTATTATATGATAATAATTTCACGCGCGAGTACCTCGCGACTGGTGCCAGCGTCTCACCCCCTCGTCGTGCTGCATCGCCTCCGCGGAATGTGTGAAAAAAATTATCACAACCATAGATAATCGCTGAATACCATTAAAGTCGCCGTAACGAATACATTCATATCGATATCATTTATTTTCTTGTACAATTTCTTACAGCCTTTTTTTATATTATGACTAAAGGTATTGTCTTTTTAAATAATGTATTTGCGTTTTTTAAATATACTAGTGGGCGCCCAGTGGTCGACATTCGACCATAGTTCATTGAATTTTTAAAGTTTAAACTTTATTAGGGTTCTTTTATCAATGGCATCGACTTCAAATATATAATTAGGTAGTTCAAATATCAATATATTTTATTTAATTCGGTTAATTTAATAAATAAGTTATTTTTTGCTTTTTAGTGCCTTATTAGTTTTTAACATCGAAGGCGGTTTATTTTTTTTGTAAAAAAATTTATTTCCCCATTTTTAGTGTTTATAAATATATCTGGTTTGTAAAGAGTATAATAAATCGGTTCAAATTTCACGAAAATACGTAGAGACGAAGTGGGTGAAAATCAAATAAACGATATTTAACCCTCTTAGGGGTTGAATATTTTCTTCAAATTTATACGGGACCACCGCTGAATATAATTAATTCAAATAAAAAAGAATTATTAAAATCGGTTCATAATTTGCGGAGATATCGATTAACATACATAAAAAAATACATACAACCGAACGTAGTAACCTCCTCCTTTTTCGAAGTCGGTTAAAAAATACATACAGTCGAGCATAGCAACCTCCTTCGCAACCTTTTTTGAAGTCCGTTATTGACGGATATCAAAGTGTCTTTTTTATTTACATATGTGTATATGTTGTGTAAAATTGGAGCAGTAGTGTGAGTAATGCATATTTTAATTAATTTAATGTACTTATAATGCATTTTATATAAAATAAATAGCTTTCTGCACTTCTCCTCCATATATAAACTTTAACTATGCCAAATTTCAAGTTCATCTGTTCACGCATTTCCCTTAAAAAGGGGTACAAAGTTTTGACTTCACGTATTTGGTGCTTAAGCCTTTATATTAAATTGGACACGGAAGAAAATTGGTTAAAGGATACATAAGAAATACCTATATTGGCAACTTCAGAATTGGCAGTATGGATTAATTCCTTCGCCTGTCTTATTGGACGACTTTTTTGAAGTCCGTTATTGACGGATGTCAATGTCATTTTTATTTACATGTGTGAATATGTTGTGTAAAATTGGAGCAGTAGTGTGAGTAATGCATATTTTAATTAATTTAATGTACTTATAATGCATTTTATATAAAATAAATAGCTTTTTGCACTTCTCCTCCATATAAATTTTAACTATGCCAAATGTCACGTTCATCCGTTCGCGCATTTCTTTCAAAAAGGGATACAAAGATTTGGCTTCACGTATTAATATATAGATATTTTTTATTATAGATATAAATAAGAAATTTAACTACTTTTACAATGTTAGGTATTGCTTTTCCAAATTCAATTAATTGTATTATTCAAGAGATATTATCGGCAAAGAAACGACGAGAGACTACGAAAATCAGTGATGTTCTGAAATCCTAAATATTAGGTCATTACCTATGAAATTGCCGTTTTGTATGAAAAAATTTAAACGAATTTTTTTCATGTATTTTTTATTTGTATTAATCGAAGTAATCACCCATGGAATCAATGCATCTTTGCCAACGCAGTGGCAGTTTATTGATGCCCTTCTTAAAGAAATCAGCTGGACGGGAGGCAACAAATACTTCAAAGGCATTTTGTACTACCTCTCGGGTATTGAATTTTTTTCCCGCCAAGGAGTTACCCAAATTCTGGAAAAAGTAGTAGTCTGTAGGCGCAAGGTCTGGTGAGTAGGGCGGATGACGGAGAACTTCCAACCCCAGTTCTTGCAACTTGGAGACCGTCTGCTGTGCAGTATGAGGTCGCGCGTTGTCGTGCAGGAGCAGCGGAGACGAGCGATTGACCAATGCTGGTTGGAGATGTGCCAGCTTCTCCATCATTGTGTTCAGTTCTTCACAGTACACATCTGCAGTAATGCTCACCCCGTTTAGTAAGAAGCTGTCATGAATCACACCGGCGCTAGACCACCAAACAGTGACCATCACTTTTCTAGGGGTAAGTTTTCGTTTAGGGCATTGTTTAGTAGGGTGGAGTGAAAAAAACAAATTTTTTTTTTTTCTTAGCCTGGGGGTCAAATTTATAGCTTATAAAAAACAAAAATTTTTTAAAAAAAAAAAAAAAATTTTACTCAACATCTTGAGCCAGCCCACTCATTTTTAAAATTAATTACGAGTAAAAATATTTGGTTGCAAAAAAAAAAATTTTTTTTGTCTTTGAATCTCTTAAAACATCTAAGAACTGGCAATTATGATCATTTCCAACTCAAATTTTATTCTAGTGCCCTAAAGAGGAATGGTACTTTTTGGGATTTTTTTTTTTAAATTAAAACAATAGTCACAAAATTTTTTTTTTAACTTGTGATTTTTAATTGGCATAAAAGAGGATACTCTGAAGTTTCTAGAACGCCTTCAAAAAATTTTTTTGCAACCAAATATTTTTACTCGTAATTAGTTTTAAAAATGAGTGGGCTGGCTCAAGATGTTGAGTAAAATTTTTTTTTTTTTTTCAAAAATTTTTGTTTTTTATAAGCTACAAATTTGACCCCCAGGCTAAGAAAAAAAAAAATTTGTTTTTTTCACTCCACCCTATTGTTTAGGTGCTGAACCAGGATCCAACCAACTTGCTGAGCGCTTGCGGTTATCAAACAAAATCCATTTTTCATCACAGGCAACAACAAGGTAACAATGCGGTTCAAAATTCCTTCATTTGTGTCTGTTGAGCAGTGCAAGGTACGTCTCGACGCGTACTTTGCGCTGGCGATCATTGAGTTCGTGGGGCACCCATTTGTCAAGCTTTTTTACCTTGCCAATTTGACGCAAATGAACCAATATTGTTTTGACGCTAACGTCGAAAGCTGCTGCTAATTCAGCCGTAGATTGTGTATCATCGGCTGCCACAATCGACTTTAATTCGTCATTGTCGACCAAAGTCTTCGGACGACCGCGAGGTTCATTTTTCAGGTCGAAATTCCCAGAACGGAAGCGAGCAAACCAATAACAGGTGGTGCGTTGGTTTGTAGTGTTAGCTCCGTAAACGTCGTTGATGTTGCGTGCCCCTTGTGCCGCGTTGCTGCCACGACGGTACTCATATTCCATAATTACTCGAATTTTTAACGTATCCATGATGACAAAAAAGATTGAAATGCGATGAAAATGTAACACTAATCAATAACCAAATGACTACGTTTGGAAAAAGAATTCCATATTTTTAAAATAAAATTAATTTGAAATTAGAATTCTTAGCCAAACAAAAATTATTTTGATTTGAAATGGGCAGTACTGCAGAACGGCAATTTCATAGGTAAAGACCTATTATAATACTATATATGTGGATACATGCGGAAGTGAGTTTATTTCTTTCTTTCGTATGCTTTAACTATTTAACCAATCTTCATGAAATTTTACATACACGTTGTCAGCGGAACAGAAAAGGGCAGATGGTACCTTTCATGTAAAAAAACTACTGTCTTCGAAGGATAAATCATATCTACATTAAAGCGAGGGAAGCCGCGTGAAAACTATTAAAACATAAATAAGTATGTATATGAAAAGAAATATTACTTAGAATATTAATCAATAACAATTTTGTGATAATGAGACGTGACTAATAACCCTATAAAATGTGGAATTGAGATGGCGTATTCTAAATATCGGTGGTGAAAAAGAAAAAGTAACATGTTGCTTAGATACGAGCGGATTGACGGGCAGTCGTCAAAAATAAGCTAAGTAGTCAAGTTTTAACGGCGCACTATCGAAGCGCTTATGACGTGTATAGTTATAATATCATTGATACATATAATATGATATAATACGTATTTATGCTCAACTATATTCAGAGAGGCCAAAAACTTTGGCGAGGACTGTAACTTTGTCAATATTTAACTGATAGTCGGCAGGCAGATCAAAACATTTCTATTTCTCGTTATACTGTATTTTAACACTGAAAATATGTAAGGGTAACGACAATCATATAAAATAGAAATTGAACAATGCACGCCAGACAGAGCTCGCTCAGTAACATAAAAAATAAAAGAATATAATTTTTTTCACTCTATGCTTTAAATCACCTTGATGGAATTCAAATGCCAGTACTATGTCGTCTTCTAGTAGCGGATCTTCTTGACTTACTAGAGATCTAAAGCATGAATCTCAGAACCTCACTTTTTCTCGTTGTCCACTTAAGTCTTTTGCGTCAAACATATTGTTAATATATTTTCTTGTACAATTTTTAGAGCCTTTTTTTAAAGCAAAGGAATTGTCTATTTAAATAATATATAATAATAATAATTGCAACGGCTCAACAGTAGATTTTGGAACTTTTCATGGAGCAGTCGTACAGCTTTAATTCAAATATATTTTGATAACTGGTCATTCTTAGGGAAGGGAATGTAGAAAGAACTATGAGTTTGCAATATAATACCAAAAAAAATGTGTGCGTGAAATAAGTATCGACTCGTGCCGTTTAATCGTAATACAAAACAGCTAGTTAGCTTTATAAAGAAACGAGAAATCGGTAACTATAGTGGGATTAAAAAAAATGTTTATGATATTTTAAAATATTTTAATTATTATTTCAATTAAATAATTTAATAATATCTGTTGTTAATTTCCAATAAGTTTAAATTTATTTTCCAATTCAGGCTTTAAATCTTGTTAGTTGTTGTATTTGCAAAACTTCAGGTCTAGATAGATATAGTTTTTAAGAAACTTAAATTGCAAAATCATGACAGTTGTAAAGCAGTAAAAAATAGGTAAAAATATATGCAAATTATATAACATGGGAAGAAATATAAGACAATATAAAATGAAATCACGCCTCTACAGTAATTATGTAAACAACCCATCCATAAATGTAATATTAAATATGTAAATATAATTTTTAGAAACAAATGTGGGTAAAAATGAAGAAACACGCATAAATTTACGTGTAAATTTGTAGTTATACACGTGTCATAAAATTATAACACATTATTAAACAATAAAAACGTTCTCGTAAAACTTAACTAATTCGTGATATTGTTGTATTTAGATGGTGTATCAGCGGCAAGTGTTAAGTTACGCTTGTAATTATTAATTTGTTTATAAAATTAACGGACTCCACGGTGGGTGAGCACACATGCCGCACTAGATTATACCTTAAGTGGCGATAGTTACGCAATAAAAAAATGTACATACACAAATATAAATTATAATATAAAGGGTTGTAAAATATTTTTACATTTGTTATAAGGTTTATCAGTTAAATAATTAATTTTATCTCATACTTAATTTTAATGTCAACATCATGATTATTTAAATTACTTTAGTTTTGTATGTACATTATTTTATAGGCAATAAGAACTATTAATAAATATTCTTCTGTTATTATTATTTATTATTATACTATAAAGAGGTAAAATTTGTCAGTTTGTGAGGTTGTAGGGGGTAATATCTGGAACGACTGCTCCGATTTGCAAATTCTTTCAGTGTTATATAGCTCATTTATCGAGGAAGATTGTAGGCTATTTATCATCACGCTAAGACCAAAAGGAGCGGAGCACCAGTGAAGAATGTTTCAAAATTGGAGTTTTTATTCCTCTTGAGAGCTTCCGCTGCGTGTTAGCGTTAGCCCAAAGTAACTATTCCACGCGAAGGCAGTCGCGGGTAGAAGCAAGTATAATATAAATTGTTGCATTTCACATATGCAATATTACTGTCCAGCTGAGAAAGGTTATTTCACTCATAATTAATATTTGAATTTATGAATGACTATCATCACAGATCACGATGCTTAAACAAGTTCTGTATTAAGCACGACTATTGCGTAGAGAGCCGGCTATACAACTAAGCAGCGCGACTCGATACCTTATTGATATAGGCATTAACAGTTCGGTTCTTCTCGGTAATGCTCGGTACTCATCAGTTACCCAACCTGCCGTCGGTCTTCCATTCCCCGAGCCATGACACACGGCCCACCTCCACGATAACTTTGTTCTGGTTCAGTGTACTTTCTGGCCTACACTTTGCATAGTATTTAGTAATTGTTCCGCTCTTAATGATGGTAGCTTTAAGTTACACAGACTTTAAAAAAAATAGGCTATAAAATACAAAAAAGATTATTTTTAATTTAATCGGTAGCTTTGAAGATTCGTGCTTTCATACAAACAATGTCATGAGCTTTGTAAATATATATTATTCTATAAGCTTTAATATTTATTAAATATCTGTATAAAAATAATTTATACAAAATTTATATTGAGTATAGGAAATTGTCGGAAGATAAAAAATCACGTGCAGTGAAACGTTTATTGTAATGGTTGTCAATTCATTATTGTTATTAAGAATTAATCCGTTGAGCTACTACTCTCCTTATCTAATATATTTTGTATACAAAAGTAATGTAATGTAATGTAATTGTATACAAATGTATGTAAAAATCTATAGAACTCATCATGTTTTTAATCATTGAAATATGATTGTATTTGTTTTCTTTATTAATTATACTATTCATATTGTAAAACTTAAGTTTAAACTAATCTTTTAAATTTTATACATTTTCTTCTGAAACTATAAATGTTAGCCTTTGTAGTTAATAATATACATTAAAAAAATGTAGAGTTATAAAACTATAATTAAGTACAACTTCATGCACCAGTAAATGTAGACATTAATTTCCACACTAGTTTATCTATTTGGGCGCACAACCCGAACCCGACTTTATCTGTCATCATTCTGTACGTTTTCAATGCCAAAGCAACGTAAACTTTAATGGAATACAAACGCTCGTTATATTAAACTGCATTCAACATAAAGTTTATTCTACGACGTGTGTTGAGAGTGTTCTACGCTGTTTCGGAATCCGGCGAATGCGGGTGGAAAGAGACTTTACGTATTGCGTTTACTCGAAATTATTTTAATATGCAAATAAGAAAATGTGAAGTAGAATTGTGTTTCGACGTTGTTGGTAAAGTCTGTTACGCAGACGTATTCTTTAAATTAATGGCAGAGCGAGATTAGAGTACTGCTAACTGCTTTACATGGAGCAGGCTTATACGGTGTGGGGTTTGCTCATTTGTTCCGAGAAACAGACAAATGAAAGCACATAATTACTAGGCTGCTCCGTTCTAAATGCAACAAGGATTAGAATTTACATGCGCGTCTTAACAAGCACGCTTATGGCATTTATGACTTTTATATTTGAATATTCTTTACGGAACTATCTCTTTTATTTATCTGTACAAAATGATTTCAAACGTGATAAGGCACGGTTCTAATTCAGCTTCGGTTTAATTTAGTTATTGATTGAACAACACTGTAAAGTTGTATAGCTTTTTTTATTGTTTTTTTTTTTGTGTACTTTCGTTATAATTACCTGTGCCGTACACTGGATATGTAATTTCTGTTCAAAAAAGAAATAAATTTAATAGGCTACTTCTCGCATAGTCATATAAAAATGCGTTAAACACATAGGGTTTTAAAAAATATTACGCCTAAAAGACGTATGGACGAAAATATTTATATAATTAATTAAGTTAATAAATACGTTAAGATTATTATTTGTCAAATTAGGATGAACCTTAAAGTACCAACCATTTTAGAATTTATAAAAGAAACACAGTTTAATATGTCTTTGTGTTTGAGAAAATATATATAAATTAATTAACAAAACAATTTAAATGAATATTAAGATTAAATAAGCCAGACGTTAGCCAATTAACGTGTTCCAGCTAAGCGGTACAGAGCAATTCAAACGCTGTCAGAAAGCTGCGAATATGAAGTGATGGATGAACTCAACTGCTATTTTACATACAATGGAAAAAATGTTGAAATACTTGAATATCAGTTACGTTACTATGAACGTTAATTAAAACGGAGATGTTATATATCTTCTTTTGTTAATTTTGTTTCTGATGCGACGTGGTAATTTGTATGAAATTTAGAAGCTTGAGAATGGGGTACTTGTATAGTCTTAAGATTAAAATCAACCTATAAATGTGATAAATTATAAATACCGAAATATTTCAAATCACTTGCAAAATCATTTGAAACGGTGATGGTTCAGTGGTTTGTGTGTTCGGACACCGGACGATCGACGTAGGTTGGAATCCTTGCTCATGAGCCGGGGTTTTCGATGAAGGAAATCACCGTGGTGTAACCATAGCACGGTGGCAAGACTGTTTTCTACGCCTGCCTGGCTACCACTCTCAAGGTGAAAATTTATCATCAAGCACCTATAGGTGTGTTCTAACACCTGGATGTGAGAGCCAGTCCTTGTAGGTTTTTTATATCAGAGGTCAACGAACAGGTGGGCCACCTGATGTTAAGTGAATACAGTCGTCCATAGACACTAGCAACATCAGGGGAGTCGCAAGTGCGTTGCCAGCCTGGGTTTGGGGGGAGGAGGAAGGAAGGGGGAAGGAGTAGGAGGAAGGGGCTAGAGGGGAGGTGGGCCTTCGGCACACTCACTGGTCGAACGAAGCGGAACAATGCAAGCACTGTTACTTCACGTCAGTGTTTCTGTGGGTCGGGTGGTACTACCCCGGGCGAGTCGGCCCATTGTAGCTGTAGTAGCTTCAGCGTGGCTCTACCATCTAAACTCGCTTAACATCAAGTGAGATAGAAGTCAAACGCTATAAACTATAAAGTATTAAAAAATACGTTCACAGTTTTTCTCCTCTTGCGGCTCCTTAATGATAGCCACATCCTGTGCAATACATCTAGAGATTAATAGTATCTAAAAACTGTGTATAACTATTTCAAGTATCCACACTTTCCACATGAAGGAAGTTTAACAAAAAAATCGTATTATTATTGCAATGAATCTGGGATCAAGATTTAAACCTTTTTTCGCAAGAAATCGAGGCGTAATTATAGCCAGCGTCGATTAACATCTGTCGACTATTAAATAAACTTGGATTATAAGGGTTCAATCAATGTAAGTAATTATTCTTATCCGTCGGATGTTTTCAAAGAGCCCTCGTTCGCCTCCAAAGAATAATTTTCTCGTGAATCGCGAGGAAATCAAAGTGTTCCACCCGTTTATTAGGCAGTCACTCTGACGTGACCGCCTAATGCATCTACTTCGCTATTTACTGTGTAATTTTTAAGCGTTATGTAAGTGATTTGCGGTTAGCCTTAAACGTGATTTTACTTAGATAATAAATAGTTAACAGACGCTATTATTTGAACAGTGCCTTGTTTTGTATAACTACGTTTAGTAAGGTAATTATATAGTCAATATAAAATATAATGTATCCGTTCAGTAAAAGATACTATATATTTTTGAATCAGTTCAGTATCGTTTCCCGAAATCGATCTTGGTATTTTGGCATTCGTCTTCATCTTGCATTTTTGCAAGACCAATACCGCCGGCATGTAACAAGACCAAGACCAAGACTGACCTTTGTACGAATTGAGCAAGACAAGACTGAGCCTGCGAGACACTTGTGGACTTGAAGTTAAGTCAGACTGAAATTAGGACATTGTTGAGTATTTGGTTACAATACCGATAATGATAGACGTTCTCTAGTATCGGTATCAAAATCACGATTATTTCCATCTAACAATAAATAATTTTAACTAAGATATATATTTTTTTTTTACAAACAAGTGTAACTATGTTTCAAAGAGTTCAGTTTATTTATGAAAGTTTAAAACTAATACAAGAGATCCAGTGCAGTATCAATTTTTGTTCCGTGATATCGGTGATCGACAATCGGTCGATTGGCGATTATGTCTGCTTATTTGATTATTTATTGACAAAGGCACTCTATATTGATATAATATGCGACAAGTGTATTAAAGCACTGACAATGCTGCTTGATCGTCGCCGCTCTCATGTCAAAGTTCGCCGCCGTTCCAAAGAGTAAAATAAAATTTCAGGTGCTCAGAACGGATTCGAATACAGAGTGTGTTTTTCTTGCAAAGAATATTATGATAGAAGAATAGGTAGATATTATAATAGCTTATTGTGGAAATCCTAACTAATATTATAAATGTGACTATGAGCTTGTTTGTTGGTTTGTTGTCGTTGTTTGTCATGAAACTTTACATACACGTTGTCAACGGTATTGAGAAGAATTAAGGGTACTTTTCGTCCAGAAAAAGTACTATTCCCGAAGGATACGCCATTTGATTTATAATATAGATTTTTACATTAACGTAAGCGAAGCCGAGGGAAAAGCTAGTATAATATAATTTTTTGTACTGCAAAAATAACCTCGCAGTAAGAGTATTTAGACGATAATATTAGTGTTACAAAGATGGTTATACGGACGCGTAGAAGGCACGCGATGTCGGCTACCGTCTCTCTTGTAAAAACGATCAACGTTAACAGAACGATTATAATATATTAGTTGGGCCTTAATTGCACCGATATAATTACGTCTGAGTTGTGCATACGTGACAATATCCCGACCGTTGAGCCAGTGCCGCCGCGATATTAAGAGGAATAACTCGAGTGAGCCGATCGAATGTTGCTTGATAATGAGCGGTGGTTGCGATCGAAGTGTCATTAGGAAGTCGTAACAACTGATGTGCGCCCACGAGTTATGTTAACCTGCGTTTAGCGTGGACATTAATCTTTATAATTACACGCATTGCTTTATTAAGAGAAATCTTTAGCGTTTAACTCTTCAAATACGGTATATTTCTTTATTATGAAGTATGCATGAATGTGCAAAATATTGATGTATTCCATGGTTTAAATTTTAACGCAGTGCTATGGAGCTATTTCATCTTTTTAGCTATATTAGTATTATTTGAACATTAATAAAAAGTTTTATTACAATGAAGTATCACTACATATTATAAAGCAAAGTCCTCTAACGTGTCTGTCTGTTCGCGATAAATTAAAAAATTACAGAACGAATTTTCATGCGGTTTTCATCAGTAGAAAAAGTGATTCATGAGGAAGGTTTAGGTATATAATTGTCAAAGTTTTCATTATTATCAGCGCGGGACCACGTCAAAATAATAGTATATTTTCGAATCTCTTCGTTACTTTGTCTTTTACTTACATTTAGAATAGGTTCGAAACGCGTGTAAAATATTAAAACTTGCATAAAGCCTTTAAAAACTGAAATCTCGATAAACGATAAAAAAAAACTTATTTAAAATTCATTACTATATTCTTTGTCAAATCTCTTTCAAAATTAGCTGTCCATAACATAGTTGTACGTAATGATGGAGGTTATGCTAATAAGTTACATACATATAACAAAGAATAATACGCTTCGTATGTACATAAAATACTATTCAATAAATATTATGTAATCACAATTTTACTTAACAATAATTCTCATAACTATGGTACATATATTGAATCCTAAAGTCCAAAAGATCCTGAATACGATTAATTGTTATTGAACCAGAAACAAGATAGTTCCTTAATAACATAATGACGTAATAATTACTCCCTGTGGGAATCGAATGATACTAGGTAATGGACTTATGCCCGGTTTCTGAGGTACTTTAATTGTAGTTTATCTGTTCAATAGCGTTATCGGTTCGATAACTTGTCAAATTACGTTTCTGAAGACACGATCGTACGATAAATGTCAGTAAAATTCACCGGGCCATTTGACAGTTTATCTTATGGATAACTTTGTTGAGTCAATAACAATTGGTAGCATAACCGAGTATCTCAGAAACCGGGCATTACTCAAAGACCCTTATCGACTGACTGTCCAAGAAACTACATGTACTCAATTATATATTTCGTTCCGTAGAATTTGCTTAATAACCTTAATGATTACAGTCATCATTAAAATGGCTGATTATTAAGATAATGAGAGTTCTTTTCGTTCTTATTTGGGATGATTTATCTAAACAGGATATGTTGGTCTCATGGTAAGTACAATTAAAAGAAACTAAAGAAAACAAAATCGTTGAAGAAGCATTTGGGTGTGTTGCTAAAATGTTCTGTAAAGCGCTTAAAAAAATTATTCTTCCTAACATATATCTTGGTGATAGATTACTACATTTTATTAATCAGTGGAATCTATAATTTCATTACAATTAAATTAATTCTACTAATTAAATTATTGAATATAGTCTGTAACTACAACATATATCGTCGATCAAAGCTTACCATGCAATAGATTTACCCTATACCTTACCTAGAGTTTAACTTGATATTATAATGATGTTTGTAGGATTTGGCAAGTATTAAATAAGCGTAGGAATTAAATACATAAGACTAAGAACAAGACGCTTCAATTATATTTTTTATTTAGATTGACTAACATAATTGAAGTAATATTCTTTATTCGTAACAAATAAAATGCGGACAAAACTATACGTTTGTCTAGAAAAACACATTTTTTTGGCTTATTAGTTCTATTTAATTTTGTTGGCTTCACGGAAAACAATAATATAGACAAAAAAATTACCAAATACTTTTTCATTAGACAATGATATTAGAGAACTTAACTCACAGGTTGATTACTCGATTCTGGCATAAAATTAAAAGGCTAATTCGTTAATCTATATAACAACACCCTATTTGTTTTCCCTTAGGTTGATAGGTAACGTGTTTAGGAACCACGTCGGTATATGTAGGTTCGAATCGTTGCAATAAGCGGGAACTTTCTGTGAAGGAAAATATCGTCGTAAAATTGTAGTTTTTTTTTTATCATAGGATGCAAATGGACAGGGATGTTAAGTGATCACCACCGTCCATAGACACTTGCAACACCAGGGGAGTCAATCTCCTTGCCAACCTGTCTTGGGGGAGAGGTGGAGTAAGGGAAGGGGGAGGGGAGGGGAGGTGGGCCTCCGGCGCTCTCACTGACCGAACGAAACGCAACAATGCAAACACTGTTACTTCACGTCGGTTTTCTGTGAGAGGGTGGTACTACCCCGGTCGAGCCAACCTATTCATGCTGAAACCAGTAATAATAGCTTCAGCGTGGCTCTACCACCTACAAAATATATTGTATTTACCAGTATATTGGACTCGTAGGGGGTTTTTAAACTCGCCTGGTTAGTTACCACTCTCGGGTTGAAAATTTGTCTCCAAACATCTAATAACTGTATTACGGCAATCAGTCTCCTTTTAGGTTTGACTTGTCAGGTATCTTAGATCAGCTATACTCAATCTGCGGGTCTTTGTTGTAGGCCCACACTACTATACTTTATATTCAATTATTTTAAATATCGTGCCCATAAGAGACACTAGGAGCATGCTAAGTAAATTAAATAGACCCCAGATAACCCGACCTCAATACGTTCCTTATGATATAAGGATTATACCAAGTTTGTTTTATTGGAAAACTATATTTCATTACATTAATACGTTGTTAATTTGAAATTACGTTATTTTTATTTAATACCCAGATATCAGTAGTTTGCGGTCCGCAACACCATGACTGAATCGTGTTTGTGGCCCGTTTAAAAAAAAAGGTCGAGTACCACGGTCTTAGACGAACTCATTGTGTAAAATCAGGTGAGGTTGCGGTCAAAGACTAAACCCTACGTGGAATATAAAAGTAATATAACGAATGATTGTCATACAGGATAATTAATAAATAATATAAACAAACTGTGATCATATAAATATTCAAGTTAAGACAGCTATATACAAACACGGACAAAAATATGAATTAATGCTGATAGGGCGGCACCTCTCAGTCGCACGACATACTTCGCCCAGATAAGGGAAAAGCGTCGCTGGCTTATAAACGACTCTTTATTAATCGTGAAAGGAGCGACGTCGGCTAATGGGCCGATCATGCGCTCCCATTAAAGATTATTTAATATTCAAAAGCGACCGACGATAAATCACGATCGCCCGCCATGCTTCTTTGAATACACTCCGCACTTTTGTTCGGACGTGTGATTGTATCTTGTCTTTCATTTTGTATACGTATTAATGTACATATTTATACGGTTAAAGCACTATCATTTAGTACTAGCTAACCCGACGACACGTTGCTGTGGCTCAGTTATTATATCATTTCCTATTGATAAGAATTAATAATTGTTGTTCATAATATGACCAATAAACATCACTTAACGAACTAACACGCAGCGGAAGCTTTCAAAAGGCAAAAAATACTCCGATTTCGAAACATTCTTCATTGGTGCTCCGCTCCTATTGGTCTTAGCGTGATGATATAGCCTTCCTCGATAATCGAGCTCTCTAAGACTGAAAGAATTTTTCAAATCTGACCAGTAGTTCCTGAGATTACCCCCTACAACCTCACAAACTTTACCTCTTTATAATATTAGTATAGATAATAACAGATAATTTTGAGGAAAATCATAGTCCAATAAACAATTTTTCTACGATATGTATAGCGTAGAATATTTATTTATAAACTCACTAGCGGGCCCAGCGGACGTTGTCCCGCTCTGAAAAAGAACCTTGACTAATTAATTATATACCTAAACCTTCCTTATTAATCACTTTACTTACTGGTGAAAACCGCATGAAAACCGTCCAGTACTTTTTGCTTTTATCGCGAACAGACAGACAAACAGACGTGGCAGAGGACTTTGTTTTATAATATGTCATTACATATTAATTTAAAAAATGTCTTTCTCACAATAATAAATTTAGAAAAGTTAAACAGATCCAGTTGAAGTTTAAATGGTATGGATTGAAGGATGGGCGTAAAAGTGTCGCAAATTGGCGTTCGTCAGCTAGTTATAGTTGCCTGTTCGACAGCCGTGTGTGGCCGCGATAACCATCGGAATATCTCAGCGGGAATGTCTTCCATCGTATAAGGTAGTATACGATGCCATAACACTTGTTCCATTCGATGTTAACAGCGATAGCGGACACTCAAACGCTTTGAGCTCACGCGGGACGATTATTAACCCCGCCAAATGATCCGTTCGATCTCGTCACCTTCGTTTAGTGCATCTGAATTACGTTTGATAATTGTTTTAAGTAGGTATATAGGTACAGACATTAGAATTATCCAAACTTTTAATGTTTTATAGAGTAAGCACCTACATGTAAAAATACAAAGGCAAGCCTTTTAGTTTTATTTAGATAGTCTTTTAGTCAATTCTTTTAAAACTTAAATTTGACTACCGCTAACAAACTATACAGATGCTAAGCGTGTCACATAATACAAATATAGGTAGGTATATAGTATATGGAAACAAAAATAAAAACAAAACCCATGAATATTTTTACGTGACTAATAAATCCAATTGATATAGTCACGTCTAACATTCATTCAGAAGAATACAAACAGGTCCGTATTAAATCGTATGTATTTTCCAGGACGAAAGTTTCTATTTTTCGGGAACAAATGGCAAAACAATAATTCGTACCCTAGCACGACTGAGCTAATAACAATAAAATATAAAGTCGATCAGAAACGTGCGGCGGTGACTGGTTCAATCAACGAGAGTCAGATTTATTTTTATGAAAATTGGCATAAAATCGGGCGGGTCAGCGGGGGCACTGCGCAGTGGCCCCGCGAGACCGAACGCCCCGGCCCGACCGTTTACTGCATATCGTTTTCTACGCCGCGCCAAGAGATCGGCCGCCTCTCAGAAATATTACCAGCGGTCATAACTTTTTATATGCAGCGATGACATTGCACAAAGTGATGGACTTCTCGTATAATATTTTGTAGTTTTAAATGGCTTCTACCCGTTGGATCTTTTGCTAAATCTGCATACATGTAGCAAATAAGACCATATAAAAATTATGTCATAAAACTTTACAATTTAAATACTATCGAAAAACAAACTATTTCTTATGTAAAGTAGTACAGTATAATGAAACAATGGCTCATTTAATAATGCTGTCAAAGTTGAAAATGTTGCTTACATAAAAACAATATACTCAGTGACCATTTGATTAGTAAATTAAAAATGATATAGCAATTTCAATATTTCTATTAGGAGTTCATAAACACGCCATTTACTTAGACAATGTCAATTGAAAACTAACAAATTACATAATAATTTTACAATTTTTATTCACGCAATTTTATGCAACTTCACGAATGTTTCTGTTATCATTTTCGTAACAAATCCTGTGACCAAATACGTGGCCTAGTAAGTACGTTATACTATACATTGCGAATTTAAAAACTTGATTACAAGGTCATCAGTGGATATATTTTCCATACGTAATATACTCATTCCTAATAATTATCATCCATATAATACTATAAGACATCTGCATAATAATAGGCGGAGAAAAGTTTTCTAACCTTTTTAAACATATTGCACGCACGGACGAACGTGAGATTTGATACGTTATACGGGGAGGGAGAGCAGAAAAATAAAAGCTATGAGTAAATGGAAATACATTAAATTAAATAAAGCATTCATAGTTTAAGTTCATACTGAGTCGGAACATTTATTAGTGTATAGAACAGATATCTATACTAATATTATAAAGAGGTAAAGTTTGTGAGTTTGTGAGGTTGTAGGGGGTAATCTCAGGAACCACTGGTACGATTTGAAAAATTATTTCAGTGTTATATAGCTCATCTATCGAGGTAGGTTATAGGCTACATATCATCACGCTAAGACCAATAGGAGCGGAACACTAATGAAGAATGTTTCAAAATCGGGATTTTTTTCCTCTTGAGAGCTTCCGCTACGTGTTAGCGTTAGCCCGAAGCAACTATTCCACGCGAACGAAGTTGCGGGCAGAGGTTAGTTATATATATGATGTTCGTGAACTGTTATTTAACAAAAAAAATTGTTTACTATGCATGGTTTTTTGCAACGTCAATTTATCTTATCTAAATAATACTGTACTTCCTTACAAGTTTTTATCAAATACTTGTGATAGCAAATAAATAGTAGACAATGTTATCGAGCCCAAAAGTTGATAAAGTAAAACTATCAATAATTCTGTTGAATAGTGAAATTGTTACTAATATATTACTTCCTTCCATTTCATTTTATCAATTGAAGTTTCGCCATACATAATCGAACAAAATTGATCAAGAATAATTTCTGATAGTTTTCTATTAAGACATTTTCTGATACAGAACCAAGATTTACGGAGAAAGAGAAAATATCTAAGTCCAAAAAAAGAATTTAGAATTTTATAAGCAGAAATAAGTTTTTAAATGGGACTTCGTAGTTGTTTGTTTTTTTATCGCCGAGAAAACCACCACAGACTTCTACAAAAATGGTCCAAGCCCGTTTTTGTGCATTTTCAACACCGTTATAAAGATTATGCCATAATATAATATAATATAATAATGAGATCTTGTATTTGTGAACCTACGAAAATACCTTCTTTCAATTCCGCGTCATTGATTCAAGGTATTCTTGTTCGGAGTTTAAACAACATTTTTCATGAATCCTAGTTTCATGTGAAGTGGTGGCGAAACGAATTTACGATTAGCGCTAACGGATCTTCAGATATATTTTTGAATCTATCAATAAAAATCTAATAAAAATTTATATCATAAATACGAAGAAAATTATATAGCAGAATGTAGACGTGATAGCAAAAAAATGGAAAACGGATAGAGATTCAGTGTATTTAAATCTTCATATACTTGACAATTTTTATTGAAGAACGAGTTCATTGCAGACCAGTGTAATCAAAATAAACTTCATTTTTTAAAGGAATCAACAATATACCTTATACTTAATTAACGTTTGCCGTTAGTGTGTTATTAAATATCAAGATATTCGTAATACAAAAAATGAATAACCTTATTAAGTATCCAATGTTATAGCACAAACATATTTATAATTAGATATAAATACTTAAAATCCACCTTTTTACAATGTATTTTCATAATGGTTTTATTAACATTTGGCCTATTGTGTGTATAATATTTATATTATACCTCATTAGAATTGAATGATTTATTATATATACAAGTTGTATGCCCATGTAGGTAATATTCAAAATACATTTAATGAAGTTCGTGTTTCATTGTTTCGATGTGAACATTTTATCATTAAAAATCGTTAAACATCAATACATGGCATCTCACTAAACTGTTAAAATAAGAAAACATATCTTCCTATAATAAAATACATAAACATTAATTCACATGCAGTGAAACAAAGCACGATATAAAGTTTTACGTATAACATAAATCTAGAAGTTATTCTCACGGGATGATAAGGTAGGGATCAAGAATTCGTCTGAAGCTAGTTCGACTAAAACTTGTTGGCCGGCTATAGTATAACAAATGTAAACTCAAAAGTAAATATTGCATATATCATTGTATTAAGAACTATATTTATTATAGTCAAAGGAACATTTTTGAATTATTTAAAGGCTTCCGATTTTAGTTAGGTATAATACATCGCTGTATTTAGGTTTTACGGACATATGTACCTATAGCTTAGCATATGAGTCAGTTTTATGTTTTGGGCTAATCTGAACACATAAAAGTATTACTGCCATCATTATTTCATTCCTTTCCTTAGTTTAATTGTGGTCAAATGGTTGGTGTTGATTGATTAACGTTAATTAGTCTTGGTTTTAAGACTATTACGTTATTTCCACTGTCTTGTATTTCATGTTTAATAAATAACTAAAACAAACATTAAAATTCTCTTTTTATGTCATAAAGGTTTGTCAAATCTATAGGTACTTCATTACATAGTATAAAACAAAATCCCCTACCGCGTCTGTCTGTCTGTCGTATAAAGGTTTGTCAAATCTAAAGGATTTTATGGGGTTCACCAGGGATAGAGAGATTAGGGGAGGTGGAAAATTTCAATTAGGGGGGAAGGTAGGTACTTAATATTATAAAGAGGTAAAGTTTGTGACGTTGTAGGGGGTAATATCAAGAACTACTACTGGTCCGATTTGAAAAATTCTTTCAGTGCTATATAGCTCACTTATCTAGGAAGGTTATAGGCTATATATCACCACGCTAAGACCAATATGAGCGGAGCACCAATGAAGAATATTTCAAAATCGGGGTTTTTTCCTCTTGAGAGCTTCCGCTGCGTGTTAGCGTTAGTCCGAAGTATCTATTCCACGCGAACGAAGTCGCGGGCAGAGGCTAGTAACTAATAAAATACAAAATGTATTTTATTCGACGATATAAAAATATTCATATAACTTAAATTTCCGTCCCCATATTTAATAAAGCTAGAGTCCCGACCCTGTGGCTAAATCCAAGTTTTCAATCTTAGAAGTTATCATTTTACCAAAGCGAACGTACAATATTTGCTCCTCTGAAGCGAAGGCGAGAGTCGTCGAATTTCATATTTATTCGCTGAAGCAAACATCACGGCCGCACCCACGCCGGAATTGATATTATTATTGTGCATTCCGTATAATATTGTTTGCTATTTGGCACATTCTCTGTTTGTTTTCGTCTTTCATATGAAAGGGGGAGCTATAGCCGCGCAAACAGATGGGTGACTATCACACACTTCAAACTTTTGTATCGGGAAATGCTATTACTAAGAAATGTACTTTTTATATTGTTTATCGTACACAAGTTTTTAAGCTTAACATTGCGACTGTATAAGCATGCAGTGGAACTATAAAAAGTTAATTCACTGCTTATACGTGATCATAGAAGCGCAAACATTGTGTACGATTCGGAATATGAAAGCGAGCAATCCATTAAATCAGAACGGGACATGAATGGCGACCGGAGACTCGGAGACGCGGCTTTGCCTCTGATAACCCATAATACACTGATATTTTTGCGTTGCTCATATGTTGGAAGTAATGGCTCGTGGACGCTGATGACATATGGATATGCAAAAATGTACATTTTGTGTCAACATTGCATTACCAGACACTTTTTTATAAGCATCGGCAACGAATAGTTTTACCATATTATATTCTATTTTAAATTTAATTTATGTTTATGTAGATGCCTATTTACATTAATTGCTTCATTACAAAGTAATTTAATTAAAAAGTATAATTGTATACATTTTACAAAAGGTTTGCAAGAAAGTATTGTAACACAGTTATGCTCGTAAACGAACGATAGGATATGTCCATCCTAAGCTACAGCGAGAATTATAAACCATAATATATTATATTCGGCATATAAAAGGCTCGCTTATCTAAGGGGTTTGACTGGAAACGAACATAAAGGGTGATCCTCTGTGACAAATACCGTGATATACCGAGCGACAGTCGTAAAGGAAATATTTTTATAAGATGAAACATTATTATTTTTGGGGGCGCATGGATCAGGAGTAACTGCGGTGGATTTGGCGATGTTATATTTTGCTTTGTCAGTTATTTTCTAGTCCGATTTGCGGTTTAAATTTGACTTCTAATAAAAGTTTAATATTTGGATTCAAATAAACACTCTCATGGATTTTAATTTATAGTTATTTGAATGGCCTCTTAATCGTTTTTAATGAAATCTTTATATAGTGGTAATAAACAATAAATGACATAAAACACATTCGAGTCAGAACAGGAAACGAGTAAACGTTAAATTCCGTTAATAAAACAAATTAATGCGCGTTAACCCTAAAATTGGACAAGTTCAATGCAGAGGACGTTACCCCTATAGGAAATTTATCCCCGGCAAGTATTAACACTGAAATCCGTTCTTTGTATTCGATGTCATTAAATTTGTGAGTCGTTTTCGGAATGAAGTGTGTTCTATGCGCTAGACGTTTGAGGCGGAATTGAGTTGGTGTGTAAGACGACAGCCAATCAAAACATACAAGGAGCATATTGATTCCGAGAAGTGTCGCTGTTAACGTGGAGGCTGAAGCTGAATACATTAGCCAGCGGCGTAATGAAGTCTCGCTGCTTGTAAACAAACATCGGGTACGGAGCGAGCGGCGTGGTGCGGCGTGGCGTGGCCCGGGGCGCGCGCGCACCCGCCAGTCGCTTACAGGAATTCTATTTCCACGACAAGCGTCACGTGTTAATTAACTGTTCGCACCTACACTATTGAGATATTGCCGGAGATGCCACTGTTGTTATTAGCTGAGGAGAAGGCTTATTGCTTAGTCACAGAGGAAGGGTAAGGTTCACTGTATTTATAGGACAACTACAACTGAATATTGTTGTTACACATTTCAATACTGTACCTATATAGTTGATAGAGGTATTTTGCGTAAAATTAGTATATTAGCGCTAATAACTTAGTTATTGTTTGCGTTATGTGCGTAGTCCGGTGAAGCTGTTAAGACCTTGCTTGGTCAATAGCGTAGTCAGTTCGAAAAAAAAAAAAAAAAGTTTGCGTTGTATATTTGTCCGTGTTCTACGCCACATCTTTAATATATTATCTGTACAGAAAATTATTTTTATAGTATACTTACACCTTTACTGAAGATAAGTGTATTTAAGAGTATTGTGGTCTTTTGTGACTGTCGATTGTCCTATCGGAAACAAATAAACTATTAGTGTAAACTTAATTTTTTTGATGTGAAATACGAACAAATGTAATGAGAAATACAGTGAATGACACATCTACACAGGTATGTTAAAGTTATGGGTGTTCCAGTTACGTAAATAAACATGATTATTAAAGAGGAGCCGTTGAAAAACCACATAAAGTGTTAGCGCCAGCTGCCGTTTACCGCGCCTTTATGATGAAAGAGGTAATCCTTAAAAACCCGCCGGCCACTGTATCACGTTTCCTGTTATGACTTTAGATTTTAATGGGCCTTTGTTGAAAACTTTTTATTATTAAGAAGCGCTAACAGTTCTAAATACGTCCGTCAAAGTCTTGTGTAAATATGTTCCGCGTTACGTTCACGTTTTATTGTTGAATGAATGTACTCTTTTATGATTGTTCTCTCGAAGCTTATTCATGATAAGGTGAATGTTTTATGAAATAGTACTAAATGAGTATATATATATATCATGAAATATAATTATTAGAATGAATTGGATTATTCATATGTACATTTCAAAGCAATTTTTTTTATATAGGTCATTGATATACAATAATCCAAGATGCACAATTAACGTCTCACAGCCGGCATACAAAAATGAGTGCATTTTTTTTTCGAACCGATTACGCTATTGACCTAGCAAGGTCTTAACAGCTTCACCGGACTACAAAATGAGTGCATTATGCAGCCATTTTAAATAGTCTCGCGACGCTTGAGTCCTTGTAAAAACAACTTTAAATCATTCAGTTTAGGGTTGAATTTCTAAAATCATAAGTTGCTCACACAACTATAACTACGTATGTATATTGGGGAGTTTTTACGGCCGGTTTTGAGCACTACTACTACTAATGATATAGGTACATAATTTCACACACGTCATTTAATTTCAAATTAGCATAGTTTCTAATACGATAACTAATCATTTAATATACAAATGTCAAGATACATATCCGATAATTCAGATGATTACTCAAAAATCAGTCATAGGCGGGCAAGGAACCTGCGACATCTCGGCTCAATATGAAAACAACTATTTTTCTGTATTACAGTAAACCAATAAATAAATGATACATTTTATTGCATTACCTATAAACTTATACCCACCGTTATTAGCACATATTATAATAACAGCCCTTTCAGATACATAGTTATCATCAGATTTGTTAACGCAGATATCTCATAAACTTCCTAAAATATAAATCATTGACATATAAAAACCCAAGACACACAGTCTCGAATAAAAGTAGCGTTCGAAACCGGCCGCGAAAACTCCCGAATATACATACGTGGTTATAGCTATACCATAAACTTATGATTTTGCAAATTCAACTTTACCTGAATGATTTAAAGTTGTTTTTACAAGGACGGAAGCGACGCGAGACTATTTGATATGACTGCATAATCCAAAATTATGCACTCATTTTTGTTTGAGACGTTACTTAAGTGTGCATCTTGGGTTATTGTATATCAATGATATAAATAAATTTATCAACCAGCACTCGTGGTACATCTATTATTCCAATTAGGAATATGACTGTTAAGGCACAGATTCAAATTTAAAACTGATGTAAGAGAGAAAGTCACGGCGTACTAAGGATAAAGAAAAACGAATTTTTAGGAGACAAAGAATGTGTTGACTTACGAAATAAAAATAGCTTTATTATTCTTCGACATTAAATGCTCTAAGTATTGGAAACTAAACGTCAGTTAATTTGAAAATGTCTTTTAAATATATTTATATGCAACATAAATATAATACAAAATAAAAACTGTTTTATACATTTATTATCACTTGTTTATTCTCCTTTGAAAATAAAACAATTAGCATATTAGATCAGATAATAAAGTCTTTCAAAATATAAACTCGTCTATTGAACGTATTTTATAAGATAACTTATTTATATCGTTAAACTTGTTACGTATTGTATTTTATTATGATATCTACAGTTGTATCATGCAAATGGAAAGCGAGACGGATGGCTCGTAAAGTATGCTATTTGCTCTGTTTGCATACATGAATGCGGTTTTATAAAGTTTTATTACGTGCCAAAAAGAATTTCATTTCAATCCATTTCATTACCTTTTCAAACGTGTTGCCATCGACAAATTCGTTGGTATCTTTAAAAGCGGTAAAACTGTGTATAATTTTGCAATATTTATCTTTACTAATATTATAAAGAGGTAAAGTTTGTGAGGTTGTAGAGGGTAATCTTAGAACTACTGGTCAGATTTGAAAATTTTTTTCAGTGTTAGAGAGCTCATTTATCGAGGAAGGCTATTTATAGGCTATATATCATCACGATAAGACCAATAGGAGCGGAGCACCAATGAAGAATATTTCAAAATCGATTTTTCCTCTTGAGAGCTTCCGCTCCGTATTAGTTAGCCCAAAGTAACTATTCCACGTGGACGAAGTCCCGGGCAGAAGCTAGTTTCTTTATTGAAATGATGAAAGTAAGCTGTTAAAGCGATAGAGTAATTTTTGAAAAAATATTGCAAACATACTGCAGCCTATAATAATTATACATATTAGGCATTTATAAACAATCTAAAAAATGAGTGGGTAGAACACGATATTTTTTTCCGATTTTTTGCGATCATCGTACACCAGTGCCCAGTTTATATCACTTTTAATATAAATAGTTTTCCACGCTTGCTTTGTTTAACATAATTGCCTTTGTCGTCTGTAGTTTACAAAGAGGCTGAGAGTTTTATTGACTCTAAAATAGGTTATTTACACACAAAATCATATAACTTGAAAAAAGATTTATCTTGAACAATAACCTGAGCATAATTTCCATCTTGCCGAGATATAATATCTACGGTAAAAGATAATTTTGCATTTTAGCAAAAATAAAGTCTTGTAAATAAAAAATACGAGTTTATACATATTACAGGTCCTGTGAGATTATTTAATAAAAGCAATTCACATGGGCTTGTATACCTAAAATGTTCTTGTATCTAATAACTTGTGAGTTTGTGCTCTCGTATTTTTAATAAACGTAATTTACAAAAAAACTTGTAAAAAATTTCTTGTAACATATCATTTGCGATCTCATAGACTTGTAACATTTCATAAACAGGGCACAATTGTAACGGTTAAATGTGTTGTGTGTATAACATTAATCGATATATATCCACAGCCAAGCAGTGTCGTTGTAATATCTGTAGGCGGCTGGATAGCAATTTTTTTTAATTCTTTCTAATTTTTACCGTCTCACTACAATCTCAGTTGATATTAAAACACGTTGTGATCTAAGATGATAAATACGTTATAGTTAGAAAAGACTGGCTCTCAAGTGCAGCTGCCGCAACACATCAACGGCTGTATAGCGACAGACTTCCAAGTCAAGGGCGGTACCTAGTCAGGTCTACTTAAAGCCCTAGCACCATGCTATGGCTTCATCACAATGTTTTCTTTCTCCGAAAGTTCCGACTCATTTGCAAAGATTCAAACCTACGTCGATTGACACAGTGTCCGAACACGCTATAAACTGAATCATCATCGCTTCATCACGTTTTCTGGTAATACCGCGATAGTCACTCTTTTTTAGTTTAGCTGAAAGACATGTTGGCCAGCATAACAGTAACAACTTGCGTTTGATAACCGATATCTCGATGATCGTCGTGGTTTTTTAATTATTCTGTGCTTACCATACAATGCCATCACTTTACCATTTTTAAGTAAAAAATAATCCCTAATTGAGGCCAAAAAATATTATGGTGATATTCCTGAAGGCTAATTTAGAATGCTTCGTTTGTCAGTGTATACTTCGGACCAGGACACACCCGCGCGAACTCTGCTTGTTCTTTTGTGGCAGAAATACTCGTAGCAGTGATGGTGTCGAATGGGCGAACCTTACGCAGACAAAAATTCTTAATGCAATTTACTGAAAGTTCTAAATATTGTTCATTTTTCTAATAAATCATTGTGGTATTTACTACAAGTTGTTGTTTAAGTTATAGTCTACTGCTATGACGTAATGAACTAATGATTATAAGCGTGTCGTCATTGTGAAAATCAATGAGCGTTTCCCTTTCTTTCGCAAATTGTTGTACGCTTAACAGAATGAGATAAAACATATGACACTGCACTTTACATATGCACATCTACATACGATGTATATATAGCTTCTATAAGTGGATTTTTTTCCTTTTTAGGGTAAAGTAAAGTAAAGGTAGGTAAATTTAAAAAAAAATTCATATGAATTAAATACATATACCATACTTACTTATACTCGCATCATTTGTATGGTTAGTTAGCCTGAAAGGCGAATTAGATTTAACTGAATGTGCTGCACATGTGGCAATAGCCTAACCCGAATTGCAGGCACTTTGCCTTCCTTGTACTAGTTCCCATTTCGGCTTGCTTTCGCACTTGCCACCAAGTACAGAGATGCTGTCAAAAGCTATGGCTTTTATTATATATCTTATGACCATATGGGGCGACCAATATTATTTAATTCGTAACACAAGTAATGTACTTCCTCTACGATTTTGATGGTATAAACAATAAAATAAATTGGCCATTTTGATGGACATACAGATAAAGGTCGACACGTGAAATAAATAAATTTATATTAGCTTACAAAAATATATGTCCCTCACAGAAAATAAACTAAAATTAACGCTCATTAATTTAAGACGATACGCGGTAATTACGAGTACACATAAAGGTCGTTCATTATGCGAATTCGACTTGTGTTTCAGTTCTTTTAACAATTGAGAAAAACTATCGTAATAAAATAAGAATGACGACATGTTAGCATGAATTAGTCATTCTGGCAACGACTCAAAGCGTACCAAATTAAATTATAGTCTCTCCTTAACAATTCGGCTATTGTTTAAAAATTATCAAAACCACTCATCCGTCGTTAATTGCGTGGATTATTTAATGACACATTCTATATTTTGACGGAGCACGATTAAAAAAAAATCATCTACAACAATTTGTTCAGATTAAGATCACGTTGAAAAAATATTATGTTGTTAACATTCCGTGCTCGTTGTTGATTTTTGGCACCAGAAAAAATGTTATGTGTGGCGATTTTAATAGTCGTCAAGACTACAGTCATATTATGAGAACGCAGAATTGATTAGTAGGACAGCTGTTGCGGGTGTTCTGCTACCACTTAACATTGTTCTAGGTAACTATTTTATATCTTCGCATTTATGACATACATATCTCCCATATTGTATGCTTCATAATTAGGTATCTCTTTAAAGTTTTCGGCGTAACTTTGGTAACACTTAAATTAGTTTGGTAATATGTTACATGTGATTTAGTTTCCCGTAGAAAGTAAACAATAACATATACACTCATCAAAAAAGTCTAAGCAACATGTACTAATTTAAATTTTAGGATGGTTCTTCACATTATAATGTTATATTTTATTTTTAAAATAATATCTTTAGGGTTCTATGATGTAAAAATAACAGTTGTTGTCTTTATAAGTTCTTTTAATAACAGAAATGAACAATATTAGAATATACTGTAGAAACTAAGATACATAAGAAACTAAACTTTTTTCTTACAAAATGAAATTTCTAAAGAAAATGTATTTATTGTGAAAGAATAGAACAATTTAATACAAAGTATGGGCTCCTCTGCTATTCAGAACTTGTCGGCAACGATTATTCATTGAATTAATGAGACTGTTTATGTCATCTTGCGGTATTCGCTCCCAATGGAATTATAGCAAATCCTTCAGCTGTTGGGTTGTTTTTGCTCCGTCCAAGTCTTTCAAAACACGTCTCTGGAGCATGTCCCATGCGTGCTCGATGGGGTTGAGATCTGGCGATTGTGCAGGCCAGGGCAATACCCGGATGTTCTCCGTTGCAAAGTATTCACTGGTTCGCCGAGCTGTATGTGAACGCGCATTGTCATGCATTAACCTAAAATCGGAGCCAAAGGTTTGTGCAAATGGGTAGACATAAGGTCTGAAAATATCCTCAATGTAATTTTCAGCATTCATGTTTCCATTTACAAAAACGAGCTCAGTTCGCCTGTTCTTCATAATACCCGCCCATAACATAACTGTTGAGCTGCTGTATGGATGAACTTCCTGAACGCACCTGAGCCTTTCAGTATTTCCGGGCCGACGATACACTCGCACCCTTTTGTATCAGGCTTAAACCCGAATCGCGACTCATCGGAAAACATAATTTTATCCCATTGTTCCTGGGTCCATGTTATGCGTTCTCTACACTATTCATATCGACGAGCGTGATTCCCGTGACGTATCGGTGGGCACCTGATTGGGCGTCGAGCTCGTAGGCCGTACTTATACAGTCGATTTCGCACAGTTTGAGGACTTACATCAACACCACTTGAAATTTGTAGCCTCAAACTTATCTCTCGAGCGGTTAACATCGGCTGGCGTCTTGCAGTCAGTTGTATGTACCGGTCTTGCCGAGTGGCTGTACTCCTTTTACGGCCTGGATGCTGTTCAGCGGGTTCTCCTGTATTATTGTAGCGCTGCCAAAGACGACAAATAACACTTCTATGAATGCCAAAATGTCGATATACCTGAGTTTGATTACTTCCCGCTTGCAACATCCCTACAGCTCTTTGCATTTCATCTGCCATCAAATGACGTCGCTTCATGACGTAAAGAATATCTAACAATTCAATTATGTCGCTAACTTTATTTAAATGGTTGGTAAAATTATAAAATCAAGACTAAACGTAGCAATTAAAACGCACTTAAATTCAAACAAATTCGCAGTCATTTGAATTTTATGAAAAAACAAAACATAATCATATTTTTTTTTACAACCAGCCAGTATGTCATCAATAACAAAAAAGTTTACTTACCTACGCACTTTGTTTGAGTAAATACTTAGAAATTAATTAATATAAATGGTAAAATTTGTAATATCACGCATGTTGCTTAGACTTTTTTGATGTGTGTATATATATACATATAATAAGAATTTAAATTTAACGTGTCTGTACTTTTTCGATTTTCGTGAAAAAAATTGTTGCAAGTGTCTAGGAATAAGTAATAGAATACATTTCACTCATTTTTAGAAATGTTTGTCTGTCTGTTTGTATGAACACGCATCAAAGTACTGGGTTCACAATAAACCCTCATCAAGAAAATCATAAAGTATATCCTCGGGAGTAACTTAGTGTTTGTTTCATTAAAATAAGTCGACTCTATCAAAAGTTATTGTAGTTTTAATGACGACGCGGCGTAAGTACGAGAGAAAAGTAGACAAGTAAATGAACTTAATACGTTCAGATGACTTTATTGATCACTGTTTTTACATAAACTTCCACGCAGACGAAGTCGCGGGCACAGCTAGTAATTTATAAGTAAACAATAACATATAAGTAATAAATCAAATGACACTTTAGATTTCGTTCAAGCCAATTAGGTTATATTTTTTTAAATTGTAACTAGTATAAAAATTTAATCCATTTACATAAAATTCCGTAAGCAACTGAAATAAAACTTATATCTGATAATATGAAACATTGTGAAAAGTGTACAGAACCACTATAACAACGATCGCGATGTATAACTGAGTGCTTGATTATGAAAGAGACGAACGTGGTGAAGATGCGAATGTTAAAATATCTGGTGTAAATAGAATAAGCAAGATGAGGAATTAATACATCAGAGGAAGTATGATAATAGCAGCAGTTATAGAGAATTTAAGGAGTATTACCTAGCGCAATACCTATAGACTTCTCATGAGAAGAGAAACTCATAAATAGAAGAGACTTAGGTATGAAAACGGACGGATATAGAAATAGAGGACGACCGAAAAAGTTATGGATGGATTGTTTGAAATATCATCATTACATAGTATAAAACAAAGTCCACTACCGCGTCTGTTTGTCTGTCTGTCTGTTCGCGATAAACTCAAAAACTACTGAACGGATTTTCATGCGGATTTCACCAGTGGATAGAGGGATTCATGAGGAAGGAAGGATTGTCAAGGATTTTTTTTATAATCAGGGCGGGACAAAGTCTGCCGGGCCGGCTAGTAATATTATAATAGCCGTGAATACTCAATAGAGAATAGTGGCAGAGGAAAACATGTTGTGTCAACCCTACTTGATTGGTGAGATGAGTATGTTATAATATTAAATATGATATTCTTTTAGCAGTTTTATGTTACATTGATTAGTAATTAATTTGAGAGTGGATTTTATTTTATACCTCTTATAGTGACGCCCATGCACCCGATAGTAACAAAGTTCAATTGAAAAATAACGACGACTATTAAAAGATTTCATATAATTATTTCATTTTTATCTATACATATACCATCATATCGTTATAATTAAATTAATACAATTCCGACTTCATTTCCATCCGTACGTACAGTATTTAGAAATAATATTATAATAAAGAAACTTTATAGCACAATTCACGATGAATGCATAATCCTCTGTAATACGCTATAGGCGGAAAACTTTTCCCGTATACTTCTTCCGAAAGATAAATCCTTACCCTGATTATTGTTTATAAAGTAATATTGAATTTCTAACAAACATTCATAGTGAAATTGATTTTGTTTATACGTATTTTCTGTGAATATACTAGAAACCTATTATACATACGCAATTGAACTATCAATAACATATATATATGTAAATTTTTACAAAAATAATAACTTTATATAGATTGATTGAATCAAAAGGTTTATACAAATATTTAGTTCTAGCTGGTGTTTCGGACTTCGATCTAGTGAAAATAGTTTTGCTGTGTTATTCCATATCAAGTCTTTTTAGAAAACTCATATATGATACGACACATATATGATACAATCAACGTTTAAGTTTCAAATATTAGGTTATATTACCACTAACTTGTGCCCACGGCTTCGCTCACCTTTATATAGATTTGACCTATCCCTTGACAACACTTTATCTGGCTGAAAGTCCTTATGTCCTTTTCTGTACCCTTAAGATCGCGTATGCAATCTTTTATGATGGTCGCTTGACTGGTTAAGGCGTGAAAGCCAGTTAAACAAACAAACAGTCACAGGTTTGCATTAATAATATTAGTAAATATAAGAAATTCCATTAAATACATGACTTTAATTTAACATCGCGAATCTTATCTACACTTATGGCATTTAATTAATCCATTAAGATGCATTAAAATATATCTCTATCGTTATCTGTAATAACCCAATTTTTTGCACTGACACTGACTTTGAGAAATAATGTAAGTAATAGAGATAGCGTTTCAAATCATTCTTACTTTCTTCACATTATTTAATGTATTTATATATACTGGTTCCCAGTACTTTCGTTTTTATACTCTCAGATATTTTCTATATTTGATTCAAAAAGATTTTATATTTTTATTTAATACTTGAAGTCACGTGGTATATAATAAGAGAGGTATTCCATTATATTTTTCGAACTTTAGACTACCGAGGAAATACTTTACTAGCCTTTGCCCGCGACTTCGTCCACGTGGAATAGTTACTTTGGGCTAATGGTAACGCACAGCGGAAGCTCTCAAGAGGAAACAAACCCGATTTTGAAACATTTTTCATTGGTGTTCTGCTCCTATTGGTCTTAGCATGATGATATATAGCCTATAACCTTCCTCGATAAATAAGCTATATAAAACTGAAAGAAATTTTCAAATCAGACCAGTAGTTCCTGAGATTACCCCCTATGACGTCACAAACTAACAATGTCACAAACTTTATCTCTTTATAATAATAGGTCTTTAGCTATGAAATTGCCGTTCTGCAGTACTGGCCATTTCAAATCAAAATAATTTTTGTTTGGCTAAGAATTCTAATTTCGAATTAATTTTATTTTAAAAACATGGAATTCTTTTTCCAAAAGTAGTCATTTGTTTATTGATTAGTGTTATATTTTCATCGCATTTCAGTCTTTTTTGTCATCATGGATACGTTAAAAATTCTAGAAATTATGGAATATGGGTACCGTCGTGGCAGCAACGCGGCACAAGCGGCACGCAACATCAACGACGTTTACGGAGCTAACACTACAAACCAACGTAGCACCTGTTATTGGTTTGCTCGCTACCGTTCTGGGAATTTCGACCTGAAAAATGAACCTCGCGATCGTCCGAAGACTTTGGTCGACAATGACGAATTAAAGGCGATTGTGGAAGCTGATGATGCACAATCTACGGCTGAATTAGCAGCAGCTTTCGACGTTAGCGTCAAAACAATATTGATCCATTTGCGTCAAATTGGCAAGGTAAAAAAGCTTGACAAATAGGTGCCCCACGAACTCCATAATCGCCAGCGCGAAGTACGCGTCGAGACGTGCCTTGCACTGCTCAACAGACACACAAATTAAGGAATTTTGAACCGCATTGTTACCTGCGATGAAAAATGGATTCTGTTTGATAACCGCAAGCGCTCAGCAAGTTGGTTGGATCCTGGTTCAGCACCTAAACAATGCCCTAAACGAAAACTTACCCCTAGAAAAGTGATGGTCACTGTTTGGTGGTCTAGCGCAGGTGTGATTCATCACAGCTTCTTACCAAACGGGGTGATCATTACTGCAAATGTGTACTGTGAAGAATTGAACACAATGATGGAGAAGCTGGCACATCTCCAACCAACATTGGTCAATCGCTCGTCTCCGCTGCTCCTGCACGACAACGCGCGACCTCATACTGCACAGCAGACGGTTTCCAAGTTGCAAGAACTGGGGTTGGAAGTTCTCGGTCATCCGCCCTACTCACCAGACCTTGCGCCTACAGACTACTACTTTTTCCAGAATTTGGATAACTCCTTGGCGGGAAAAAAATTCAATGCCCGAGAGGCAGTACAAAATGCCTTTGAAGAATTTGTTGCCTTCCGTCCAGCTGATTTCTTTAAGAAGGGTATCAATAAACTGCCACTGCGTTGGCAAAGATGCATTGATTGCATGGGTGATTACTTCAATTAATACAAATAAAAAATACGTGAAAAAAATTCGTTTAAATTTTTTCATACAAAACGGCAATTTCATAGGTAAAGACCTAATATTAGTATAGAGATGTAGGTAATATGAATTATGGTAATCGTAGAAACGTTTTTTGTTTAAAGTTAGACTAATTATAATTATTATGAGATGTAATAGAAATGAAAAAAAAAGAAACGTTAATGGTTAATCAGAAATACGTCGACTACGACTTATTAATAGAACGTTATAAGTTGAATACAGATTTATGATTACACGGACAACAGTAACTAATGAAGGAAGGACTTGTTTGTATTACGAGCGGTCGGCTAATAAACACGTCTTAATTTCTCCTTGAATAGTGGGCTATTAAAATAAAGTTTTAAAATATGGAACGCCACATTTTATTTACGTCCTTATAATTTATAGCGTATGGGTTGAGTGATGTGGAGACGGAAAGCGCAGCTCGGCGGGTACGCGGGTACGCTGGTACGCGGGTACGCGGGTGTACGCCGCACAACGCTACGCGACACGCCGCGACGGGACAGCCGCATTGCACATCCTTAACCTCTAGCATCCAGACTCATATGAGACTCCGATGATGGTTATATTTTCTAAACGATTTATTACAATATAAGAGCGACGGTGCGCGCCGTTAATTCGCTCGCACATACATAAATAGTATTGATTTTATTTTCATGTCCTACAAGACAAGCGACGACGTGTATAATTGTTTGGACGTGGCTCTTAATAACGCTATTCTTAGCCGAAACATTTTTCATAAAAATAAATATTGTTAATAGTTTATAGTTCATAACGTGTTGGAATAAGATCACATTTTAATTATTACCGTGTGAAATGTTTTTGGGTAGGTGGGAACATAATTCAGACGGTTCATTGCGTGTTATTTTCTGAAAACAATCGTCAACACCTCATTGTTTTGAGTTTTTCCGGCGCAGCTAAATCAAGCTCTTAATTGATATAATATCACTTTAGCGGCTGCATAATGGCATTACACTGAGCCGAGAACAAAAGCTGAATTTTGTGTTGAAACCACAAAATATTGTAATGCGAGATTCGTATAGAGGTGTAATTATTTAGTTGACTCACGATTAAACAACTGAAAGGGGACGTTCGCTCCTCGTTAATAAGCTTCAAAACAAAGCCTCACCTGAGATAAAGCTCTCATTTGCGAACATAAGAATAATGAAACGCTCCAGATAATTAAAATAAAAGACGATAATTTCGTTAATCATTTTTGTGATGTCATCAGTGATACTTTTGCAAGTCATAAAGTAGTCATAGGTACGTTTTTCAACATAATTATGTTATGTCGTTGATGGTATTGTTGTGTAATCAGTAGTAAAGAAATCTATAGATAGAGATATACGATATAGATCTAAATCAACGCGCCAGAAATCATAGTATCTGATCGTAAACGAATAGCGGGACAGCGAGGCATATTTCATATCGCGTAATGGAGAATTTACAGGCTGTCGGAGCGAAATGACTCCCAGTGGTGCGGCCGCGACTCCACGCCACGAAAGTGACGCCCTCGACGAAAATCTACGCAACGAGAAACATTATGTTTAGAAATTCGATTTTTTTTTGTTTTGTGATATTTTATATTTAGAGTCCATTGTCAAAATTGATTACAAATTTAAATTCTATTTTCTTGTTAAACTCTTACCACAAGAATAACATTCCATTTTATAAACACGCTTCATTATAATGCCTATCTTCTATACATGTAATAAGAGTGTAAATCGAATGTCTGCACTTTTTAGAATTTTGTGAAATTGTTGCAGGTGTCTAGGAATATGTAATAAAATACATTTCAATTAATTTTAGAAATGTCTATCTGTCTGTCGGTTTGTATGGACACGCATCATTGCTAAAGTACTACCTACGTTCACAATAAAATCTCACCAAGAAAATCATAAAGAATATCCTCGTGTAACATTTAGTCTTAGTTTCATTAAAATCTGTCCATTCTATTAAAAGTTATTTTGAATTTTAATGACGACGCGACTTAGGTAGGAGAGAAAAGTAGATAAGTAAATGGACTTAATACATTCAGATGATTTTATTAGTCACTAATTTTGAAGTTATACTTCTTTTGGCGCGTTAGGGAAAAATGATGAGAGTAAATTTTTATGATGCGCGCGCACACCGTCACGAAAAACCGACACCCTGAAGTTATTACGATGCGCGCGCACACCGTCACGAAAAACCGACACCCTGAAGTTATTACGATGCGCGCGCACACCGTCACGAAAAACCGACACCCTGAAGTTATTACGATGCGCGCGCACACCGTCACGAAAAACCGACACCCTGAAGTTATTACGATGCGCGCGCACACCGTCACGAAAAACCAACACCCTGAAGTTAGCTATAGTCAACATTTTGTTTCTTTGTATTTGTTGTTTGTATTTCTTTGTATTAAAACTTTCAGTGTATTAAATACCTTTTTTCTATTGTCAGTGTCGTTTTTTCTACAAACGTAGAATAAGGCGAAAGATAAAATTTTTGAAAAGATTTTTATCTTGTTACGTCAAAGAATTATAACTTCTAATGCGTGTACATAAGTACACACATACTTTTTTTACATTACTTTGCACGTATACGGAGTCGCGCGGGCACAGCTAGTTTATAAATAAATTCCTAACTTTTTTTTTTGCAAAATAGAATCATGAAAATGTTTAAAAGACAACACAAGCTATAACTGATGTCTCGTGCTTCTAAGATAAAAATGTGTATTTGATTATGAGATATAGAAAAGGTATTGTCAGTTGTGAAAATTGTGAAGGCTATGTGTCGTACTTTAATTATTTGAGATAAATAATCAAAGGTGGTTTACGTATAATATTTTGTTGTAATTATGACGTACAAAATTTGTATGTTATGCATTATACGTATAGCGTATACTACAGATGTTTTTCCCGAATGTCCAGCGTGGGCGGCCAGCATTATTATTTATACCCTTCAGAAAACTACATTTATAACAATATTACGGCGGACCGCGCCTGCCCTAGGAAAATGATTTCCCCATTTTCCCAAGATTGCAGGTGTATTATATTTCATGATCGTTATTTATGGTGAGACTTTTATTACTGATGCGTGCGATGTCTCTATCCGTTTTTTATTGCCGCCGAATTATTTGATGGAATTCTTATTTTGTGACAAATACAGATAGCACAATTTATTGGTCATCTTTTGTGATATGTAACCGATTGGACGATTTTGTTATTGCTCTTCGGTTCAATAAAACTTGGTTTATTTTTCTGCGTGTTTTACGATTTTTACAGCCATTTCAACGTTATACCCAATAAAATGATTTCGGTTGTTAACGGGGTTGAATACTGTGATATCGATGTGTAGGGAAATGTTCGTTTGCAATTCATATTTTCTAAGCAGTAGTATTCCCAGAAGACGGATATATCCGTCAAACGGGGAGCCCTCAGCTTTCGCGGACCAAGTCCGAGACTTTACGAGGCTCCCGGGACTAAAAGCCGCCGATCAACTCTGTCCATAACCAATAATCGTAAATAAAGAAGGGCTGAGATCGTAGTCTTCGGACTACTCGGCTTTGTATGTCAGCAGAATTACATACACGTACCGTGTTCTGTTCAAAGTTTGTATTATACAGTTGTTATATCATATACTAGCTGTGCCCGCGACTTCGTCCACGTCGAACCTGATGTACAACACAATGACTAATAAAGTCATCTGAACGTATTTAGTCCATTTGCTTATCTACTTTTCTCTCATACTTAAGTCGCCGCAGCATTAAAATTACAATAACTGTTGATACAGTGGACCGATTTTAATGAAACAAAAACTAAGTTATTCCCGATGATATGCTTTATGGTTTTCTTATATGAGGTTTTATTGTGAACCCAGTACTTTAGCAGTGATGCGTGTTCATACAAACTTGTATTTGTATATGGTATTACTTATGGTATTAATTTGTAGGTGGTAGAGCCACGCTTAAGCTACTACTGGTTTCAGCATGAATGGGTCGGCTCGCCCGGGGTAGTACCATGCTCTCGCAGAACACCGACGTTAAGTAACAGTGTTTCGTTCGGTCAGTGAGAGCGCCGGGGACCCACCTCCCCTCTCCCTCCTCCCTCCCCTCCCAACTCCTCCTTCCCCTCCCCAAACACAGGCTGGCAACGCACTTGCAACTCCCCTGGAATGCGGGTGTCTATGGATGGCGGTGATCACTTACCATCAAGTGACCCGCCTGTTCGTTTGCCACCTATAACATAAAAAAAACAGACAGACAGACAGATAGACTGACAGACAGACATTTCTAACAATGATTGAAATGTATTCTATTACCTATTCCTAGACACCTGCAACATTTTTCTTCACGAAAATCGAAAAAGTGCAGACACATTAGATTTACATTCTTATTATATGTATAGAGATTTATTATATGAGATGTCTATTAATGGCATGAATTAATATCATTGTATTAATTGAATTAATACATTAATTCAATATAAATAAATTTTAATCAAAATAAATATTAATTGAATCAATATTGTATCAATAAACGACATAAAAGATTTCATTTCACACATGAATACTGAGTAAATACAATAAACAGAAAATATTATCATAGCATTCCATTTCAAGAGCTATATAAGGTAAACAAATGTAAGAAAAATGTAACAAAGAAAATAACCCATTTACGGCTTCAGAATAAAATGTATCCGAACGATTGCTTGAGTTCTATTATTGTTTATTTTTACCTGAAACTCGCGATCGCGCGCATCTCTCCCTATTAAATTTTGTTTGCATTTATTTTAAAGGTGCGACGGGCGGGAAGACGTGGTATGTGAAAAATTACACCTCAGCCCAATATTTATGGTTGATATTCGGCAGCGGCTCCTTTGTGAGATGAGGGTGTATAAATAACACCTCTTATCGCGTGGGAGCTTATCCTTAATGGGATTTATTTTAATTATTTATTGGTTTTGATCAAGGCTATAAAATGAGGTAATTAAGTTTAGAGGACTATTTTTAAGATTTAACTTCAAGTATACAGTAGCCGGTTCATTGTTATACGTTTGTATTTAAAAGAATGTTATACAGTACATCGATTATTTAATTATGTTTTGCATATTGGATTGTATAATCATTATCATCATCATTATTATTATTTATTACATAGTATAAAACAAAGTCCCCTACCGCGTCTGTCTGTCTGTCTGTTCGCGATAAACTCAAAAACTACTGAATAGATTTTCAAGCGGTTTTCACCAGTGGATAAAGTGATTCGTGAGGAACGTTTTGGTATATAATTTGTCAAGGATTCTTTTTATAATCAGGGCGGGACAACGTCTGCCGGGTCCGCTAGTGTCGTATAATTTTATATCAATTTTTTTCTATTACAATAGGTAATGTTATATTTGTATTCATTGAATAAATATAATTATTCCACCGTTTTACCAAAACCAACCAACAAAGTGTTTTATAATGTAAGTGACATACTTTCTACGTCGTTTTTAGTAAAGAATAAATTAATATAGTATTGTGACTATTTCAAGTATAAACCGCTACGGTGTTATTACAAAAAAGTTAAATACGTATTGAATACTTGCTTTAAAAAGGATTCGAATTAAATGCACCGCGCTCGCTGAATATTCGTCATCTTGCACTTTTGTCTCGCTTTGGTTACGTTAGGTTAGACTTGCGAAAAAGGATAACGCGAACTTGCATCAGGCGAGCGCGGTGCATTTAATTCGAAACCTTGTTATAACAAGTATTCAATACGTATTTAACTTATTTGTAATAACACCGCTAGGGTTTACACTTACAATACACTCGCGACCCGCGTCAGCTCACATAAGTGCTTTATATGACCTAATAAGTGTCTCAATGATATGACTCTATTTTTTGGAGCTTTGATAGTTATAGCTCGTCAGAATCATAGAAAATGCTTGACAGAAAAACTTGTGATTTTGCGCGTAATTTCAATTTTGTTATATCGTCTAATTATCTTCTATTATCGTCTATTAACTCTATAAAAGAATATGCTGAAAAGTGCAGTTTCGATCTATATTCGATATAGAATAAATTAAAATGTTAAAATGTTTAATTAGATAAAAGTTAGTTCTATATGATGTTAATAATATCGCAAATGACCTATTATTTTATATTAACTTTGTAAGATATAAAAATGATTATTGTGCGTTATCTTTATAAAATAGATATATGCTGCTGGAACCTTTCCATAGATACATTTAAGAAGTACAATTCCGTAGCACAATAGTTTTATGTATCTCATAAGGCTTAGTCAGCACCATCAATAAAACGGCCCGAAAATTCCTTCTTGACCCTTGGATAGAATATATCAACCTTACTTCATATAAATCATATATATCAATATAAATGTATTATAAACATAAACCTTATGGAAGTATTTTTCTAAATTATACTGAAAATGGCTTTCAGTTCTCAATCAAAACTTGTTGCGTAGTTTAGAAGAACTAAGGTAACACACGGACAGACACGATAAACGACTTTGTTTTAAAATATTTATTATAATTATATTGCGGATTATTAATAGATGTTGTATTAAATAAAATAGCAAAAGCAGCAGTCCATATAAGGCATTAAAATCAAAATAGATCCATGAGCATAAGTTTCATACAATCTGTCCTTAGGCCCTAAATTTCATACAGTCTGGTTATATCACAGCATTATTGTAATACCGTGTCTTAAATGTCTTTAATGAAACTTGAAATGCACAAGTAACTAAGTTTATTTTTAACAGCCTATAATCGCCGAGTATGATCATAAATTAGCTCTATATTTGGGAGCGAGTTGTTTTGCATACAGACATGAGACGGGCCGTCTGCACATGCGTGCGACATCAATCTCAATTTCGAAATATTTTTCCGTCTACGCTGCAGTACGGCTTGTCTGCACTGTAATCTGGTATAATAGGATTAGATATGTGCGATTAATGTTTACTAATACCACAGAAAATTGAAATTACTTTTGTATTAAATACTACAAATATATCTATAATAAATTTTATTAATTGGGTAATTAATTATAAGAATATTATTATACATGATTAGTTAATTACTAACAAAAATGAAATTCCTTATATAATTAATGGTTTCGTTCGATGTTTAAATATTCATCTCTAATCTGATCAAACTTTCAAGTTAGCTTGACATAATCAATACAACCATCTATGATTTATAATAACAAATGCCTTAATCTAGTCGTTCTTTGAGTTTGAAGTTGTATGAAGTATTGAGTTGATTGATATGAAAAAAAATTCGGAAAACCCGATTCGCTAGTGCGTAGGACATCATACCTAATATGAGGAAGAAAGAAAAAATACATCAGCAAGGGAACGGCGAAAGAGACTCGTACTGCAGGTGGTAGAGCCACGCTGAAGCTATTACTGGTTTCAGCATGAATGGGCCGGCTCGCCCGGGGTGCTACCACCTGACCCACAGAAACACCCACGTGAAGTTACAGTGCTTGCATTGTTGCATTTAGTTTGATCAGTGAGAGCGCCGGAGGTCCACCTCCCTTTCCCTCTCCCCTCCTCTCCTCCCTTCCCCCCAAACACAGGCTGACTACGTACTTGCGACTCTCCTGGTGTTGCTAGTGTCTATGGACGGCGATGATCACTTAAAAACAGGTGACCCACCAATTCGTTTACCTCCTATAATATAAAAAAATACACTAAACTGAATACCAAACATCCATACAAGACCTTTCATAGGCGATTAATGCGGTTCCTGACATCTCGAAGCCAACGAATTGTATCTACCTTCCTGATGGATTTCTGTGTGCTTTTCGAATGCAGGCATGATAATGGCCACTCTTACTAAATCATTATCTTCGTTCGAACTTTCTAGTAAACTGCAGGAATATAACTATATATATATACTAGCGGTCCCCCGCGGCTCCGCACGCGTTTTTTTAAATGTATTAAATAACTATGGTGTCATAGTTACAAATGTTTTTGAAAAAGCATTTCTGTAATGTACACACCTACTTACAATCTTACATTATGCCATCTATTGTAACATGTAACGTGTACATTAGATATGTGAATACGAATAGTATATCGAATGGAATGGGATTTATATATGGGATAACATCAGCAACATACCTGGAACTTTAACCTACTATTTACCACCCTCAGTGCTCATTAACACTATATAAGAAAGTAATAAAAATTTTAAACTGTACATTATCGAACAATATGTGTTAAATTGTTTATTATATAGGCAAAACATGCCCATATTGTCGATATTATTGTATTATTCTTATACGTTGCTATAATCACTGAGTTATGTAACCGTAGTCCGGTGAAGCTGTTAAGACCTTGCTTGGTCAATAGCGTAGTCAGTTCGAAAAAAAAAAAAAAAACTGAGTTATGTAGATGCAAACGTGGTTAATAAAACAAAATGGCCGCCAAATTGACCAAAATGATAATATAATTCAAATTACATACATTTATTCTTGGAGTCCAGTACAGCGCACGTCTCACGCGCTTGTTTACAGTAAACAAACTATTTTTATTAAATTCACACGAACGAATGCACAGGTAACAGTCCATCACTTCATAGTGTAAAACAAAGTCCTCTGGTCTGTCTGTTTGCGATAAAGTCAAAAACTACAGATCGGATTTTCATGCCGTTTTCACCAGTAGATAGAATGATTCATGGGAAAGATTTAAGTATAATTTTTCAAGATTTTTATTATCGGGGCGCGACAACGTCTTCCGAGCTCCCTAGTTATCTGCCCGTAATAGTCCCGTGAAAGTCGGTCCAACCGATTAGGAGATAATAGAATATTGCGGACAAAGTCTTGAGTAACAAAATAAAATAGTCTGTTACTTCTTATAAGGTGAGTTATCTGCCAGTGAAAGCCCCGTGAAAATCAGTTCAAGCATTACGGATATTGAACTGCGACCGAAGGCGAATAAAAAAACCTAAATTACTTTTTATGAGGTCTGCTATCTACCAGTGAACACCCCGTGAAAATCGGTTCAACCATTTAGGAAATAGCAATGCGGACGAAGCCGCGGACAAATAAAGTACAATATGTCAACCGCTATAGTTTCGGCTATCTGCTAGTAAAATTCCCGTTAAAATAGGTCCAGCTGTTTTGGAGATTACTCGGAACAAACAAACAAACAGACAAAATATAAAAAAAAAATTTTGGTCATTTGTAGCCATATACATTCATCAAAAAGTTGTTATTTTAATTGTACATACACAAACTTTATTTTTATAATACGTAATAGATAACAAATTTTGAATAGGAAAACAAAGTAAACTTTGAAAATGTTTGCGATAGAAACTTACCACGTTACCATGGCAACGTATATAATATTAACGCTAACGATATCTCTCAAAAGGAAAAAAGTGCCCGATTTTGAAACATTCTTCATTGGCGCTCCGCTCCTATTGATCTTTGCGTGGTGATATATAGCCTAAAGCCTTCCTCGATAAATGAGCTATCTAAAACCGAAGGGTTTTCTCAAATCGGACTGGTAGTTCCTGAGATCATAGCGTTCAACCAAACAAACAAACAAACTCTTCAGCTTTATATATTAGTATAGATATATACATATAACTAACTATATATATATAACTAACGTGTCTGTACTTTTTAGATTTTTGTGAAAAAAATTGTTGCAGGTGTCTTGGTATAAGTAATAAAATACATTTGAATCATTTTTACAAATGTCTGTCTGACTGACTGTCTGTCCGTCTCTTTGCTTGAACACGCATCACTGCTAAAATACTGCGTTCATGAACATATCCTCAAGTAAAATTTAGTTTCATTCAAATCGGTTCACTCTATCAAAATTAATTGAAATTTTAATGACGACGCGACTTAATTACGAGAGAAAAGTAAATAAGTAAATGGACTTAATAAATTAATATGGTTTTTATAAATCAATGACTTAATACATTCAAATGATTTTATTAGTCACTGTTTTTTTATATTAAATTCCGCGCGATCAGAGTCGCGGGAACAGCTTGTTTTACAGATAAATGTAGTGTAGTGCATCTAAAATTAGTATGTAGTTATTATGAGTAACATCCAATTAATAAATCCTTACTAATATTATAAATGGAATGTCAGTTTGTTTGTTTGTTACGCTCACACGTACGGGTAAAGAAACGGACATAGGGTACAATTCTTCTAGAGAAAAAAGTGTCGTTCCTGAAGGATAGGTCAAATCTAAATTAATGTGAACGAAGCTGTGCGCAAAAGCTAGTGTATGATATACGTATATATGTGTATGTTAGGATACATTTTAAAAATATATTATTTAAAGTGAACTATTAAATGTAATTAAATAGTTTAGAGTATAAATAAAAAGACAGCTTTGATCACATTTCATTTAGACTTCTTAATAACGGCGGTGAAAATACATTCTCCCAACAGGTTAGCCGACGTCATATAAGTAGTTTTCCACGTTACGTATAAGAGATGGATAAACGAAGCTAACACACCAGAATAATATCTCGATTATGGTTCTCAAATGATGCAGGTTACAGACTCAAGCGATTTTATGACGTAAATAAATTTTAATATCAACATTTATATGCAGTATAAAATTGAAAACAAGAATCGTGTTAAATCTTTACATCTTATAATAAATGTTTTAGTTAAGGTCATGTGATTGATCTTAAAGCGATAGATAGATATAATTATGTTTTTTGAAGTTATAAGTCATATTTAGGTTTTTTTTTGGCGGGATCTTGGTCTGTCATGTTGTGGATTTTATTTTTTATTCATAATCTTGTGTTACTTGAATCTATATTGTGTAAAATTGGTGGTGTTTTATGTGATATAGTTTGTTTATTGTGCATAAGTGAAGTGAATGGAAAATAATGCTACGGACCGTGAATTCTGAGATGCCACAAAAATTCCATGGAAGGTTCTAACAAGATGACCACCATCTTGTTAGTTCATTGAAATTATATCAAGAAACTTGTAATATTAATACTCACTTGACAATGGCAGTAATAGTCTACTAGAAGACTGGTTGCCAAAATGGAATAGAAGAAGAACTTGAAATACTATTAATTACTCGACAATGGCATTCATTGAATTTATATCAAGAAACTTGCAATATCGATACTCATTTGACAATGGCAGTAATGGTCTACTAGAAGACTGGTTGCGGAAAATGGAATAGAAGAAGAACTTGTAATACTATTAACTACTCCACAATGGCAGTAATAATCTAAAGGATTGGTTGCCAAATATAAAGTTTAAAAAAAAGTCATATTTATCAGGGTATCTTTCATAATTACACACTTCGAAAATTCATAAAAATATGTATCAATTATATCGTTGTACTAACTGATACCCGTGACTTCGTTTGTATTGTTTATTATTTTAAGAATATATTTTATGTATGTCGGAGAAAACAAAAAAAAGATAAAGTAAGATTTCTAGACACGCGGTAGCATGTCAAGCCAAGTTCACAGAATGGCAGCGCGTAATAAGGATAATGTGTAATATTACACGAACCATTTGAATCCACTTTTCACCCCTTAATATCTCAAAACTATTTCACATATACATTTAGATCTATTTATTTTAATTTATTTTTAAGATACAGCCAACAAAATATAACAATATAATATAAGTAATAACATAAATATGGCCATTTACAAGCTCACACAGATATGTCAAATTATGTAATTATAGCAGAGGAAATAAGTTGGTAGACTTAATGCATATCAGTGTTGTTCGCGGATAGCAAGATTTGTTTTTTTATTATATATATTTTTGAAGTGACACTTCTTTATCGACGTAGGAAGGAATTTTAGAGCATGTAAAATCGTATGTAACGTTTTTCGGTTACGCGCCATCTTAATTTCTGTACATTTTTCCGTTACGCGCCATGTTTATTTCTAAAGGTCCGCTCACAATGATCAGATTCCGTTTTTTTTTCTGTACCTTTGTAAATATAGTAGATCATTTTTCGAAAAATGATGTCATAAAGAAGTTTCACTTCTTACGTGTGTACACTGATACACGCAAGTTTTTTGTTCGCAAGGAAGGTGTATAAATCTCACTTCTCACGTGTCACGTCAATCTCACTTCTTTTGTCATTGAAATCGACAACCAAGGCATATATCATAATATTGAACTTGGCTGTCATTTTACATTTATGTTTTTGACGGGATGCTTTGTTTACAAAATTTATTTGCAAACAATTTTATTCGTTTACCTTCTTGCGCATACGCATCACACCGCTTGTCTCACTCCTACAAGGTAAACGAAACACATCGGTGAATGCGTTGTGTCTATAAAAATCGTAGTTCCTTAAAACTTTAATAACTTTATATCATATAGACCTATCGTATTAATTTATTTTAATTATACATTTTTAGATAAGCACCACGCGTCTAAGAAGTAAAACAAAAAAAAATGATCGTAATTTATCCAGTAACTTTTGCGTGATGTGGGCGCAACGGTAGACATCTATCATTCTTTTATATAAGAAGATATTGTTTAGGTCACATGTTAGTTGTTGGTTAACTCGTATTTGCTCAGATATTCTCAATTGTACCACAACACGTTATCCGTACTAGTAGGGCAAACTTGCGGAGGGGAAAATGATTGACGGCTTCGAGAAATTTCATTTTGCGGCTCGTCAAGAACCTTGTCGATAGCGCTTCGACGTTTCCACCATTGAATTTGATTGCCAACTGAAGTACCTTTGTGTTTACGGTACTCATGTTACACTTCATTACGTTCATTTTATACTTTTGCTGATAAGTAGGCACTTTATAAGTCACGAATTTACTATTACATGTCGTTTGGGTTTGGTAAAACCAAGCATAACATTTAGATAGAATTAGAGAGATTTAGACTATTTACAAAATCAAGTTATATGCTCATTTAACAGTAACAATAACTAGTTAATTTAAGATAAATACATATCTATACTAATATATAAAGCTGAAGAGTTTGTTTGTTTGTTTGGTTGAACGCTAGGATCTCAGGAACTACCAGACCGATTTGAGAAAATTCTTCGGTTTTAGATAGCTCATTTATCGAGGAAGGCTTTAGGCTATATATCATCACGCTAAGACAAATAGAAGCAGAGCACCAATGAGAAATGTTTCAAAATCGGGCACTTTTTTCCTTTCGAGAGAGTTCGTTAGCGTTAGTTATTATATACGTTGCCATGGTAACATGGTAAGTTTCTATCGCAAACGTTTTCAACGTTTATTTTGTTTTCCTATTCAAAAAGTTTATATTATTTTTATTTCCAATTTTTTGTTTGTTCTCTATTACGTATTATAAAAATAAAGTTTGTGTATATACAAAGAAAATAACAACTTTTTGATGAATAGATATGGCTACAAATGACCAAAAAAAAATTTTTTTTATACTTTGTCTATATTTTTAGATTATTATATTTTGTCTGTTTGTTTGTTTGTTTCGGGTAATCTCCAAAACGGCTGAATCTATTTTAACGGGAATTTTACTTTTTACTGCCAGATAGCCAAAATTATAGCGGTTGACATATTCTATTTTATTTGTCCGCGGCTTCGTCCGCGTTGCTATTTCCAAAATGGTTGGATCGATTTTCACGGGGTGTTCACTGTTAGATAGCAGACCTCATAAAAAGTAATTTAGGTTTTTTATTCGCCTCCGGCCACAGTGGATTATCCGTAAGGCTTGAACTGATTTCCACGGGACTTTCACTGGCAGATTACTCACCTTATAAGAAGTAACTTAGACTATTTTATTTTGTTACTCAAGACTTCGTCCGCAATATCTTACTATCTCTTAATTGATTGGACCGAGTTTCACGGGGTTTTTACGGGCAGATAACTAGCGGGCTCGGAAGACGTTGTCCCGCCTCGATAATAAAATGAAAACCTTGACAAATTATACCTAAACCTTCCCCATGAATCATTATTCTATCTACTGGTGAAAACGGCATGAAAATGGTAGTTGTTGACTTTCTTTTTAATCGACTTCGAAAAAGGACGAGGCTACTATGTTCGGTTGTATGTATTTTTTTTACGTATGTTAATCGATATTTTCGTCAATTCTGAACCGATTTTAATGATTCTTTTTTTATTTGAATTGGTACACTATGTAGTGATTAACTGATACCTGTGCATTCCTCCGTCTGACATTGATCAAAAATATGTTACAACCGCGTGAGACGTGTGCCTTACTGGACTCCAAAAATAAATATACATAATTGAAAGTCATATATTTGTATGTAATATGAATTATATCATTTTTTTGGTCAATTTGGCGGCCATATTGTTTTATTTACTGCGTTTGCTTCTACATAACTCAGTGATTATAACAACGTATAGGAATAACTTAAGTATATCGACAATACGGGCATACTATATCTATATAATAAAAGATTTAAGATATATTGTTCGATAATGTATAGCTTATAATTTTCATTACTTTCTTATATAGTGTTAGTGAGCACTGAGTTTGGTATATAATAAGTGAAGTTCCAGTTATGTTGCTGATGATAAATCCCATCCCATTCGATATACTATTAGTATTCATATATCTAATGTACACGTTACATGTTACAGTAGATGGCGTTCGTATCGTAGTTACAAATGTTTTTGAAAAAGCGTTTCTATAATGTACACACCCACTCACAATTTTACATTTCTTAAATACACTTTTAAAAAGCGCGTGCTTTTATGCGTGCTAGTTATTTTATAAAATTATGATATAATATTTTAAAACGTAGTGCTACTATGCAGAGTTGCAATAATTTTAAAACTGTTTACTAAGAAAGTATAAGTAATTAAGAGCAATATTCTTAGAAGGCATCTCGGTAAACAAATCTCGATACGACCTTTTTGTGCTCATTCAAATGTCATATAATTTTGCATACAATATTTTCTTAGAGAGAAATGAGAACATGCCTGTGACAAGGGAATTTAATAATGACAAAATAATACAAGGCAAGTTTAAGGGCAGCCCTTTCTGCTGTCCGTCATACTGGATGGAGCGCTATTCATGCAAATAATAATTTTGAGATATGGGCGACCGCCTAACCACTCGACTAATTTATTATTACATCTAGAACTCGGTTTGCTTCGGTTGCATCTGAAATCTAACAAATAATAAAACATTTTGTGGTTAATTATAATAATCATTCTAAAAATTTACTTCATATTGCGTTTTCTTTTTTTTGTATTAAATTTTTATTATCTCACGCTTTAGTTTATAATGCGATACATTCATTTAACTTTTAAGAAATTTTAGGTATATCTATTTTATTGAATCTACATGACGTTCTTGAGGCGGGTTTCGTAAGCCCCCTACGTGATACAAATGATTTGGAAAATTAGTTACAACTAGCCGGCCCAGCAGATGTTGTCCCACCCTGATAATAAAAAAATCTACCGCAGGGCAACCTACCGGGTTCAATTATTAATCTAAACCATTGTCGGATCCAATGGAACACAAGAAAAATCATCAAAATCTGTCCAACAGTCTACAAGGAGTTTAGTCACATACGTGTGTGTATGACAAAATAATTATTATATATATAAAGATGAATGTGCATGAAATACTTATTATGTAGTTCTAACTAACGTATTTAAGTTGATAATTATGAATACTGTATCCGTCTAAATTGCTTAATTGTACGTCTCCTTTTTTTAGAAGATTTGTTGAGTATAGTGGGCTATCCTTAAAAGATAGATATATGCCCTCACAGACTTATTTGTAGATCTATAAAAGGGGAATATCCCAACATACACTGTTTTGTTATATCTCGATAGGATTAGGCAGCGTTTTCGATGGAAACCCCCGGCGGCTTGACTTTTTCCGACATATCCAATAATTATCGTTTTATTTCAACCAATTTACACAAAACCCTGACAAATTATATACCAAAATCTTCTTCATGGATCACTTTATCGACTGATGAACAGTATGAAAACCCGTTCAGTAGTTTTTGAGTTTATCGCGAACAGACAGACACATAGACAAACGTGACAGAGAAATTTATTTTATACTATATAATGATTTTACCTACAGTTTAGCGCAAAATATATACCATTCTTTAAAAGAATTGTAAAGCTTAACTTGTCATAATTTACTGTCTATCTCATATACTTATAGCAGAGTAATTAATAAGCACTCCTTTTGATATATATGTACAAAAATAACTAAAGATAATCATTTTAGTCACCATCCGTTATCTATTGTTAAATGAAATAATTTAAACAATAATCGAATTGATTCGATACAATGGTTAAAGTTTCTCCGTGTTGATCTCAGACACGATGACAAATGCATATCGCTTCATCTCATGCTCAAAGATTAATGTGCGTCAGCTCCGGCTGGGTTAGACTACACACGTCACGCGGCGTCGTTTGCGCCTGCACGTACGAGCAACCAATTGATCAATTCAACCAACTTTTACCGTTAAAGTTTATACAACAGACAACCGACCTATAAGAGACATCGTCTAGTAGTCATATCACTGGAATATTATCAATTAGCTGTACTCGCAACTCCGTCCGCGTAAATGTCCGCGTCGTCCCGTAATGTAAAAAAACAGTGACTAATAAACTCACCTGAATGTATTAAGTCCATTTACTTATCTACTTTTCTCGTACTTAAGTCGCGTCGTCATTAAAATTACAATTACTTTTGATAGAGTGAACAGATTTTAATGAAACCAAAGACTAAATGTTACTCGAGGTTATGCTTTTTGTTTTTTTGGTGAGGTTTTATCGTGAACGCTGTACTTTATCAGCGATGAGTGTTCGTACAAACAGACAGACATTTCTAAAATTGATAGAAATGTATTTTATTTATTATTCCAAGACAAGATACCTGAAACAATTTTTTTCACAAAAATCTAAAAAGTACATACACGTAAGTTTTACAGTCTTATTATATGTATAAAAGATATATTTTGATCTTTAATAATCATTGAGAGTAATAATACTTTGCCTATTGCTTAATTGCCCATGGACTAAAATCAATTTTACCTCGTTGCACATGACAACGTTATTCAAGTAATTAATATGTTGAATACAGACAATACTAACATGGTCTAAATATAATAATAGCTAGTCTATAATTAAATGGGATGAAAGGAAAACTTATGCTCGATACAAAAAATATTACTAAAGTATAAAACATTGTCTGAGTGCGGCGCAACGCTTTGTTGGCCGCAAAACAATATTATAACACAAGAACATCTCGCTCGATTAACATCATAAATGAGAGAAATGTCGCATCAAAAGAATAGCAGGTGTGCTCTATTATAATAATATATAATTCCCCATTTGTTCTCATTCCATTTTAAAGTACCTTTGTCATTCGTTCACTATACCTATTCGTATTAACAATGATTGTGACGGTTTCTTTTCTTTTGTCAAGTAATTTGATAAGGCGATATGATTACTCAAAGCTGCTTTATATTGGTATGTCGTTTATTAACTGAGGAAATGCGTCGTATATGTATTTTTTTGTTGCATTTTAGAACGAATATCTGTTACTTAGCTAACTGAGCTGAACTGCATAAAAGACAATGGTAAAAAATTCATCATAAGTCAGGCATCTGAAAAAACTAAACAATGTAATGTCTTTGACATTTATAATGTCATTACTACAGATAACGCATTTATGAATAAATTTACTATCTGTATTTCATTATAATCCCCTTAATTGGGTCGATTCTTGTGTGTTGAAATTATAATTTAGTTTTCAACAAAGAAATTGTTTTAATTAGACTTCATTATTATTATTTTTGTATAGTAACTGGGCTATAGGGTGTGTTGTTTAATTATGTTGTAACAGAAGTGGTAAAAAGTCTAACGACTGTCAAGGGGCGAGGTCTCTATGACCTTGTCGTTATACAGCGACCTTGAAACCTAAACATAACGCCCTGAAGCAAGTCAGTTATTATTCTTGTATTGAACTACCTTTCATCACCTCAAAATGGTTATGTTCTATTGCTATCTTATCTTGAACAGGTGAGAATGGTAAGGTGTCTCAAGAAGGCGACACGCCTCTATGCATCAATTTAACTTTTAAATAATTGTGTTATTATTTAACGAATCAACAAACTTTATCTACCGTTAGATGAATGACAATGACCAAATATAATCCAAATCTAAACGCCACAGCGAACTGACAGAATATAAATGTGTAGCTTGTTCCTGGTGTCTTGTGAACCGAGGACGTGATGCGTCGTTATTAACACAAGCCTGCATTAATGAACACATAAATACTTATGCGGCATTATGCTTTCACGTATGTTAGGTACCTACTACCTACTTCTCTAACTCGTGATATCGTCACTTGGATCCGTTAACCAGATTTTATAACGATCACGTATTCGCATACGGTTAGATATTTCGAGTTCATAATTAGTTTAACAGATACATTTATATGTAAGAGTGGCGGTCGGAATGGCATTTATTCCTTATTAGAGACAGTGTATGGTTTAATATTATACAATTTCATCTGCAGGGTGTATGTTTTATTGAAATCGAGATAATTAATCGACGATTACGATGCTGGACGGTATGGAGCGCGGTATACCGCTGTGAGCGCCGGCCGCGGCCTCCGCCGCTGCTTAGGAACTAAATGTCGTTGCTGTAGCGAGGAGCGCGCACCGCCGCCACCGCGACCGTTCCAATAATGACATTTATGCACATATTGCTCCATTTATGGGTTTTTATTATTGTAAAATATGAAGCTGGGGTGCGCTTGTTTGACTTTTTTAAGTCGTGATTCACCGTAAATAGTCATAAAAATTAGCATAATTGAGAATTTCTCGTTGTAAATACAAATGATTCGGACTCTTATTTACTTGAATGTCTTTGTTTGTTATTTGTTTTATTCGAAGATTACAAAAACACCCACTCAAATACAATAACATGTTCAAATGGAGCTCCAATAACTAAAACTCACTAATAGGTATACCTACCTAGAAGACCGAAACAGTATAAATGTTTTAATGGGGGCTTATATTTGTATACGTGTTGGTGTTTGTTCATGGCGTCGTTGTCGTAAAAATAATTATATTATGTTATTGATTTTTTCTCAATTAATTAAGGGCCGTCATTTATTATATTTGATTGTAATTCTATAATTACTTTTCAACCCACATAAATCACTTGACGATTTTAAGTCTCCTCTGTTAGATTCTTTCGTTATTGCTTAGTTCTTGTAGAAAGGTTATAAGTCCTCTGTGGATTAGTAAAAGTCTCGTCAAAATCAGTTCAGCTGTTTCGAAGGTTAGCGGACAAACAGCGGACACTTCAATTTTATGTATACGTATATATTAGCGTATTGAAAAATACATGCATTAGTTAATTTTCGTGTAAGCAGCTGGTGTTTCCCACGTGGTGGGCGGTATGCGACGACTAGGGCACGTCGATCTGATAACATACCCTCTAGACAACATCCAGCTGCTTTATCTGCAGACGTGAAATCAATTCAACTAGCGGAATTATCGCATTGCAATGCCTGAGTCTTGCCTAATTGGACATTTCCTTGTACATATATATACTTTAATATATATTATGTATATTAAAATATTGCATTTTATTCCGATACAAATGAGATAAATAATAGGAAACTATAAAAATATCTTGAAATGAATATTTATTAAAAAATAATGTATGAAGTTTTTGGCTTCAACAAAATTTACCTACTCCTTATTGAAATGCGAAAAGTAAATTTATTTTGAACTGACTTACAAATTTTATTTTATTTTTTAAATGGTTGTTACCTCAGAACTTCATAATTTATAAACTGATTAGGAAAATGGTTTTTTTATTTGAATGGGGATATTTTCAAATACTAATGGATCCTACTACCGCACTACGTAAGTTACTAATTCTATTAGTTTAACATAATATATGAACAAAGTAATAGTTTTAGATATAGTTGTACACTCCACAAAGTATAATCAATAAACTCCAAGCTTCGTATTTTATACTCTGTGATTAAAAGTTTACTAAGTTATTTTTGGTAAATACCTATGAGATGAAAAAACGTACAAAAAAAAATTACTATTCCAATATTATCGTCGCTTAAAAGTGACGCAATATTATAACAATAGAAAAAATCTTAATATCGCAATTAATCACCACTTTGGAAAGAATTTCTGATTTCGCCGCTTATTACGCTACTTTAAACCTAGCGAGGATCACAATAAAGCCCTATGTTGTACGATGATTTTTTCTCATATGCGGTAGCAGGAAATACCGCAACGACGCGGCTCGGCGGTCGTGTTAACAAAAAATCTAAAAGCACGCATTATGCTGTTAACTGCGATTTAACTCATTTCATATTTAAGACGACTTTTGTTGTCGCACGCTACTTCATGACATAATTTATTGGACTGTTTAACAGCCCTGCTGAAAACATGTTAGTTTACGAGCACTGTACTCTCTCTCTTTCTTTCTCTCTTATTATTCAACGTAAGTATTTTTTTTATTATAGGGGGCAAACGAACAAGCGGGTTACCTAATGGTAAGTGATCACCGTCGTCCATAGACACTAGCAAAACCAGGGGAGTCACAAATGCGTTGCAAACCTTTTAAAGAAGTGTACGCTCGTTTCTTGAAGGTTTGTAACTGGTAATGGTTTACAAACACCGCCGCATAATGACATAAGGTCGATAAATATGGCTGAATTAGGATTTAAATTCTACTCCTTAGTAGGTACCACATTTAAAACTCATAGTTATCTTACAATAATTTATACCGGTTCAATTTCATGTAAAAACTAAATTATATTCGTTCTTGATATTTAGAAGTTTATTTTGATATTTTTTTTTAAATTTCGACTATTTGATAATGGAGAATAAATTATAACGAAACAAGTGATTTCATGTCGTTTAAAATGTGAATGAATAACACTACGTCGTTGACGTTTACCGCATTAAGAATGTATAAGTCGACCTATTTTAATATTTATGCGCATACTGTTCGCTATTAGTGTAAATATGAAATACCTTTTTTTGTAAATAAATTCAGAGCCCAGATAACGTTTGCTGCTAGTGTAGAGACTTGTTGAAGTTATACTTCTTTTGGCGCGTTAGGGAAAATTGATGAGAGTAAATTTTTATGATGCGCGCGCACACCGTTACGAAAAACCGACATCCTGAAGCTAGCTATAGTCCACATTTTGTTTCTTTGTATTTCTTGTTTGTAGTTATTTGTATTAAAACTTTCAATGTATAAATACCTTTTTTCTATTGTTAGTGTCGTTTTTTCTACAAACGTAGAATAAGGCGAAAGATAAAATTTTTGAAAAGATTTCTATCTTGTTACGCCAAAGAAGTATAACTTCTAACGCGTGTACATAAGTACACATACACACTTTTTTTTTAATTATTAGTGGATATGTGTTTATCATATATGCTAAATATTTGAATATGGAATAATAGATTACTTTCATAGAATTGAAACTAATATTTTTCTGAGTCCCTTCCGTAGAAGTGCTAGGTAGTATCTTACAGCGACGTAAATCGAGAACGTTTTAAAAAATATTCATAGCACTTCTAAGAGCTCAAAAGGCTTAAGATATAAACAGTACATCTAATATCGCCGTCTTATACGATCATTCAATTCGTGTCAACTATTTATGGAATTAAAACCTATCGCAATATTATGCAAAATAGCATTATTTTGTTAAAATTCTATTAAAACCAGTAAACTCAATTCAAAAATACAATATAAAATTTGTATTACAATAATTGTGATGCAGTATGTTGATTTGTCTCTATATCTGAAAATGTTTACTATAGAAGCATAACTGTGCTCATTTTTACAACATAAGTACATTTCGTTTTTAGTATATATTTACTCGAAGAAAGAGGAAGATATTAAATTCTTTAAATGTTTCTTTTAGGATCCCTTATTTTTTTTTATGTTATACCAGGCAAACGAACAGCTGGGTCACTGATGTTAAGTGATCACCACCGTCCATAGACACTAACAACATCAGGGGAGTCGAAAGTGCGTTGCCAGCCTGTGTTTGGGGGAAAGGAAGGGAAGGAGGAGAGGAGAGTGGGCCTCCGGTGCTCTCACTGACCTAACGAAACGCAACAATGCAAGGACTGTTACTTCACGTCAGTTTTCTATAAGAGGGTGATACTATCCCGGGCGAGCCGACCCATTCGTGCTCAAACCAATAATAGCTTCAGCGTGGGTCTACCACCTTATGATAAATTGCTCGTAACATGAATATGATATTCATGTGAGCTGCTGATCCTAGAATATAATTCCATAGGACACTGATCTTTTTCTTATTACCTATAAAATCGTTCCAATATACAAATATAGCAGAGACTAATATTCGAGCTAACGTTTTACAATACTTGTCATCGTGACATGTTCAAAAGGTCAATGCTCTCTAATTATTCAGACATATTATAGGCTCTCGGAGATTTTGTTCCACTACTCAGCTAACATACAGTATACACAGTAATAGTCTGTAGGTTAATTTGTACAACTCGCAACAGATTCTTCGGAGAACTTTTGTTTTCTACTTCACATTCGGCTGCGATTAGATAATTTAATTGGATAATACAGCTAAACAGTATTTTAGAAAAATACGCTTTGTGAAGCACTACATTTAGTGATCAGGTATACCTTATTTAGAGTTGTTGACTTTATGGTAGTTTAATTTATGAGTACGCAATTATTTAGTAGTATCTGGAAACATAACTATTACTTCGTCCTCGTAATAGAAACCGACAATAACTTTTTTTTTTAAACTAACACTATTGGCTTGATGGGCCTTCACGTTCACCAGAGTAATTGGGCGAGCGCTTACGGTCACCGTGGGATCGAACCTTGAACCACTACCAAGGGGCTTCGCGGCGAGTGTGCGAGTGCGAAATATACCGCCAGACCACGGCGGCATGATCTATGGTTATACGGTCGTGGGCACACGCTCTGTTTGAAAATCCGGAGGGGTAATTGACAGTAACATAGAAGCTACTTAATGTAGAAACCACGCTTACTGTTGAGTGGAACAACATCTTTATTTTAGATAGCATTAGACAGGTAAATAACAACTATTTATTAAGAATGACTATAATAACATTATAAATTTCGGAAATATCTTTTAAACATAAATAAGTTGGTATATACATATAGACATAGCAACAACACGAGTAACTGTTGGATATATTTGTATGGTAGCAAAGATATCGTTTGAGTATTCAGAGTATTGTATAGTGTATATTATTATCATAATATACGATATCATTTTGATTCTATTAAATAAAATATTTAAGTCTCCTACACAATACTACATTATAATTTATAAATCGGGTAAATCACGTGTATGATATGACGAAAGGAAAAAAGTAACCTGACCGTTTCCATACGTTTATATTTAGCATAGAACAAATAATATATTGACAAGTATTCTTAAACGTATAGTAGGCAGCCATCTAAATTTGGCGAGCTATTTATCAAATATAACATGACTTGTTTGTCTCTAATAACTATAAATTATTATTTAAAATGTGGCGATCCAAGGTGTCTCTATAAATTAATCTCACTCCTGTCAGACCACAGGGAAACGGCAATTAAATTGTGGAGTGAAATTACCACACAATGTGTCAAGTATATCATCAAATGACATATGTGTCGTATGTTGGACATACTGAATGTATAGGGCAAACCACGCATCATATCCAGTTATGGGATATTAACTATAGGATGTTGCAAGTTTCGTTTTTTGTAACTTAATTATTTTTATTCGAGTTTATTTTATATGCAGTATAAAAAAGCTCATTATACAGTCGTTGAATCTATTATTAACTTTTCATTATGTGATAAATTATGAGAAACATTTAGGAAATGTAGTCGACTAAGTACTTGAAGAATTTAGAATTTTTCGGAGGTTTTCTATTATCTGTTTGTTATTATTTTAGTAATGAAAATATTTTGAGAAGAACATTCAACGTTAATATAACGTGAATTTTACCATCGTAGCAAAATATTGTATAGATGATAACTCAATGTTCTACATTAGAATCTTCATTATTGTAAGCATTCAATTTGAAAGCAATATGACTGATATTTTTCAAATTCTATTTTCATATCATCTTTGATGATACATTACAATATGTTAGTTCCATTCGTGTAGTAAGAGTTAATACCATTTCAGCGTAACGCCATTTTCAAACGTTGGAATTCGCTTAAAATTACTTCCACCGTTTACAAGATTCCAACGGTGAAAATTATTTGGCTCTCAGTTTCCGACATTTTCATCTTCTACAAATTTGTTAATTGCTTTCTTAGCATTAACTACTTCGAATAAATTTTGTTTTGACATTGATTTATATAACTTAATAATAAAAAATATTTTTGTAGAAAAGAGCAAAGTTTATTAAATCACCATAAATTCCTAGAACACCTGCGTCCGGTGTTAGGACCGCCTACGTCGCCAACGCGTGTGCACGTGCCCACTAGCGCTCCGTTGCGATAGTTGTGAAAGTGTTCTTTTATAGCTGCTGCAACAAGTGATCTCCAGTTTTAGTGAATGCCGGGTGATGTAACACCCAGGGCTGCATCGCGGCGTACTTCAACTTCGACCTCACTTGCCACCATGGAACGCAACCCTGGTGGTACGTCCACAAAAGGCTCTTTTCAGGGCCAAACGACGACCCAGCAAACGAACTCTGACTCTGAACAATCTCAACCGATGACCCCTGCTATCCCTACCGGACCATCCACTGTCGAGTATCGCTCGCAACCCGCGTCCCCGGACGCCGAAGTGACGATTACACTTGCCACCCCCGCGAGAAGTCAACCGACCGCCGACGCGCCGAGCGCCGCACAAGCGATCGAGAGACTCATTTCGGTCGATACTTACGAAAGTGACCTCTTAGCAATAGCCGAACTGATTGACAAAGATATCCTATCAGGTACCATGATCAGGTGGTATGCCCTCGCTTTGAGGGTACAAGAAACGATGATGGATAGGAAGCCCCTATCGGTTCAGAATCAAAACGCCCTAGAACTCGCGGCGAAGGGAGTATTGATCCCACCAGAAGTCCCACACAAAATCTTCTCGAAAAGTCCCTTAGGAAGAGCCCTTAGGTGACACCGAGAGGATGATGACAGCCAGAAAAATGCCAAACGAGTGTGCCCTCGGACTGACTCGGGATCCCCTCAGATTGGAGAAACCCCGAAAAGTACCTATAAAGTACCAGCGCCCCTGTCACAGAGGCAAAGAAGCGAAAAAATCGCATCCAGATCACCCCCAGCGAAACCGCAGAGAACGTCGAAATCCCCGAGCCCGATAAAAACAGCGTCGACATTGACCCTGAAATCCGCTATACAGAACCCATCAACAAGCCGGGCGGCGCCAACTAGCGCAAATAGTGGCGCTAGTGCGTCGACAGACCAGCGGTCTTCATTACGGTCTATCCGGCCGAAATCCTACGCAGTGGCGACATCTGCGCAAGAAATCAGCAACAAAAGCGTTACCATAAGAGAGCCACCGGTCGCCGACCAATCAGAGAGTGCCGTGACCGATAGAGCCGCCGAGAAAGGTATAGCCCCTAGCGATTCCATCGAAAGTGGCACCGACAGAGTTGAGGAACCTCAAAAACGGGCAAAATATCCTCCTCTGATCGTTGAATCGCTACCGGATTGGGCTAAACACTTCCAAGCGATTGCCCGAGATCTCGGAAAAACACCGAACGCGCGACCTTTTGGCGCTGGGGTGCGATTCCTACCACGGGACGATAGGGAATACCACGCAGTACAAAAATACTTGTGCGAGTTAGAGAAAAAGGAAAGTATCTCGTTTTTCTCGTATTCCCTTCCGAACGAAAAGAGCCTAAAAATCGCCATTAGAGGGCTCCCCACTACCACAAACCCAACAGACATGTTAAAAGATTTAGAAAAAAAAGGATTTCAACCGGAAGTGGTATGAAATATAAGGGCGCGTGGTGACCGCCCTGGTAGCATATTTTATGCCGCCTTAAAGAAAACCCAAGACGTAATCCCGAAAATCTATGAGATTACGGAGATAATGACAATGCCCGACATTAAAATAGAAGCCTGGCGGGGTAAGACTGGCCCCGCTCAATGCCATAGGTGCCAAAAGTTTAGACACAGCTCACACCAACGCCACCGGAAGCAAGCATGCGTAAGATGTGGCGGGCCACATTTCACGGCCGACTGCGACCGCTCTAGAGACGCACCGGCGACATGCGTAAACTGCGGTGGGCCTCACTCGGCCAACCATACGCAGTGCCCCGTTAGGCGACGAGAAGCACGCAATAAGAGGGCCGGAGCGCTCGCCGTTACGGGACGCAACGGGCAGGCCTTACCCGAGCAGAATGTTGTGGTTGAGGTGGCACCGGCGTCTCTTATGGCACCGGCCAATAACCCGACGGAACGTAAAAGCAAGGCGGGTCCCGAAAAGAAAAAGCGCAGTAAGAAGGCCGAGAGTACGAAGAAAACTCGAAAAGCAAAGCCTAGAAACCAGGCCGGATTTATGGACGAATTAAGGACGCTCCTAGCCGAGGGGGGGCTATGGGTTTCCTTAAGGAGTTGACAAGAAGTCCCAAAAAACAAGGCAAACTCAATGGATAACACGTCTATCACAGTTGTCCATTGGAATGCCCAATCCCTGAAAGGGAAGAGAAGGCTGCTTATCTACTTTTAAAACAACATAAAGTAGATATTATGCTGATGTCAGAGACGTTTCTACACCACAATAAAAACTTCAAAATCCCGAATTACTCGGTATACAGAAAGGATGAGGTGACGGCCGCAGGCACCGCCTACATGGGGCTAGCTGTTATTATCAAAAATAACATGCTACACCAGCATATCCCGTACGTAGAATATCAGTCGCTCTACGCTCTGGGAGTACTGGTTAATATAGCGGGCCGCAACACACGAATTTTCGCCGCCTACAGACCACCTGGGACAACAGTCGGCACTATAGAAACCGACTTAGAAAACCTACTGACAAGATCGCCCGACCCGACAGTCGTAGCCGGCGACCTGAATCTAAAACATGTGGCCTGGAATTCCTCCAGGAGCACTACACTAGGTCGACGCGTTCTCAAACATGCCGAGGACCCAAATTACGAGATTATCGGCCCAGAAGAACCCACACATCATCAAACAAGCGGGGTACAAGACATTCTATATATCTGTCTATACAGAGGACTGACAACCATACCGACACAAACAGTGCTACCCGATCTGCCATCCGATCATAGGCCGGTACTTCTACAGATCTATGCAACACTGGCGAGGGTCGGCCTCCCCGCCCCCCGCATGGAAGTCTGCTGGGTGAAATACCGACACGAACTCTCAGTAAAAACGCCAACGAGGGCCATGTCAACTAAAGAAGATGTCGAAATTATGACCGAGGACATCACAAGGTGCATCCACAGCGCCCTGGAGATGTCCTCGAGTGCCAGACCGGCTGATAGGGGTAGGCGGTCACCACTACCTCAGCACGTCAAAGAACTCATTGACCAAAAAAAGAAAGCTTCGCATCCAATGGCAGAATACCCGTTGCCCGAGTCTGAAAACTCTTCTCAACTCGTTGGTAACGCGCGTTAAGCTCGCACTAGACGACCATGCAGCCAACGCATGGGACGCGCACATTGAGAGCATAGGGGACAACATCCCCTCGGTACATCGACTGTGTCGCAGCCTGTCCGTAGCGCCAAGAAAGCCACACCCACTCATGGGTGAAGACGGTTCGCCGAAATTTATGGCGAAAGACAGGGCTGAAATATTCGCTGCTCACCTGCAGAATCAGTTTTCGCCCAACCCGATTACCAACCACAATCACTACGAAGAAGTTACTCAATACATATCCACCCGAGAAGCTGAATTCGATGAACCGGGAGACGAACACCTCTTTGTGACACCGCGCGGAGTGCAACGCGCGATCAGACAGCTGAAGCCGAAGAAAGCCCCGGGAGCCGATGGGATCACTAATTCCATGGTACGTCATGCGCCCTACAGAACCGTCGCCCCATTGACGCGACTGTACAATGGGATCCTCAGGACAGGCCACTAGTGGAAGTTAGGAAATGTGGTGATGATACCAAAGCAGGGGAAAAACCTCCAAAAAGCAGACAGCTACCGACCGATCACGCTGCTCAGCACACTTTCGAAAGTCTTCGAAAGATTAGTGCTGGGCATGCTGAAGCCCTATATAGAACTCCGGCGAGAACAGTTTGGGTTCCGAGAAGGGCACTCAACAACCCTGCAACTCACGAGGGTGATACATACTCTGATCGAGAGACATAACAGAAAAGAGCACGCCGCCATCGTTCTCTTAGACATGGAAAAAGCCTTCGACAGAGTATGGCATGAAGGCTTGCTATACAAGTTAGCAACAGCTACTACCACCCCCGCCCGCCTTCAGAGAGTAATAAAATCGTTCCTGAAAAATCGGAAAATCCAAGTGAGAGTAGAAGACCAAACCTCCAGGGAGGTATCCGTAAAGGCAGGCGTGCCGCAGGGCAGCTGCCTATCACCCATGTTATACGCCTTATACACGAACGACATCCCCGTGGTCGGCGAGGCGAAACTCGCCCTGTTCGCAGACGACACGGCGTACTGGACGACCTCTATGAACAAAAAGAGAGCTGCAACATTGTTACAGCCCACACTCGATGCTCTCCCTGACTGGTTAGGCAAATGGCGGCTGTCAGTCAACGTCAGGAAGACCCAGGCCTTTCGGCCAGGATTTACTACTACTATCGTGCCACCCCTGACACTCCAAAACGAACCATTACCATGGAAGAAGGAGGTTAAATACCTTGGAGTGACGATCGATAGGGGCTTGACGTTCAAGAAACACACAGAAAGCATCATAGCGCAGGCGAAGGTGGCGAGGAAAGTGCTGTGCCCGGTGCTCACCTCGAGGCTACCCTATCGCACCAAACTAGGCCTCTATAAGACGTACGTGAGATCACGTCTCACGTACGCAGCCCCGGCTTGGTTCGGTTGTGTATCAGAGTATCTGAAATGCAGAATACGAACTCAACAAAGCCAGACGCTAAGAATGATTGTCGGGGCCCCACGCTATGTGAGGAACGCGACGATCACACGCGACCTGCGAATAGAGAGCCTAGATAATTTCATAAGCAGCCTCGCCACGAACATGTTTCGTAGAGCGGATACATCGGCACATGTCCACCTTCAGGACATTGCGCCGCTCCACTCCAGACCGCCCGAGGATAGCAACACCGAAAACCAGGATTTCCAGACGATAAGGAGAAGGAAAATTGTAAAAACACATGCACGAACCCTAATTCACTCACCAGTGAGAGAGTGAATAAGGTGTGCCCCGATAACCCGAAGGAGGCATAGTCCTCCGCTTATAGACACGCCCTATAACAGGGTGGCGAAAAATATCCACCGTCAGAGGGTTCGCCCTGGTACGGTCCCCCCGCACCCCAACAGGTGCGAGAAGAATGCAGCGTCAGCGTCCGGAGTTATCTAGCCAAGACCGCCCTGTTATCTTCAACAATGGCCATGCCTGGCTTGGATGCTCGATTCATTTAGAAAATAGAGATATAAACATTACATATTATAATTTGTATCAATTTTTTTATCATGTTTTGCTACGAAGTTGCAACCCGCCTTTGACTTGATATAAAGATGACAGTGAAACCTATGGTTATATATAATTAATCTCAAAGTACTAATATCTACAAGAGTTGTTGAGGTATGTATGCTTGGTACACATATATGTTTCAACAACTCATATATGTATGAATAGTTAGCTTAGCTTAGCTCAGATAGGACGCGAATTGCATGTATCAGGCAATAGCCCAAGCCGAGGTGTGACGTGCACCCTTGAGCTAGTTGTCAAATAAAATTGGCTGAGTGCTTTAAGCGCTCGCCTTAGTAGTCCGGTGAAGCTGTTCAGAGCTTGCTAGGTCAATAGCGTAGTCAGATCGAAAAAAAATCTCAAAGTACTGCAGTTGTGGGCTTAGTCACAGTCAAAGTTACCGGTAAGTTGCAACTAGCTTACATGGTCAACTACATCTTTCAAGCTGAACAAAGTAGCATGAGCACTTACTTTGAGGAAGTAACAGGTGTGGTGGTGGTGCTTTCACAGTTGATTCTACAATTTCTTTAAAGTATTTTATACTATCCTAAACCATAAAATGAATATTCACTAATACTAATAGAACAGCTGAGTACATCAGGCACATAAATATTTTTATTGCGTTAGTGGTCTGGATTTGGCTACATTTATATGTGAAAAAAATTCATAAATAGCGTTAAGTCACAAGTATAGGTACTGCAATAGTCCAATCGGTGCTGGCTTTCCATTGTAGGAGTTACATAATATGCTATGATAATTTAAAAAAAATTACCATTTCTAGGATTCTGCCGTTTATTGCAGGAAAGTTGTTTGCAATATTCCATAGCACATATTTAAATATTCTTTAGGTGTTATTAACGTAAAAAATTACATTTATTATTTTTAACAACGATTATTTAATACTATTTCCTTGAAGTTATAGATCATACTGTATAAGACTTCTTCATCGCTAGTACTATAATACTACGACAAGAATGTGTTTAATGAGCTCAGCGATAACTTATGCAGTACGCGTTCGTTTATGCTTTTTGGAATTTCATTCAGTCCCCCTTGTTTGCTAAAAAATGAAAGCGTTTAATTAATTAGTGCAAGATCCCACTGACTATGATCTATAACCGCTTGAAAATTTATAACAGCAGCGAATTCCTGAATATTTTGTGTATGTATGATGTCACAGGGATCGTTGAAACCGAGGAATTTTATATCTACCAAGCCAGCGTCATGTCAATTGCACTTCACAATTATTTAATTGTGATATTATGCCGTACCATATAAAGGTCCTTTTTGTTCTTTTAACATAGTAGATAGGAATTATATTCCAACTAGATTCAATAAAATTTTGTAGGACGATTCTTATTGATTTACATGTATGTATGAAAGATGTAAGAATGATTTTTCTTTTTACTATGGTAGTCCGGTGAAGATGTGAAGCCCAGCCAGGCCACTAGCGTAGCTAGTTAGGAAAAAAATTGGTTGTCTGTAAAGTCGGTTTACGAACAATAATTTTATGTGATAACGTCACAAGAAAACATTGATGAAAAATTGCATACTTTTATTAATTGAATTATTCTACGTATAGATAGATGCGTCACAAGCCGAACGTTTAGACCGATCGCGCCTCTCTATCGCTTGTGCCGCGTGCTCGCTTGCACGCTCGGCTCAAGCGGAACGTGACCAATGAGTATAACTTTTTCGTGCGTGCAGCCGGCGTTCATCGATTTATAAGATGTTATCACGACAAAAAACTATTGACTATATATGTACTTTTTATTTGCTTTGTAATTGCCTCCTCCAGCGCCTTATGTGTGAATAGAATTTAAAATAAAAACATAAATTATTAGTACAAAAATAATAGCGAGAAATTAATTACAATCGATTATTTTGTTACATAAATTTAAAACTGCTTTGTTTATCGAGAGTCGCTATAGAAAATAGTCTTGTCACACGGTTGGTGTAAAATGATTTCATAAATATGTAGGTTTTATCGAAACGGTTAGAGATTCCATAATAAAATGATCTCTACGCATTATCAAATAATAATGTACACGAATATAAAATTATTTCCAAGTGTTCACGTGTCCACCAACACCGCAACGTGACGAACCGTCAGAAATTCATATTAATCTTATTTCAATTTCATTAGACTATTCATAAGTATATTCATGATTGCGTATTTGGTAACATTATTTTCTAATACCTTAAGTATTCTAGTTTCTTTGTGTGTTATTGTATAATCGTTTTATTTAAAATCATCACATTAGACATTTAAAAAGATTATTTTCATATCAACGACAAATATGAAAATAGCGATTTAAATTCGTTTTCTTTTTCGTAATCATGTTAATAGCCTAGTTTCTTTAAGAGTATCTGTTACATATAAACAAAAGACTCTTAATCGGCAAATTCATTCGGTGTTATTACAAAAAAGTTAAATATGTATTGAATACTTGCTTTAAAAAGGTTGCGTATTTAAATGCACCGCGGTCGCCGAATGTTCGCCACCTTGCTATTTTGTCTCGCTTTGGTTACGTTAGGTCAGACTTGCGAAAAAGGGTAACGCGAACTTGTCTCGGGCGAGCGCCGTGCATTTATTTCGAAACGTTTTTAAAGCAAGTATTCAGTATGTATTAAACTTTTTTGTAATAACACCAATTAGGTTTATTATTGCAAGAATTCTTCCTTTGATACAAAAAACAATAACTTTAAAATCACGTGTTACTAAATATTTCCGTGTATGCTTTTAACATTTATATTTTAACATTGTTAAACATTCAGGACCTCTCATATAATTATTTGCTTCAATTAGATATAATTATCTATTTGCGTATCACGTTTATGGATATCTACCTATATTTTATTTAAACTTTATTGTTCAGTATTGATTAGAAAACTAATTTACATTACAAATTATGTGATAAGTGGCATATAGAGCGGCGTTACTGTTGATAATAATCTTTTCAGGCAAGTCGGGATGTATATGTATGTTCCAAAAAAAAATTGGTTGTCTGTAAAGTCGATTTACAGACGATAATTTTACGTGATAACCTCATAAGAAAAAAAAATTGCATACTTTTTTGGACGCTTAGGCCGATCGCACCTCTCTATCGCTTGTCCCGCGCTCTCGCTTGCCCGCACGGCACAGGCGGAACGTGACAATGAGTCATGCTTTTTCGTGCGTTCAGCCGGCTATCATTGATATATAAGACGTTTTCACGTCAAAAACTATTATGTAATATAAAAATTACTTAGTGACCGCCATCACATAAAATATCAATGAGAATAACATAGAATAAACAAATAAATAAGTATATAGTATAACATATTATATCCTAACCAGTATCGTATGTAATATTATACATGGGAAGTGAGATTGATTATAGGTATACGTACTATTGTCAAAGGCAGAATTTATATAGACAAAGTATAGTCTGTATCAGATTCAACTTCTTTTAAATAATTCAATAAATATTCGTGTATTATCTAAAATATTGTATAAGACCTATGGAAACAGCTGCAACGACCAGTGACCTTTTTTTGAATTTTATTCCACATCGGTTGGATTATAAATAAAATTAACATGAATTTCGGCAAAATTATATTCAATAACGTGTTATGACGTAAATGAAGTTATTATTGTGTACGATGCCCGCACCGCACGTTCGTCCAGTCGCGTCTAGAATTCTAATGTCGTTACGTTTCGTCGGCCGATACCAAAGAACAATTTCATCGACAGCTAAACAACAAGACCTCCCCTGCACACCTCACCTCTAAGCAACAACGCTACAAACCTAAACTACGAACTGACAACCGGAGATCATGTTAAAATAGACAACCCGCTCGTAGGCCTGCGACCGAGTTTACATGACACGCACTAGTTTTATTACCCTCATGTTTCTAAATGGCCCTCATTTCGTTTCAAACAAATTATTTATATTTTACTACATGGACAGATCGTTTCCCAATCAACTGTTTGACCTAAAAAGCATTTGTGTAACGCACTCAAGCGTTTACGAATTATGTAGATGGTAGGTAGCGATGCGACGTAAATTGTTAAACAAATAACGTATGCAGGTTTGTATTATTTGCTACTTAGTTAATGTATCTTTCAAACGTTATATTACACATCCTGTTTAAATTCGTAATCGAAGGACATAAATTTCGTCACTTAAGGTCTGACGTTTTAATTTGAATACTACAGGCGTGTAACCAATGATATTATAACTATAGATACGTCATAAGCGCTTCGACAACGCCATGTTAAAACTTGGCTAGTTAGCTTCTTTTTAACGACTGTCCCAGTCAATACGCTAATCTAAGCAATACACAGCTATTTCCTTTTCACCACCGATATTGAGAATATGCCATCTTACTTCCACATTTTATCTAAGACAGTTTATCATGTAGGTAACGTATGTACACCGTTTTAGTTATAATATCATTGCGTGTAATAGAATAACGTTAATTATACCATTTAAGAAATAGTAATAATTGTAGATAAATTAGCTTCACTGCTCTGAGTACAAGAAGGAGCAGCCGTATCCAATAGCGTCAGATAAGAACTTCGTAACTATAAAATATAGATATAAGTACACAATTTCACGCACAACCATTTAATTCCAAATTAAGTATAGTTTATATTATAGTCACCAAGCAGCTGATATATATAGTAGATATTTAACAACGCCATACAAAGAACTGATAATTATATTCATTACCCAAAAGGATGGAACTCGCGAAATCGGTTTCATAGTAGTGTTTACTACCATTACTCCACGAGGCCTGAGGCATGAAAAATATTCATTTTAGATTATTTTTTAGTTTTTCTCCAAGAATCACATTTAAACTGTTTTAAAGATTCCAACAATTACCAATTTAAATTTAAAAAAAAAGTTAATAAATAGAATAAACAAAGTAAAAATATATTACTCTAGAATATGTCTAAAGACAAAGCTAGAGTTGACTAGTCATTAGAATTCTAATATCCACAGAGACCTAAAGCAGGTTATCCTGTACCTTGGATAAGGGATAAGTAATTAAAATAGCAAGTTGGTTGAAATTTAAAAAGATTGGAAATTTTCGTTCATAATGCAGGAAATCATTTAGTCGAAATTACTTTGCGGTTTTAAAATGAACAGTGCGTTCTGAAACGATAGCGAGATAAGCAATCAGGTTGATAAATCTTACACAAAATATAAAATGAAACCTGCTTTATATTTGTACAATTAGGAAACAATGGAGTCTCCGATATAAAGAGCAGTTTGAAGATCCCACGCTTTTTGAGGCAAACCTCATCAGTAACAATTAAATAAAAATAAAAGGGTTATAAACTGCTCCAATTATAATAAATATCCACTATTACTGGTCGTACTGTAATTCGAATTCAATTGATTGTTTACTTGAAATACGACTAAAAATTACAACAATGAAGTGAATCATACTATAAACAGGGTGTTTGAAAAAATGTGTATTTGACAGTTGTTCTTTTTATTATAGAAATGAATTTTGTAGGTGGTAGAGCTACGCTGAAGCTATTAATGGTTATAGCATGAATGGGTCGGCTCGACCGGGATAGTGCCACCCTCTCACAGAAAACCGACGTGAAGTAACACTGCTTGCATTTTTGCGTTTCGTTCGGTCAGTGAGAGTGCTGGAGGCCCACCTCCTCTCCCCTTCCTCCTTCCCTTACTCCCCTTCTCCCCCAAGACAGGTTGGCAATGCACTTGCAACTCCCCTGGTGTTGCAAGTGTCAATGGACGATGGTGATCACTTAACATCAGGTGACTCACCTGTCCGTTTGCCTCCTATGATATAAAAAAAAATATATATAATAATAGGTCTTTACCTATGAAATTGCCGTTCTGCAGTACTGGCCATTTCAAATCAAAATAATTTTTGTTTGGCTAAGAATTCTAATTTCAAATTAATTTTATTTTAAAAACATGGAATTCTTTTTCCAAAAGTAGTAATTTGTTTATTGATTAGTGTTACATTTTCATCGCATTTCAATCTTTTTTGTCATCATGGATACGTTAAAAAATCGAGTAATTATGGAATATGAGTACCGTCGTGGCAACAACGCGGCACAAGCGGCACGCAACATCAACGACGTTTACGGAGCTAACACTACAAACCAACGCACCACCTGTTATTGGTTTGCTCGCTTCCGTTCTGGGAATTTCGACCTGTAAAATGAACCTCGCGGTCGTCCGAAGACTTTGGTCGACAATGACGAATTAAAGGCGATTGTGAAAGCTGATGATACACAATCTACGGCTGAATTAGCGTCAAAACAATATTGGTCCATTTGCGTCAAATTGGCAAGGTAAAAAAGCTTGACAAATGGGTGCCCCACGAACTCAATGAACGCCAGCGCGAAGTACGTGTCGAGACGTGCCTTGCACTGCTCAACAGACACACAAATGAAGGAATTTTGAACCGCATTGTTACCTGCGATGAAAAATGGATTCTGTTTGATAACCACAAGTGCTCAGCAAGTTAGTTGGATCCTGGTTCAGCACCTAAATAATGCCCTAAACGAAAACTTACCCCTAGAAAAGTGATGGTCATTGTTTGGTGGTCTAGTGCCGTTGTGATTCATCACAGCTTCTTACCAAACGGGGTGAGCATTACTGCAGATGTGTACTGTGAAGAACTGAACACAATGATGGAGAAGCTGGCACATCTCCAACCAGCATTGGTCAATCGCTCGTCTTCGCTGCTCCTGCACGACAACGCGCGACCTCACACTGCACAGCAGACGGTCTCCAAGTTGCAAGAACTGGGGTTGGAAGTTCTCCGTCATCCACCCTACTCACCAGACCTTGCGCCTACAGACTACTACTTTTTCCAGAATTTGGATAACTCCTTGGCGGGAAAAAAATTCAATACCCGAGAGGCAGTACAAAATGCCTTTGAAGAATTTTTTGCCTCCCGTCCAGCTGATTTCTTGAAGAAGGGCATCAATAAACTGCCATTGCGTTGGCAAAGATGCATTGATTGCATGGGTGATTACTTCGATTAATACAAATAAAAAATACATGAAAAAAATTCGTTTAAATTTTTTCATACAAAACGGCAATTTCATAGGTAAAGACCTAATATATAACACACATTTACAGGAATGAAAAAGTTAATGAATACAAAAATATTTTTAATTAATTGGTTTAAAAGATAAGGTTTCACTGATATATTTTGATGTTGTCTACAAGTTTAAAATAGCTCTTAGATATGTAAATATAAATACGATGCGTGAATTAAAAAAACACCAGGGCACATACACGATATTATGTTTTTAAGTGCTCGGTTATAGAATCGTCTGGCTACAAATTTACTATCGTATGTTTACCTTGGAGTATATGCTGCCTAAAATTCTAAATACGCATACAAACACCTGTGTGGAGATGCTGCTGAAACACGATGGAAGCAGGATCGTACGAGTTCTAAGTGAGTTTTTTTTTTTTAATGAAAGGCCTTGATCTTGCTCGACCTTCATTACCTTGTGCTGCGTCTATGAGAATATCTCTTCACAATTAAACATATAATGTAAATAATATCAATGATTTCTTTCTCTATTTTTTTAAATATATAATCTACATTTTCAGAAAAAATGGCCGCCATAGAGCAATAGCATTTATCAGATTACAATTAGAGTTTTTTAATGTAAATAAACTGATCTTAGCTAAATTCAGTAAATATAGGGGTATAACTTTTTTTAAATATTCTCTTGAACTTAATTTATATTTTGGATTGGAATTTTAATAAAATAAAATAAATATTAATTCGATACTTGAGCCGATATTTGAGGACTGCGCTGTTTTAAATTTTGAACATACTGTAGAGTCAAAAACTTTGTTTATATAGATATACAGCTGTTAAGATGTTGATTTACGTGGGCATAGAGCGCGGCCAATTATCTTATTAGTGACCAATTTATCGTTCGTCACATTAACATACGGATGGCCGATGTTAGAGTGGATCATAAGAATTTGCAAAACAATTTTAAGTATATGATAAAAACATGTCCATTTAATCCAGTTTACACGCGACAGAAATTAAATCATCTAAGAATGGTTAACTATTAATATAAACGATAATGTATTTTATCTCACGTGCGTTAAATTCTATAGATGTATATCTATTTTGAATATTGACAAGTAAAAACCAAGACACACCGTCTCGAATAAAAGTAGCTCTCAAAACCGTCCGCAAAAACTCCCCATAGTTATAGTTATGCGATAAACTTATCATTTTTGCAAATTCAACCTTACCTGAATGATTTAAAGTTGTTTCACTTGAACGCAAGCGCCACGAGACTATTTGAAATGAGTGCATGATTTTCAATTGTGTGCATATGTTATGCGGCGAGTTTTGAGACGATGAGTGTGCATCTTGGGTTTTATCTTTGGGTCAATTATTTTGAATGTTTGAGTTTCAAATCACAACGGGACTAAAGTAGGTTTCACTTCAAAATATTAATCCTGGGTAACTTTTTTGTTACAAGACTGTTGATTAAAATCACAACTCCGCCATGACAGATGACGCGATCGTAAATTGCGTCACGCTAAGTCTAGAAATTGAACTGACTCTCGAGTACAATCGTCGGGAAAGGACGAAAGACTGTGTATGTATGACTAGTCTATGTATATTGAAATATTTTAACACATATCCTTCGAAGAGGTTAGCGACCCTGCACCTGGACATTTGGACAATAATGATTTAAAAATCTGAACATTAAATACATGTTGTTTGTTAAAACGTTATTCATAGCTTCTTTCATTTACCTCTAAAGCAAGTATATCTGACGTTTTATCGTGAATTAAAATTCACATAGTTAAACTACACAGATATATAATTATGTACTTATTTAAAAAAAACTGTGAACATTAAAAAGATGTCGTTTCAAGTAATATGTAGGTGACCTGAAACTCTTAAGCTAAAAGTAATGTAGGTCTTATTAATGAAGTTGTCTCGTAATAAACATAAAAAGTAATGTCAACAAAGAATAATCGTGACTGGCTGGTTCCCTCTCGTGATGAGTGGCCACCAATAATTCGCTTATTCCACTATCTGCGGGTCCATATTTTCTCATGAAGCTCGACGTTTTGTCACACAAAATAACGTGTTTTATCGCCGAACGTTGCTCGCTAAATGTTTTACGGCAATAACAATAAAGAAAAACAAAAGCATATTGTCTTCTCTTTCCGTGCGTATTTTCTTACGAAAAAGAATGACAGTCGCGCTGTTTTATTAATATTTATTGGTCTTGTTGAAAATATTTCAGTTACTCCGATCTCTATCTCAAAGTTAATAAGAGGCATTAATTATTTAATTTCTTATAAATAATTATTACTTCGAAAAAGCACTTATTATTGCGAAAATAATTTTAATTGTTAAAACTACGCTAATGGTTATTTCTTATATCGTTCTAAATATATATACGAAGTATGGAATAACATATATGCTCTAGATTAGATTATAAAAATATAATTATATAGAACTAGATCAGTACAAACACAACATTCGCAATCATCTGTTTCTTGTAATAATTTCATATCGTTGTCGGAGCGTATGATGTTCAGTGATGCTGTTCAGAACAATTAGCCCACTGTTTGTTTCTGTGAACCTTACGATTGGAATCGCCGCCAAACGCAATCTGTCTACAGGTTCCCTTTTCTCATAACCCATTTAAATAATACCATATTGCTACAGTGATTCCGCGAAGGCCAGTTTGGGTAATCGATGTATATTGACCATTCCATCATATACATACAATAGGTTTTTATTCATAATACACAAAACAATATAATTATATAAATAATAGTTTCATTTCAATAGCGATGCTTGAAAAGTTTGTAATTTATTCAAATGTTAAGTGTCAGCATGCCGGGACTTATATTTTAAAAATCTTTGACCCTACGAATTAACATATTTATGTTAAAATTGAGTGCACGTACAGTAAATTTAAAGGAAGAATATCATAACTGTTACAATGATATATGACCGAAATATGTTTGATATTCAAATAGTTAAGGGTGCTTCCGGTGGGAACGAGGCAGACTCGCGGCTGCCGCACGATACATCCTCTGCGACGCGACACGACGGCTCTCAGGCACAAATACACTTATTTTACGGCTACAACCGAACTGAATAATAACACGCTACATTAGTTTCCCATTATACTTTCGAGACAATAAAATTTGCTCAATTTTACGATCACATTAATAATTTTATGAATGCCAGCAAACGTTTTAAGTCTTTAAAGACGATGATGATACGAACAAAAAGTATTTTCGATGAGGTAAAAGAGGTCGACAGTGTAAATCGAGAAAGTTAAGGGGTACGTATTCAACTCACCAAAATGCATCGTGTAGTTATAGAGAATGTTAAAATGTAGAAATGGGGTAAATGTTTGTGTGTTACCAGCGGCCGGCGGAAGGCGATCGGTTCCCAAGGTATCGCTTGCATGAACACCGGACGCTGTGCTGGCTGTATTATGCCTTTGTTTAATTTATCGACTTGAAAAAAAATATATTTTCATTTTACTTATGAGTTAGTTACATTATAACTAATGTAATAACTCTACGAATTAAAAGCAATTATATCTGTGTGAACTTGTAAATGGCCATATTTATCTTATTACTTGGTAGTTTTGACGTTCATAAGTGCCTTCTTAGGGCCTAAATTGAATAAAGTGTTTTTGAATTTGAACTTATATTATATTGTTCAATTTTGTTAGCTGTAAGTTCACCCTCTATCTTAAAAATAAAATAAATAAATAAAACAAACTGGTTATTATTTCTGAGACTTCAGAAGTATAAGAGTACCCTATATTTTATGTATATATATATAATTTTCATTATATATAACACCTATAGAAAAAATGATGAGTACCAAAAATATACTGAACCTAACGAAATACTTAAAGATATATTTTAGAAAAAATATTGAATACATGGAATGTAAAGATTGCTTAAAATCGACGCACATGCATAAAATATTAATGAATCTAATATACGAGATATATGTGTTTTAAGTATAAAGAAAATTGTGCTTCGTCCTTTCAGTTTATCCCAGTAGGAATATAACGTGAAGATAAATCGATGGATGTAATAGAAAGAGCACCCAATATTAACAAAAATGTAACCAAAATTCTGTTGCATATACGTCCACATAGAAGACAAATAACTACATATATGTCTTTTGTATGTGGTGTTAAAATAAGTACATAACTTACAAGTATAATAAACTACCACCTTCATCCCCTTGCACACTTTGAGTTAAATGCCTTCTGCACTTGCCATCAAGACCGTTGACGTTTTTAAGGCCTTACAGAGTTTAATCAATTCCAAAAAAAAAATACATTATGGTAAAAATATGTTGAAATTATTGTATTTAATATCTCTAGATAATATCGATACTTGCAATCACTGGTCGATTGTAGTTACAAGGATGTGCAAGTGGAAGACTGTTTCTATCAGGTTACGCGAAATGAAACCACAAAATCAGTGGCGGCCGCAAAACAACGGAAGCCACTATAGTAAGGGTCCCCTTCAGTTCTCACGTACCAACAACCTATGACTTATTGACATGTTCATAACTTACATACTGCTATGTCTATAACAGAGCGATTATATTTTAGTTTTATTTCAGTATCGAATAAACCAAAAAGCATTAATATTTTTATTTCATCAGAGAATATCTATTGAATTCAGTCTAGCATAAAACAAATACTAATTTAGTATCCGAACCAAATTGCAGTCATAAAAGTGAAGACCCATTTATGGTATTATTCGAAGGCATATCGAAAGTACTTCTGTAGTTATAGCGATGTACTGCAGTTCAAAGAAATTGTACCTACACTTTATACTTTATTATTCGTGTATATTACTCATAATATTACTATTATAGTTTAATAATTATAAATTTGTACACACAAAGGTATAAAACTTGTCGCTAATATGTGTGTCATAGTAATTAGTATCAATTCATCATATTATCATATCGTATTAATATACAATAGAAGACAGTTATCAGAGCTTTTTCGTCTGTACTTTTTTAAAGTAAGTCAGTGAAGATGAGGCTGACAATGGATCGTACTTACCCGTTAAATGCTTATAAACTCTTCTCTTGAACTCTTATAGGAATATTTTTTTTTATCATAGGAGGCAAACGAACAGACGGGTCACCTGATGTTAAGTGATCACCACCGGACATAGACACTAGCAATACCAGAGGAGTTGTAAGTGCGTTACCAGCGTGTGTTTGACGAGAAAAGGGATAAGGGTAGGAGGAGTGGGGAGGAGAGGAAAGAAGAGAGGAAGGGGGAGGTGGGCCTCCGGTGCTCTCACTGACGGAACGAAACGCAACAATGGTCTAGCACTGTTACTTCACGTCGGTTTTCTGTGAGAGGGTGATACTAACCCGGGCGAGACGACCAATTCATGCTGAAACCAGTAATAGCTTCAGCGTGGATCTACCGCCTACCATGCAAGTGCGTTACCAGTCTGTGTTTGGGGGGAATAGAGAGGTAAGGGTAGGAGGAGTGGGGAGGAGAGAGGGAAGAGGAGGTGGACCTCCGGCGCTCTCATATAACGGGAAAACAGAGATTGGGAGAGAATTACACTCCTCAAGCATACGTATAATAAAGTTCTTCAGTTTAATAAACTCCTTCCGTTTTCCTAAAGGATTATTGTTTGTATTGCCTATAAGAAATATTGCAGAATATCACCTTTGGCTTATCCATATCTTTGTATTGGACATTCCAATTACCGATACCGATTTATAACTTTGAAATTCCAACGCTCATCCTACTAAGATATATATATATATCTTTATATATATATATATCTATCTTTACTATACAATATATATATATCTTTACTATACAAAATAATTGATGTCACTTGATAGCATATACAGAACAATCCAAAAACCGTAAAACCAAATGATATGAAATAGAGTTAAAAGTATTTATTACGTGAATATTTTCAAATTATTGTCCTCAAGTGTATATGAGGAGTTATAGGTTTCATTTGCGGGCGATAGACGACAATTTTCAATTTTCTTACGCGTGCGTCCCATTTGAATATTTTAATTTGGGGGGCGGCGCGACTATTTCAATTTATTTTATGAGTCCCGAGTACAGAAGGGTTCGCATAACGCTTTAGCTGCTCAGATTAGTAAATATTTGATAGCTTTATTGCTTCACGTGACATATTAATGTGTTTCTTTAAATGAACTGCAATTGTAGTCAACCCTTTCCTTTGCTTTTTTGTATACAATTTCGCCGTAAATTTGTACATATATTTTTATAAATCTTAAATTATTCTTCAATAAAGACACATCATGTAATAAAGGTTTTTATCGATGTTTTTATGTAATTTGGTAAAAACTATTACATTACTTCACAACTAAACCATAATAACATTGCAGTGTAGTTAACTTCAACTTTTGTTACATAAAATAATATTTATAATGTATTCATTTTGTATTTTTAAATTGTATTTGCTTATGTACTTATTTATAGATTTATTACTTCATCAGAGTATTCCAAGTGAAAATACTGATATACTTACGGAAGTAAAAGTATTTTTTAAATTAATATATAAATGATTATGCGAAGTATCTATTACATAAATATAATCATGCATTTGTACTATAAAGATAGGTAAAAGGGTATCGAAGTGACGTGGCGCGGCACCGATGCAGCAAGGGGCCGCTCGGTCCGTGTTTAACCTCACACAGCTATGTTTCATCTAATAGAATTGCGAGCTCGTTATCTGCTCAGATTAAAATATTCAGTATTTGAGTGATTTCACGAGCGAGTGAGCGGCAAAGGGTTGACTAGTCGTTTCACCCGCTTTGAACGCTTGTGGGGAGAGCAATGCTCGAAGTTAGGTGATATTCTACCTATTTTACATATGAGGAAACGTCGTGAATTATCTGACGAAGTTATAGGCATAGCAAAATTTTGTTAGTATAGACCAGAGATTCCTAAACTTTAAAGATAACGGAACACCAAACATATACTTTTTATTTTATGGATCCCCATATCAAATGATTACATATCAAGTTTAAAATTTATATAAGAACATTTTATAAAGAAATGTGTAACATAATTGAAACATATTATTCTTCACTTAAAGTGAGAAATGAAATTGCTTTATTGTTTTATGAGTAATTGTTTGTTTGGTATTATGTCCGACAATTGTATGCGTATATCTGGGGTAGCAGCATCCAATGTTGACCTGTATTTGTTTTTTGTATAAACGTAGGCTGAAAAGCCTGTTTCACAACGGTACGTTGTGACGAATGGGAGCAATGTTAAGATAGTGAATAAATAAATTTGGCGAAACCCTGATGACTATTCTACGGAACCATTAGGTTCCGCTTAACCCAGTGTGTGAATCCCTGGTATAGACAATTATTTTCGATTAAATCGTACGGCGCGGTGCAACGTTCTGTCACTAGGATTCGTTAACTCAGCAATTATTGTTGGTAAAATGCTCTGAAATATTAAATAACTATAATAGTATCAAGTAGCGATGAAGCCGCAACAATCGTACAAATAAAATGAATTGTCGAAATATCACTGGCTTTTTCCGGCGACTGCTTCAATGAATAATTCCATTTATATAATGGCGTCGACCGCATCAAATTCATCGTTGTGAGTATTGCATATTTTAATAGCACCGAAAACATTGTCCGAGGATATTTTACAGATAATTTAATTCGTTCCTTTTGCACTGTTGGCTTAAACAAAAATATCTGAATAATTCTCCACTTTTAAATACATCGTAGCTATAGTATCGGCATATTCTCTTATTGATGAATACTATACCTTATCTATAGATACTAATATTATAAAGAGGTAAAGTTTGTGAGTTTGTGCCGTTGCAGAGGGTAATCTCAGGATCTACTGGTCCGATTTGAAAAATTATTTCAGTGTTATATAGCTCATTTATCAAGGAAGGGTTATAGATATATCATCACGCTAAGACCAATAGGAGCGGAGCACTAATGGAGAATGTTTCAAATTTTTTTTTTCCTCTTGCTAGCCTCCGCTGCGTGTTAGAGTTAGCCCAAAGTAACTATTCCACGCGAACAAAGTCGCGAGCATCGGCTAGTCTGTAAATAAGTGAATAATAGCAATAATTTACTTAATACTCTTCAAATTAAAATTCTTGAATGATACAATCATATTCAAAATTGTCATTCTTTATCTATAGATTCTCGACAAAGTTCTATGATTTTCTTGAATACTTATTTGAGCCATATTTTTTTTAATATTATTTATTTAAACCTTCCGTGATGGTGCGAAATTAGACGTAGTAATAGTAAATCAATTCCAGGCGGAAGTGCAAAGTAGCGTCCACAATAATATTTAATGGTGGATTTCCGCAAGTGGTAGGTGATTTCGCAGGTGGTAGAGCCACGTTGAAGCTATTACTGGTTTCAGCATGAATGGGTCGGCTCTCCCGGGGTGGTCCCCCCCTCTCCTAGAAAACCGAGTGAAGTAATAGTGCTTGCATTGTTGCGTTTCGTTCGGTCAGGGGGGGGGCCGGGGGCCCCCCCCCCCTCCCTTTCCCCTTTCCCCTTCCCCTTCCCTTCCCCCCCCTAACCAAAATCTGGCAACGCACTTGTGATTCCCCTGGTGTTGCAAGTGTCTATGGACGGTGGTGATCACTTACATCAGGTGACCCACCTGTTCGTTTGCCTCCTATGATATAAAAAAAAAAAAAAAAAAAAAAAAACATATAAATAAATAAGATTATCTACCCAAATGCTTAGATTGCTGAATGCTTATATTGGTGATTGATGGTACCATCATTACTTTGGATTTATGTAAAACTTTAAAACACTCCAGTATCATAAATTTTCATGTAATACATTTCTGGGAAACTCATTTTATTAAATTTAACAGTTACTACAGAATTTGTCATTGTTGATATGAATACAATGCGAATGATTTCAAAACAGTTATTGTAATCTGATATATCGGTATGGTAGTGTATACAACAGATGATTTTATTAGTGAAATTACTTATTCACCTGCTATTGCCATTTATTATAGAGAATACAATGAGTTCTGCAGTGGAGCGCGCCGATTGACTGCTCCCACCATTATTTGTCGACGGCACGTCAAACCCAATTCTATTATTCAAGCGACTTTACAATCAATGTTATAATGATTTACAGTGATGAAATTAATCTAGAAATTTGTCAATAAATATCAGGACAATTTCACACGGCCAATTGATTTCAAATTAAGCACCATTTGTATTATAGTAACCAATATGTGACATGCATACATAATATATGAATACTTAACGTCCATATAAAAGTGACCATTATGCTCTTTGGGCAAATGTAGGTCATTGCATTACATATGCAATCAAACTAGTGGACTCTCAGAGCAGTAATAACTACCATTGTGTCACAAGGTTTGTCAATTTAACATAATAATCAGTCTAAATGGATTTATCAACGAACAAAGATCAGCACAATGGACCGTCACTATGTACCCGATAACAACATTTCTTCAATACTGATGTAATTGATAAAAGGTTACTCCAAAAGTCATCGTTAAATTGTATTTTATTTATTTATTACTAGCTGTTGCCTGTACAATTCGTTATAAGGTCAGCTATCTAACAGTAAAAGTCCTGTGAAAATCGGTCCAGCTGTTTCGGAGATTAAGCCAACAGACAAAAAATTTAAAAATTAAATTTTCGCTATCGGTTACTTTCATATGATATACAGACACTTCAATATTATTATATGAATATATAAAAAAAATGAATCGATTTTTTATTTTGTACATTTATTAACTAAGTAGGAATACTGATAAAAGAAGTCGCCATGATTGAGTGGTTTGATCGATGGTATATTAGTTGGATGTCCACAGGTTCTAACCCTGGCATGAACTAATGAATTTTTCGGAATTTAGGTATGATTACTAATTTAAATTGGTAACACTATCGGCTATTGATGAAGAAAAACACCGTGAGGAAACTGGAAAAGGAGAAACGTTCTATTAGTACCGCGTTCGCGAGAAAAGTATAGAACTGTGAAGTTTCTCAGAGTTTGAAATCGCATGTACATCGTGGGCTGGTACAATGATTATGCTCATACCTTCCTTCGACAAGAGGCCCATGGCCTTGCAGTGGATCTTTTACAGACTAATGTAATCAGGTATACTGGTAATAAAATACATATTCTTGTTCTATTCCATTACAGTTAATGAGGGTTTTAATTGAAGTTCGATTATTAATCGAAAATTAGTTGTCTCCAAACTGTTGTCATCAGGAAACCACGCTTTATTAAAGAATAATAAAATACTAAAAGTAAATCGAACTGTGGCAATGCCATTTCTGCTGCACAATTTCCCCCGACAAACATTAAAGTAAACCGTGTTTGATTTCAACATTGATTGATTAAAGTAGGTTTTGAAAATAAAAATCAACTTCAAGATCACGTCGCATCGTTTTCGATGTTTTAGCTCAGATGGGTAACTTTTTACAATTTCGGTAGTGACCGTTTTACTTGGTCCATATAATTCGGGTACGTGACCATCGATGTTTTTTTAATCATATTTATAGTTGTGCGGCGACGCAACGAGTCGCGACGTGATAATATTTGTAACGAACAGGTTCGAGATTCTTGAATTTGAACTCATTTACAATCACATGTTGAAACATATTTGTACTTGGAAATACTTTGTAACATTCATTAATATTCGATATTCGAAAAATATGGCAAGCGCTTTTTTGTTTGAGTTTAAGCAGTGAATTATATATATTCGTATTACAGCAAATTTTACCTAATGAAATATATTTTCGTTAAAAGTGGATTTTCTAAATACATTGTAATATGTAAGATGAAAATAGTAAAGCTTTAATTATACAATTAGGTTTTATTAAAATTATTTCAGAATAGTAAATTTATCAGATCGTCCCATTCTTAATAGTTTTCATTTTAATACCAATTACAGGTTAACAATTTTGATTGTAGTTCGTAATTAACTCGGAAGCTACGTCCGAATATTTGTAATAAGAAACTTACTATGATCCTGAATAATCACAGGAGGAAAACATCGTGGTAAAAGTACTGCAAGATGATAGGATATTTTTTAATGCAAGGTACTATTCTAAAGCCAAGTAACTATTAGTGTATTTTGACAACTGCTTTTAGAGGTGGTAGAGCCACGCCGAAGCTATTACTGGTTTCAGCATGAATGGGTCGGTTCGCCCGGGGTAGTACCACCCTCTCACAGAACACCGACGTGAAGTAGCAGTGCTGCATTGTTGCGTTTCGTTCGGTCATTGAGAGCGCCGGATAACCCACCTCCCCTCCTTCTCCCCCTTTCCCCACTCCCCCTCCCCGAAATAAAGGGTGGCAACGCACTTGCGACTCATTTGGGGTTGCAAGTGTCTATGGACGGTGGTGATCACTTAACATCAGTTGACCCACCTGTTCGTTTGCCTCCTATTATATAAAAATAATAATAATCTATATTAAATTATAGCCTAGTTAATTTTTTTTAACCCATCATGAACATATGAAAGGATAGTACTCACACATTTTATAAAAATATTTTTTTAAGACTTGTTGTATTTAGTTTTATCGGTCTTTTTTTATCTCATTAATATCTCTCCGTATCCTGATAGACTGAAAGAAGTTAAACTTAAATCTTTGTACAATAGAAGAATTATGCTGAACATGACTTTTTTATATAAACTTTTCAATAACCACATTGATAATTCAGAGCTTTTGAATCGATTTAACATTATTGTGCCTTCCAGGCTACCTAGATTTCCTGTCTCTTTATTTGGTCACAAAAGCTACAGAACCAATTTAGGACATTTCTCCATTGTTCCCAGATTGTCTCGACAATATAATGACCTTGTTAAAAAAGATTACAGTATAGACTTATTTAGTAATTCCCTATTTAATTTCAAATCAAAAATTAGTTTTTTATTTAATTAATCCCTGCAGGATTTTTTTTCCTTAATTTTTAAGTTATTCATTATCGAATTGTATTATTTTATTTTCTTCTTCATTTTTTTATAATTCTTTCTTCTACTTTTATTGTTTTCCACATCGCATCTTATGATGGTTAATGCTGTAGTCAACTATAATTAGTGACATAAATAATTTTAAGTTTTTTCCATGTATGTTTTTACCTTATTATTTTTATGTTACTGTTGTTGATTCTTATGATAAATAAATAAAAAATAAATAAATATTATTTTCGCAATTACTCCATTATGGTATATAGTTTACCTACTCTTTTCTGGATTACTTGTAATATAAATTTGACACAACTACACATTTTCCTGCTTGAAATGTATCTACATCTCTGTAGTTTTAATTGAGTGTCGTAAACACTAAACCATATTACATATTTACACAAGTACCACATCTACGCGTATATATAAAATTGAAATGTTTGTTGTTTGTTCGAGGTAATATTCAAAACGGCTACAAACAAATGAAGATATTTTTAGAATATTATCATTTATCATACGTTCTTAATTGAGGCTAAACAATAATTATAAAATGTAATAGAGATAACTTAAAGTCACTAAAATATCGGAGAACTCGATAATAATGACAACATGACGATTAAAAAAAAGAATTACCACCCACAATCAATCCCGGCAAAATATGTAGGTACTCGTAGTTTCCATGGAACATCAAAACCGTTTTCATGTGAACAAAGTCGCAAACACCATCTAATTTAGTGATAAATATATTAATTTACTACGTGACTCTTATGTAAATAACAAGTTTCTTATTGTCCTAGTACTTTAACTTATTTAGTTATTTATAAGTGGAAGTTCGAAGATAATTTCTTTTCCACTCCACGCTCTTAAAATCCATTGAATGGGATTATAACCTCAGTCGATAATGATCTTTAAAATGTATACATATAATAAGAACCGCGGGGGATATTCACGCGTTACTAATTGATTAAACTACGCTACCGGGCATCGCGAGATTTATCATTAACATTATTAAATCATTTTCATAACACTATGGACTCTGTTAATACAAATTTAAGGGTTATTTCTACGTAACATATATCTACACTACAACAACACCTTTAGTTGTCTTATATAATTAGTGCTTACATTTCAAGGACACCCCGTAGAATTAATTATTACTCGATATTGAGAGTACTTATTACTACTTTCATAACAGTTGATTGTATATTTGTAGGAAATTTATGAAGGTGGTAGAGACATGCTGTAGCTATTACTAGTTTCAGCGTGAATGAGTCGGCTCGCCCGCGGTAGTACCACCCGACCCACAGAACACCGACTTGAAGTAACAGTGCTTGCATTGTTACGTTTCGTTCGGTCACTGAGAGCGCCGAAGTCCCATCTCCTTTTCCCCCTTTCCCATCCCCTTTCTTCTTTCCCTACTCCTCCCCCATACACAGGCTGGTAACGCACTTGCGACTCTCCTGGTGTTGCTAGTGTCTATGGACGGTGGTGATGATCAATTAACATCAGGTGACCCACCTGTCAGTTTGGCTCCTTTTGACATAAAAAAAAATCTATTATCTCTTATAAAGAATAAATATTTTTAACCGACTTCAAAAAAAGGAGGAGGTTATCAATTCGACTGTATTTTTTTTTTTTTTATGTTTGTTACCTCATAACTTTGGACTGGGTGAACCGATTTTGATTATTCTTTTTTTATTTGAAAGCTGGTACTTCCCGTGTGGTCCCATTTTAATTTGGTCCAGTTCCGACAACGGCATCCAGTGCAAAACCGTATAAGTTTTAAATTTGCATTAATTATGTAAACGACAAATAGACGAATAACTCAATATCACGCTAACTGATTTCGATGATTCATTTTTTATTGGAAAGGATGTACTTCAAGGATAGTTTGATGAGAATTTGGTTAGGTTCTGATCATGGGATCCGTGACAAAGTAAGAAAACTTTCAAGAAACGAGCCTACTCCTTTCTTAAGGGCCGGCAACGCATCTGTGTTTCCTCTCGTGTCGCAGGTGTCCATGGGCGGCCGTGATCACTTACCATCAGGTGACCCGTATGTTCGATTGCCACCAATATTATAAAAAAAAACTCTTTAATTCTTAGGAGCCTATTGTGCTTATGTTCGTTGCTGTGTTGCAACATGACGCAAGCATTGTAATTACATTACTTAAGGTGTATTATGTGTGAAGCGATGGTAGCCGAGTTGGTGGTAGAAACTATCGCGGATTATTGATAAGGTTGCGTTCGTACCAAACGTTACTTATTGTACAACCAATTGAAACCATATCGCATACCATACCGATAGATACCATACCGCAAAAATGCGCATATTTTAATATTCTTAAGGCGGAATGGAGTTCGCGGGCACTGCTAGTAAAATATATTTATGTACACTAAAAATGGAAAAATAAAGTAAATTTTCGAAAAAAAGTATTAACCGACTTCAATATCAATCAAAAACCCATAAGGCACTAAAAAGCGGAAAATAAATAGTTTATCAAATTAACCAAATTAAATAAAACATATGAATATGTGTGCTACCTAGAGATCTTTAGTATTGAAATTTTTGATTCATTTAGATTAATCTGTTTGTTTATTCGTTATGGAAAAGCTTTAGTATTGTTATTTTTTTTTTCTTTAAAATTGGATACAGTTAATTTCTTTTCATAGGCAAGTTGAATCCATTGTTTCTGAGTCTCTATTTGTCATACTGCTGGATCCTTACGTCTGTCTACTAATTTACAATGTTCGCATGCTCTTTGGCAAAAGAACTTCAACAATATTTAATGTTGAAAATATGTAAAATATATTATGCTCAAAGTTCAACCTGGATGAGCACTAAATCTAATTAAAAGGCTATTAAAATGTGTTATAGAAATCCATGACATCTAAATTTAACAATAGTAGAGATGGGAATTATTATGACTGCTAGTTGATTTTTACCATATTTTTGCAATAGATACTCAAAAGCTAGATATATCATATCCTTACCGCACTGTGAAGCTGTCTCCGTGACAGTACGTTTTCTTTTTCCTTAGACATCAGATCTCCCTACAACGGCTGGTAAAAGATTGTGGACATTACATTGTGGTTACTGTCACGCATGGTTTCGTCGCTTTGTGGAGTTTCAACAAAGAAATATCGATATATCTTATATAAAAACTCGCCGTCGTTAAAGTGAATATAAGTTAATATAGTCCAAATAGCGCTCTGACAGAACTCTACGCATTCTACCTGTCAACGAATGTTCTTTTCATTTCGCATATTACCCAGACAAACGAACAAATAGACGGACAGATAAATAATTTAATGCCGGTTTGAGTTATTTAGTAACGTGCATATAAACATATGTGCATAATAAAGAAATTGAATTATTTAGAAAGTACAAACACGCTTCAATTATGTAGTCATAGGAAATAAAAACGCATTGTTGATTTTACGATCAACTTAAAAGACGAAAACATCAATTCAAATAGAACCATGTTTTTATTATCGACTAACATTTCCTACAGGACAACGCAGGAGGAATTTTGAAATTAAAACAAAATGTATGCGCAGTGACTGTGTCAAACAGAAGCACGTAACGCGATGAGGGATGCTTTGATCGTCGGATCGAAGTCAGTCAATAACATCGTTACAGTGAAGCTAAACGTCGGACTGTCTCGCGTCACCACGCACCGTCCTTTTTACCAAACACTATAAACAGTTTTGATACTTTTCAAGCCTTCGTAAAAATTATCACATAATAAAAACAACAAATAAAGTTAATATCTGCACAGTGTGTGATTTGAATCAATCTTTTAACCTTTTTATACATTTAACTATTCCTGATTAATATGTATGAAGTTGAATGTTCAATACATTTTTTGTTGAACATTTTATGGCAAGACAGTGAACAACTATTTTTATTTATTGTTGCGTGTCAACGTGATGGTACTACTCCTAATCTATACATATAATAAGAATGTAAATCTAACGTATCTGTTCTTTTTAGATTTAAATAAAAAAAATGTTTCATGTGTCTTGGAATAAGTAATAAAATACATTTAAATCATTTTTTTTTAATGTCTGTCTGTCTACCTGCATTTTTGTATGAACACGCATCACTGCTAAAGTACTGTGTTCACGATAAAACCTAGAAAATCATAAAGTATATCCCTGAGTAACATTTAGTCTTGGTTTCATTAAAATCGGTTAATTCTATCAAAAGTTATTGTAATGTCAATGATGACGCGACTTAAGTACGAGAGAAAAATAGATAGGTAAATGGACTTCAAGATAATTTTATTAGTCACTGTTTTTTTTACATTAGGTTCCACGCGAACGAAGTCACGGGTACAGTTAGTGTTAAGTATAGCACAATCCAAAAATAACGGCGACCACCGAGAATCCACTAGACATTCTTCCAACAAACCCCAGTTGGTTATTTAATTTATATCATAGGCGAATTTATTAGTCTCGTGGTTAGCGAAACTATCGAACTTGTATTGATACCTATTACAAACTTAAGTATTAATTTATTTCCTTTATTCATTACTCCAAATAAGCATATTAAAAACGTACCTTTTAAATAATAAAGTATAGATTTTTATAATAAATGCGGCTTTATTTTGTACAAAACCCTTGTAGAAACTAGATTCAGAAACTGTGGTTTTGTATGAAAATGGGTGAAAAATAGACTTGATTCACATAAATTCGACTTAATCGTGTATTTTGAAAAACTAGTACGTTGTAAATATGAGGATGACCCGTACTAAAAGTATAAAAATATATCGAACTAAATAACGTGTATCAAAACCATTCAAACCGTGTATATTTAATGGTAGTTGAAGAAAAGTTATTATTTTCTGAACTATGGTCATTAAAATTTTTGATTAACTACGTTTGATCCGTGTCGATAAGATGACGTTGCAAGTCCTTCTTACATTATCCTTCTTCTCCGAGCCGTAACTAAACGTTTTGTATATTTTTTATTAGCACGGTATAGATATTAAAACATTATCTATCATAATATATGGAATGCAGAGGTCCTTTTATAGTCTGACTGTTATAATAAGATTTTAAATTAATTGCCTCAAGCAAAATTAAAAATAATACTTCCACTCTAAACATATACTTTGCCAGGTTATGAATTGGTAGAGAAATGAAATATATAATTTGTAAAAATTTACAATTTAGTTAGAGCCTCTATATACAATAGGTATATTTTGAATTACAAAATAAAATACGAATCCTTACGATAGGTTTAAGTAATAGTCTTTAATTTTCGATTGAAGAAGGTGTTACTTTGCGGAATTCTATCATTAAATATTATAGTGGACAATACTTTGTACTTCCGCCTGGAATAAATTGACCGCTACCACGTCTTACGGCAAACAAAAAACGTTTTCTTCTATTTGTCCTAGGTGTATCTGAAGAAGTTACATCTGAAAGTAGTAATAGAGAAAGAGCGAAATGTTAGTAACTAAAACAATAAGAATATTAAAAACGCGTTCTTTGGTTGACGGTTGACATCGTTGATATGTATCTGCAAATATACAAAAAATATAATTAATTAAAATATGCTACAGATTAACATCTTATACGATTATCTTCAAATCGATGTTGACTTTTTCAGGTACACCTCGGACAAATAAAAGCAATTATAAAGCACTATAATATGTAAGCCAACTTTTAAATGTCTCTTCTAGTGCGAAAATTGTTTTCACAGGATTTTTTTAGCAAATTGCAATACACTCTGATAAACTAAAATTCAAAATATTATGACTGCGGAAAGAACAATTTTGGAAACTGATTTCAATATCGCGTTTTTGATATTAACATAAACCTGACGTAAATCATACATACGTGTATATGTTGTGTCTGTATTTTGTTCCATATAAGTATAGGGCATAAGAAACGTACGCGCGTTTAGTGTAAATACTACAATGAGAGTCCCACCTCAACCGCACAAGCCGATATAGAAACTAACCATTCATCATCCATTATTCACGGCCTAAATTGCACAACTTTAGAGCGCCATTTCTAAATGACATCTAAATCTGTTAGTGTATTAACATTGTGAATAAAATTCATACAATCAATCTACATAAATGTCCGTGAGCGTCCGTCCATTAGTCAGCTGGAGCACAAAGGGCACACGCTCGTCTCGTAAATCAGACGCATGTACTAGTATTGAGACTTGCCCAAATCATTGGCGATATGTGCACAGCCGCGCTCGCTCGCTCGCTCGTACTGCCGCTAGCCAATACATTTCTCCCATTAACGACCCCTTTATGAGCAACATTTGTCATTAGACGGGGTCACGTCATTCCTAAGTGAAATCTCAAGTTTCTATTATTGTATCTAAGCAATGGGAAACCTAGACCACGCTCCTACAATACAATATAATTCATTGAAAAATAGTAAACCAAAGAGGGTTCTGATGAATAATTATTACAATAGCACTCTGCAATTTCAAAGTCGAAATGAGCAAAGAATAACTTATGGTACCAGAGTTTGATTGAACATTTATGATAAACAAGGCTTTTTTATATAGTGGATTGAAAGAGTAAGAAGAATATTTGCAACATATTTCATCAAGTCACATCAAGAAATTAATTATTGGGTACCTTTATATAGGTCTTTCTATTTTAAACCTTAGGTATCTGTCAGTAATGTATAATCTCCTTTTCATCACCGCGCGTTAGTCTTCGGAGTCACAGTTACGGTAAATCCTATCTAGGCTTGAACTAAACAGTTTGTAACGTCTTACCTTTGCCGTATCGTGGAGCTGTGGCACAATCTCCGGGTCTATGTGTATCCTCCTTCCTATAACATGGGGTCCTTCAAGGGTGACGTAAACAGACATTAGCGCATGCCGGCATGACAGTGGCGACCGATGACGGACGGCTTGTCTCTCGGTGGTCGTTGTTGTTTTTGGGTAGTACTACCTTTATCATCAGGCATAGTATAGTCACTTTGCCGTACCTACTACAGTAGAAAAAATTGAAATTATGAGCTATTGTTATGTTGTAAATACTAATATAGGAAGCATTATCTATCTATCTATCTATTCTATACATATAATAAAAATGAAGTGTCTGTATATAATATCAAAGTAACACTTTTTTACTGATTGGGTGTGAAAGTATACATGCAACTGATAACAAAAATGCAATTTTTAAAATTTTTGTCGGTCTGTCTGTCTGTTTGTTCCGGGTAATCTCCGAAACGGCTGGACCGATTTCCACAGGACTTTCACTGGCAGATAGCTGACCTTATAAAAAGTAAATCCAGCAATGTTAGTTTATACTAGCTATTAACCGTGGCTTCGTCTGCAGTGCTATCTCCAAAACGGTTAAACCGATTTCCACGAGACATTTACTGGCAGATAGCTGACTTTATAAAAAGTAATTTAAGCAATTTTAATTTATACTAGCTGTTAACCGTGGCTTCGCCCGTAACGCTATCTCCAAAACGGTTGGATTGATCTTCACAAAACTTTTACTGGCAGATAGCTGACTTTATAAAAAGTAATTCAAGCAATTTCAATTTATACTAGCTGTTAACTGGGTCTTCGCCTGCAGTACTATCTCCAAAATGGTTCTACCGATCTTCACGAGATTTTCACTGGCAGATAGTTGACCTTATAAAAAGTAATTCAAGCAATTTTAGTTTATACTATCTGTTAACCGTGGCTTCGCCCGTTGTGCTATCACCAAAACGGTTAGACCTATTTTCACAGGACTTTCACTGGTAGATAGCAAACCTTATAAAAAGTAATTAAGGTTATTCTATTTTAGACTAGCTGTTACCCGCGAATTTGTCTGCATGAAATTTAGCAAGATTTCAACTCATTATTTATTTTTAATAAGAGAAATAATTATCAGCTTATTGTTTACAATTCGACATTATAATTATTAATAACTTTAATGTTATATTGGTCTTCCTAATAAGATCTTAGATTATAAACGTATTACGTAAAGCGTTCCATAATACAATTTCTTGCGGAACAGAAAAGCGATTATTTTTTGTATAGTCACAAAATCTTAATTTTAATAATGGTAATGTATATTAAATGTAATGTAAATGTAAATCTCTATAATAATATTTTAAGTTATTTTTTCATTAGTTCCTTATACAGTGTAAATGAGCACTGACGTAGTTATATGGTGGGTTAAGGTTCCAAATATGTTGCTGATGACAAATCTCATTTGGCACGCTGTTAGTATTTATATATCTAACTAGCGGGCCCGGCAGACGTTGTCCCGCCCTGATTATAAAAAAAAACCTGGACAAATTATATACCAAAACTTTCCTCGTGCATCACTTTATCCGCTGGTGAAACCCGCATAAACATCCGTTCAATAGTTTTTGAGTTTATCGCGAACAGACAGACAGACGCGGTAGGTGACTTTGTTTTGTACTATGTAATGATGTGCACGTTACATGTTACTTTTAGTGGCGTGTGCGTCGTACTTACAATTGTCTTTAAAGAGCATTTCTATAATTGTACATAGTCTCACAATTTTGTAATTCTTTAATACGATTTAAAAAAACGCGTGCGGAGCTGCGGGTACAGCTAGTTATAAAATAAGAATGCCATTCTTTAGAACAAACTATGAAGATTTTTCACATATTATATATTACTATATTATATATTATTTTTCACATATTAACCAATGACAACATTAATAATAATCACATATTGTTGAGAACAAATCAATGATTACTAAACTGTGCTTTAAACACCAAAAGGGCTATTGAGATATTAAATATTAGTCGCATATGCGTGTTCGGAGAACGTGAAAGAGCGCGTGACCTGACGGAGCGCACCGCGCCGGGGGGCACAGCGGGCGGCGCTACCGGGGTCTGCCGAGCCGCACCGTCCGCGCCTGTGTCATAGTCGCGCCAACTAATTGTTATGGTCGACCCCTGCACCGTAACTGACATCTTACAACACCATGAAAAATGCTACATATCTGTCTTTAGTGCTAATATGAATAATTGATTTTCTAAAAAAAGTATCTAGTGTTCTTTTTTTCTCGAACTGACTACGCTATTGAACTAGCAAGGTCTTTACAGCTTCACCGGACTACAAAAATATGTCGCTTTTGCTGTCGCTCGGCTTAGAGCTAGTGTTAGATAGATTTTCGAAGCGCCCGATTTAATCTGAGCTACTTTTGTTTTTGCATCTAGTGATATAAATAAAAACATAATTAATCAATGCAATACTACATCACACTAAAATAGTATTTTTACAACTTAAATTATATTACCTCCAAGAAAATATTTAAAAAATACACATCGTTTATTTCCCTTAACATCCTGTCCATAAAACATAATAGATATAGTAAAGTATCGAGTTACATCAAAACCGCTTTAAAGAGAGCTTATCTCGTTATCTGTTAAATATTGTCGCCACATCTCGAGCGGCGAACACGCAGCCTTAAGAGGTGACGAAGCCATCTTTGAAACTCAAGGTATTAAAATAACGATGGGAATAAAATAAAAGAGTACTTATTTATGCGTAATAATGTTTTTGGGTGAATAAAAATGAGGGGATCCGTACAAATATCTAAATAAAAGAGTGGGACATCATAAAGCGAACGGGCTAGGCGGCGCGGCGCGGCCCAGCATGCCGTTAGATGCCGCAAGGAGATTGTGGCGGGTCTGGTACGCCGGACCTGGCTATCATTTATATCATTTCATTGCGGTTGTTTACATTTCATTCATAAGTCCGATTGTGCTATCGTAAAACCTAACTTTATATTGAGTATTATCATTTAGTTCGAAATCTGTTTACCTTTATTCGTTTTAAATCCTTACCTCAGACTCAGGTTTGTATCGTTAAAGGCCATCGTAACAACGGTAATTTGTGTAAAGTTATTTAACACTTTGTACACTGTTCGACTATACCTATAAGCGACTTACTTATTTGTTAAACAAGTAAATTTTCATATTTAAGACCTTTCAGCTTACCAAAGTTTAATGAGTCAGGTCAAACATTAAAATATGAATATACACAAAGTGTAATACTGTGAACAGCGCTCGTATTCATTATTTTTTATTTTAATAAGCCCTTGGCGTGTATGTGTCGCCGAAGCTCGCACGTTGCTCCTTATTTATTGACCTATTAGAGATAACATTAAGATCAAGATGCACGGCCAAGGACCTTTGTTATAAAAATGTCTGCTTCATTATTCTTAAAAAAATATTGTGGACATAATATGGAATTGACATCTAACACATTTATTTACTTGTAAATAAAAATGATATTTATTACTTTTATTCAATTTTATTTTTATTTACTATCCAACAAATTGTGAAGTGGTATCTAATTTTGTTTGTGAATAGTAATATTTTAACAGTTAAAATTTTATTAATTTCAATATTGAATTACGGCAATTAATAAATATGGTCACAATAAAAAACGATTTGCAATTTATTATAATTCGTATATTATGATGTCTTATCCATACAAATACAGTCGTAGTCAAACATATGGCGGTATCCTCTCGTTATAATTTTTCCAAGATTTTTTAATCCAAGTAATTTAAATCAATACTCATTATAGCCTTTCAAAGGACCGTCATCACGAAGTTTAACACAGGAACAAAGAACATGTTTTATTATCTGATATTAAAAGTATTTTAAAATTTAACAACGTCTTTGAGTTGATAAATAAGAAATGTCGACAAGGTTCTGTAACTAAAATCTTTTATCATATTACTTATACCTTGTTCATATAACTTAACGATAAAGATCAACACTTCGCATTTTGAAACGAAAAAGGTTGCATATATAATCAGATGATCTATACAAGGCATAGAGAGTCGCGAATGATTTTTCTATTCTGAGAATTATCATTGAAATTCTACGTTTTGTATATGAACAATTCTTTTTATAGGCAATATCCGAAGGACATATTTTTTATTTAAATAATTAGCCACTATTTTATCAAATTCTTCAGTAATTCATGTTCTAAGTCGAATATTAGATATTTTGTAAATACAATAGTATCCTTAACAATAAAATCACAAAAGTGCTTAGAAGTGGACGAAAAATAAATGAAATTGTATAGTAAAAAGTATAAAAAGTAATATCGAAATTAATTACATAGAACATTTTATAATTAGATGGATCCTTCATGAAAAGGAAATGTATTTCATTTAATAACCCGTAAATATCCATTGATAGGAAACTCAATAGTTGGTATTATTATTGAAGACTAGCGGGCCCGGTGGACGTTGTCCCACGTTGATAATAAAAAAAACCTTGATAAATTAAATACCTAAACCTTCCTGAATCAACTCTATCTACTTGTGAAAACTGAATGAAAATCCGATCAGTAGTTTTTGAGTTTATCGCGAACGGACAGACAGATGTGGAAGAGGACTTTGTTTTATAAATATAATGATAATAACGGCCACCATCTTGTTAGTTCATTGAAATTATATCAAGAAACTTGTAATATCGATACTCACTTGACAATGGCAGTAATAGTCTACTAGAAGACTGGTTACCAAAATGGAATAGATGAAGAACTTGAAACACTATTAACTACTCGACAATGGCATTCATTGAAATTATATCAAGAAACTTGTAATATCGATACTCACTTGACAATGGCGGTAATAGTCTACTAGAAGACTGGTTGCCGAAAATGGAATAAAAGAAGAACTTGTAATACTATTAACTACTCGACAATGGCAGTAATAATCTAAAAGATTGGTTGCCAAAAATAAAGTTAAATAAAAAAATAATGATAATAACTTTGATATAAATCTCCTATTTATGCCTATAAATGTGTTAGTAAATTTCTGTTCCTAATTCTAAAATGAAAACAGGAAATGATGACTGACACCTTTTCACACTTCATTACATCCTATACGTGAACATTGTCGCCTTCTATTATTATTAGTAAAATCCTTACTAATATTATAAATGCGAATGTATGTTTGTTTGTTACGCTTTCACACCTTAACTACTCAACCGATTATCATCATTTTTATGTAGGAGGCAAACGAACAGGCTGGTCACCGATGTGAAGTGATCACCGCCGCCCATAGACACTAGCAACACCAGGGGAGTCGCAAATGGGTTAAAAGCCTGTGTTTGGGGGGAATGGGGATGGGAGGGGTAGAGGGGAGGGGAGGTGGTCCTCCGGCGCTCTCACTGACCGAGCGAAACGCAACAGTGCAAGCACTATTACTTCACGTCGGTTTTTTGTGAGAGGGTGGTACTACCACGGGCGAGCCGACCTATTCATACTGAAACCAGTAATAGCCTCAACGTTGCTCTATCATTTAAAAAAAATGTTTCACGCACGTTATCGAGGGTACAGAAAACGAATTAGGGTACCTCCTAAACGGGAAAAATGTACTGTTCAAGTAGAAATCCTATCGCCAAGCGCACTATGCCTGTCTTTCGGCAGCTGTACTTGAGAGTCAGTCCCTCTAACTTTAGCGTGATTACTATCTTTGACCTCATCATGTTTTAATAATCATGCGTGATTGTGGTCAAACGATAAAACCCATAAAGTATATTAGAAAAGCAGATGAAGTCTATAAAAAAATTTAACAACGTAAATAAAAGAAAGTTAAGAAATCTAATTTTCGTTTGCAAATTTTATATCAGCTGTAATAATAAAAATGTAAATACGTTATTATAAACAATTTCGATACATCTTTACACGTGATCGTAGTAATCAAAGCAGTCCGGTTTTTGCGATTTTTACGTCAATCGTGATTCTGCATCTATAGGTAGGTACCTGCTTACTGACGTATTCATCGTGGGCGGGCTTCAAACATTTACTTTATTAGAGATCTACGTTCCCTCTGATAATTAAGGCATTTATTTTAATAGTCATCTTTGAATGAATTGTTAATATAAAAATGTACGATTAAGTAAACCTGCCTAACGGGGTATTAGAATAAAAACAAGAGAATACAATTAATTTTTGAACAATTTACTTAAATTATTATAAATCATTGTTCTCAATAGAAACATCGTCAATTTTGTTATTTGATTGACAAATGCTTAGTTTATACTACCTACTTTTGGTATAGTAGACTAACAGTATGTTGCATTGTGACTCGCTGTATTCTTAGTACGAAACTCGCCGGCAGTTAGCGGTCCAGATCACTATCATTACATAGTATAAAACAAAGTCCCCTACCGCGTCTGTCTGTCTGTCTGTTCGCGATAAACTCAAAAACTACTGAACGGATTCGCATGTGGTTTTCACTAGTAGATAAAGTGATTCATAAGGAAGGTTTAGGTTTATAATTTGTCAAGGATTTTTTTTATTATCAGGGCGGGACAACGTCCGCCGAGATCGCTAGTAATAAATAAAATATCTTCCGATAATAAATGACATACCACTTACTACACGTTAAATCACAGCAAAAGTTTTATTGAATTAAAATATATAAGCAAAATATATAGGTACGCCATGTCTAATCTACATTTAATTCATGCTGTGATGTTTTCATTTTAAAATCAATTGTCTTATGTAAAGGTATATAACCAAGCCAAAATGTTGAATGATTTACTGTTACAATAAACAATACTTCTGGAATGGATAGAAGAGCTTCAAGCCAATATGTAGTTGAAGTCGGGCTTAAATATAATGTTTTTATAGACTGTAACAATAAATGTTTGAGCTTTTTCCTGAAAATAAAAAAGTTAGTCAGGTAATAAAAGTAGCGTAATAAATATCCCAGGAAGTTGTTTTAATTTCTTCTTTACACGGAGTAGATTAGGTACCAGGCGCGATTCACTAAACTTTCTTGTTTTTAATTTTCTTTTAAACATTCATTTCTTTGTTTTGCCTTTCTTTTCTCTGAATACGGAAGCTTTTGTACTTTCAAAACTTATATTTTTCATTAAAATGTAAGCTCATAATTTGAACATAATGTTTTTATATAAGTTTTATTATTCACTAGATTTGGCTCGTGGTTCGTTCGCATCAATATAACTTTCATATATCACTCAAGAACTTCATGTCTTTTTCTGTACCACCAACAACGTGTATACAAAATTTCATTATGGTCGCTTCAGTAGCTAAGGCGTGAAAGTGTCATAAAGATACAAACTCATATTCGCATGTAATATTAGTAAGGGTTTTTTTTTTTTATATTATAGGAGGCAAACGAACAGACGGGTCACCCGATGGTAAGTGATCACCGCCATCCATAGACACTAGCAACACCAGGGGAGTCAGAAGTGCGTTGCCGGCCTTTTATAGAAGTATACGCTCGTTTCTTGATGGTTTGCATTTCATAATTGTTTGGAAATACCGCCGCTGGGAGTCGATTCCACAAGGTTGAAGTACGAGGCAGAAACGACCTTGAAAACCTCACCGTGGAAGACCTCCACTCATCCAGGTGGTGTGGATGAAATTTTAGGATTTTGTAATATTCGTAATTATTACATATACGGTCATATGTGTATATAGAATAGTAAATCACTAAAAAATATTACTTTCTAGTGATCACCCTCTCACAGAAAACCGACGTGGAGTAACAGTATTTGCATTATTGCGTTTCGGTAGGTCAGTGAGAGCGGCGGAAGCTCACCTACCTCCCCCCTCGCCTACTCTTCCTTCCCTATTCCCCCCCTCCACCAGATACAGGCTGGCAATGCATTTACGACTCCCTTGTGTTGCTAGTGTCGATGGACGGTGGTGATCCCTTAACATTAGGTGACCCACCTGTACATTTGCCTCCTATGATATAAAAAAAAATTGTGAAATACAGTAACCTTATCAAGCAGTGTTCATTTTTAATTTCAACAAAATATTATTTACCTTCAACCATCCAAGACGAAAGCTCGAGAATTAATCCTTGATTAATATTTGATTTCACAAATAAATATCTCATTTATTAAAATCAAATTATATTTTCTGACTCGTCGTATTGTAATAATATCTGAGACCTGCTTCCTCGATCATGAGAAAATTACCGATCAGTCGACAATCAGAAGTTGTGAGAGCTGCGTCCGCGGCGCACTGCGGGCATTACGAGTGCGGGCCCTGTAGGCTAACCTTATCACAACAGTCGACCCATTGTGCAGGCATATTACATTCACAATATTCCATGCACTTCGACAAATACTTGACAGATACAGTAGAGCGATTAGAAAGCTTAGTACTGGCTAAAGGAAAATATGTTTCGTTCTTCTAATATGAGACAGGGTAATATTATCTGTATCCTCTTTCGGTATTAACTATATCGCAAATACGTTCATACTACAAAAACGTTCGTAACAAAATTGTATAATAATATTGTATTAACTGTGTAATTCAATAAAATATGTATTTACAATCACAGCAAGCCGAGTATTAGTGCATACTATATATAGTAGTAACATGGTAGTATATGCTATAAAACAATTCAAATAATATGTCTAAGAATTAATATCCCTGGGTGACCAAATTTTGTGATCTATTGTAAAGGCCAGACCACGAATATGACGATGTAATTTTTTTAACTATATGTCCTGATTATTTGTTCGGATTTCATTCTTGACCAAATTTTATGAAATTTTATACACCAGAAATACATATAAGGCATTGAGAAGATATCAAAATAAAAAAAAAGTTATCAATTTAAGGTATCAATTTAAAAAGGTAAAAAAAAATTACAAAAAAAGTAATATTTTGAAGCGATTTTTATGAAATTTTGTACACGAGAAATGTGTCATTGGAACATTGGTTTAGTATAAGAATTATAATTAAAAAAAGTATGTATCATTCAGAATTGATAGGCTATTTGTAATAAATAATCAATCATATTAAAAAATCCTGAACAACCTATCTTTAAGTGATTAAATTTTGTAATCGAACAGATATTGAATCAGAGCTTTTATAAATTTTCAAAAAAAAGTATTAACCGACTTCAATATCAATCAAAAACCCATAAGGTACTAAAAAGCGGAAAATAAATAGTTTATCAATTTAACCAAATTAAATAAAACATATGAATATGTGTGCTACCTAGAGATGTATTGGAAGTCGGTGCCAACCGAAATTTCAAATTTGTTCCAGGTAGAAATGTATTACAGAGACGCGAGAGTGGACTTAAACTTTGTACCTATGTAGATGATATGATTTTCGGTTCGCACCGACTTCCAATACATCTCTAGGTAGCACACATATTCATATGTTTTATTTAATTTGGTTAATTTGATAAACTATTTATTTTCCGCTTTTTAGTGCCTTATGGGTTTTTGATTGATATTGAAGTCGGTTAATACTTTTTTTTTTGAAAATTTACTTTATTTTTCCATTTTTAGTGTACATAAATATATTTTACTAGCAGTGCCCGCGAACTCCGTTCCGCCTTAAGTATATTAAAATATGCGCATTTTTGCGGTATGGTATCTATCGGTATGGTATGCGATATGGTTTCAATTGGTTGTACAATAAGTAACGTTTGGTACGAACGCAACCTTATCAATAATCCGCGATAGTTTCTACCACCAACTCGGCTACCATCGCTTCACACATAATACACCTTAAATAATGTAATTACAATGCTTGCGTCATGTTGCAACACAGCAACGAACATAAGCACAATAGGCTCCTAAGAATTGAAGAGTTTTTTTTATAATATTGGTGGCAAACGAACATACGGGTCATCTGATGGTAAGTGATCACGACCGCCCATGGACACCTGCGACACGAGAGGAAACACAGATGCGTTGCCGGCCCTTAAGAAAGGAGTAGGCTCGTTTCTTGAAAGTTTTCTTACTTTGTCACGGATCCCATGATCAGAACCTAACCAAATTCTCATCAAACTACCCTTGAAGTACATTCTCTCCAAGTTTGGTACGAACGCAACCTTATCAATAATCCGCGATAGTTTCTACCACCAACTCGGCTACCATCGCTTCACACATAATACACCTTAAGTAATGTAATTACAATGCTTCCGTCATGTTGCAACACAGCAACGAACATAAGCACAATAGGCCCCTAAGAATTGAAGAGTTTTTTTTATAATATTGGTGGCAAACGAACATACGGGTCATCTGATGGTAAGTGATCACGGCCGCCCATGGACACCTGCGACACGAGAGGAAACACAGATGCGTTGCCGGCCCTTAAGAAAGGAGTAGGCTCGTTTCTTGAAAGTTTTCTTACTTTGTCACGGATCCCATAATCAGAACCTAACCAAATTCTCATCAAACTACCCTTGAAGTACATCCTCTCCAATAAAAAATGAATCATCGAAATCGGTTAGCGTGATATTGAGTTATTCGTCTATTTGTCGTTTACACAATTAATGCAAATGTAAAACTTATACGGTTTTGCACTGGATGCCGTTGTCGGAACTGGACCAAATTGAAATGGGACCACACGGGAAGTACCAGCTTTCAAATAAAAAAAGAATAATTAAAATCGGTTCACCCAACCCAAAGTTATGAGGTAACAAACATAAAAAAAAAAAAAATACAGTCGAATTGATAACCTCCTCCTTTTTTTGAAGTCGGTTAAAAAACAATCAGTTCGAACAATATACAATATATGACCTCGCGAATCATTAAAAATCAAGTTTCAGGAATTCGGTATCTTAACCGTGCCGTTCCAATACATTCTTGATAATTTATATTTATATCCGCAAAAATTTTAAAAATCTGGATTTCGTAAAAAACCGGCATAATCTAAATACTAGAAACTGTGACAAACTGATCGTCCATGTTTCAGACTCCAGTAAACCAGTACATTTTTTAAGGTAATAAATAGTAAAATAGTGTTAGGTTTTACAACAAAGTCCCAAAGCATATCAACTACCGATTTACCGACCTGTAAGATTAAGCGCCATATCAAACAGATTTTGGTGTCAAAAGGCTATAATAGAGTTGATCTATATATGAACGTTGGTGATGTTTGGAACTGACTCCTCTCTGTGCATCCACTAAAAACGATTATCACCTGTAATGTATTTCAAATACACGTGTGTTAATAAAATAAAACCGATCGGGTTTTTTTGCCGGTTCTACTGGATGACTCGGTTGTTTTCCGAACCGGTGGTAGTTTTGACACTCATAAGCGCCTTCTTAGGGCTTAAAGTAAACAAAGTATTTTTGATTTTAATTTATTCATTTTATTATAGCTTAACTGAACATCACAGGAAATAATAAAAATGCCGAAAAAACACGAGTCCAGCTAATGGTATTATTTAACAATTAATAAACATATGAATGATATCATTACATAGTATAAAACATAGTCCCCTACCGCGTCTGTCTGTCAGTCTGTCTGTCTGTTCGCGATAAACTCAAAAATTACTGAATGGATCTTTATGCGGTTTTCACCAGTGGATAAAGTGATTCACGAATGATCGTTTTGGTATATAATTTGCCCAGGATTTTTTTATAATCAGGGTCCGCTAGTTATATTATAAAAATGATTCATCTCTATTTCTCTACAGCGGAGATTAGGATACATAAAAAATATATATAAAATATGGACGATTATTGTGTTGATTCTCGGGCTCCTTTGTGAGTATGTCATAAAATCTGATCCTGGAATAGTTTGCGAGTGCAATTAAGCTGTAAAACTTTGTGGATTGTACTGTCTTAATGAAATATTCCACTTTGATTATTAATGTTGAACGTTTATTACACTGCAATATAATGAAGATAAAATAAATTTGCTGTTTGGTCTTCATTTATAATATTTACTACGGCTTTAAATTACGTTATCGTATAATACGGCCTTTGTATTCTTATTTTCGGAGTATCTATATCTATTAATAAATCTGTAGTTTTGTTTGTACTCAAGTTTTTTTTTTCATAAACTTTGTAATAGACATAAGTATCTGTACATGAAAATGACATCACAAATTTGTTGTTTGTCTATCTGTTTGATTGTTTGTCCGAATTTACTCATGACTAATTTCTACATGTGATTAATACGTAGTAGTATTAATATGTCATTGAGAAGTTATAGACTATAAAATGATTTAGAATCTGTATAAAATTAATGACCATATTACATTTTTTATTTAATTCTAAACCATTTTGAATGTAAGCGGTTTTAATTAAATTTTGATTACGGGAAGTTTATGTCATTCCGAATTTGATGGGCTATAAAAATTATCAATAATATTTTTAGATTTTGTAAAAAGATATATAGATATATAAATATATGCTGTATAAATGTAATGTATGTTTTTTTTTACATTCGAGCACTGATTTAGTATAAAAATTATCAATATTACTTTCAGAAATAGTAAAAAAAGATTTTAAAGAAGTAAAAATAGTCAATAATGTTAAAAAAAACCGTAAACAAATTATGTTATAATGATTAATAATTTTATTGAATCTTAACCGATTTTATGTCCGGCATAATCAATGTCAATTTTTTTTTTCTTCGGTATGGCCTTTGCCTATGTTTGCAATTTCGCCAATGTCAAATGTGACAACTAGACGTTATAAACTTAATTGCCAAATATTCAGTGTAACAACGTAGAATAATGTAAAATAACAACATATCAACAAAGATAAATCACCAAAGGATAGGTACTGTGTTGTGAGTACCACAGAGATTATATATAATAAAATATAGCAATATTTCAATAAACTAAAACGGGGAAATGCAGGCGAACAGTAGGTTTTTATAATATCTAGTTATAATGAGTAGGTTTACAGGAGTTTATTAAAGACTAGACCCTGCCCGCGACTTCGTCTGCGTAGTAATAGTTACTACTCTGTGCTAACGCTGACACGCAGCAGAAGCTCTCAAAAAGAAAAAAACATCTCGATTTTGAAACATTTTTCATCTGTGCTCCGCTTCTATCGGCCTTAGGGTGATGATCTATAGCCTATAACCATTCTCGATGAATGAGTTATATAACACTGAAAGAATTATTCAAATTGGACCAGTAGTTCCTGGGATTACTCCCTACAACGCCACAACGTCACAAACTCACAAACTTTACCTCTTCATAATATTATTATTATATTATTAGTATATTAGTAATTAGTATAGATTACCTTACCAACTGTAAGCTCAATATGAAGGTTGTATATAACAGAAGTAGCATAAGTTACTAGAATATCTTTGTACTTCTCAGAGAGGCGAGTTTCTTGCAGTTTTTATATAATACAAACAACTTACGACATCCGAGCCATACTCATCTGCATTTGATAGACTTTACTAGACACAAAACGAAGAAGTGCCAGAGTGGGATAGTTGGACACTATCTAATTAGTACTACAAGTAGTAATTCGCGATACATATAATAATCCAATAATTTCTTTTTCTTAGTACGTATAATTCGCTATAGTTAGGTTGAGATAGTTTTAAAGTTCCTAATCTTTGGCGAAACGATCCCTGTGGATCAGCCACAAGTGTGGGATACAAAAAAGGAGGCTTAATTTGACAAGTTTTAAATAACACATCCAAGGCAGTCAGCCATAGAATCATAAGAAGCATAGATCTTAATCTGTCAAGTAGTGGTTTTTATATTTTATTCATAATCTACTGTCATTTGGCTATATATTTTGTATATAATATTGGCATTTTACGTAATAGTTCGGTTATTGTGCATAAGTGAATTGGATGGAGTTTAATATCACGGAGCATGGATTCTGAGATGCCACAAAAAGTCCCTGGAAAGTTCTAACAAGGGGTCACCATCTTGCTACAACATTTAAATTATCGCAAGGCACTTGTAACATTATAATATACTCGATAATGGCAGTCATAATCTGGAAGATTGGTTGTCTAAAATAAAATGTAGGACTACTCCGTCTAAAACAAGCTTCTGGGACGGCAATAACTATTATATAAAAAATACAAATTTGTTTATACTCAAACGGAATCGAACAAAGACTTTAGCCACATCTTTACCTATAACACATGTCATTGACACACAATTAACAAATAATTTCTCAAATGATGCACATGACAAACACGGACATTATTCAAATGGCATAGCAGAGAAAATAGACGCTTTGAATTATTGAAATGTAATATTAATAAATTTTCCAAAGGAACTCGGTCGCGTATGTTTAATGTATGACGAGGTAACATGACATGTCCCCCGGCTAATTAATATAAGCACTGCACAGGAGTTAATTAATTGTCGGCTACCGATGTAGCGCGCATGAAACATTTATATAATTCATAACAGAACTAATTATGAAACATGGACGCGTCTGTGGTTTGCGCCACCCGCAGGGCTCGCTCGCTCGCTCGGTGTACTTTCTGCACTTAAGCAAAAACTTATAACCGCAAAGGGATTACATACTTCTTTATCAAATTACTCGTGTAAAACTGTCTAACAGAATTCACATCACGTATGTAACAACATTGTACAGCTAACGTTTATGTGTAGTACATATAATTTTAAACCTCAGTTTAATATGAAAAAGTGCAAGTTTAATCGTTGAAGGCGAATTTTATTACACTCTATCTACATTGCGATCCGCCTATTTCAATTCCCATTAGAAAAAATTATTTAATAGAAGCCACCCGCGACTTCACACGCTTTAATCTATATCAATAAATCTGTAGTTCTATTTATACATTTTTTTTCATATTTTCTGATGGATGTCTATTATGAAAACGGCGACTGATCACGGACGTCATGTTATAAAAATGTTGTTCGTTTTTCTGTACTTTTAGAAATTCTAAAGGAAGCTTTGAAGTTATACTTCTTTTGGTGCGTTAAGGAAAAATGATGAGAGTAAATTTTAACGATGCGCGCGCACACCGTCACGAAAAACCGACACCCTGAAGTTAGCTATAGTCAACATTTTGTTTCTTTGTATTAAAACTTTCAAAGTATTAAATACCTTTTTTCTATTGTTAGTGTCGTTTTTTCTACAAACGTAGAATAAGGCGAAAGATAAAATTTTTGAAAAGATTTTTATCTTGTCACGTCAAAGAAGTATAACTTGTAACGCGTGTTATATACACGTACACACACACTTTTTTTTTAAATCGAATGTGTTGAAGCTCTATACCTGAGGAATGTATTCTTTATAAAAATGTATATATGGTAAGTATATGCCAATAATTATACAGCATAATATGTTGAATTTTAGATTTTGAAATGAAAAAAAATCATTCTTAATAGATTTTCATGAAATTTCAATGAAACTTTATATTTGTTTGGGAAACGGGAAACAATACACCGTTAACTTATAATAAGCTTGTACAGATAAAAATCAAATAGAAAACCGTGCAACGTTGTTATGGATGGAGATTCTAGAAAGAGCACTGGATAAAACTAGCATATAAATTTGTTAAAAATAATTCTTATTAGTGTTGATATAACGTTCAAAAGCGACATGATAGATTATATTAGGTAGTTAAAAAGGTTTAGATTGTCACGATCAAATCCTGCGATTCCAATGCATTGGCAGTAGTACTCAGATTTGTCCATTATCAATGAAATATTTATCTATGGTTATATAATACTATGATACAAGGTTATATTTTTATTGTTTATAACTTTGTTTAATAAAATTCTGTGGGCCCATACCAACCTCAACAACATTACACTGATTTCTTTCTGGTTTTTACCTGTAAAATATTAACGCATTGTAAAAGTAACATAGTATTAAGATTCCCGCGTCCAAGAGAAGTATTTAATTTATAATATTGCCCTATAACATTCCTAATAAATTAAAACTAAATATTGTTGAAAAGTTCCAAGATTATGCTCATCTTTCGGTCTTAGTTTTTCGGAGATCATTCACACTATCGGCGTATTAAATTCAATGTCTAGTCGAAAATTTAAAATTTATACCCAAATCAAATCAAATTTATAACCCATATTGTAATTGCATAAATCCGAATTAAAGTTTGATAAGTTATAAGTCCGAGTCTCAATAAGTTGCTTGTTATGATGTTGTAAATTAAAGACCATCGAATCAACTTTTTATATCATTCGACTACTACCACTGCTTACGCTTATTTACTGTTAATATATATAAATAACAGAAGTAAATGTAAGACAAAGACAAAATCATAACAAAACTTATTTTTAATGTTCTACTTAAATATGTCAATGCTCTGAAACAGTATAGATATTTTATTCTAGGAATTTTTCTTTTTTTGTCAATAGGAATCGCTGAAATATTTGCAAGGTTAGTTTCTTTCATGGAAATAACAATTGGAAAGCGATATAATATCACTATTTTATTAGAAGTTCTGTATTTGCAAAATGGAAAATACTTGAATAATGTTATCGTAAAGCATTTTTGAATAAGATTTTGAGAAACACGAAATTTACATGTTACGTTTATATTTCGAACTCATTTCACTCGTGCGTAATAACTAATTGTCTGGCGTAAAATAAAATTCTACAAAGTTGTAACATAGGCACATTATGATGAATTTTGTTTTTTTTTCTCGAACTGACTATGCTATTAGCCTTGCGGCCTTGACAACTTCACCGGAATGCAGATGAATATTAAATTTGAACAAATTGCCGCCGAAAGTTCATTTCTTTGTTTAAGAGTGTCCGTAACAATTTCAATTACTTCTACTGCATGACAAGAAATATTTAATATAGCAATTACTTTTACAAAATATCAAACAATCACTTTTATAGGTTCAATGTTCACTTTAATGTTATCAAAATTTTAAGATGACGCAACAAAAGCGCAGCTAATTTTGCGAGACTTGAGTTGATTTTCTTACATCTAAAGAACCGGAACCATAAAATTTCGTCGTAGTAACACAAGAAGTTCGAAGCCATCTGCAACATTGGCACGTATATGGAACTCGTTAAATATTTATCAACGAATTAGTATGACTAAACTTACGAAATCAATTAACTCATTTTTTGTAAGCAACAGGTTTCAATGGACGCTAACGTTACAGGATTTGTCGTGCCAATCGAAAGTCGATAAATTAAGGCCGTGTTAATATAATGCCTTGTAAACTAGTCATTGATTCTTCGTTTATGAAATAATTTGCATGATAAAAATCTTCCACTTTTACGATCATAAATAACAGATGATACGATCTATAATATACTGTAAAACTTTTGAATCGCATACAATATTCACATATTTTACTGTATAAGGTCGTTAATCATCAACTGAAATATATTTACAACAGTCATTTGTAACTCGTAAATCTCTCAGTAGATGTGCTGATGTAAAGCTTAACTTAATATTCTATGATTATTTGCGATATCAGAAGTAAAAAAATCTGCAGTTCTGTATTTTTCCGCCAGAGATATTATGAGAACATTACTCGAGCATCGAAGTTTCTCCACGGTGTATATATTTACCACCAACTGATATTATTGTTATTCATATCAGTGAAATATTAAAAATGAGTTTTAATAATGAAAACAATTTTTGGTACTCCCGACCGTGGTTTGAAACACGATCAGAAGAAGTCGAATTGATGTTCTTCTAATTAATAATTCAACCAACATGATTTCTTTTTATTCATTAATTAAACAGTAAACACTTTATTCTAAAACTTTTTTAAATATAAAAATGCTAAAAATAAATATACCAGGCTTGATGAGATATTCCTTTATGCAACGTGCTCTCGTCTCTCTCAATCTGCGACGCGGTAAAGGCACAACAACAACAAATTTTAACTGGCTAAAAGATAGGCACATACCAACATAATGCACTACCAAATTATATATCATAAATAGGCCTACAAAATTGCACGAAGGTATATATCTATCTGTAAAGGATAATAAGTAACATAGAAGATATAAAAGTTCAAATTACACACAACAAAAGTCAAACTAAAAAAGTTCTGTGCCGCGATTTACAAAGTTTCTTTAACTTTGATGTACTGTACTTTGTGTAGTAGATAAACGTAAAAGTGTTAGATCATCTATCAGATATTTCATATCTAAATCCCTTGTACACTTACGAGGCCACATTGTTACGTTGTATCCGTGCGAAGTCGAGGCAGATCGCTAGTTACAGTCAGACCAAAGTATTCAAAATACCTCAGAAGGAGTGCGGTAAATGGTCAGTTCGATGTACGGTAAGTAAGTAATACACTAAGTCGAGAGAGACTGACTCTCAAGTGCAGCTAGCAGAACAAATCTAGGTATAGTGGCTTAGCGATAGATTTTCATCTTAAGGGTAGCCGCGCAGGCTTTACAAAATACCCTAGAACTGTTTTATAGTTTTTTGATTGATGAAGGCGTTATTTTGCGGAATTCCATCATTAAATATGACTTGGCGTTTCCACTTGGAATTAATTCACGTCTTACTGCAACAGAAAGCGTTTGTGAAACAACAAAAAGTAATCAACCCCGAGTTGATGATCCCGATGGACGGATGGACGGATGGTCGAAGTGTGTATCTGTAAAATATAAAATCATATAAAAGTAATAAAAGATATAAGAATATAAAAATAAAAACTTATAATCAATTTAAGCATGTTGCATATTGACGTAATACGACTACAATCGATTACACGTGTTTCGCACCGCATCTTCAATTTTCATGGTTCAAATCTATGGTTACATTATGATGTTTCCTCACACTGAGAGCTCACGCTCGAAAGATTTGAACTCACATTAATTCGCGCAGTCAAAACAAGCCACCATCTTCGCTTCAAAATGCCATTACCTGTATTTGAAATTTAGTAGATTTAGTATGTCCCGTTTTACTTTTCTATTATATTTTACACGTCAGAATAAACTGTATTATTCTAATTTAAAATATAACGTACAAAACAAAAAAATGTCTTTTGTTTCAGATATTTCATAATTTAATACAATATTTCTTGAAATCTTTTTTTGTGCAGAATAACTGATGTTGCATAAATTGTTTAAGACCCAATTATTTTAGTTATGAATATTTTATAAATTATAGTACACAATCGATATTTTAAATACTTATTTCAATGTATTATTTATATTCGGTTCGAACAATTTTACAGCGTCCATGGTCACGAAGTGAACTCATTGCAGTATCTTTCAATGAGTAATAAGAATAAATCAGCTATATTTGTTTGTTTCTCTTTCGTTGCTTTTAGACTTTGAAGTTGTTCTTATACTATGGTAATGTAGACTATATTCTTATATTATGAAGTGTCAAACTCTTTTTTTTCATTCATTTATTTATACACAAGACAACAAGGGTCCATTTTAAAAATATAAACAAAATACTAAGCTACTTAATCAAAATAAAAAATTAAATGTAGTACAATATTGGGAGTTTTTGACGGGATTTTGGTCTGTTATGTAGTGGATTTTATTTTTTATTCATAATCTTGTATTACTTGACTCCATATTGTGTAAAACTGGTGATGTTTTATGTAATATAGTTTGTTTATTGTGCATAAGTGAAGTGAAGGGAAAATAATACAACGGACCATGAATTCTGAGATGCCACCAAAACTCCATGGAACGTTCTAACAAGATGGCCACCATCTTGTTAGTTCATTGAAATTATATCAAGAAACTTATAATATCGATACTCACTTGACAATGGCAGTAATATTCTGCTAGAAGACTGGTTGCCAAAAATGGAATGAAAGAAGAACTTGTAATACTATTAACTACTCGACAATGGCAGTAATATTCTAAAAGATTGGTTGCCAAAAATAAAGTTAAAAAAAAATAGAATATTGAGTGAAGTTAATTATGTAATCACCAATATCCAGTGCATCAAATAAAGACTATCGTATATATCTACGAGTGCTTTCATTAGTCTGTTAAGACTGTCGCGAAGTCTGCCCAGGATGGATGCCACTCTCTGACACATGATCGCATAAAAATCATCAACCCGAGCATATGCAAACATCGCAGCAGCGTTACAGAATTATTTTTATTTAGTTTTTAGAACGTGCCAAGTTAAATTACGCAAAAATGTATATCAAATAACTATTCTTAACTTTCTGTACATACTCATAATGGTGTCGGCGAGAAGGCAACAGGCGTGCGTGAATGAAGACGTGCAATGATTTCCTCCATGTGGAGAAATTTTAAACGCGCCTTACGGATTTAGTAATAACAGCGTTACGTTCGGGTATCATTTCGAAATTTAGAAACCGTAACACTAGCAAAAACGATAGACGCGTGCCTGCTCATTTTATAATACTTTATACAAACATCACGTAGATTGTCGAATTTCGGGCTTTTAAAGTGACAAATAGAAATTATTCATTTTTATTCTTCACAACGAATTCTTTTTTCGAGTGTTTCTCGTGTTTGTCGATAAAAAATAGTAAATAAGAATGGCTACGATTAAATAATTTGCAGCCAATAGATATCTTATAAAAAAATTACAAAACTTTAAATATAACTAATCTTTTATTTAAGAATAACATGAAAGTAATTAACGAAATGTAATAAAATTGTTATAATTTTAAACTAGCTGTGCCCGCGACTTCGTCCACGTGGAACTTGATGTATAAAACAGTGACTAATAGAATCATCTGAATGTATTTAGTCCATTTGCTTATCTACTTTTCTCTCATACTTAAGTCGCGGCGCCATTAAAATTACAATAACTTTTGATAGAGTGGACCGATTTTAATGAAACAAAGACTAAGTTACTCCTGAGGATATGTTTTATGATTTTCTTGCCGAGGTTTTATTGTGAAACCAGTGCTTTAGCAGTGATGCGTGTTCATACAAACAGACAGACATTTCTAAAAATGATTGAAATGTATTCTATTACTTATTCCTAGGCACCTGCAACAATTTACGTTCTTATTATATGTACATATAGATATATATGTATAGATAATTCGTAAAACAAATAACCACAAATTGAAATTTATTTCACAACAAAAAATACTAAGAGAAATTATAAGTATACATAGTATTGATGATATTGTACTAGTTTAAATATTCTATAGATGTTTTTCCATTTTTACCCATATACTGTTATGAAGCTATAAGATATAGCCTATTTAATAATTTTTATTTTTAACTTTTTCATTTCAGTAGAGTACTGTTTATTATGAGTTGAAAAAATTCTATAATATTTGCAAGTTATAAGCACTTAATAAACACTATCATGAATTATAATTAAACTTTAAATTGAAACGTAAAAGATACAATTAAAAAATACATTACTGTAAAATTTTGTTTACAGAAATTCTTTTTTTTTTTTCGAACTGACTACGCTATTGACCTAGCAAGGTCTTAACACAACAAGCAAGGTCTTATTAGTTTACCAAAAGATTATACATTTCTAATATTACATGTTTCACGGCTGACTACATTGGAATTATATACCTGCCCTAAAAAAACAACCCCATTATGAAGAGAAATTAATTTACGATTTGCAAGTATAGTGCACTACAACAAAAAGCGCATGAACCCACGGATTTAACATTGGCAGTATTATAAAAAATTTATACAGTACTTTATTGTTGGTTATAAAAAAACTTATAAAAACATGAGCTCCGTAAGAACATGTAGTGTACAAACACCAGTCAAAACTATCTCCCCTTACGCCGGCGTAGATGGAAATTTCCAAGTTCTTGTACAAGTTTTACATAGTGACCGGTGTCTAGTAGACACTTTACATCAAAACAAGTGAGGTTGCACTAAAGGAGGGTTGAGGGGCTGGTTGCGGGGCGGAGGTTGTGGGGCGGGCCCGGGGCGTACAGTCACAGGCTGCAGTATGCAGCCCGCCGTTCGACTCGTCCGCATGCCCTGCCTAGCTGCACTCTGAACTGAGATCTGCGGTCTATAACCTGAAGAAACTCATCGTTATCACAATTGAATGTCACTTTTGCTTCACTTGTAAAAAATCATTATTATATTTTTAAGTTTTAATGAGACACCTAGTCACACAACTAACTCATGCGAGTTTTTCTAAACAATTGCATTGACCCAAATAAACAATATTTTCAAATTCTTACGTCCTCTATACAGTGATAAACATGTAATATAAATTGTAATTTATTATATTACAAACTAAATAAAAAAACACAGTATAAATATAACAATGTTAATAAAGCTATAAACACAGTTACCGAACAGCGATTGTGGTCGCAGTATATGTAGCTACACATACCGCCATCTATCGACCGATAGCAACATTTAACTTCGCTTTAAAGTTACTTTAGTTTACCGTCTTTTAAAACGAAAATACAAGACATACAAGTACATTATTCTATTACTCTAAGTATGTAGATACTATAATTTTACATTTGTATTTATATATATATATAGGGCGTGAACTGGATTTTCTTTTAATCTTAATGAGATGAGTGAATTGTGACGATTTGTTAGGTTTCTATATTCAAGTCATTCATGTGCCTAACAGATATACAATTAAAAGATAATTAATATTGTCTACAATTTAAAAATGTAAAAGAATTTATACGAATATTATAAAGAGGTAAAGTAAGGTTGTAGGGGGTTAATATCTGGATCTACTCAACCGATTTTGAAAATTCTTTACCAATAGATCGCCACGTTATTTGTGAGTGGCATAGGCTATATATGAACCCGAAAAATGAAAATATTTTTTGTGGTAGTCGGATTTGCAAAGTAAGCTGGAGAAAAAACGGTCGAATGAAAACGTTTCTTACGAACGCTGCCTTAACGATGAGAGGTATATGATTCAGTTCTAGAGAAAAGTTATAGAGCTTAATAATGCCTACAAAAAAGTCACCGACAGCAAATGTCTAACTTCTATATTTAAGTCACAAAAAGTAGTTTTTTATATTTAAAAAATAATTTAAATCCTTAAGTGATATTTATTGGTCATATTATCAACAACAATTATGAATTCTTATCAAAATAAGTAAAAAAAAATGTTTACCGCCCAACGAAGTGGGCACGGGTCAGCTAGTTAAATTATAAACAAAGTAGACGACGTGCGTTCTTTATATTATAGCCCCATATATTTCCATGCTTCTTCCGGGGTAACTTTAAATTAAAGAACAATTAAACAACAATGATGTCATTATCGTCTATAGGTAGGTTACAATTTAAAACATTATCAGAATTTAATCCTGACGGAAACTGCACAAAAACTGCATTATTATAATTTAATTCAGTCGGAGTGCATTTTGTTTACAACTATGAGGACGCGCATTACAATTTGTAATTGTAACATCCACGGATACAAACGTAATTTACATGCAAATGTTTCAACATTATTACTAAAATGTACATCCTGTCGCGGTGCGATCGATTTGCATATTTTTAATAAATATCAGGAAAAATAACAAAAGCGGCACTTCACAAAACGGACGACGGACTATTGTCAGGATATCCGGAGCAGAAGTAAATTATTCATAAAATTTAATCACCTCGTCCTCATAATGTAATACATTCGATGAATATTGTTATGAATACGATAGGTGAAATAGCATATCGTCATGACTGACGTTAATTAATTCATATTAGTTGTGGTCCAGTGGTCGATACTCGACTATGATTATTATTATAATAGACTAACTTATATTTACGGCTTCGCTCATATTAATTTAGACTTGATCTTTGCCTCACAGTTTTTATTTTTGGACCAGAGGTAACCTATCCTCTTTTGGTGCCTTTCTTCTACCGGTGGTAGTTTTGACGTTCGTAAGCGCTTTTTGAGGGCCTAAATTGAATAAGGTATATTTTGATTTGATTTGATTATCTATACCTCTGATAACATGCTTGCAAAATTACATGATGATCGGTTGAATAGTTAAGGTGTGAAAGCGTGATAAACAAACAAACTCACTGTCGCATTTATAATATTAGTGACGAATAGAAACTGAAAAATACTTTGACGGTAAGAGCTAACTGGAGATTTCGGCGAGATCTTACTCTGTCATGTATTGATTTTACATTTTATTCATAATCTTGTGTTATTTGACCACACATTTTGTAATATTGGTGTAATTTTACGTAGTTCGGTTATTGTACACAAGTGAAGTGGATGGAAAATAATACCACGGACTACGGAGCATGAATTCTAAGATGACAGTCAGTAATTAATACCTACGTTGCAATTCACAGTTAGCAAATATGCGGTGACTTATGTTAGATTCAGTATCAGAATAATTTACACATAATTTATGATTTAGGCACTTATCAGTTAAAAATCGCTCAGTTTAGAATCTTTTTTTTTTAATTCTTTGTAGGTTTTAGAGTTTGAACACATTCTCAATTTGATGTTAAACTTAGAGGGGACTAGCTCTCAAATGCAGCTGCCAGAACACACAGTAATTTGGAGGCAGAATTTCAACTTGAGAGTGGGAGCTAGCCAGACGGCATTAGACAAATCCCTACCACCATACACCGTACCCTACATCATTACATAGTATAAAATAAAGGTGCTTCCGCTGTCTGTTCGCTTAGATCTTTTAAACTATTCAACGGATTTTAATACAGTTTTCAGTAATAGACAGAATGATTCAAGAGGAAGGTTTGTATAATACATATGTATTATGGTACAGAGAAGCCGAAAAATACAAAGATTTGTAATGTGATGTCGTAACAAATATATTTTTGTGCGCTTAAATTGCAAACGCTGGCTAAACCTTACGAGATAGAAGAAATTAATGTACTACGGAATTGTATATCTTAAATAATATTATTAATCACTCCACACTGTCTCATATTAGTATCTATATAGCACCCGTGCGAAGCTGTGACGGGTCGCTAGTACATAATATAAGACTTTCTTGTCAAAACAAATTGAATGGTATTTGTAATGCGTTTGCTTTTTTAAGATACAAAATAATCTTATAAAGAGGTTTGTTACATTTATTATAATAATGCTTAATTGACATTAATTTTTCAATATAATTTTACATTATTTTAGGCAGAATAGCGTTTGGCTACAACCGCGCCTGATAAGATAGCTTAAAACTCCAGACATAAGTGATGCAGCTGATACGCATCGGTAAATATTTCGCAACAATTTTACATTTTGAGAATGGCACAACTACAACACAAAGAACTGAAACAATGCATACACAAATATTCTATGCAGTAAAGAAGTATAAGATATATACAGACTACTTCTCTGTGTAAGCTTACTGAACCGTGAACGCGTATGATAAGCACCTAATTTTAATAAAAATGTTTCTTTAAAAGGCAATGTCAAGTCTTCATTACTCATTCATACACAATGATAAGATAATAACTAAAACAAATTCATTACTTACTCACACAATAACACCACAAGTTCACGGTTATGTAAATTACAACAAAACGTATGTTCGTTCCTCAAGCGTAAAACGCTATCTATTTAGCTATTAATTTCGAAGACGCGACAATGCCCGTGTTTAGATATTTAATGTATGAAAATATAGCATTAGGATAGTGACAAAGTATGCTGCCAGAACAAACGGAATAGATAATATCGCGACTCATCACCTGAACGGAAGCGAGACGGTGTCGGTCGACACAAAAACTACATTAGTAACTTAATTATAATTAGTTACAATACGAAACAGTGTTCCAATTCTATACGTTAATTTATTACATATTTAGCTTATAATAAATATTTCTATGTTATTCTTAGAAATTCTCCGAACTCGGTATTAAAAATTACACATGCGAAGGTGTTATTATGTAGGCAGGTAACGAAAGAACTGAATAAGCAGACCTCGTCCAGATGTTTCAACGCCAAATTATTTCTTGAACAGTAAATCTTATTTGAAATAAAGTATTCGTGTATTATAAACATCTGAGTTTGAATAAACATACATACAGGTAAATCAGAATGGTAAATGACTAACTGTAATATAAATATCTGAAATAGTAAAACTAGCAACGCTCGTTCGAATCAAACAATCTTTCAGCCGCTTACACAAAGCTTAGAATTTTAAAATGAATCCGGTGTAGATCGTAAAATATTCGATAAACAGGGCGTGTATGTTTGCTTTCGCCGAGTTTAACATTGCTATTAAACAGTCGTGAAATGGACAGAAATAATCAGGTCGATCCGTTATATCGCATCATTCGTATGACGCTAGCGTTTGTAGACTGCAAATTCACTCTCGGCTCATTGCTATGCCACTCTATTAGTCGCACTTTCTCATAAGGGTCAATACTTTACCTGATTCTTAGTTATCATCTATAGCATTGTCTGTCAAAAATAATAACAACGAAGAAATAATTGGTTTGATAATTTGTAAGACTTGTTGCTATGTATTCTGTTTTAACTGGGTGGTCAATATATGTGGACGTTGTAAGTTTCACTCCAGTTAGGGTAGAGACATTGATCTGTACGCATACGCTGCGTTCGCGCATCAGACTGTTATGTTTTTGTGAATTGTGGCCTGCGCCTCCTCACCGCACCATACCGACGGCAGTAATGCTTGGTAAAACCTTTTATCGTCGATCGCTCTATTCAACCACAATACTCTGAACTAGATATTTCATTTCCAATATCTATATATACAAATATAGTTAAAATATGCCTTGTCAATCCGAGCTAATCTCCGAAATGGCTTATTTGATTATCACAAGACTTTTAAAAAACCAATAAAAAGGTAATCAGTACTTAAAAATATTAACAAAGCTAACTATAATTTGGTAAATGTGTTTTAGCCGTAAATAGCAGGCGGTAGAGGCACGCTGAAGCTATTACTGGTTTCAGCATGAATGGGTCGGCTCGCCCGGGGTACTCCCACCCTCTCATAGAAAACCGACGTGAAGTAACAGTGCTTGTATTGTTGCGTTTCGTTCGGTCAGTGAGAGCGCCGGAGGCCTACCTCCCTTCGCCTCCCCTCTCCTTTCCTCTCCCCTCCCTCCCTTTCCCCCAAACACAGGCTGACAACGCACTTTCGACTCCCCTGGTGTTGTTAGTGTCTATGGACGGTGGTAATCACTTAACATCAGGTGACCCACATGTTCGTTTGCCTGCTATGACATAAAAAAAAGTAATCAAAATATTACAGTTACAAAATATACGATTTATTCGAACATAGCACGTAAATAGTTAGTTGTTATGAGACAAAGATAATCATATTTACTACAACGAAGTCGCGCGCACCATCTAGTCTAAATTATAATACAAAACAATACTTTCTCCCGAATGAACGCCATTATAATTAAAAGTATTCTGATTCCAGTAAATTAAATAAGTTTTAAGATCGTATCGAATTTTGGGTACTATTTAATTAATTTCATTGCCCAGTGGGTCCTTTACGACTATGTTAAAAAACTATGTTTATACACATATTCACGGTAAAAATTTTAACCTAATTTTAGGTTACCATTTAAGTGATCATATAGGTAATCAGTAGTGAACGATTTAATAATTCGATTGAGCTACATGTAAGCGTCATCCAGGTAGAAAGATGGCAATGGGGCGACGCAACACGACGCACGAGGTCCAGTGGTCGTGGCCTCCCGCAGAGTTGTCCTGGCTGCGCAACTTTTTACACGCAAATGTTCGGCTCGTGTCTTTTTCGCTCTTTCCGAATCGGAATTCGTCGAGGGATCGCCGCTGCCGGTGGCAGACGTCTTGTGACATGTCAACGACAATACGTGTGATGCTTACGAGCCAATTAACCAGTCACTGGATCCGCCACACGAGCGGAATCTCCTCATCGCACCCAACAATGTTTCTCAGGAGACTTGTCTTTATTCAGAGAATAACCGTGAAAATACTTCGACACATAGATTGTTAATTGTGCGCGTTAATTGCCCGTTTCGCTCGAAAAGAACTGGTATTTTATATATAAAAGGCTCTTTTTGGCAGTCGTCAGGATCTGCTGTTTTATGAATGAAAACAGGTTATATTTGAAATACTTTACCAAAGCAATAAAACAAGTCGATTTACAATTACGTAGAGATAATTAAAGTCGTGTGTCAATGTTAACTAAAACTGATATCACAATGATATTTACTGCGATACAACTCTTATTTGCAAAGTAACAAATAATTATCTGAATTACAAAGAACATATTTCGACAATAACCTATTTCAGTTAATATTCTAATAAGTGACATCATATAATCTGTAGTTATGTATAAATAATAGCTGTAATCAGGTGGTGTTTGGTATTAAAAAAAAAGTGAAGTATGCATAATTATCAGGGTAGCCATATTGTATAATCAAATGTGAATAATCTTGTCATAGAAGCAAAAGCGTCGTAATTAATACAAAACCCAGATTTTTAATACATATTCTCAGTTACGAAAAAAGTGGATCGAAAAATAATATGTTATAAAGATAAGTTTATCTGCGTCGAAAAAACAAAATGTTGTCATATTGTAACAATGTTATTGTTACTTTTGGCTGGCCACAACTTTATACGTGGTGCAAAGACTTTCTTTAAGATGTCATAGGTTTTAGCGATTGCCTACAATCTCGTCTAATCTTGTGAACTAAGTTGCGACGCCTAGAGGAAAACTAACCATCTCTATTTCAACACACCAATAGGTGTTTGGCAACAGATCTTTAACTAAAGTGTGGTAGCGAGTCACATGGACATTAGAAGAATGGTTTGATCACGATGTTTACCTTTACCGAAAACCTGGATCATTGCCGCTTATGAACCAACTTGGTTCATACCAACGCGATGTCCAATCACGCTCCAATTATGCCAATCATCGATATCCTACTTATATCGTTGAAAATTCCAAACATCGATACTATTACAACTATACTTTGATATATGTATATCATTTTTTAGAATATTATAATGTTTATTAGCCAAACTAGCTTCTACTAGCGACTCCGTCCACGTGGAATATTTACTTTGGGCTAACGCTAACACGCAGCGGAAGCTCTCAAAATGAAAAAAAAAAACGATTTCAAAACATACTTCATTGATGCTCCGCTCCTATTGGTCTTAGCGTGATGATTTTTTTTTATATCGTAAGAGGCAAACGAACAGGTGATCAGCTGATGTTAAGTGATCACCTATGTCCATAGACACCAGCAACACCAGAGGTGTCGTAAGTGTGTTGCCAGCCTGTGTTGGTGGGGAAGTGGGAAGGAGGAGGGACGGAAAGGGAGGGGGAGGTAGGCCCCCGGCGCTCTCACTGACCGAACGAAACGCTACAATGCAAGCACCGTTACTTCACGTCGGTTTTCTATGAGAGGGTGGTACTACCGACCCGACCCATTCATGCTGAAACCAGTTATAGCTTCAGCGTGGCTCTACCATATATAGAATATGATATATAGCTTTTAGCAATCAATGAGCTGTCTTACACTGAGAGAATTTTTCAAATTGGACCAGTAGTTCCTGAGATTAGCGTGATCAACCAACCAAACAAACAAACAAACTCTCCTGCTTTATAATATTAGTATAGATAATACATATTCACGAATAATCGAGAGTTAAAGTACATTAAATTATATAAACTAAAATACGAAACGCATTACTTTCTCTAAAATGGTGTTAAATAATTGAACATTGTAAACAGTTGGTATATAATCGTATAATACGGTGACAATTATGGAAAAGGCGAACGAAGGTGTCGATGGAAACGACGCGGGAGTCGGGAGCTAACTACACGTGTTACTGACGCGCAACTACGTGCATAATGTATGACTCAGGGCTATCCACTGCTACCTAAGTACTCCAATGACTCATTGAACTATATAAAATTTACTCTAATCACGATGATAGCATATTTTTGTAGTTCTTCAGTGCATCAACTTTTATACCATTCAACTAATCGACATGAAAACTGGTACACCTAGATATTTTAGTGTTAAAAGTTTTTGCGCTATTTACTTTGCTAATAATCTTGCCGCTATGTCAGTCTACAAGTGATTTTTATGTGCGGGAATGTGGCTCAACCAAAGAATTACGCCAAAAACGCTCTCAGAGTCCTGGAGAGATTTTGGTGAGGTGAATATTATATTGGGAAATCCTGTATGTAAAGTGGCTCGAGTATTTTATAAATTTATTTGCTTAGTCTCTAGAAGTCTAAATGTGAGAATCAAGATTTATGATACAGGAATCCAAGTGACTTAACCTATGAGGTTAGCATAGTCATCAAAGATGTACTGAAGGCTCGATAAAATAAAGGGGAAAAAAAATCTCGCCACTAGATGGAGCTATAATACATAAATTTCTACAATCATTCATCATGTATAATAATATCAATAGAATTGAAGTCCAACTGAATGTATTTACTAGATTCTTCTCGCGGCTTCGCTCGGATAAATATAGATTTAACCTATCCCACGGGAACAGTATTTATTCTGGATGTAAATTACCCTATATCTTTTTCTGTACCTCTGAAAATGAGTAAACAAAGTTTCATGATGATCGATTAAGTAGTTAAAGCGTGAAAACATAACAGACAGACGCACATTCGCATTTACAATATCATATGTATAAGGAAGGAAGAACTTCTAATAATAATAACCCATTCTCACACCTAAGAGATTAGCACATATAATAACTTCATTCTAATATTTTCGACCTTATAGTGTTATACACGCACACGCTCGAGATCCTTTCCATTCATCCTTTTTTGCATACATGCTTACTAAAAGCATAGAATCCAAGCATATGAGAACATGCGTTCTCAATTTGCTATATATGCTATAACATCTAATTAGATGTTACAATAATAAAGTGATCATAGACAATTGTCAATGATCACTTTATTCTATTGTATCGAAATCTTAACCTGTTCACAGTGTTGTAACTCTCTCCCACAACACAGTGTACATTCATGTAGAAGGCAGGAACCCTTTTTATCGGTAATAATTAAAAAAAATACCTAATAAAAATTGTTATCTTAATATATATATTTCTTGTGTGCGTGTGTATGTGACTGAACTCATCCTAAACGACTGGACCGATTTTGATGAAATTTTTTGTGTGTGTTCGTGGAGATTCGAGAATGGTTTAGATTGACAATTGGACTCGGTAGGTGGCGCTGCAGTTGACTTTTAGGATTTTTTTTATTATCAAGGCAGGACAACGTCCGCCCGGTCCGCTAGTTATTATATATTTTTATTTATCGAACAAACCATAGCAACCTAAATACATATTATATGCGTATTTGGTTATAAAAACTCGAACTAAATACAAATAAAGGCGATTTTGACTTATATGAAACAAAGTTATTTGCATAAACAGTTTGAAAAAATTGATTTTTTTTCAATATATTCAATACTTCAAGGATTAACTTCAGAAATTAGGATCGTTTATAAATTAGGTTAATTTAAACGATGTGTAAATTATCAAATAAATAAATACATTCAAGTTATATTTTAATCTCAAACTATAACTAAGACAATAGGAAAAAAATATATTGTATAGTCAAATATGTGTGAATAGGAGAAATAATAAAAATACAACTGTAAAAATCTCTGGAGGTGGTAGCCCTTGGAATAACAGAAAGAGAAGCCGCTTGCCTTTCCATTGAATCAAATTCATATATTTTGAGATTCAGTCGCCAATTTTATATGTACAGTTAGTAAAAAAATGTTTAAAATCTAATAAATATTTACAGATGATCGTGTTGGCACGTCGGAAGGAGACACCGTACCGATGACATAACTTCGACACTCGGAAAGGTAATTAAGGAAGTCCACAATTAGTTACATTTACTTTAATTTAGTTAATAAAATTCCGACATGTAATTCTGATGTACCCAATAATTATCGTATAAATGTTTAAATATGCGGAAGAAAGAATTTGAACTAAATTCCTTTAAGAAGATGGATTAATTATTGGAATAGAATACATAACACATTCTTCTAGTATATTACTATTATTTTAAATAGTTTGTGATAAAAATTGCTCTAGTTTTTACCCACGGCTTCGCTCGCGGTAATGTGGATTTGACGTATCTAAAGATACTGTATATACTTTTCTGCATTTCGGACAACGTACATCCAAAATTTAATGATAACCGATTGCGTAGACGAGGCGTGAAAGTGTTAAGAAATAAACACATAATCCAAGAGTGATAACAACATAGTCCTAGTTCTTATGGGGTTTGGAAACATCAGGTAAAGGCCTGGTGTACCGTTATCTGACTAATATACCGCTAATTGAGTAATTGCGAAAGTTCATAAGGAAAATCCAGCCGCTATGATCGGTTTTTGACTACGTATCTGGTAGTCTCAATTCTGTTATGTGTCACTATCATACCATCACATTACACCTAAAATTAATATTACAATCAATTACAAACACTTACTGTATTTCAAACGACCAATTTTAAAGCTCTGACAATACACCGAGGACGGTATTAAATTTTTTGTAACATTCTGTTTGTAACATTCGAACAAAACCGGATGCAAAAGATAATTACCCAGACATTAAATTAAACAAGTATTAAGTAAAAATAATACCAAATATGTTTTATATATGTACAGCAATAGCTAACATTTTAATCAGTGAATATATTTTATTACCCATAAATAAGCTTTATGATGATTTATTCAATGATGGAGATATGTTTAACAGAAATGATTACACTATTATTAATTCTTCCGGTATAGATGCAAAGAGACATTCAATTACAGCTTATGTGAGAAGGTAATTAGATACTGATAATTTTAAAACTCATACCTACTTATTAATATTTAATTTACACTCGATTAGATACATTATAACATATTTGTACTATGATATTACTGTATAATATATTCAAAGTATGTTAACAGTGAGTCTTTTAGCATGTTATCACTCTTAATTATAATTTTTAAAACATTCTTGCATGTAATGCCGTTCTAAAATTATAGATAATTTGTTTTCTAAACTGCAGGTGTGATAACGAAAAACAAAGCCTAGGTGAGAGCATACCGAGAGTTACATATTTTAATACACTTATTTAACAAGTTACTTGTGTTGGTAATTTATGATACAATAAAAAAAAATCAAGATCAAATTTGAGCACGTAAATAATCCTAACTAATAGTATAAATGCGAAAGTTTGTTTGTCTGTTATGTTTTTACTCACATCATGAATTGTTGTATAAGCTTTGTCAAGGGCACAGAATAGGACTTTATTGTAGCACAGCAAAGTGACTGCACTGTGCCTGATGATGAGCACAGTATAATCCAAAAACAATGGGGACTACCGAGAGACTCGCCATCCCTCGCCGGTCACCGCTGTCATGCCGGCCTGCGTAAATATCTCTTAACGTTACCCTTGAAGGACCCTATGTTATAGGAACGAAGGAACACACTGGCCGGGAGATTTCACAAAAGTAAGTAACCCGAGCGAAGCTGCGAGCAATAGCTAGTAATATATATTGGTAAATAATAACTGCAAGAGATAATATAATATAGGCCAACTTTGTAACAGCCGACAGTCGTTTCATCCCGACAGTACATTCCGCGGATTGTTTTATTGGATTATGCGGCGAGGACGCGAAGCAGCTATAACTATTCAGTGTCGTCTTTTGTGTTATGGAAAAACTTGTTCTTGAACCCATGTAGTGTGAAAGTATCGTTTATTTTTGCAGTTTAATGTTACATATGTACACATATTATCGCCTGCACGGCTGAGCTGTCATCGCGGGCTTCGGGTTGCGCGCACCGATCCGCGTTGTTAGTGAGGACAATACAAAGTTCACTTAAATCGTTAACCATCATTGTTTTGATTTCTGCAACTACATAAGTCTCTTTTTTATCTTTAAATGCTTCACTATTTATGATAATTTACCTGTAAATCTGTCTACTAAAAGTGAACTACATTTATTGTATGCACCAAAGTTACACGGAAATTCACAATCATTAAATTAGATGTGAAATTAAAAATGAAGAAGAACAAGAAGGTAATATACTTCTTTTTTACTGGCTATATGGTAATTTACAAGATTCACAGGTATATGACTCAGCAGATGATAGTGATACAACTTGTATTGATCGTAGTAACGGTATGAATGATTTGTCAAATACCTCACCCCAATTACATTTCATTTTCGATACTAGCAAATCAAACAGGTATTGTTAGGATATATAACATTTTAGAACCTCTGCAGAACCCTTCGAAAGCTTATTCAGTCCATCGGCGACTAATGTTTATTTGGACATATTTATGGCTATAGTTCCGCTTTTTGTGTGAATGGAAATATGTGTGGCGGATCGCACGTCTGCGTGAGATTTTGGACACCTCTCCGTTTACTAAATTTAATATCACCGGCTTTTATGCCGACGCGATGCGCGACCAAAAAAACTATGAAAACGCCATTGTGTCGGCATCACGAACGGGAGTTCGCGCCTACTGGCCACTCATGAAAATTATTTTGTTTTTATCGCAAAATGTATGTTTATGATAACACCTGTTTCGCTGATGCCTCCGCGATCGGTGTCAGCCGTGGCTTGTCTCGATTTTTTGCCACTTTAAAGGCTATAAAGACGCCCGCATCGCCAGCTAATTTAACCACTGTTCACAAAATTACATATTCCACTGCTCTTGTTCCAAGGACGGAAATTTCATCTCGAGTTTACACAAGCATAACATTTATTAACATTTCTTAAATTACTACTTTATTATCATATACCGTAACGTATAAATAAAATCAATTTTAATAACTAATAACACTTATTAGGTATATACTATAAGTCTTTAATTAATATAATTCATATTTTCTAATAAATCAATCGTATAAATCTTGGCTTATGTCAACTATAATGATGCGTCTGTCAAAGCACAACCGCCGCACCGCGACCATGGTCCAGCTTTTTGCATAATTATGTCGCCGGAATGCCGTCCTATTATTATGATACCAAAGAAAAATGATCGGAGGTATAATTTTGTCTATTTATAATTATCTGCATTTTAATCATAGACAGTTAGAACCTTTCATAGTGATTATCATTAAGTACATAGTATAAAACAAAGTCCCCACCGCGTCTGTCTGTCTGTCTGTTTGCGATAAACTCAAAAACCACTGAACGGATTTTCAAGCGGTTTTCACCAGTGGATAAAGTGATTCATGAGGAACGTTTTGGTATATAATTTGCCAAGGGTTTTTTTATAATCTGGACGGGACAACGTCTGCCGGGCCCACTAGTACTATACTATTTAGTTAGTATAGTTGTAGTATAGTTATATATGTATATGTAGTATATATGTAGTATAGTTGTAACACCTCAAACGTAATAGGTAAAGTAAATTTATTCGATTTTTAGAATCATTGGGATAGCAAGAACTGGCATGATCATATATAGCTCAAATAAGTATCAAATCTAAATGAATTCCAACGTGTGTGATTGCATTCACTTGCATTAACACGAAATCAAAAATAGTGAAATCCTTAACGCGACCTGCGAGTTATATATTTTTGTAACACAATCCACAGAAAACAGCACAATAATCGTACATTTCTCTTGACAATGTTCCTTTGAATAAAGAGAGTTAAGACGAACAGATACAATGTCGAAGATTTGTTTACCCAGAGCTAAAAGGCCGGTATAGCGTGATTACTTTGTCGGTGGGCACACTTGAAAAATAGACTTTCGTGCCTAGATATATAGGAATAAATTCCAGTTATTGCAAATACGAGGCAACATCTATGCTCAGATAGCGCACCGGCTCTCGGCCGCAGCTGCAAGGTTAAATTAGTGCGTTCTCAAATGTCATCGTTCACTTTAATATTGCAATCAAAATTGACATGGGAAATATGCTTGTTTGTATCTAAAAGTAGGCTATTGATATCTATAAATTTGCAATGAGATATAGAACTGCTACACGTGATACAATCGTCGCATAATTCATGATATTGTGGTCATGTATCTTACTAGGTATAATCTGAATGTGTCTTTAAACTTTATTTTTCATAAATATGTATATCATTACATAGTATAAAACAAAGTCCCCTACCGCGTCTGTCTGTCTGTCTGTTCGCGATAAACTCAAAAGCTATTGAACGGATTTTCTTGCGGTTTTCACCAGTAGATAAAGTGATCCATGAGGAAGGCTTGGTATACAATTTGTCAAGGTTTTTTTATAATCAGGGCGGGACAACGTCTCCCGGGCCCGCTAGAATATCATATATGACAAAAAATTAGGATTTAAGAAATTATATTTTGAGGTATAATACATTAACAAAATAAAAACACGTTAAATTTGCCTGCCAAAGTATTGTAAAACGGTTTGTTGCTATCATTTATTTATTAAGTCATATAAAATTAAATAATCACGGTACTAAAAATGAAAATTGAATATAACTAAATAAGTTACTACTTACATTCGAATAAAATACAGATCATATAACTAAATAAATAAGTAAACATGCAGATAGAAAAAAGTTGTCGAAGGTGCATGTCATAACTGGAAAAGCTAAAGCCAGCAAACAGGTAACACAGTATGCAGTGTCCGGGTGCGAATAAGGGATGTGTACGGTACACCGAGCCATATCTTCCTGTTTTGATACCCAGTTTTTATACACTACATGGGCTCGCATTCATTTGTGTAGTCCAATACTTATTAAGAATAATTATGCACATACACATTATTATTTATTTCTGAGGATGCCTTTACAAAATCGTTATTACATTAAATTAGTTGAATTTAATTTGCAGGTTTACAGATATTTATAAATTTGAAAATATCATTTATTCACAGATTTTAATTAAAGTTTCTATTACTGAATGATACGAAAACGCTTTAAGGAATGGAGATATATATTAAGTTTAGTTTTTCTTAGTCTGTTGCCTAAGTAATCAATGCGAAGGGAAAAAGGAAGAGGTTGAACAAAGTTCCTTACTACTTACAATTAATAACAAAATAGTATTGCAGTATGAAACTGAACTTGAATACGTATTTGATTAAACTAGATTTATACAATGTTAAATTTTCAGAAAAAAAAGGTTCAAAGTAAAAATTTAATGAGCATTTTTGGTCGAATAAGACGGAAACAATATATTCGTTTCAATTCACCGATACATTTGTTTTTATTCGTCAAAAACACAATATGTAAAATCTCAAACGATCCCTGATCGCATTCCGTTATAAACAACCTTTACTTTCCCTGCAAAATTGACATCCAAATCAGATTAATCCAGTCAATGTAAATTTATGACGCACCCGAGAGCGAGCGAGCCCTGCCATTGAGAGATCTGCACAAAGTTTTGCTAATCAGTTCTTTGCCGACAAACATTTACCTATACCTTTATAATATTTTAAATTTAAAACTTTCTAATTTAATTCCAAGCTAATCTCACCCAATTCTTTACAAAAGTTGATTTACAAGTTACTTCTTATGTGTCAGAAATCAAAAGTTTAAATTATATGCACTTTACATTACCGTCTAAATAATAATATTCTAGTATGTTAAAGTCACATTTCACCTTTGATTATTACTTAGATGTGTGATTACAGACTTAAATCGCATAGCGATGTTCTAGCTAACATTTAATTGTTAATAAAGATATTATAATTAGGTTATACACCTATCAGAACTATACCATATAAAGGTAAAGCTAACTCTAAATAATTATAAAATATAAGATAATTAAGAACAGATAACACAGTAGGTACTACTGAATTTCCTACACGAAATATTATTCGGAAATTTGCCAACCTGTTCGGAAATCACACAATGTGTGTTTTTGCAGCAATTACGGAGACGTGGCGAGCGGTCGCCTTCTTTGCAAGCATGCCTTTGATTTATATGTCTGCTTTCGGCTCACGGGATGAAAGTAAAATATGAGACGTCCCATCAAATATTCAGCCTTTTTGGGAGGCTAAAGCGACCCTTAATGCTCATTAAAATAAAAATACAATAGTTCATAACAAAATATATAATGCACGAGGATGCCTACCTTGATGTATCATTCCCGTTTTGGAAGTTAGCAAATCTCAATACTTGGTCTGATACGTTTTGATCATGCTCAATAGTTCGTATACATTTTCCGAACGAATACTTTCATATGATTTACTTCTTGTTTTTTACTATTTGAATGTATCATGGAAAAAAATATTAGCTAAACTTCTAAATTACAACAAAACCTGATCTCAGATTACGGAACTACATACTACGTAGTGTTTCGTCCAGATAAGTTATAGCATTTAGGAATATAACTTTTCTAAGGATAGTAAAAAACACTCAAGGATCAAAACTGTTTATTCCGAACGTCACAAGTTGGTTATATTTCATCAGGTCTTGTTGTCACATGATCCGCCGAGAGATTCATCTTTAATTGGGTGAACCGAACCGAGTTGCTCCTTTTCATTCTGGACCTTTATTATGAACTTCAGATACATATACCGTGCATACACATTCACTTATGAGATATTGTTATCATTGAAAAGTAAATGAAACATTCAATAAGTTAAGGAGTAGTGTTTTAAAAATTGACTACTGGGGGATTCTAAGCTAAGTTTAAATTCTTAGTCAAAGCAGAATTTATATTTCTTGTATTTTCATGAAAATATCAAGTCAAATTTCAGTCAAATATTTAATAAACATCTTTTTAAATCTATTCTAATAATATAAAGCCCAAGAATTTGTTTGTTTGAAAACGTTAATGTATAGAACAACCAGTACGATTTTCCAAACTGACTAATGCTATTGGCCTGACGGATCCGCACCAGCTACACCGGACTACATGATTAAAAAAAGTTTTTGTATTTCATAGACTTTTCATTAAAGAGCTTTATGCACTAATATTATGTTATATACGACATATAGAGAGTACGGTACGTGAAATAAAAATGTGGACGAGCTGTGTATAGAAAAAATAATCACTGATGAATCTGCTATACACTACCAGTATTAAATAATGGAATCAGTTACAAAAAGGACCCGAATTCGTAAATCGAATTTGTATTAAAGTCGATTATTTTACCGATGAAATAGACCTCCATATATCACTATTGGTTATTACCATACGGTAAACAAGTTATATAAATGGACAACTAGCCCTAAACTATATGCAGAACTGTTGTTTCAATGCAAAATATGCATATTTACATTGCAGTATACCGAGTACAGTTCGGATGCAATAGCGTGTCATTTCTATCCGTTTCTAAATAAGGCTTATGAGAGATTTATGTCCTAAAACATTGAATTGAATTTGAATAAAATTATATCACAATTATTTATTGTATGTAAGTTAAACATACGTACCATTTTCTTTATTCGATTCAATTATTCCGGTATGTAGGTTAAAGAATATGTCATCATTTCGTGTGTCATTGTTAGTCTATGGCAGGTGAAACGTTTTCCGCTCTCCATCCGCATTGTTAACTACACTCATAGATCTAGTCTAACGTATTATATGTTAAACTAGGTGTGCCCGCGACTCCGTCCGCGTGGAATCTAATGTAAAAAACAGTGACTAATAAAGTCATCTGAATGTATTAAGTCCATTTACTTGTCTACTTTTCTCTCGTACTTACGCCGCGTCGTCATTAAAACTACAATAACTTTTGATAGAGGGGACCGATTTTAATGAAACAAACACTAAGTTACTCCCGAGGATATGCTTTACGATTTTCTTATGAAGATTTATTGTGGACCCAGTACTTTAACAGTGATGCGTATTCATACAAACAGACAGACAGACATTTCTAAAAATGATTGAAATGTATTCTATTACTTATTCCTAGACACCGCCACAATTTTTTTCACGAAAATCGATTAAGTACAGACACGTTAGATTTACATTCTTATTATATGTATGAATGTGTGTCTGTATCGCATTTTTAAATAATTTATCTGTAGAAGTTAATATCTTATGACGGTATGCCGCATAAGGATTTGTAACGTATACCTATAATATTCACGTATATAAATGTCTTGGAATGTATTTATAAAAAGTACCATATATATTTTTCAAAAATAGATTTATTTTGCAAAAATAGGTGAATATATCAATGTACAATAGAGAGCATTTGTCGTTACATTGAGATGAGCGAAACGTATCAAAAACACTTCTATTTATTCGAATAGAATCAGCAGCGGTGCTCGGATTAGTTCAGTAGTTGAACTACACTACAATTAACAAAAGTGTAGTTCGGTGTTTTTAGCATTAATTATGTTAATTTCATTACAATAGGTTACGTTTACTCAGAACGTATAATAAATGGAATTATAAGAACGTAGAAATATCGACAGAGGTCAATAAGCTCACAGCGGACCACTTTAACACTTTTATCTCTATACAATATTGAAATGAACCTTCTTATGGGAGGGTTTTAAAGATCTCATTGGTAATCTTTTTGTTCGATGAAAAGTAGTGGAGGTAAACGCTGTGTCGGGTAGCGTGTTGAAAACACCGGTTCTCGTCCGATCACCGAAGTTAAGTATCGGCGGGCGCGGTCAGTACTTGGATAGGTGATCGCCCGACAACACCTCGTGACGTTGGCTTTTTGTTATATGAATTTTCTTAATGAAAAGGTTTCCCTGTAATACAAAAGTTACAATTCTATCGAGTGTTTTACTTCGTCGGTCTCTATTATGATGGAGTGTGGGATTATAAACAAATATAACAACATTTATTCTGGATGAAACGTAACCTATGTCCTTATCTGTACCGCTGACAAATCTCCGTGTGTGCAAAATTCTGTGATGATCGGTTGATTGATTAGTGCGTGAAAGAGAAACAAGAAAACAAACAAATAGATAAACATACTCACTTTCGCATTTGTAATATTAGTAACGATTTTACATATGGCAATATGTTCATATAATCAATAATCTTTATCAATCAATAATAATCAATAATCTTCACCTCACGGCATATATAAATATAACGAATATGTTGAAATATTTTAATTTTACGAACAACACATGAATATTAACCAATTGCACAAAAAAATTACCCAACACAGAACGATATGTCAAAGATGGTTTAACTAGGCCGAGTTGAACGCACGACGGTTATAAATTTCACTCCGCTTATTCAATTAAGAGTTGTGGATTGAATGACATAAAACTTCTGAGATAGTGCAATAAAATACTTGGCAATTACGGGTAAAGAAAGCGGAGGCTAAAGGCCTGCGGCGTATGACATCTCAACCCTAAAAATAAGTACCTGCCTATAATTTTGATGAAAGGCAATGATATTATAACTATAAATGGATGAAAGGACTTAAAGCCGTCTGCGTTACTGTTTAAGGCAAGAATTTAATACAAAATTACTTTATTGGAACTCAATTTTGATTTCTTATTTTTTTAAACATACTTACATATAAGTATTATATACACAAGAAATAAGAAAACTGATAATAATGTGAGTTTAAATTACAAATGTTTTACTTATTATGTTAACTACACGATATATAGCTATTTGAAATATCTCAATACAACAGGTAGGTGGTAGAGCCACGCTGAATCAATTACTGGTTTCAGCATGAATGGGTCGGCTCGCCCGGGGTAGTACCACCCGACCCACAGAAAACTGACGTGAAGTAACAGTGCTTGCATTGTTACGTTTCGTTCGGTCAGTGAGAGCGCCGGAGGCCCACCTCTCCTCTCCTTCCCCCTCCCCACAAACACAGGATGGCAACGCACTTGTGACTCCCCTGGTGTTGCAAATGTCTATGGTCGATGGTGATAACTTAACATCAGGTAACCTACCTGTTCGTTTACCTCCTATGATATCAAAAAAATAAAGACTATAAATTGCATAAATACAAGTATCGTTATTAGTTATTTATACATACATAGTTACGTGATTTTTCAAGAAAGTGTCAAATATTTACGTCTTCGAAATCTATAAAATATCCGAATCGTTAAGGTATCAAAAGTAATTTATAGTATTCAATGCATATAATAATTCCAAAATTGTATATTTCCTATTACGATATAGAAAAAAATGCGCTCCTTTGTATAATAATGTTAGAACATAACAAAGAAAAAGGAGGGAAAAAAAAAATGGGAGAACAAAAAAATAAAAAAGGAATCTAGATTATTAGGAAAAATGGAGAAGGGGGAGGAGGAAGGGAAAAAAAAGGGGAAAAAAAAGGGAAAGAAAAAAAAAAAAAAGGGGAAAAAAAAAAAAAGAAAAAAAAAAAGGGGAGGGGAGGGGGCAATTTGGAGGGAAAAGGAAAGAAAAAAGAAAAAAAAAATAAATATTTGTATTTCATTATAATATATAAACAAATTAATCTAATTCTAAAGATGTTAAACCAAAATACAGTATTATGTTTATTTCAAAGGAATCTGTATATCTATACTAATACTAATATATCCTAATACTATCTCGCGCGATACAGTGACACAAAATCTTACATCACTGCGACAACATTACACATATCACCTCCACACACGTGCACGCATACACGCTTACACGTGAAAGTGGAAGGTTTTTATTTTTTTCCCTCATCAAACGGAAATAGTTTAGAAAATTATCCGATACGAAATATATATATGACTTGTTGTGGTATGTATGCTTGGTACACATATATGTTTCAACAACTCGTATACATGTATGAATAGTTAGGTTAGCTCAGATAGGTCGCGAATTGCATGTATCAGGCAACAGCCTAAGCCGTAGTGTGCCCTGCACTCTTGACATAGTTGTCAAATAAAATCGGCTGAGTGCCTTAAGCGCTCGCCTTAGTAGTCCGGTGAAGCTGTAAGACCTTGCTAGGTCAATGGCGTAGGCAGTTCGAAAAAAAAAACCTAATATTATAAAGCTGAAGAGTTTGTTTGCTTGAACGCGCTAACCTCATGAACTACTGGTCCGATTTGAAAAATTCTTTCAGTGTTAGATATCTCATTTATCGAGGGAGGGTTATATATCACGCTAAGATCAATAGAAGCGGAGACCCAATGAAGAATAATTCAAAATTGGGGTTAATGTACGTATTATTAAAAAATATTTTCACGTTCTACGTAAACGAAGTCGCGAGTTAATGTTAGGCGTTAGCCCATAGTAACTACCCCACGCGGACGAAGTCGCAAGCAGAAGCTAGTTTTGAATAAACAAGAATATATTTCAAATATAATTTGAAACTTCTAACTAACGACAGGCAGTTTCTAAATTATTTATGCAATGCCTTGTCAATAGTGTATCGTAGTCTGCATGTACAACATTAATCTTGAACATCCGTGATCTAGAATATCTAATTTCGTGCCTATTTAGATACTAAAGCTATTGACAATATTGAAATCGTGATTATTATATTTGAGTATACATTATCAATTCACTAAATATTTGTCTTTAGACCTGCTTGCAATGTTGCAATAAGGATTATCTCGTCGCGTGTCTTATACAATATTAAAATATTGGTACTTAGGTATAAAATTATACATAAAATAGCGGGCCCGGCAGACGTTGTCCCGCCCTGATTATAAAAAAATCCTGAACAAATTATATACCAAACCGTTCCTCGTGAATCACTTTATCCACTGGTGAAAACCGCATAAAGATCCGTCCAGTAGTTTTTGAGTTTATCGCGAACAGACAGACAGACAGACGCGGTAGGGGACTTTGTTTTATACTATGTAATGATATAGGTGCAAACAAAGTAATTTTAGTTATTTATTTAAAACGATTATTGTACAAAAATTCTATTTCTTTTGCCACGTATTTTCGCAAACAGACAGACAGATGTAGCACAGGACTTTGTTTTATAATAATATATATAATGATATAGGGCGTATTATGCATTGCTTAATTATTTTTTTAAAACAATCATTGTACAAAAAATCAATTTTCAATTATAATTTTGTTACGAATAGAATTAGTGAGATGTTATTGACCATACCATTGCTACTCGACTCATATACATATGCCAAAACACGAGCAAATTACAGTAGTCCTGTCAGCTTATATGAGTACTAAGTGACGATGTGATTAGCGTTCTAGAAATATTTCTTTCACGCAGGAACGATATCCATAGTTACTAATATCGTAAATGCGAATGTAAGTTTGTTTGCCTGTTACGATTTTACGGACTCAGTTCGTAAAAAATCCGGTGAAAATGTGCAGGCCCGTCAGGTTACCAGTGAATAGTTAAATAAAAAAACTTTGTTACACTTTCATGCCTGAATTACACAATCGATCGTCATGAAATGTTACATACATATTATGAGGGATACAGAAACTGACATAGACCATTATTACCATATGACCTTTTACCAGAATGATTTGGTCAGTTTGGTGGCCATATTGTTTTAGTTACCGCGCTTGTATCTACAGAAGTCAGTCACCATAACGACGAATAAGAATATTGCATCGAGTTCAATGACGACTGTTTTACTTACCTACCAGAATAGAATAGATAGAAGATACGTTAAGGCGAGCGAAGCCTCGAGCAAAAGCTATTCTTTTAAACCTATAAATACACAATAATTAAAATATCGTATTTATAAAAATTAAACAATAAGATTAAAAAATTAATTGAAAGTTTTCATTCTACTGATTAATTGAGGTTATTCTTCTTTCGGCGTGTTATGAGAAATCGTTGAGAGTGAATTTTTAACTTAAAACGGAAGTTGCGTGCCGATGTATGAAATTGCCTTAGTATTTTGCCTTCATGTAATAAGTTGATAATCAGTGCCTTTTGTTATTATATAAATATTTTCTTTTAAATGTGCATGTTATTTAATAAAATTTATATATGTTATTTATTCAAACTTTTATTCATGATATTTCATTTTGTTATTCAAACTTTTCACTAGTTCTAAATGGTTAAAATTCATAAAAATATTTTGTTTATCTTCATGCCAAAGAAGTATAACTTCTCACTTGCGTACATTAAGAACCAACAATCTTATTATTTTTCTTCTTGTTGGTTGTTTCTCTTACTATAATCACATATATCCCATCATATCCGTTTCTCTATAGTTAGGCATTAAAGTATAGTATCGTTCATAAAATAGAATGTATCTTGGATCCTGGAGACATTAAATCTTCCAATGGAGAAGTCTATTTTCAAAATGTGTGTTCTATGTAAAGAGTTAGATAAATAATTATATCACTATATTTTTGTATCCCACATATTTGAAGCAAACTAAGAATTATGAAATTTTGAAATCCGTATGGTATATGCAATAGATAATTGATACATGAATCACCTAAGTCATAAAAAAAATAATTGCATTACAAATGAGATGAACTGTTGTATGAATTTTCTTAACGACATACTTAACTTACCTAAACTTTTCTCAGTGTGTTTTTATATATTTTATCCGGCTTAGAGTCGTGATATAGTAAAAATAGTTTTTATTGTTTTTAGTATTGTTCGTCAAAATTTTCCCATCGACTTTAAATTTTGGTCAGTGAGAGCGCCGGAGGCGCACCTCCCCTGTCTACCCCTCTCCTCTCCCCCTCTTCCCTTCCCTCTTCGCCCCAAATACAGGCTAGCAACCCACTTGCGACTCCCCTGGTGTTGTTAGTGTCTATGGACTGTGGTGATCACTTAACATCAGGTGACCCATCTGTTCGTGTGCCTGCCGTGACATAAAAAAAACATCATGATAAATGGGAAATGTGAGCTTAAAATAGCAAAATCATAGACAAACAATTAAGCGAGTTAATTTTATAAGGTCATGTTTAACGCAATGTGAGATTTATTGAAAATCAATTACAAATTTTTTACCCCAATAGAGAGACACGCATGTAATCGATATAGTAAAAACATGTAATAATATCAGTTGAGTAGTTATTAATACGAATTTTAAATGCACATACATACAAATGATTGTGCAAAACATAATTTATTTGGTAATAAACTTCATACATTTATTTTCTCAAAGTCAAGCACACGTTATATTGCTTCCTCAATTTTGTAGGATAGTTAAAAAATCGCGTGACATAAATCATGACATACTAAATGTATACTATACCAGCAATTACCTGTGGCTCCACACGAATGTTTTATGTTATAATTATCCACGACTCATTATTTTTTCTTATTAAAATATGAGTACTAGTATACTAAAAGTATCATTGGTAAGTCTTATAATTCTTATAACTTTGTGATGTTCTGTAGTACAATTTTTAACTCATTATTTCAATAGAATATGCTTATGTTTAATGACATCTAAAACTTTGACTTATGTTTTTGAAGTAAAACTTCTTTAGACGCGACTCGGAGATAACTGGACGACAATGCAACGGAAGTTCGTTACGGCAATATGGCGTCAAGTTTCTGTACCTTCCGGTTTTTAAATATTGAAACAGAATTTTTTTTAAAAAAAAGAAGAAAATTTAATAAAACATATTAAATTGAATAATAGTTAAAACCATACAATACAATTAATTATGTATATATGGACGCGCGACCGTGCTGCCATCTGGTTTCAACGTAAGTAACAAATTAAATCAAAGCTTCATTATCTGTAGTGCCATCTATCAGCTAATTCGGAACTTAAATAACACAGGAAATATTATTAGCAACTATTTAATATAGAGTAAATAAAATATATAAAAGTTTCCTATTTCAGTTATCATAAGCCAATCATATTATATTTGAAGTATGATAGTAATTAAATTATTGTTTTAAAATGTATAGTGGTCGACGATAATAAATGTATATATTACTAGTGTTATATCATCAATATATACCTTTTAAATTCTCATATGATGTATTTATTTTTAACTTAATCGCCATCTCTTATAACGCCAAAGAAGTTTTACTTCAATCGCGTGTGACGATTACACGTACTCATTTTTTAAGTATTTATATTTAACAACAAAAAATTATGCATCAATTTTGGGATGACTATATATTAGCCGGATATAAAATTTTAACAAAACCTTTCTAAATAATAAAGTATTGTAATGTTATCTATGTCTATACTCATATAACTATGCTATGTATATGTATGTATATTCCCAATATATTATTATTGTATATAATCTCTGTTGTACTCATAACACGGTACCTATCCTCCTTTGGTGATTTGTTTATGTTGACATGTTGCTATTTTAGATTATTCTACGTTGTTACAGAAGATTTGGCAATTAAATTTAATACATGTATTTGTCGCACTTGACATTGGCGAAATTGCCGTCATAGGCGGGGGTCATACCGAAGATAAAAAATAAAAATAATAAACAATTCAATTATAATAATATTTTTATAAAATATATCAACTTCTAAGTGTTATTAAATCTTATTCAAATTTACAAATACTTCTCATGTCATATTTTTAGCTTATTTTACAATTTATGAAAATATTGTTGTTAATTATTGTATGCTATCAATTTATATCATTATTCATAATTTTACATTTTATCTATGTTCAAAACGTAAGAATCAAGCTTTTTTTTAAGTTAAATCCAGACATACAAACAGACATGGCGACAGCCAACTCGTCATATCCGTAAATTAAAATAGACTAAAATACTTTTTATAAAGTCCTCTATCTGCCGGTGAAAATGCCGTAAAAATCGGTCGAACCGTTTTGGATAAAGCACTGCGGGCAAAGCCACGGTTAACGGCTAGTCTAATTTAGAGCCTAAGTAACCCGCTATAACTTCATTAAAAAAAATCGGTCCAGACTTTTCGGAGATTACCCGTAACAAACAGACCGACAAAAATTAAAAAAATTGCATTATTGTTATTAGTAGCGTGTATACTTTCATATCCAATCGATAAAAAAAAATATTTTGATATTACATACCAACACTTCATTTTTATTGTATGTATTTTTGTTTATACCACGATGGTAGCAAGCAAGCATGCGGGCCGCCTGAAGTTAAGCAGTCACCGCAGCCTATGGACGCTTGCAACACCGACCGACCCTTTAATGTCTTATTCACCCCTTGAAGAACTCCATACTGTAGTCCCCAGGAAAAGCCTCAGCTGGAAGCTCTTTCCACAATCGGAGTGTTCGTGGGAGGAAACTCCTCTGGAACCCGACCGTCTGAGACCATTTCGGCTGATGGAAAGTATACACAAAGTAGACACAGGCATAATGTTGAAAAATTCCTCGGAACACAACCCATTATACGAACGGTAGAACACACATAAAGAGGCGACGTCTCTCCTTGAACTTAATGATTCGATACCGTTTGTGAGCTTGGGATCGCCAACAATTCTCACAGCTCGTCTTTGAGCTGAGTAAAATGGCCCAAGTTAATATCCTGGTGCTCCCGCCCAGAGATAGCAACAGTATTACATATAGATAGATGTAGATTGTCTATCAAATACTGCTTTTGAGAGAAGAAAACTGAATGTGTAAATATTTAAACAATGTGCCTCTACAAATACCACGTTAAATAACATATTGTGTAATCGTGTTGTCGTCCGTTCGTAAAGAATACTGTATGTTTGTTAAATATATTATTTTATTTTAAATCGAAAATATTTTGTTGAAGTTATACTTTTTTGGGGTTAGGGAAAAATGATGAGAGTAAATTTTCGATGGCGCGCACACCGCAGAAAAATACTCAGAAATTTTATAATAAATTTTTTTTTTTTTTTTTTTTTTTTTTTTTTTCTTTATATAAAAATTTAAATTATAAAATAAACTTTTTTTTTTATTTTAAAGAGGGAAAAAAAAAATTTAAGATTTTTTTTTCCCAAGAATTACTTCCTACGCGGTACAAAAAAAACAAAAAATCTTTAATTTTCAAAGAATCTAATTCCTAAACCTATATGGAAAGCATAATATTAAAACACAGTGGACGTATTCATTATATTGTTTCACTCAAATGCTTATAAGTTTAAATGTATCCTTTCATTTTAGCTTCATTACAAATCTTGTCACTTGAGTAACCTAATTCCTCTCACCAATTTTTATATACAAGTTGTTCTAAATTATTTATATAGAGATGCACTCTATAATTATCTATGCCATGTGTGCAAAACGTTTCATAAAGTATTTAGTAATGTGACCACAAACTTAATGTCACAATACTTTAATATGTCAAGCACAAGCACGCTGTATAATTAGTAATTTCAACACGTTTAAACTAATTACAGAAGTATATACATGTTGTTTCATTATAAATGATAATTAAGTAATATCAGACGAACATTAAAACCGGCATTTTGATAAAAAGCCACGGGGATACCTATTGTCACCAAAAATACAACGTAGTCGTCATTAATATTTTTAATTATAAAAGTTTACCATATAAGAAAGGTTTACGCAATCGCGTCAGTGACCACGGTATCCAAAAAAAACAAGCATTCGGCTCATAAGAGTTATTCTATATAGAGCAACTTGACAGAGGATAAAAAGCTGTATGGATCATTATATTTATTAGATGTTCTGATGTTAATGACTCTCATTTACAAAGTAAAATAGCTTTGTCTTTCCATTAATTCATATTTAGCGTTTTAATTAATGACATGTATAAAATTAACATGAGTATTTTAGCGCAAGGTTTACCTTCTGAGTCTGTTTAGAATAATCGTTCGAACGTTAATAGCGATATATCATTACATAGTATAAAACAAAGTCCCCTACCGCGTCTGTCTGTCTGCCTGTTCGCGATAAACTCAAAAACTACTCAACGGATCTTTATGCGGTTTTCACCAATGGATAAAGTGATTCACGAGGAACGAGTGATTGGTATATAATTTGTTCAGGATTTTTTATAATCAGGGCGGGACAACGTCTGCCGGGCTCGCTAGTATACTATATATATAAGTAATAATAGTATTGCTTTCAACAGGCGAGTCTTACCAATTAAGATAACCATTATACAGGTATGATTGCATTATTTACAGTGCAATATATCGTATATATACTGTCACGGTGAGTTCAACATATAGGAGCAAAGTAAAAACAATAAATACTAGTGTGCTGTAATGTATTGTATAGCCGACAAGAATGTATAATTCAAGTTTGTATGTAACTATGATGCATTATAATTTTTATTCTTCAATAGAAATATTTTGTATGTAATAGAGGCCTGGTACTTAAATTGTAATGGTATTGTGATGTAATATTATTACAGTAACACAGAACGGGGCACCTCATACACGAAACAGTTACACCGTCCTATTTAATTGTACGTAATTGTAGTAAGTTAAAACATAGCATTTTTTTATGCCAAAGGGCAGCAAACAGGCAGACGGCCCGTCTGATGTTAAATGGTTATCGTCACCTATGGAAACTGCAACACCAGGGGCGTCACTGTCTCCGACCTCGCAGAGCGTGTTTCATTCCCTTTTTGAAAAGCCCCATGTCATAATTCTGGGGGAACACTTTACCAGGTAACTCATTCCACAACGCCAAAGTGAGCATAATAAAGCTTCTAAAGAACCTTACGGTTGTTGCCATTGTGCTGGGCTTTAAGGTATGTGGACGAGCAACCACCCAGCGGCGGATGGTGCGAGTTTGGAACGGCGATGAGGGCACCATACCAAAAAGTTCTTCAGAACACTCTCCGTTATACATGCGGTAGAGAACATACAGAGATTCAATGTCTCTGCGGCATTCTAGATGACTCTAGAGCGCATGTTAATTCAAATCCTCAACAATGTGAATAGCTCGTCGTTGCAGGGAGTCAAAAGGAGAAGGCTGGTAGGCAAGAGCACCAGCCCAAATTTGCGAGCAGTATTATAGCATAAGGGCTTATTAATAATTTTGTGGTTTTAGTATTGAAAATAACTACACGAAACTTATTAAAAATTATTAAAAACATGTAGCTTCCTTAAACCTTCCGTTAATTTTTTAGACTATGAAGAAAATCGCAGTTGAAATATTAATACTTGACGATCAAAAAATATAGTCTGCTTTACCTTAAAAATGTAACTAAAAAATGTACAAGTCTTGGATTGAAGTTTTAAAACTTTATTCACTTCTGAATTCAATTGTTTTTATTACAATTGTATTGTATTAGCCGAATTTAGATGAAATCGAAGTAATAATCGGAGTTATTCTATTCATATTACTTTATTTGGCTTTAAATTTATTCTTACGACTATTACAGATTCTTCAAGCCAAATTCTAAGCGATGCCTTGGACTACCATGTTTAATTGTTGCTATTAGAACAGATGGCTTATTCATTCGTATAGCAGTCGGTCGTTGCGCTCATGTCGTAAACTGGCAATTCGTTCCCGTTCTGATGTTATTGTAGCGTTTTGTCTATGCTCCGCCATTTTATTGGCCCATTTTGTACTTTCTGTGGCGGCTTTTCCTTTAATAAATTCATATTCCTCTATGTGCTGTGTTATATTTACACTAAGAATAACTAATCTAGATATTGTTTTAACTATCCCGACATTATGTTATATTTACATAGATAAGACCAAGTGATTATTGGAGCAGAAATAATCAAATAACCAAGCTATTTTACCGAATCTTGGGTAAAGTATAGATGCTTGTCGGCTGATGACGCGACAGGTTTGCACTATATTTGTAACAAGTCTCAGCTAGTCTTTTTTAACAATTTTAACACAAATAGTCGAACTGATCTGATTTGATTTACAACATAACCTAATTTTATTGTAACCAAATAGTAATATGCTAGGTTAGATTATGTTGGGCTTATGATAAATAATATAACGAACCCTAAGTTTATTGTGTGTTACCTACATTATTAAAATTGGGTAGATCTTATTTAAAGAAACGAAACGTTTATTTTTCTCCAAAAATAGATATATAAAAATATATCTATAAGATTTTATTATAATGGACATTTTAGTAATGTTTTCGCCCTAAGGATAGATAATGTAAGGGCAAAGTACTATATATTTGGTAGTCTGTTCAAAACAACTCAATTAACATTTTCATTGTACTTGATTGTGTTGATAAGGACATGTTAACAATGTCACACCTTGTCAATGGCTTGACTTAATTCTACGGGGATGAAGGAAAATAGTATCATGTAATATGGAAACATCGACATCACGGTGACTCCAGAAATAAATAAATACTGTATTGTGAGAGTACGGTACTAGTAATTAGTGTTGCTCAAAATCTCTTGCAGTCTTGCAGTCTTGGTCTTGTGCTTGCGTTTTTGCAAGGCCAAGACTTTCGATTTTTAGCAAGACCAATACCAAAACCAACCCCTGCAAAACTAGCGCAAGACGAGACTGGGCCTGCAAGACTCTTGCGGTCTTGCAATTAAATCGAATTTGAACCTTATTGACAATATTGATGCACGTTCTCTAGTATCGGTTTCAAGATCACGATTCTTTCTAACACACAAACAATTTTAAACAATTAAATGTATTTATATCTCAGAGAGTATAGTTTATTTAACAAAGCTTATAAACACACAATAGATCCAGTATGGGAACTATTTATGTTACGCGATATTTTGATTACCAACGGGTCGGCTAGCTATTATTATTGTTTATTTCATAATCTACTGATAAAGACGCCACGCCGCTTTACTGATAGACTGTGCGACAAGTGTATCACAGCATTCCCTATACTTTTTGATCGTTGCCGCTGAAAGTTAGCGGATGTCCCAAAGAATAAAATAAATTTTCTAGATACTCATGACCGATACAAATAAATATTGTGGTGTCTTCACAAGGAATATTGTAATCGTAAGAATAGGTAGATAATATAATAATTTATTGTGAAAACCCGAACTAATATTATAAATGTGATTACGAGTTTATTTGTTTGTTACGCTTTCACGCCGTAACTATTTGATCGATCATCATAAAATTTTGCCTACACGTTGTACTGAGTACAGAAAAGGACACAGCATACCTTTCATCAAGGAAAACTAGTATTATTGAGGGATTACCTAATTACCTCCCTAAATTCATGCGAGCGAAGCCGCGAGTAAAAGCTAGTAATAATACACATTATTACATTACCTTTATATTAAACTATACAAACATTTACTATGTATCGGCTCCTATTGTAAATACACTATGTAGCTAGTAGATACATAAATACAGCAGCAGCATAGATCAGTTTAATTCAATAATTAATATAGATTAACTTCATCAAAAGAGGAACGTAATGAAAACGCGTAGACACATTTTATTTTTAGGTAAGAAGATACAGTGTGCCAGAATAAAAAAAATATACAGAGACTTCAGGTTTAAGGAAGCATCTACTATCTGTCTACGAGAAGGAATTGCATATTTTTATTCCAGCAAATACTCCTTGAAAAACTTGTTAATTATGAATTTAGTTAATTTGATTGGACTTTACTATAAGCTAAAAATCTACCTATTTGTTGGATTGTTCTAAAATTTAATAACCTAACGTGTTTAATAAAGACAAATAGGTAATAGTAAAATTTGCAAGACTTGCAAGAGTCTTGCTGCAAGACCAAGACCAAAACCAAGACTGAGGGTGCAATACCAAGACCAAGACCAGGTGTATTAACGCAAGACCAATACCAAGACCAAGCCAAGTCTCGTCTTGGTCTTGCATTTGGGCAACACTACTCGTAATGTACATTTCATAAATATTAATTATTTTACTATTTTCTTCTTTTTAATATTTCTGTTCGGTCTGTAATGTTTCTGTTTAATCGTTCTGTTTTAATATCTACATGCAGTATTTATTATCTGGCTATTCGTTATGCTTATATAGATAAAGTATCTGGGCCTCACCCAGGACAGGCGCGATTCACAATTATATGGGCCTCAGGTCGTGGTTCTCGCCGAGGCCCATGAAATAGTCTTCAAAGGGTTCAATTTATTTAAAGTTTTTTTTTTATCAGAATGTATCTTAGTGCCATATCCATTCAGTCGCATAGGTAGAACTAACAGATTGACATTACATCTTATCGGTAATCATTTGTTTTGAGAGATTTAATAATAATAGCTAAGTAATTGAAAAACTGTTTTTGTTTTTGAAAACTCACAAGTCCTCAGTTTCGCTCAAGAAACCTTTTGAATATTATAAGTTTGTAATATTTGTATTTAGATGAAATCTATTGTATAGATATTAAATACAGTGCAACAATAAAACATCATGGGTACGTTTGGTGGATTGATTACTATAGCATAAACCCATCCTTCACGTATTTGAATTCAATTTTGCTTACGTGAGTGGTAAAAATAAATAAAAGCGACCGAAGCTATGATACGAGGCGGGTTGCGAGTTATTGGTCCCCGTGCACCGCACCGGTCGTTCAATTTCTCTAATTAATTAACGATCCCTTAGATAACACACGCTGACAACCTTATTTGTGGCGAACAAATCTTTCAAACATAAATTTTAGTACACACGCTCTAAACTTGTAAAGTCTATGCACGTCGCGGTGTACGCCGCCCGTAAAAGAAAAATTTATAATGCTACTAGAAATTAAATTCCGCTATCACCGATATTTGCACAGAACATATTAAATGCTCATTAATTCTGTTACCTCTATTTGCGTTACGAATTGCGATATTATCGTTCTTTTAATCTGAATATAGTGGTTAAATTACACAGTATGACTGGTTTATTGCGCATTCTCGACAAAGTAGAGATATCCGTGATTAGAAAAGTATGTAATTACAAATTCACGAGGCGTTTACCTGACCATTCCGGCACTAAATATATTCGCGAAAGATTCACCTAACAATTTACAATTGTCACATAAATAAAAGAAACGAGCGGCCTCATTAGCCGACATCGCGATGTATCGTAGTGGATCTTATACGTCTCAAAGATGCAGTAATACTAAAAATAATCAAAGATCAAATACGCCGCGTGGTAATATAATATGACATACCTATAATAGTAAGAATTCTTATTATCAGTTATATGAAAAACATTGTTGCGTTGCCATAAGTCAAGAAACGTAATGCCCAAAGATATGCCGGCCGACCATTAAAACATTTTTTCTGCGGTTCTTTTATCTTTACATTTTGTTTCAATTAAACTATCTAAGGACAATACTTTAAAAATCTATTAGAGAGAATAATTTATTAAAGGTTTACGCTATAAATATTGGAAGTAAGTCAGCGGAATCAATCGCTATCGCTATGTAGTCTAAGCATTAGTCAATTTGTCTCAACGCTGTCTTCAGTGCCATCCCTAACGAACATTTTTTGTTCCTCTATTTTTCACTATAGAAAAAGTTATTAGGTTTTTAGAGAGGTATAGTTTTATTACAGTAATTAAGATATGAAGTTGTATTAGAGCTTTTAACGTGGGGCTGTTTTTATTCGAATAATATGTCTTCTTATAAACAATATTCATAATTTATCGTCCGATAACAATATTTATATTCGGCTTAAAAATGTTAACGTTGTACATATCTATTGATTTACTCTGGTATGAATAGAACATGTAATTATAAAAATAAATAATAATAGCATATATTGTTATTCCAAACTGTTGAATTGATTCGTTATTGACTTTATGACCTAGCTGCTGTGCTTTCGGCTCCGCATGCGTTTGTTATTATTTGTTGCAATTTCTGCAGCGTCATCTAGTAACGAATTAAGAAAAATTAATAACATATAATCTTTCTGATAAAACGTATCACGTAACGTATAACGTATTTCAGACGTATCAACTTTTATAATAATCGATTTTACGGTTTTGGGGTTCATTGATCTCAAATATACCACTATACAAATATATCTTCATATGTTTTCGATTTATAATGAGTCCAAATAACTTAAAGAGGAAGACAATTTTATAAAAATAATAAAGATTTACTCCAAAAATTTTGTACTAAAAAAAAACAAAGTCTGATGTTAGAGCATGGTTAAATTAAGCCTTGCTTAATTGAAACAATTTTATTCAACTATTTGGGAAACTCTGATTATAAAAAAAACCGTACGATTATGGTTGATTCCCCTCTACCGTCACGGACATGTCACAACAGAGTTCGCTAACACTAAACTAAGCCGATCCAACGAATCAGAATGCAAAGGATGAAATTATCGACAAGTGACCGCGTATAAATCTGGCACACGCTTACCATATTATCACGATTTACTTTATGACCATGGGAACGGTGTATTGCGGACATACCTCCTCGAAGATAGATTGTTTACCATAGTCCAAATTATATCTACATTAAATGTGCGAATTTCGTTACGTCCATCTTATTTCTTACTAGCTGTGCCTGCGACTTCGTCCACGTGGAACCTGATGTACAAAACAATGACTAATAAAGTGATCTGAACGTATTTGGTCCATTTGCTTATCTACTTTTCTCTCATACTTAAGTCGCGGAGCCATTAAAATTACAATAACTTTTGATAGAGTGGACCGATTTTAATGAAACAAAGACTAAGTTACTCCCGAGGATATGCGTTATAGTTTAACAGAGTACTTTAGCAGTGATGCGTGTTCATACAAACAGACAGACAGGCACATAGACAAACAAACAGGCAGACATTTCTAAAAATGATTGAAATGTATTCTATTACTTATTCCTAGACACGTGCAACAATTTTTTTCACGAAAATCGAAAATGTACAGACACGTTCGATTTACATTCTTATTATATATATATAGACAAATTATAGCAAGTGCATACTGCATTGTCATTATTTTCCTTATCCAAAATGTATTGCACTTTTCATTTTATTTAGTATATATTGTGAATACAGTAGTCAATTTACAGTCATTTATTTTCTTATAATTGTATTAATACTAGTCACTTTTCTAATAAAACGTCTTTAAGAATATTCAAACTTATAAAATAACTACTTACGTAGATTATTCAACATTCAGAATAGTTTTCAGAAAAGTGTTTATAAAACAAAAGATTTTAACAAAAAACAAAATCGACTTGAAAAAGCTACTCTAAAAAATCCATTACGACGTCTTTGACCCATAGTTAGGACCTTTCTAGTCTTGGAATGGCTTAAACCTACCAATATCACATTCACAACACATTTCATATTCGATTTTGAAGAATTCCCTGGTGTATCTTTGAAATCTAGAGCCCAATGCTAACAACATTAAAACAAATTCGGTTGAAAATACTAGTCACTTTCCAATAAAAATAAAATAATTTTCCAAATCGATCTAGAAATAACGAAGGAATGATTGAGGCGACAAAAATTAAAAAAATACAACCGTATCGAGATCCTCCTCCTTATAGAAGTCGGTTAATAAATGTAAGTAATTCATAACTTATGCGGATAATGACATTGTTATTTAAAGGAATATCAATAAATAGAATTTTCAGGTCGTAGCTATTTCCACTAGATATAATTTGGGGCGGTTAGCTCACCAACAAATCAACAACCTCTTTCAGGAGATCGTTGGTGCTGCTAGTGCTGCCCCGCAAACTGGTCATCAGAAAAGCAAACCGTTATATCTTAACGCATGAAAGTGCTATGTCATATAAGTAGGTAACGATCTCATGTGGGTTTCTAAACATATTTTAAACTTGCTTTACCCGCAGTTCCGCACGCGTTTTATTAAATCGTATTAAAGAATTATAAAATTGTGAGATTATGTACAATTACAGAAATGCTCTTTAAAGACAATTGTAAGTACAACGCGCACGCCACTAAAAGTAACATGTAACGTGTACATTAGATATATAATACAAACAGCGTGCCAAATGAGGTTTGCCATCAACAACATATTTGGAACCTTAACCACCATATAACTACCTCAGTGCTCACTTACACTGTATAAGGAACTAATGAATCAATAACTTAAAATATTATTATAAAGATTTACATTTACATTACATTTAATATACATTGTCATTATTATAATTGCGATTTTGTGACTATACAAAAAATAAACGCTTGTCTGTTCGGCAAGAAATTGTATTATGGAACCCTTTACGTAATAGGTTTATAATTTAAGATCTTATTAGGAAGACCTCTATATCACTAATATTATTAATAATTATAATGTCGAAGTGTAAACAATAAGCTGATTTACTATTTCTCTTATTAAAAATAAAGAATGTGTTGAAATCTTGCTAAATTTCATGCAGACAAAGTCGCGGGTACCAGCTAGTCTGAAATAGAATAACCTCAATTATTTTTTATAAGGTTCGCTATCTACCAGTGAAAGTCTCGTAAAAATCGGTCTATTCGTTTTGGTAATAGCACAGTGGGCGAAGCCACGGTTAAGAGCTAGTCTAAATTAAAATAAACTAAATTGCTTTTTATAAGGTCCACTATCTACCAGTGAAAGTCCCGTGAAAATCGGTTTAACCATTTTGGAGATAACACTGCGGGCAAAACCACGGTTAACAACTAGTATAAACTAACATTGCTTGAATTACTTTTTATAAGGTCAGCTATCTGCCAGTGAAAGTTTCGTGAAGATCGGTGAAACCGTTATGGAGATAGCACTGTGGGCAAAGCCACGGTTAACAGCTAGGCTTAGAGTAGCCTAAGTAACCCGCTGTAATTTCAGCTATCTGCCAGTGGAATTCCTGTCAAAATCGGTTCAGCCGTTTCGGAGATTAGCCGGAACAAACAGGCAGACAGACAGACAGACCGACAAAACTTTTAAAAATTGCATTTTTGTTTTCAGAAGCGTGTATACTTTCATACTCAATCGGTAAAAAAAATTTATTTTGATATTACATACAGACACTCCATTTTTATTATATCTATAGAATAGATATAGAAGAGAAGATATAGATTAATCATTAGTGATTTTTTTTACTATATAGATTAACGTTTTTAGTCACAATCTCATCTGATGGTGACAATGTGGTCTAAACACGCTAAACCAAGAGGATTCTAGTTTTCAAGTGCAACTGCCGGAATACACCAACAGGTGCTTGACGAAAGATTTTCAACTCGACGGTGGTAGCTAGCCTGGTGGACTTGGAAAAGCATTGAACCTACTCCGAATGACACTGTGTACGAACACGCTATCAACTGTGCCGTCATTTTATTATGTGTTTTACTTTTTAAATAATCTCTAAGAAGAATCCGGCGAATACGTTTGGGGAATATTTCTCAGAGAAGTTGACATGTCATTGCTTAAATAACTCGAGAAGTAACGAGCTAATAAAATATTCTATAAACATGGTGACGGTCGCGCAATACAGACGCCGATGGTCGATTCTGTGAAGTCGTTTGGAAAGCAGGCTGTGACTTGCAAGGTCACGCGTATAACACGGATGTTCCCGATATTGAAATGTATAGAGACGTGCTTTATTCACCTACATATCAACACATGCAATTTGAAAAGATCCAAGCCAAGACAACGTATATTCAATAAAATAAACCTTACACGTCTCGCGGAAGCTATCGTTTCGTTCGGTGAAAACACTGTATTCGAATGTTGCCCAATGCGACAGTAGTATGAGAAACAAATACTCATATTGAATACAAATCGAACGAACGGTACGACACTTCGTATGGTAAATTCCGTATTGCGAATTATTAAATTATTTATGCCGCATAACGCGGTGCGCCGACTGCCGAACACTGAACCACAATATCGGGAATCCCTGTTCGCTACTAATGCAATAATTTGGCGTATTTTGCTATCGCGTTTTGAATATTGAATACTTAGTAAATAGTTTATGTTCTGAACGTGGATTTCAGCCTACGTGATCCGGCGTGGTCCGGCGCGGTTTGGCGCGGCGCGATGCCACGGCTCGTTGTGAAATTGCACGACACACGGATAACATACGTTAACAAGTGGTCGTTACGAATAAAATTTTATGTTCTCGTTGTGTTTAGATTTATAACCGATACGCGATGGATCACTTGATCTATTTCTATGTCTAACAGTATTTCAAGCACTGCGGAGTTAAATCCATGCGAGCGTTTTTTTATTGACGTACCAACAAGATAACCACCGACGTGTATTCGAACACGTCGTTATTCAGAATACTTATAGCGATTATAATGTTATTGCATGCGGGCACGACAATCTGATACACTGCGTGAATCGTGCCTACAAAGCCCTACACTCTTACTAAATACCAGATATGTCCTTTAATTGAATGTCAAACACAAATTATACGTTTAATAATTCTAGTTTTCAAATAAATTAACTTTATATTACATGACAGATTTATCAAGATAACATTATAAGTCTGTATCCGTCCCATTTACTAATTCAAGCGAATGGTATAAAATGACGCAAACGCACTGATCAAAAACGTAGTCCGGTGAAGCTGTTAAGACCTTGCTAGGTCAATAGAATAGATCAAAAAGAAATCTTACATTAAATATCCTTTTACTTTAAAACACAGAGTACGAATGTATTGTACGAATGTTTTGTATATACTCGCTAAACATTTTTTTTCTTGTACTATGATCGAAACGATTTATAATATTGCAACGCTTAAATCATTAAATTATTTATTTACTACTCACGCGTCATATCCCCATTATTATGACAATGAAACATATTGCGTGCGTGCAATCACAAACGAAATGAAAATGATTTAATTTGACCGAAGAGTGGCGCTGAAGGGCTCGATCAAGTACGCGCACACATTGAACAAGACCATAGACTACGTTAACAATACATCTGAGAACGACTATAATCGAATTAAGTAAGAGATAAGTATAACTAGAAAGTGGGTGCATAAGGTTAATTTCCTGCATTTAATTCATTTGGCAAAACAAGAACTATATACTGCTTTTCAATAAAAGCTCGTCGTATTGTTGTTGGTTTATCGTATACTTTCGTATTAACCTAAAGAAGCTTTAAGGCTTTAGTATACGTAAATTCAGAAGGATTGATGAATATACGTTTAGCAAAAAATATAATGGAAAACAAAGAAAAAATAATCTCTTTATTAAGAATTGTTAATACATCTACAACAAATGTAGTAATATTTATTCTCATACTAGCTGTTACCTGTGATTTCGTCCACGTGGAGTTAACCATAAAAACATTTATTCAGTGCAAACGTATGCGTAGGGCGCGTGCAGTACCGGACACTGACTTTTTACTTTATTATATATCCGTGGAACCGATTTTTTCATTAAATAAAAATAACCTAAGACACTCCCTATAACATCAGCTATCTGTTAAGGAAATTCCTGTCAAAAGCGGTCCAATGTTTTTAGAGATTATCCGGACAGACATACATTTTTGAAATTGGTTTCCTGTTACCGTCACTTTCGATACATACGTTCGTCTAACCAGTTCGTCATCGTAACGTATATACGTTTCATTAAATAGAAAACTGTTGGTTGCAAATTACAAACAGACACTTCAATTTTATTTATTTATTTGTATAGATAAAATTGATGTACCGCTAAAGGATTGAGTGTAAAACTGTGGTAAAACACGGTAAAACCTTCCACCGTAAATCATCGGAGAGCCGCGCCACATTGCACCACGCGGCGTCGTATTATCGCGTGACCCACCTCCCTAGTGTTGACTTAATGGAGTGCTCATGAACAAATTTAAAACACTGCTTGTTATAAGTAACATGATGTATAACTGCGGTTCGAAGAGGGGTGTTTATTGCAACAAAACGATTATATCGTTTAATAGACTTTATACGTTTAATTTAAAATAAATTGCTTAATAACAGCACAAAAAATCCTTCACGGTCCACAGAGTTCATCATGTACAAATAAAATATATAAACAACGCTATTTTTAAAACTGTAATATCACCCACTGTCAAAAACGGTAAATTGTATATAGAAAGTACTGTACACTACACTGCACTACTACTGTACAGTACACTAAAATAATACAAATTGTATGAGATAAATAAACATGACAAAAGCAAGACAAAAAGTGTAATATCTCGTGGGTCTTGTAAACTGTACCCCGAGGCGGCATCGCGTCGTAGCGGGGGCTCGTAATTGAAAAATAAAAGGCCGTAATAATAGAATTTACATTACGTGCTTTCCAATGACAAATTTTGCCGTCTGTCTGCTTCTGGCAGGAGAGCGACATTGACTTTACATGTACACTCCCTCTTTGCTTTTCCTAAATATAATCTCTCCCACGGGACCCCATAAATTACTCGCAATTTATCTATTGCCGGAATATCCAAATATTTTTCTTGTTATTGCTTGAAACTATACCTATAATAAATAGAAAGCAATTTAATATATATTTTACAGAAAAGTATTTTGTCATTATTTTATTGTGGTGTTCTAATCACACTAATCACAGTAGTTTACGAAATTAATAAATGTTAATAATTGAAATATAAAACATAATATCATTTTTTTCTATGATCTGAAAGCAGTACACATATGTGTTGTGTCGGTCCTAATGAAACGCGCACAATGCGTTCATAATTTTTTCTCTCAAAATTAGCAACCATGTTTTTTCTGGAAGAACATAATAATTTTATCTGTGTTTGGTTATAAAAAGTCATATGCTGCGTTCTTTACATAAAATATAAAGTGCCAACTAACATACAGAAGGTGTAACACCCGTTATAGAACACGCTTATACATGTCGCGACTGGATTGCTAATATCATACATATGGTGAAAAATACGTCACAGTAAGGATCATTAAGTTTGTCGACGTTTGGTATTTGGATGCCCGCCAAAAGGTGTGCATGGTACATGATCAGACGTTTTTTTGGCAACCAATTTTCTAGATGGTTACTGTCATCGTCAAATAGGTAATGGCACGACAAGTGCGTTGTGGTTATCTCAATCTTCTAAAAAGATAGTGGCCCCCTTGTAAGAACTTTCCAGGGAGTTTTTCGGCATCTCAGAATTCATACTCGATGGTATCATTTCCCATCCATTTCACTTGTGTACAATAACTGAACTATGTTAAGTAAATACCAACAATATTACAAAACATAGAGTCAAGTAACACAAGATTTCGAATGAAATATAAAAGCCACTAGACTATGATCCCGCCAAAAACGCAGGACGAAATGGTAGAGCGACGTATGCCGATGGATTGGATTCCTGCGACTATTTGTTTTTAAATAGCACTGTCAAAACTAAAGTGACGTCACTTTCTTGTCTTACAATAAAAATATGTTTAAAGATATTATTAAAAAAAAAACTTAACGCATAATTATCGTAAATATAACTTCATTTGTTATAACAAGACATTCTGAAACACCAGCTGGCTGTATATACAACCGGTTATGTATATGAAAGCTGCCCGATAGGTACCAGATTTTTCTTTGGCAGTATTGAGTACATAGCACTGAACTTTGACAACTATTATTTAAGGTAGTTAAACGTTTCTGAATGCTGTTACCAGTACACCTATTCTATTAAAGTTCTGTTACCCAAATACCTGCATATAAACACCGCGACCTGCTGATAGTGCCATGATAAAATTTAATCTATATTAATAAGTAGGTATGTACACGTAAGAGGCCCGAATTATGTTTTTTACTATAATAACGAAGCGGTATAGTTTATAATCTTCCAATTTGTCTTTACTCACATCTTGGTTGTATCTAAATATGACTGCATTTATATTTAATCAGAAAAGTGCTAGTTTTTAATATCATTAGAATTTCATTGTAATAATTCATTTTTAATTAGATGTGTAGGAGCTTCGGTCTCACTACTATAAGATTCTACATTGACATGGACAGCGTAATAATAATACTCGGAGTGCGTGAAACAGACTGTTTATCAATATGACCATATAAGGTATTTATAGAGACGCGATCGTTCATTTTTTTGAACGACGTTCTATTTACAATATATACAAAAGTTGTCTGCCAAAGAGGATGATATTCTCGGTAGCTACAGATGTAACTTATAAATGTCAATCATTGAAACTCAAAAAAAGTAATTATTTTGACCTAAGAGTACCTACTGAGTCACAAACAACATTTTTATCGCTGTGTTTAATGTAACTAATACATTTAATTTTTGATAAATATGAAACAAAATTACGTATACTTTAAGGATAACATACGTAGATATTATGTAGAAATGAGAAAGACCCATGATTTATATACCAAAACAAAGTTCCCAAACATTTGTATGCAGATATTACGGTGCAGGAGGATTGTTTCGTGCACTCAACCGACATTTCCGTACAATACATTGTTCGAAGCGTGATATGGCTACTTAGCTGTAAAGTAAGACCTAAATAAATGCAAGCGCATCGATTGCAATTGATTCCACCGTATTTTTCCGGAAAACTTAAACATACTATGAAAAATTATTACAATGAATACACATTTTATTCCTAACTGTTACTATAAATGCAAAATTAAGTTGGTTTGTTTACAGGTCGTCAAGGGTATAGAAAAGTTCAAAAAATGGACAAAAATCCGTTTGATAGGTCAAATCTATATTGACGCGTGCGAAGCCGCGACTAAAAGCTAGTAATAAATATATTACAAATGTGCCTCTTTCTAGTATATACAAACTTTATCATACACAAATCAATCAAGTCCATGGAGCATGTCATTGAAATTTATTATATCTTTTCTTGGGTTATTTACATATTATCTTAATGATGAAGTACCACCTCTTGGGCACTTATCACAATATTCCAATTAATGCTGGAAATATGTGGCTGCTCTTCGCAATGCCATGTTTTATTAACCTTTTATAATGTATGCCCTTTATCTTGCGTATTAAATCAGTCTTAATGTGTAACACTTTTGAAACAAACTATATTTTATAAGTTCCATTAATTGCTTCAATATATTAATCAGAAAAATATATTTGTATATCTAAGTGTAATTATTATATAGTACTTTATATCAGTTGCTCTACTAACTTCTTTTTACCTTCCCACATTATTTGTAAAATACCACAACTTTTATTAAATATAATTTATTTATGTTTGAGTTAGTGAATGCCATAAAAAACTATAGCTACTTAATATTTTTCTCTGTATAATAAAAAAGTCATTCCAAATATATATATATATATATATATATATATATATATATATTTCATATATCGTAGGAGGAAAACGAACAGTCGGGTCACTTGATATTAAGTGATTACCACCGTCACCACACTACCAACACCAGGGAAGTCGCAAGTGCGTTGCCTGCCTTTGTTTGGGGGAGGGAGAGGAGAGGTGGGCCTCCGGCGCTCTCACTGACCGAACGAAACGCAACAATGCGAGCACTGTTACTTCATGTCGGTGTTTCTATGGGTCGGGTGGTAGTACCCCGGGCGAGCCGACACATTCACGCTGAAACCACTAATTGCTTCAGCGTGGCTCTACCACGTCAAGTTTCACGTAAAATTATTATTTATATTTTCATTTAAACATATAATAAGAATGTAAATCTAACGTGTCTGTACTTTTTCGATTTTCCTAAAAAAAATTGAAGCAGGTATCTAGGAATAAGTAATAAGATACATTTCAATCATTTTTAGAAATATCTGTCTGTCTGTCTGTTTGTATGAACACGCATCACTGCTAAAGTAATTGGTTCACAAAATTCATAAAATCATAAAGCATATCTTCGAGAATAACATATAGTCTTTTTTTCATTAAAATCGGTTCTATGAAAAGTTCTTGTAATTTTGATGACGACACGGCGTAAGTACGAGAGAAAATTAGATAAGTAAATTGACTCAGTACATTCAGATAACTTTATTAATCACTGTTTTTAACATAAGGTTCCACGTGGACACAGTCGCGGGCACAGCTAGTTTAATTTAAAGTTGTAGGAGTTTTAAGAAACTATAATGTTTATAAGCCCCACAAAAGATTTACCGAGTGGTTATTGGGTGTTCGCAGAACATCAAATCAAATCAAAAATACTTTATTAAAGTTAGGCCGTAAGAAGGCGCTTATGAATGTTAAAACTGCCACCGGTTCGGAAAACAACCCAGTCATCGAGGAGAAGACCATCTATCCATTACAATTTGCGAAAGGTATATAAAATATTTTAAATAAAAAATAACATATAATCAGTTAAAAGAGTCATAACTGAAAATAGAATGATTTTATTTAATTAGAGAGATATAAATCTCAAACATTTTTATTCACTTTAACGATTAGATGACCATAAACATTGGTTATTTATAAGTGAAATTATCAGAAACCGGCCTAAGAAATCGTTCGCATATTTCTATAGATCGCAGTCTCGAAGTTTTAAAATATTCCTATAAAATAAAATCCTTATCTGAACAGTAAGTATGCAAAACTATTGTAAAGCCAGTAAAGAGGTCCATAATTATTCTGAATGCAATACATGTAGATGAAAATAATAGCTACCTGAGGCGGAGGCCGGCCTGCGGTGCCACACCTAATTAACCTCAGATGTGACATAGCCGCGTTATATATTTTAAATCTGTTCTCGTATGCGCGGGAAAAAAAATGCACAAATGAATTACGTACCCGTTCAAGAATTGAATACAACAACTGAATTTAAGACAGATAATTGCTTTTTACATATTTTCAAATATGATTGAGTATCCGCTTGTTAGTGATATAAATCAGTATTTAAACATAGACCGTGTAATTAAAAAAAAATACGCATTGAACTCTTACTTAAAAAAGTTTGATCACAAAAGAGTGTCTTACCCTTGTTTACAGATGGACATTATTTAAATTTAAATATTTTTTAACACTTGTCTAAGTTCACAATTCTTATTCTATTATTGTATTTAACTATATCTTTATTTGCCTGTGGGTATAATTGATTTGAAAGAAGTAAATAAATTAGACAATTTTAGACATTCACAAGTAAATCATAATTATTACTATTTGACACTATTGACATCTGACAGTGTATTTAATCTGTCATTATACTGTTGTTCTATCTTACGCACTTTGACGTAATATATAAATCTTATAAATTGCTTTTTTTTTATTTTATACATTATTTTCTTTTAACTAAAATATCACAATAATGATAACCAATTTAACATATAAGTAATTTTTTTTAATGAAGAACTGAACAAAAATATTATTCATAAATAAAAAGTGTTTCCGAAATATCTGTATGAAATGGAACGTTTTTGAATGATAAGTAAGATCGAATAAAAACGAATGGAGTTTTTGGCGGGATCTTGGTCTGTCATGTAGTGGATTTAATTTTTTATTCATAATCTTGTGTTACTTGACTCTATATTGTGTAAAATTGGTGGTGTTTTATGTGATATAGTTTGTTTATTGTGCATAAGTGAGGTGAATGGAAAATAATGCCACGGACCATGAATTCTGAGATGCCACAAAAATTCCATGGAAGGTTCTAACAAGATGGCCACCATCTTGTTAGTTCATTGAAATTATATCAAGAAACTTGTAATATTGATACTCACTTGACAATGGCATTAATAGTCTGACTGGTAATTGAAGACTGGTTGCCAAAATGGAATAGAAGAAGAAGAAGAATAAAAACGAATGCTATTCAGAGTTGCTTGCTTAAAAAAATTAAAACAGATGTTTTAGCTAGAGATCGCTTGGACACGCTTTTGTAGTAAAGTATTTTGAACATGACTTCTACTACATTTAAAATTTTAGGCACTCGCGTTGTACTCGTATTCATTTTTGTTTTTATAATAAGACCGAGAATATTTTATAGAAAAGGAGTTATTTGCATATAATCAATATAATCAAATTACTTCTTTTACTAGATCTAATTACAATTATATAGTATCTGACATCGTATCCATCAATAACTAATTATAAGTTACAAGTGAAGCCTTAGGAATGCGTTGATATAATTTACTATAATACCACCACAGTACAAAGTATAGCACTGTTCTAATAAATAACTACGGCTTGCGACATCGTATGCGTTAAATAACAATATAGAATTAAACAAAAATAAAAAAATAGTCGTGTCACTTAGTGACCATTGTTTTTAAATATTTTATAGCTTTCACGCTTGACCTCAATCTCAAGTGATATATATATATATATATATATTGTTATATCATAGGAGCCAAAGGAACAGGTGGGTCATCTGATGTTAAGTGATCACCACCGTCCATAGACACTTGCAATACTAGAAGAGTCGCAAGTGCGTTGCCTCCCTGTGTTTGGGGAAGGGGGGAGGGGGAGGGGAGGTGGGTTCTCCGGCGCTCTCAAATTTATTGATCGTATATTATTAATATCGTCGATATTAAATGACGTTGTGATCTAAGATGGTAAACACGCTAAACCTAGAGGGCTGGTTCTCAAGTGGAGCTGCTGAAACAGCCCGTAGGTGTTTGGCGAGAGGTTTTCAACTTGGAGGTGATAGCTCTAGCTAGACGGGCTTAGAGAAAACTCTACCATCACACTACGGTTTTATCACGGCCCAAACGCAACGATTTGAGCCTACGTCAGTCGACGCGGGGGCCGAACACGCTGACCTCTGAGTTATGGATGAAGAAAGATGGTATAAAAACAACTTTTTTTTTAGATATATCATAGGGGGCAAACGAACAGCGTGGTCACCTGATGTTAAGTGATCACCACCGTCTATAGACACTAGAAGCACCAGGGAAGTCGCAGATGCGTTGCCAACCTATGGCGTGGGCCTCCGGCGCTCTCACTGACCGAACGAAACGCAAGAATGCAAACACTATTACTTCATGTCGGTTTTCTGTGAGAGGATGGTACAACCCCGGGTGAGCCGAACCATTCGTGCTCTACCACCTAAGTATGTTTTATAGTGATCCCTTAACCAATTTTTGAATTTATCAATATCCATTTTAATATAACGTAAGTAAAAGTTTTTATGACTTAACGAACCAATAAAAAAATTAGTATGACATAAAATGTTACGAGGAGCCGAATGTATAATGTATATATTATTTAATTCTATATTAGAAGCAATCCAATTAAACATTCCTTTTAAAGTATGACAGCACACTTCTTTCATGTTAGCAATCTTCGAACCATAAGTTATCGCGTATGCCATATGATAGCCCCACGACCTACATAATGGTGAATATAAAATTTTACCTGTACTTCAAATAAACGTATTTGGTGTTCAGTCAGATTATAACTAACTAGCAACCGCTGGCGATTTCGTATCAGTTAGTTACAATTTAAAATTTGATAATGATAATACATATAATTATTTGGATATCAGTAAAATAATCTTTACAATTGAATCAGTACTTTTACATACAAACTAGAAACAAACTTTATTACTACTATTACCTAATTTGTAATGTACGTGATAAAATAATAATGTAAGTAATACTTTTCATTTCAATATATTAAACAGGTCACATGGAACAGAATTCTCAGGCGATGGTGCCTAAGTCGTGGCACGCTGGAAAGTAGTTTTAAAATCTTTAAATAGCACATTAAAATTAATTAAAAAATAAAGTCAATTGTAATAATTACAAGCACATTCGTTTACAATAGATTTAATCATAAAGAAAGCATATTTTATATTTAAATAACGCCTTAATACTTTCCAACATCGCTTCGCTCGCTATCGTCCTTACACCTTGGAACCGAAATGATCAGGGATGAATTGAAGAATCAGAAGAATTTCCTGTCGCGAACGCTCCGTGTTTGAAATAGGCTCCCTGGAGATTACAGTAAGGGGTTCTTTGAGAAGGGAGTGAACAGGTTTTTAAAGGGTCGACAAGTGTCCATAGGCTACCAGGATCGCTTACTTTGAAGCGAAACGCACGCTTGTCCGCCACCACCGAGTATATAAAAAATACTAAATAAATTAATAAAGTTAATGACCTGGGGCCAATTTACAATATTTATAGTTGGTAATGGAATCTTCTGGAGTCTTAGTCAAAGGGATTACGGCTTGATAGATAAAGAATAGATTGTATATCAACATACATTGCATCCACAAGTATTATGAAATTTACTTGCCTTGAATTTTTTTATAGAAGAATACTAATGATTAAACACAGAATACGTACTAAAATAATATAAAAATGAGATTATTTTATACTTCACAATTGAAATTAAGATCAGTATTTATGTACACGTGGCAAATATTTTGTATAAGCAAGCACGCAAACCACTGACAATTGTATAGTGGTAGCAGCTACGGATCATATGGTGAAATATATAAATCGGAGCGTTATCATCTTTAGCGATCACTAAGGACTGCGTCTGGATGCCGAGACGTGAAATAAATATCCATTTCCATACTCAAATGCAGGCAGGAGCGCAAGTATCGAGGCGCGGACGCTGGAATGTCTGTCAACCGTCCGCACACATTCGAGCAGGCGGCGCAACATCGTTGATCTATAACTCCTTATTATTATTTGAATGAAAGCTATTGATCCGCGAGGTGTGGAAGCCCCGATCCGATCCGACTAAGATCATTTTGTTCGACCGTAGCAACCGCTTTTGAACTAAGCTGACTTCACAATGGTGGCCGGTGACGGCGATGATTTAAAATCTGTTAACAGGACGATTCTCTTTTTAACGACTCGTATACAATTTCCATAAATGGTATCTCAGAGTATTTCTGGCCACTAAGTTCAATTTTGCTTAAGTATTAATGAACACATTAGTTACTGTACGGGTAATCATTGCGCAAACAATGAATCAAGACGTACACAATTAGTTTTGTAGTGAGATCGATATATCCTGTGCTATAAACCCTCACAGTCTAATTAGGTATTTATTCATTATTCCCTACATAGAAATGAAAACTACGTAACAGTAGAAAGAAATATCTATTTCTTGTATTTCTTTTCTTCTTGTATTGAGGAAATGAATAATATAGGAATATCTGAATATAGGAAATGGGAACAGAAAGAACACTATTATGGTATCGGCGATTGTTCGTAAAGTAAAAAAAGTAATGTCATATTTAACATTACGTCTATTTTATGTGAATATATTGTCGTTAACTTAAATATAGTACACAAAATGCTTATAAAAACTATAGTCTCGTAAAATAAATTGAAAACATCATCTCAAGTTGATAAGAAGTATTCAAATTTAAATTTAAATATTCTAGTTACCTTGATATGAATTACTTTAAATTATTTCCTGTCTCGTGATCGATTCGTATGATCAGTGTTATTCGCTTTTAAAAGAATGAATAACTGAATTTAACACTTGCCATTTTCACATTTACCAATGGCTCGTAACCTACTGGAATTAATATTCAATACACTCATGCCACTTTTTGCTTTTCTCTTATATACGTCGACGCGGCTATATCACGAGGCATGACTTTTTATATTTTAATGTAACTCTGTATTTAAATATTTATCAGTTGAATAGTTCATAGTTCAAATATAATTTTTCTACATATGTATAAAGTTTCCCATCTATGAAGTTACAGAAAATTCAGCAGAAGAAATATATACTCTTTATGGCAAAGAGTGACTGGCTGTGATAGAATAATAACAACTGTTCCTAACTAGATCGCGACTACCACATACCAAGTATATTGCAATATCACGCTTTGTAGTGTCGAGTTCTGGATTAGTCAGTATACCGTGTAACTAGCGGTGTTATGGAGTGTCTATATTCGACTGTAAAAAATCAGATACAATGACTCAGTGTTGGTTTATCACGTTTCGTGATCAGCCGTGTATACTACGTTAATGAAACGCTTGCAGGGCGGCATGTCAGCTACAATTAATGACATATTAAATCACTTGGTATTCGTAGTTGGATTATAATATTAAATATATTATTAGTGCCTAGTACATATACATATATTATTAGTAACAAGACACACCGTTTATCGTTCCCCAATAAAAATAAAAATTAGTTACTACAATTGTTATAATTGATTGTTCACTCAGTGTCCTATCGAGTATTGAAGTATCGCAATGTCCGTTACATCAAATTGACCTTGATTCGAATCAGCAGGTTCGTAGATTGCCGCAACTGGGAGACACTCGAACCGAGTGTCGGGCCGGTGCCAATCATCGATGATAAAATAATAGCACTACTGCAGGAAACGCAGTAACTCGCAGCGTCGACCCGCCCGCCCGCGTCGGCGTCCGTCACTGTCGGCGCATGGGGGCTTTTAATCAACACTTTATTGTTTAATGACCCCTCGTCTAAGTCTAAATTAAAAGGGTGATGGCTCAAAACCCTATTGACGAATGCGTAATATGTGAGCAGATTTATACTGCACTGATATTAGATAGTGGTTATAGATAGGAATATATTATACAGTAGATTTGTGAACAACTAATATATTTATAATTAACAATACATTTAAATAATTCTAATTAAATAGATCTCATATAAACCCAAGGACCTAGAATGATACACAACAGCGTAATATGGTACATTGTGGAGATCTAAATAATTCATTGTAAATTAAATTAAATATAAAGTGTAATTATTATGTAATAAATGAATTATAACTTTTAATCATTTTAATAATGTAACATACGTCTTTCTGTAAGTATATGCTTATTTAGCACTAACTGAGACCCGTGACCATGTCTGTGCCGTTTGTTAGCTGAACAATATATTTTATGTAAAGAGGAAAAAACATAAGCACCACTCCGTTTACTCTACTTCTCAGCGGTAAGAAGACATATAACGCTGAACACGCATTGTTTATAAAAATCATAGGTTCTTAAAAGTTGAATAACTTAATAATATATAATACCGAGCTATTAAATGGAACTAACGTGATCATTTTTTTAGATAAGGGCCTAACAAGTAAAACAAATAAATAATAATTGATCAAAACTTATCCAGTATTTTTTCTGTGATATGCTTATAACGACAGAGCGCTGTCATTTCAATTATATAGAAAACATATGGAAATGGATAAACAAACGAAATTAAGAACAATCTACTTCTGAACCAAATATCTACCACTTATACAAACAATAAATTACCTATAATAGAAACAACGTCATGGTGTGTTGCTGAAACGGGATGGTAGGGATCTACAGTAGACTGGGTTGCGACCATCATACATTTGGTGTTAAAACCCATAATTTTTTTTTTTATTTGTAGCGTTTATAAGGTAGCTGATATATATGCAGCAGTTCTGAGGCATACAAGCAGATATGACATCGACGATCGTCAACTGTTTGCTAATTTTTGATTAGACGTCGCTAATTTTAGATTGTACTGTGCTCACTATTAGGTTATTTACTAAAATAATACCATACTCTCATGACCTATGTGCATATAGGTAAAACAAAATACTTACATTATTATTTCAATTCGTTAGAAAACAAGTAATATAAAATAATATTAGTAAACTTTAGACATAGGCAGGTGATGTGAAGTAAGCCGTGACGCGTCAACTTGCATGCAACCCCCGCCTAGCTAAATACCTTTAGTCATTTGATAGGACATCCTTAGAGATATTAAACAACGGTTTCATATAAATAATCATTTTATTTCATGCATGATTTTCGTATCCAAAGAGAGAAATCTAGAAGTTAAAAAAGTAAGTTAGTGAAATAAAAGTATAACATTTTTATACGTCCATTAATATGATATTAGTAAATTATTTATTTACTTTATTTTTATAAATATAATACGCTTTCTATTCATCCATAAAATACACGGTTTGAATAAAACGTAACTTAAAGATTTCATCCATTAAAAAAAATAATAATTTGATAAAAATAAAATAATAAGCCTCAACAAAACAGCTCTACAGTTTTCTCGTACAGTATTAAAAGGCATTTGATCCCTGACTTTTAATGCTTCACCCCCGGCATTAAAATTATGTGTATATTTGTATCACGCTTGCGATTGTAGGGCCTCAACACTGGCTGCCGGCGAAACGTACACCACCCACCAAGGTCTTCTATATACACACGACGCATTACATCCACTTATTACACTAACTACGATATCGTGTTTACGACATATTAAATAATAATAGTTTGGTACAATCTCCATAGTTATTTTGTTGTTCGTAGGTTTTTGTTTTTAATACTTGCGAATAAAAGTTTTACTCAGACCGAATGTAAACTTGGGACAGTTCATTATAATTCCAGATATGTCAATTTCTTTTCTTTGTTTATCCTATTACTAGAAATGCGTTATTTTTTAAGAACAACAGAACTGCAACCTTAGCACGTCGGTCTGTAAATACCAGTTCCAAGTTGTCCAGGCACCAAAGGCGTTGGATGAAAAACGTCGCACCAAAGTAAATTACCAAAATACGTTTCACATAGTTTATAGTACCATAGCCATCATGTTAATAACCATAACCATTTTCAAATTTATTGCTCAATAAAGTACCAAATATATTATAACTTAATCTAATTCGTGTGTTTAGATAGTATTTGTAACCGCTTACAGTTACACCCGATCAACTGCGCAACTGATGACTATGGATTTGGCCGAAGGCCTTTTTAAAAAAACTGAAACTATGTTTATAAAATAAATTGTTTATTGAAACAATTATACAAGTACAATGATTAAAAAGTAACAAACAAAATTAGCTGAATTTAGGGCGTGTCAACCGCGTGGATGATGGATTCGAACTACCATCTCCGATAATGTCGCAACGAAAGAAAGCTCAAGAGCTCTGAATCAAAATAGGGTTCCTTTGCCATTTTACGAGTACGTATGGAACCTCTTTATAACAGCCCCGGTCATTGTAAGTTTATATATCTTACGATTTACGTTTTCTAACTTCGTAGGTACGCAGTATAGTTGTTAAATCCTAAATAATATTATAATAAATACGAATGCAAGTTTGTTTGTTTGTTACACTTTACGCCTTAACTATTCTACCAATCACCATGAAATTTCGTGGAGGATATAGAAAATGACATTGGATATCCTTCACCAATAAAAAAACTTTTCCAGATAGCCGTCACATCTAAATTAACGAAAGAGACGCCGCGGGTAGAAACTAGTAAGGATTCAATTAAAATGTTACTACTAATATAATTTTGTTATAAAATGATATAATATGAGTCCTCAAGATTTTTTTTAACCTAAAGGTTCTAAAGAATAAATTCAAGAATAAGGACATAGTTTAAATGGGATTATGAAAGCGTGACCATTAATTAGCCTTCACTAACCGTTTTAAAAGTATTAAAGTAGTTTATATGTAGTTAGTTCGCAACGTGCACAATCCATTATAATTACATTTCAATGAGTAATATAATAATAATATAAAACACTGATGACGTCTACGGTGTAATCTAACCTTAACCTTTTAAAATTTAAGCGTATTTCACTCTGAATGTTATAGGTATTTTGATAACAAAAATAGCGATCGGCCTACGGCGTTAATTACTCGAAACCTGATATCATTCATTAGGAGATCCCTAAATTATTGCGCTCTGCAAAATTCTTAATTATATCTCTTAAATTTCTAAGTAAAATTTTGCCTAGAGCGTTGCCATGACAGCAAAATAATATGTTTGTAAACAAGACAAGATTTTACCGTTAGCTCCTAATTATACTTTTTTGATAACAGTCTTCGCTTTACAGAATTATATTCGAATAACGTAATAGGCGGTAATTTTATTGTTTTCTTATTGTTATTTTATACGGATGAGAGCTCACTGTCAGAGTCACCAACTATTAAAGCAGTACCTTTAACCTTTTTCTCGGAAAAAGTTTTGTTAGGGTTTATTTACTTATTTCTAAATATTATCAATTATATTATCATCGCCTGTGATGTTCTTAAATTAGATTAATATGCCGTGTATTTTTATTAAACTGTTAATAATCGAACGACCGCCACTGCGACGTGATCTATCAGATATAACTACATTCTAGTTGAATTCTATTAATTGATGTCGAATTTAAAAAAATATATTTAACTTACCCTACTCCTAATCAGTATATACAACAAAGTGATCAGTTATAAAACACTATTATTGCAAAATATAAACTAGTCTTTGTAGGTAATACTAAAGTCTAGACAACTTCCTAAGATCGCGCATTTAAAGTTTTTGTAGTTAGTAATTCTATATGCTAGGTATCAGAAACTTTACATGAAAACATAGAACTCATATAAGAGGTAATTTAATTTCCTCAAGAGTCATAAACGTTAGAGATATTAATTACACACTTCATAAAACTCATGTTAAACGTTTAGGTAACGTGTTAAAAGAGGACCCCGTCACCCCTCCAATTAGTCGGATAATGACGGCGTTCAAAGTTATTAATTTAATAAGTAGGGAAAGCTGGAGTCGGGTGGCGGTGTCAGGTATCTGCAGCGATGTTAGTGCCCTGTCGCGTGTCATCCACACATCAATGACATGACAGTTGCATAATAAGTAATAAATAATAACTAGCTACCGCGCGCGACTACGTTCTCTTTAGAATACAATATAAAACTCAGTAAGAATAAAATATAGTCTAGCGTCACCCAGTAGCAAATCACAAAGCAAAGTAAAGTAGCAAAAAATACCATAAAAGAACTTCTGCGTAACACTACTTTAATGATTTAATATCACTAAATGCCACCTTTTATAGTTCCCATTCAAACAATGTTGGAGTTTATATATATATATATATATATATATATATATATATATATATATATATATATATATAGATAATATCAATAAATATTTTACTGTTTGAAAAAATTAAGGTAGAGTAATTAATCATTGTGTTAAAAAAATTATTTTTAACTTTGATTGCGATATATAGACATTTTTCCACAACACAATAGAATTACGAGTATTAAAACATTTCATCTGCCATACTTATACAAAACGTTATTTTTCCCCTTTAACTGACTACTCATTAAAACTATTACTAATTGAAATTATTAACATTTCTAATACATACTACATGTATACATACTTATTCTCCATTTACGGAGCATGCATTCTATCTTACAAAGGGGATTTTTTAATAAAATTTCATTCATTTTTAGAAGTGGTGTTAATACCAACACACTGAATCGTAGACTGACTGGCGTAAAGCTATATTATTCATATAGATGTAAGAAAGAACCAAGACTTCTTTCATAAATTTTTAATTCTCTAATTCACCCGGCGGTAGCGCCCACCAAGCAAGTAATTACCGTAAAAGGTCTTAAGTATGAATGTTATGATGGTGTTTATGAAAGTATCTATATGACGAACCATTCAAATTTCCTTTTTCGTATTTCAAAGTTCACCACACAATGCAGGAAAAAGCGCAAAACATTTTCTATCCAATAATTGAATATACATCTGTGATGCTACAACAGAGACATGATAAACAGGTATTTGCTTACACGGCCCGGTCTTCTCTAAGATGATAATAATCCGAAGGGAAGAAGTCGAATTTAATAGCAAGTTAAATGATACGTGCCCTGATTGGAAAATGTATGCTTATTCAGGACGAGCGAAGCCCGCGCCTCCCCGACCCTCCCTCCGCACGGCTGATTTGAAATGAATGGTAATAATGGCCGAGCATCTCTCTCGCATCGTTTTGTATGATTATTCCAGATTAATTATTTGTTGGAATTCTGTTGGCTAATTTTTTGGAAAGGGATTTTTCCGCTTTGAATGACGTTTTAATTCCGACTTGTCAGTGGGGTTACGTAGAAGTTGATAGGTCATGGTATTATCGTATTTTGGTTTAAAATTATATTGCATGTACCGATGTACTTAAATTACATTCATATTATACTTTACATTATTATGTACTTCTTTTTTTTATCTTTCTACCTACGTAACACGTCTCTACTCTATGGTATTTCTCCATACAATTTCATACTTATACGCTTATAAAATGTCGATTTAGGAATATTCAAACGTCACTGAAACCCAGGAGTCCGAGGTTGATGATATCTAGATATATACATAGTATATTTCTGTAATGAGTTTGGTGTTTATAATTATAATGTTTGGTTACCAAAGATTATCGATATGTCAACAAATAATGACTGATGTAAGAAATTTGATCAAAAGTATTCCAACCCTTAACTTTTCGTTTCTAAAGATTACATTATAATATTCATCAAATAGCATTTCGTATTTTGTATAGTTTTTTAAACATTTGCGATGCGAAGTAACATGAATAATTAATTCGTTAATAGTATAAAAGCTAAAGCAATAGCTGGCAGTAATTTAATACATATCTATAGATCACTAAACTAAAAATGCCTCATTAACGGTGTTATTTCTTCATTTGCCATTGTTATTGTTATCACAACAATTTCACGAGAGAAATTCGGTTCTATAGGCATATTTCATAAGGATCATAATATGTTCGGCAAGCAATGAGTGTTTGTTCTCTCCACTGGACTCTCCCAAGGGACCTGAGCTGGCAGATTCTGACGACTGAACTAAGTAGAAAGATAGAACAGAATTAAGCCGGCCAATTATCCCGTATTGGATTTATTGGTAATCTCTGCACGAATGGGCGCGAGGGTGCGAATCGAACTAACTTTGATGATGCCTCCATCGGTATTATGAACAAAGTTGTTGCAATTTTTACGTAGGAGGATTTATTGTTTATCTTCCTCTCTTATTTAGCCCTCGTTTGTGTGTAGACAGATAAAATTAAGCCGAGATATGTTTTATTATAAGTAAATCAATGGTTAATCAAAGTGTACTTTGCAGAAACTAAATTTGTCCTGTAGATATTTATTTTACGAATCAACTAAATTTGTCCTGTAGATATTTATTTTTCTTTTCACGTTACATAATTAAAATTACTTTTGGATAATATTGTTCAGTACTTTCATCATTTTATATGTATTTCTCACTACCGACTAAGATTTCCTATCCATGCCCTAGTTCTACCCTTGTTTGGCACTTGGATTGCGGATAAGAAATAGAAGTTTGTGAGTGACTGCATTGTATTCTTATTTTAACACTGCGAAATGACCATATTCCTCTTGATGCTACAACAACGATCGTCAAGAGATATAAGTTCACGAAGAACTAACAACGTCATGTCAACCTGCAAATAAGTGAAAGGCTTACTGCATTTTTATTTTTTCAAATCATATTTGGCTTCAGTCGTGAACATAACTGGTCCAATATTTTACCGGCGATTTCAATTTTTTCTGTAAAAAATATATGAAGCGGTAATGTCTGCTTGTTACTGCATAGTTTTGAAAAAGAACTGCTCTACTAGTATTAAAATAAACCAACATAGTAGGCACCATACTTACATACTTTATAATAAATGAAATACATCTAAACTTATACGAGAAAAGCTATGATAATAAATAATAGGACCATCTGAACACGATGCTGTGAAATTATAATAAATATTGACAATTGAAGTTTTATATTGTGTCCATCCCCAACTGACCCGTATCGCGTCCGTATCTCAATATCCCCATAAGGGAGGGTCATCACAAGATTTATAACTTCAACCCCCGGTGACAAAGACCCAAAACTATGAATAGCGACGTTTCACTCAATCCCAAACGCTTATATCACTTTTCAAACAATATTTATTATAGAAAACAATTTTCTGTGATACCTATGAAATACGTTCTGTACGGAGAACATAAATATGGATTTCCGTTAAGGATTTTATATTCTCGATATGACACTGCTGTGTTGATATCAATCTATATTTTTAGCTCTTAGTTGATAGCGTGTTCGGACACAGCGTCGATGGAAGTAGGTTGGAATTCTTGCAACTAACAAGGTGGTAGGGCTTTTTCTAAGTACCACACTCGCTAGCTACCTTCAAGCTGGCAAGCTATCCAGCTGTCAGGATCAGGTTATCATGTCTGAGCGGATCACGACTACCATACACCAGTTTTTGTACTTAACCTAGTGGCATATATCAGCGTGTAGCATTCCGGGATGAGTCGGGAACCCGGTAAAGTTGTAGAGGGTCATCAAGTCAAGGGCAGATAGTCAGTTCGACAAACAAAAGACACCCAAGCGAAGAGATAATATAAACATGGTGATAAACGCATCACAGTGACCCTGTTTTCATTTTTCACATTTTGGGATTAACCAGTTTACCCAGCAAGTGAGAGGCTTGCTAGTAATGGCAGCAATAATAGCCGATAGTTATCAATCTCTTCGTCTTTATTATTGTTCTTAAATTGTGCTATGCCTACCATCAGCTAAAGTGTTGTCAATTTGTCGTGGTATTAAAAAAAAATCATATAAATATTCTGTTCCAGAATTTACAAGAACCGAACTAATTCATTATGTAAAATTATTTTTTTATATTAATTGTACCATACTTAAAATACCATCCTTACTTGTAGTCCGGTGAAGCTGTTAAGACCTTGCTAGGTCAATAGCATAGTCAGTTCGAGAAAAAAAAAACCATCCTTACTCAATATTATAAATGACAATGTTAATTTGTTTACTTGTTAAGCCTTCATGCCTTCACTATTCAACCAACCATCATTAAATTTTGCATACAAGTGTCCATGGACACAGAAAAGGACATAGGGTAACATAGAGTATGGGTATGACAGCTATGCCATCCAGAAAAATATACCTAGGTACTGTTCCGGAGGAATTGAACAAAAAGTAGGACATTATGTAAAAAGGTTTGTTAATTCAACGCAAAAAAACAGCGAAATAAGTAACAACATTTCTTCAGTTTGTTCAACACTCGACTTTTATAAATACCATTTTACATGTAAATACAGTGCTAAAAACAAACTTGCTACTTACTACAGTGCCCATTGTGAAGTGTCAATAATAGTTTAACGTAAAAACGTCAAACGGGATAAAAGAAATTGATGTATCGATATAAAAGCAAAAATATGTTCACATTGTATCGGTAAAAAAATCACACTGATACGTCATAGCCGTCAGTCAGCATCGCCTCTCGGGTATTGCATAAAAAGTTTCTATACCCTTGCACACTATCAGGAGAAAGCGGAACGAAAATATCTATGACATGTTTATACGTATTACTCAGATTTCCATAACTAAAATAGAGGAAAGAGCAAATTAGTTTATGTTATAAAATTGACGTACCGACGTGCATCTAACACGAATGTAGTAAAAATATATAATTCACAACTCTCGACTTCCCTACATATAATAAGAATATTTGTTTACGTGTCTGTACTGTTCAGATTTTTGAGTACAAAAATCATTCCATGTAACTAAGAATAAATAATTAAATACATTAATTATTTAATAATAAATACAATTAAAACTACATAGAATTAAAAACGTAAACAAAAAATCACAAAGCATATTCTAGAACCTAGACTAACATTTAGTCCGTTTATTTTGAAAGTGGTGTAAGTCCATTTTTGAGAAAAATGAGCTGTCACGTAATTCATGCTTAATTTAATGTTTTTTATATAGGGGGGGAAAGAAAAAAAAAAAAAAAAAAGAAAAAAAAAAAAGAAAAAAAAAAAAAAAAAATTATTTTATTGTACTGTTCTGTATCAAAAGATATTATGATTCCAATGACGACACGAGTAGTACGAGAGAGGAGTAGATAAATAAGTGCATTTTAGCCTCATTCAAAATATAAAAAATCCAAAATATCTATATAAATGAAATTATAGAGGTATGTCGTTATTTAAAAAAGTATTGGATAGACATAGATGTTTTTTTTAGTTAAAAAACTTGGTGGTTATCTAAAAAAAATATCACGATGTCTTAAACGACGCAGACGAAGTTGCGGGTATTAGTTAGTTTTTGATAAAACTACAAACTATAAGAAAGATACATGGGAACCACTGAGCTATCAACGTGGCTATTGTCTACCAAATTTATATGCATAATATATCATAAAAATACAGCTCTTTTGCATCTCGTCAAAACTACTGATCGTATCGGTATGGTATGACCGTTTGATTCGGGATGTTTTGTAGACGGTTCTAGACTACTTATTATTGGGATTCGGAACGAAGCGGCCGGTAAACTGTAAATCTAAATATATTTTCACAATTGATTCAAACGAATATTTATAATATATTTATAGACTTGTATGCACACTCACCAAGTGCTCAATCAAAGAACGTCACCGTATGTATAAATATCGACATTTAGCCCCATGGGATTACTGCTCCCAAAAAACTTACATATGGTACTGCGGACATTTCCTTTTTTGTTTTCCTTATTGCATAGGTTTTACAAATTACTTACTGGTTTTTAACTTTACTTACAAATCATAAACAACGTAAACAAATCTGATTTTACTGACAGTCTAATCCACGATTATAATTTTAGTTAATACCAATTGTGCCCATGTGTGTGTGTTGTGTCCATTTAATTCCATATTAATTCCATTGACTTATCTATCTACTTTTCTCTCGTACTTACGCTGCGTCATCAATAAAATTACAATAACTTTTGATTGAGTGGACCGATTTGAATGAAACAAAGACTAAGTTATTCTTGATGATATGCTTTGTGATTTTTGTGTGTGTATTATTGTGAATCCAGTACTTTACCAGTGATGCGTATTCATACAAACAGACAGACAGACATTTTTAAAAATGATTGAATTGTATTTTATTACTTATTCCTAGACACCTGCAACAATTTTTTTCACGAAACTCGAAAAAGTACAGACACGTTAAATTTACATTCTAATTATATGTATAGAAGATTCTATGGTAATAGGAATAATAATGTACCTTATTATATATTTTAATAGCGCCAAACGTGTATCAAGATAAATATTTTATACGAAGGTGGATGTTATTTCCCTAATGTGGCCGTTACCGAAATATATTGATAATTATTTCAGTCAGACCTTGTAAATATTCAATTGGTAGCACATTTGACCGTTTATCTCGCTTACCGCTAAAATGATAAAATATCTCAAACAAGATTTTTATTTATTACTATATTATAATTAACTGCAATAATTAGAACGATATATTTTAACGTTTATTTCAATTTCCATATTGAAATATTTTAGGAAGTCTCCGTATTTTCTGCATTTATTGTACTTTCTGTTACTTTTATGTTTTCGGTATTCTCTTTCAAATTTTCTTTATTGCCTTGGTTATCTGAATTAACCTTATTCTCAGAATGTGTTGTTTCTGCATCACTATTAGTGATTCCTTCAAAAGCTGTACTGTTGCTAATTAGACTACTTCCATCAGTCACCTCAGACACAGCTTTGACATTCGCAACCGTATTAATCATATCTGCTTCATGTTCACCTGAGGACAGATTGTGTATATTTTCTTGATGTTCTACTCCACTTACCTCTGCTTCTTGATCTTTTTTAGATTGTGCCCACGCTGGTTTAGACGTAGTCGGATTTCCTAAACGCCATTTAGTCGATTTGGCTACGTTTAAAACTGTATACTTTGCTTTATCTTTCTTATGGTAACAAGTACAGTCACAATTTTTATCTGCATACGCTACATCATAATTCAAATCTAAGCATTTTGTTACACATAAAAAAGCTTTTTCATAATTGTTACAATTACGTACATCTTGAAATCCGTAACGTAGACTTGCTTTAGTTTTGTCTGTAATAAATAATAATAGGTGTATTCGGAATTGTCGGTTATAGTCGTGGTGGTCTAGTTGATTGACCAGTGGAATATTATTTTTAATGTCCGTATAATTTTTAATGTATGTAACATTACATTACAGTACATGTACCAACGAATTTTTTGGAATTCACATACATTTACTGATTTTAATTGGTAACACTATCGGCTGACGGTGAAGGAAAAAACATCGTGAGGAAACCTGAACCTAAGAAATGTTCTTGTAGTACTACTATATGTGGGAAAATATAGTACTGTGGATGTTTCAGAGTTTGAAGTCACCAATACGTCGTGTGCTGGCGTGGTGATTATGTCCATACCTTACTTCGAGAAGAGGCCTACGGCCCTGCAATAGGCAGTCTTACAGGCTGATGATGATGATGATATACCTTTTTATTAGCTTATCGTTCTTTTACATTATAAAAATATTAAAGATAAATTAATTATACTTGATCTCTTACCAATAATTGGTACTTCCATTCCGTTAATAGTAAAACAATGCAAAACTATATAGAAAAAATGAATACATATTCTTTTCATTTTTGTGAAACTATACTGTTAGTAACAAGTATTTTTCAATTAATATTATTATAGCACACAACATAAATATTTAATTAAACTTTGTAATTAAATTTATGGTATATAACTACTTACTATTAGGGAAATTTATGGTTAATTATAATAACAAATATCTCTATTTTTATATCTTTATTTTTTCTATAGTTATCAATTCATTTATACACCTTATGATTTTAAAAGTTTCATTTTTTTTTCTTCGAACTGACTACGTTATTGACCAAGCAAGGTCTTAACAGCTTCACCGGACTACTAAGGCGAGCACTTAAGGCACTTAGCCGATTTTATTTGACAACTAGCTCAAGGGCACACCTCGGCTTGGGCTGTTGCCTGACTCATGCAATTCGCGACCTATATGAGCTAATCTAAGCTAAGCTACATATTCATACTTATACCAATACCAAGCATACATACCTCAACAACTCTTATATGATATTTGTGTCGGATATTTTTTTTTCTAAATAATTCAATTCGATAAGGGAAAAGAATAAAACCCTTCCGCTTTCATGTGTAAGCATGTGTGCGTGCACGTGTGTGGAGGTGATATGTGTAATGTTGTTGCAGCGATGTAAGATTTTGTGTCACTGTATCGCGCGGATATTTACGGACGTATTCCTACTAATTATCATTTTTAATAGAGGTCTCATTTATTCCGTTAAAGTTAATTTATAGTTTCATGTACGATTGCATAAAAATATGTTATTATTTAAATGATATATATAGTGATTACGTCTTTTAATGCATGTCGAAACAATACAACGTTAGTGCTTGGGAAAGAAAATTAACAACCTTTTTTCCCAAACTCGTAATATCAATTCACAAAGCTGTAACTTTCTATCTTCTGTAAAATTAACATTACTTATAGCCAGATAAATGAATAGATAAGAATAAAAATTGATACGCATTCTTTATTATGTATATGTTACACACGGAATTGACCTATCCTCAAACAAAAACAAACCACTCAATATCGCATCATAAGATGTTTAAAATAGGATTAACCAAAGAGTACCGCAATTGTTATCTGGTTGCCTGGTTAAACTATCTCCTTGTTTCTTTTATCACTTTATCACCATAGTTTTCAATACTCTTATTTATAGTAAATAATTTATATTTATATAACAAGATTTAATAATAATATCAGCCTGTGTTTCACTACTGGTCCAAATACTTTTTCCAAAAGGTAGACACGGGACTAACCGTTGTATCAGCCTACGTCATGTTGAACCTAATGTTAAACGAAATGAAATCTAGCGATATTTATAGATATATTTTTTATTAGGTAGAAACATTGAGAAAACTAGAATATTTGTTAAGCATTCAGGTTCTCTTACGACGTTTTCCTTTATCGTCAACCGATAGTGTTAGCTATTAAAATTAATAAAAACGCGAATTCAATGGTTCAAACTTGTATCCTTGTATAACATTTATCAAGTAATTGATATCGTTTTTAAGATTATCAAGTTCTAGTATCAGTGAAATTCCACCATCTGTCACCAATCCTTGAAGTATACAAGTTATTAGTGGAGGCCGGCTATTGCAAGCCCACTATGTACTACAATAATATACAATAACTGGGTAACATTGGATCTTTGACACTAAATCAAGCAATTTGTCATACAGTTCCAAGAGCAACGTTTATCTCGTCAATCAATCAACACAAATCACGCCAAATAAAACTGTCTACCATAGATCAAACATAATTAATGACAAATGCAAAAAATGTTATAATATAAACATTTTAATGTTCATTCGTTTAAAAGTATGTTGTACATATATGAATATGAATTTACAATTAATATATATGATCTCAAAAATATGAGTAATGCGGCGACCTCGAGGAATAATGAAATAAATAATCGAAGATGACACAATCGTTTATTTACTGTCGATGTAACAAATTCACAATATTACTGTCCAGCAGATTCCATCTGGGGACTTAGAAGTTTTCTATATTAGATACTTTTTACCTTATGATTAATAATTTAATCATTTTCAGTGTTGAAATAGGTTAGATTGTTACTGATTGTTACCTTGGATAGATTTGGTGCATTTGGAACATGGGCAAACCCGCTTGTGAAAGTTAGCCACGAAATAAAAATCATAAACATGCGTACTGGATATCAATAATTAGTAAGTGTATAAACCATATATAATAATGTAACGATGTAAGAGAACCAATATAAAGAATATATAAATACTAGCCAACCCGTGCCCACTTCCTTGGGCGGTAATAGGCATTATCAAGCTACAACTTTTCTCTAGAACTCAATCATATATCATTACATAGTATAAAATAAAGTCCCCTACCGCGTCTGTCCGTCTGTCTGTTCGCGATAAACTCAAAAACTACTGAATGGATTTTCATGCGGTTTTCACCAGTGGATAAAGTGATTCATGAGGAACGTTTTTGTATATAATGTGTCAAGGATTTATTTTTAATCAGGGCGGAACAACGTCTGCCGGACCCGCTAGTATATCATAATTAAAGCAGCGTTCGTAAGAAACGTTTTCGTTCGACCATTTTTCTCCGACTCTCCAGATATTACCCCCTACAACCTCACAAACTTTACCTCTTTATAATATTAGTATAGATTATAGATAATATAATTAGTTAAAAGCTTCTGCCCACGACTTCGCACGCGTGGAATAGTTATTTTGGGCTAAGAAGCAGCGGAAGCTCTCAAAAGGAAAAAAAGCCCCGATTTTAAAACATTTTTCATTGTAGCTCCGCTTCTATTGCCCTTAGCGTGATGATATATAATCAATAACACTCACAAATAACGTGGCTCTCTGTTGGTAAAAGAATTTTCAAAATCGGTTTAGTAGTTCCTGAGATTACCCCCTACAACGTCACAAAATCACAAACTTTACCTCTTTATAATATTAATATATAGATTACAGCTCCTGCCCGCGACTTCGTTCGCATAGTAATAGTTCTCTGGGCTAAAGCTGACACACAGCAGAAGCTCTCAAAAAAAAAACATCTCAATTTTGAAACATTTTTCATCTGTGCTACGCTCCTACTGGCTTTAGCGTGATGATATATAGCCTATAACCATGCTCGATGAATGAGCTATATAACACTGAAAGAATTATTCAAATCGGACTAGTAGTTCCTGAGATTACCCCTTACAACGCCACAACGTCACAAACTCACAAACTCACAACGCCACAAACTTTACCTCTTTATAATATTAGTATAGATGTATATTCATATAAAGGAACTATATATATTAACAACATAGACCCCTAATTATAATAAGAATGTTATTCCGTGTTATTTAAACTTATTAATCACAAAGCACGTTTGTCCCCAGCTCGAGGCTAACATTTGCCCAAATTTTTCCAAGAATAATTGCATATATAATTATCGAGTTCTACTTATAATTATGGAGTAAGGTATTATTTACCGCTAATAAAACGATTTAAGTCCTATTAATGTTTCCATTTCTAAATGTTAAATTAGTTAGCTTGCAGCCTTCGCTGCCGTAGTTTCAGGTACACCTGCTTTTGTTGAGGTATCAGATTTATCTTTGCTTGTGGCTCCACCTGCACCTACCTCTGTAGTTTTGCTGTCTCCCGTTACTTCAGTAGTATCATTACCATCTTTGTTTTCTGTAGAAAACGTGGATGCACCGTCTTCCCAATCTGCCAATGTACTGTCAACCGTAGTTTCGGCAGAATCAGAATTTGGAAGCGGGGATAATGTCCCAACAATACGGTAAAGCCTAGGACTACGTGTTTTAGGTACGCTTCTTGTAGTTCCGTTTGTCCTCCATTTAAAGAACGGCAGAACTGTTGATGTTTTCATTTCATGACAGGTACACTTGCATTTATAACTCATCCTGAATACTTGATAGCCAATACTTTTACATGCAGACATACATTTGAACGTCTTTACGTAATCTTTGCAGTTATTATGAAAACTCAGCCCATAATGTTTTCTAGAATCTTCAATTTTATCTGAAAAGTAAATGCACTTGTCTAAGTACGGGTTGTAGGGTTTGCATCGGAAAAAATTATATGTAATAAAACAGGTAACCTAAATACTATATCATATAAAAAATGACCATTATAGTGGGTTTAAGCATACATATATTATAGGTATATTTTCACTGTAACGAACCGTGTAATGAATGAACACTTGCGCATATTACAATAAATGTAAATTGAATTTTCATTTTAATCACAGGACATTAAAGTAAAAACTTTTAATACAATCGATATTTCCAAAGTTTTATTAGTTACTAATAAAAAGATATAACACATATAGAACCTACAAAAATTAATTAAAACCATTAAATGTTCAGATCATAAATTTTACACGTATGTGGTTGGATAATATGTTACTCGCTTCATCAACAGAAGCTATTATGAAAGGTGCCTATTATTAAGTCTTTACTTTATCCCTCTTATATAAAAATATATTACAGCTGAAACAAAATACGATAATTTCTAATGAAATGTGTAATTTAAAAAAGTTAAACTGTAAAGATATGTGTTACATAATTAATCTACTGTTCAACTTCAACTTTTTTTTAAATGGCGTCTCGTAAATACGAAATCTGCCAATGTCATAACTGACTTGACACTGGCAAGCGAGTTGAGCACAGATAAATAATAACCAAGGCTGACATTTTGAAAAAACAAAAAGATAATTTTGTTAAGATCACTACGGTGCTTCAAAATAAAAATGAATCTAGAACAGAACGCCATTAATTTTCGATAATATTCTTAAGTATTCTAATATGTTTGTTTTTCAGGAAAAGCTATTTTATAGACAATGAGAGTCAGTTCTATCAGGCACATGAAAGATATATAGATGTATAATAGAATCTAATAAACTCGTTAAGGAAGAGGTAGGCCTGCTTTTTTTTTTGTACATCATAAAGTTTTCCATAACTTAAATGTTTTAAAGTTTTTTTTATTTACCAACATACACTTACCACAGATATAATTCAACATCGGAGATCTCTAAAAGCTAATTAATAAATCAGGAATGTGTTAATGACATGGAAGCACGTTGGGAGATCTGTTCTGAGACAAAATTCTGAGAAGCTACTTCTCTATGGCCACCCAAATGATGATTTCATTATCAGTATGATTTTGATTGATGTAGCAAAAGAAATTTGCCCGCAGCCGAATTCTTTCCATAACGATCGTATTTGCTTTTGTTTATTACTTGGAACTAATTGATCTGCGGCGCCAATGTTTTTGGATGTCCACAAATTCGATTAGACAATAGTAAAACAAAAATTATAAATATTCAGTGGTAGGATGTATGGACAAAGTTTCGAATTCACTATAAACTATAGTGACTTATTAAAACATTAACAACGTGAATAGAATCGACATTGAGTACAAGTTACTGTATACTGTAGCTAGGATATATCCTAGCCACACGTACCTACGTATATACTTTAATTAGAACTTAGTGCCTTTTATTAAAAATAATAATGTATTAAATAACCAAACCTATATCTAACACTAGCTGACCCGTGCAACTTCGTCTGCACTAAATAGGTTATCACCGGTTTCAATTTTATTTTGAAAAACTCGAAAAATTGTTACAAGCCTAAAACCCGATTAAAGCCACACCTACCGTTTCCAATTGTGAATCCAAACCATCAAGGGACTCACTCAAACTTATACCCAGATGGTATGTGAGAAATCTTTTAAAATAAGCCTAGAACCCGTTTGTAGCCTCACCTACCGTGTTCAATTGAGATAAAAACTTACATATATTGGTTTAATCGTATATATTGGTTAAATTTTTAGCTAATCTATCTGCTACATATAACGCAAAGAATATTTACCAAAGTTCGTCAAGAATTTCATTAACTACAAATTTTTGACTTTCATCCGTTATCCTGGAGAATCCCTTTCGTTTTATGGGACAAAAGTATCCGAAATGTTACTTTATAATATTAGTTATCACTGTGTCAAGTTTCATCAAAATTGGTTCAGTACTTTCGGAGTGATACGTGTTCACATGAACAGAAAGACATACAGTAAACATTGTAAAAAGATTATTTTTGGCTTCTATATCGATAACAAAGTCTACCCCGACTATAATTTTCATAAAATGTACAGATTTGGCTTAGTTACAATTTTTTATTATAATAAATGATTCGGCATAGTAAATATTTACAAGTAATATACCATAAACTAGGCGAAATAATATATCAGATATACGCAAGTGAGTATAACTCAACTGTTTCTCCAAAAATAATAATTTATTCTTTTATCTTTTAAGAAGTAAAGTTTTGCTAACTTGCAATAATCCAAAGCAATGCATCCACACCGTCTGTCTCGTGCCGACAGCAGACGAAAGTGGGCGACATCACTGAGAAAAAACCACCTATTAACATGGATGGTATTCGATGCGGGGAACATTTATGACGGAGACATAATTTTGTCATCGGCCGTCACCAAGCCCATAAATCAGCCTCGAATGCCGATTCATAATCAACATTATTTACAGAACCCGTCGGTCTTCAATCTTCATTTAATAATTAGTTTATTACTCCCCGTGACCGATTTCTGAATGTAAAATCGATCGTAAACTTTAGTTGTTTATGTGCAAGCGAGTAATAAAATAGGCATTCACGAGAAAAAGACAGCGCGTCCGAGAGTAAAGGTGACAGGCTCTCTCGGCTCTCGCCAACTACGGTACAAATTGCGATATTAAACACAGGGCGTGATGAAAAAACACTAGCTGAATATAAATTAGGCGGGAGGAGCGCCATAATCAATATAAACGATGCTAAAGAAGATTAGAAAAATCCTGTAGGAAAACACATTTCACAAGATCGGAGAAAGGTAAGGAAGAGAACGGCTGTTTTTCATTACAAAAGTATCATTAAATATTTAATAGAGAATTAGAATGTCGGTACACATTTTGTGCTAAATTTATGAATCGATAACAGTTAGTAATCTTTTATAAAGTTAACATAATTAGTGTCGGCGTTTAAATTGAATATTAAATAAATTGTTAACAGATATCATTCACGTTAGAGAACAGTATACATTACATTAATAAAAAGTAAATAAAATATGCTCAATACATAATAATTCGCCGCATCCATTTTATACTTTTGTTTCGTACAGTTACAGTAAAAGGTCCTAAAAAATCGTGTAAAAAATGCAAAGACGAAATTGAATTTGATTCCGATACATAAATTTTACTTAGACTATTTGTCTCTCTCGGATCAAGCGGGAAAATCAGGCAGTGTTAATTAAATTTGTTTGTTCAAAACAGAGTTTCCAACTTCTTTTTAATTGTTTTTCTTTATCCGTAGAGAAATTTTAAGTGTATAGTTTTATAAACTGATACGTAATGGAAAAAAAAGTTTGTTCTATACCTTTAAATCACGTGTGTAGGTAATGCACGTCTTGTGTGCCAGTTTTAAAGGTATGTGGTGCGGCAATGAATATTTTACTAATATTAATTACCCTTTACCCGCGACTTCACGTGAACAGACTTTTGTTGCTTCTTGAGCATTACGAGTACTATTTTGTCTGAATTAATCGTAAGCTACCTTTTTTGCGTTTTTTCTTGTACTACTAAACCAATATAACCCTTTTACATATATTAAGTAACCTCTATGGAAAAGTAAAATCATCTAGAACTTACATTGCTAAATCTACTAGTAAAAATGTGGTCAAAGACGGTCCAGCCGTTTCGGTGATTAACCCGAAAAATGTTGGATACTGGATATGTATATATTAAAAAAATATGGATTAGGTACTTTTGGGTTAGAGTTTAGTATATTTATCCACCGTAATATTATTTACTTATCTGGAAGTTAAGATATATTCTATGAAAAATGAACTCGGGTCGGTCATTCGGTTTCTGAAACGCAAATTATGGACGATAAATAAAAAAAGGATCACATTAGAAAATAAATACTTAGGTTTATTAATAGACTGCTCATGCTTTTCGTAGTACAAGAAAAAGGCGAAAATGTAAACCAATTACTTTTGTAAATTGCTGATCGTCTATTTATTGGATCGACTCGAATGTAGGTTTATTACTTTGCTAATTCAAGGAATTATGAGTGTAATCTAAAAGTGCTCTAAGATACAGATAGGTACTTTTTGTAGCTTTATACTTATCTAATAACTATGCATAACATAAACATTTCATAAAAACAAGTGTAAATTAAATTTGATACGAAAATAAATTGATTTTATTTTCTGAATTTTCTTGTGAACACATAGGAACAACTCAAAAATACATTCATTTTCTTTCTGTGTAATAATAAACTTATGTATATATGTTTTTACGATATCGTTAGCATTTACGGTCTTAATATTATCAGCATAGAATCTTTTTTACTTTACAGTTTCGTTGCTTTAATCCGAAGGGTTGAAAGAATAAGATTAGTCAATGTATTTACGACGCCTTCACTGGAGGGTGTTTCCTTCTTGCTTCTGGATACCTAATAAAATCTTATAATAGTTACAATACAAGCAAAGCAATACAATGTATCGTAATGAATGACTTTCGAAATGAGTTAAAACAACAGATATAACGTTTTTTACGTTTGTTATGTTTACATAAAGATTCTTTGTGTGGGGTGTTTTATGGTTTTCTGTTCAACCGATTTGTATACGAATGAAAATAGATTATAGCCAGTTTTTCCCGTTATTAGTAGCAATAAATCATTGCGTATCCGTAGCGACTGATCCTTAAAATAAGATCTGAAGTGATAAAAACCAACAATACTCTATCCGTGCATCGCTAGTTATCGTAGACAAGTTAAGCGTGCCTTCATCCTTATAAATCGTATAAACGGGTCAATCAAGATTGTTACAAAAACTCTATGCATGTTCGTAAGTCTATGCATATGTTTACAGATACGGTGTAATTATGAAACATTTATGGTTATGATAACTAACAATGATCAGCAACAGTCGACGGCGCTCTCGCCCCGGCAGAATGTTCCAATCCAAGTTAATGCTCTGAATTCAAATCTTCCGTATCGCATTAATCCGGCCGAGGGTCGTGCCGTAATAAATTCCGTATTATACGCACGACACGCGTATTAAAATAAACATATAAACATGTTACACCCTAGCGTAGTACGCACGCACGATAATTTAGTCAGTAATGTTAAACAACATAACAAGCAATTTTTTGTTCATTTCATGAAACAAAAAGTTTTAATTTTTCTTAAAGGAAATTATGTACGTGACCAACGTTAAGGTAGGCTAGCTATACACACATTTTAGTTACAGTAACAAAAAATCTCGGTTTATCTATTCATATTCTTGATGCTAAACAGTGGTGACTATTTTTACCCAACTGCGCAGTACGAGCTAATGTTTTTTTTTTATGTATATGTATGTATTTCTTTAGAAAACTCGTTATCCTAAATGATTTGATGGAATTTAATACACCATATCTCGTTAGATACGTCTTAATTGTGGCAATAATATAGGCTATATAATATATAAGTATTCACATCTGTGAATAACAAATAATTTATGATCGAGTTTTTTGATTCTATTAAGTAATCATTGTACTTTTTGAACACAAGAGTGAAATCTACGAAATAATTAAAAAACAGTATTTTGCTCTTTTAGTAACATAAGCGAAAAAATTTCACCAATTTTACAGTTATTTATATAAAATCATATAAATGTGATTAAAGAAACCACATCGAATTTCATTTATCTAAGTAAACTGTAAAACATATTCCTAGATCCAAAATGCCCTGTGCGTGTACTCCTCATACTGTGAGATGGCATTTTATTATAACAATAGGCGGAGCTCCCGGCGGAGACCCGCTAGAGGTACGAGGGTGCAAGTGTATAATCTACATGACACATTGTCGCCAAATGCACTCTCTCTCTTACTACATAATTTATATAGACAGATGAATTAATTAATATATCATCGATATAAACTTATTCAAATATAACATTATCTATACTTATGTTAGTTATTCTGTTCACTGAACCTGTCTACCACCATAATCGAAAGCAAAAACATATCGGTATCCCAGTAAAGAGAAGACCTTAATTTATTATTACACGTGAGTCAAATACTCGTCACATGTATATAAATATAGTACATGTGCTATTTGTGTGATGTTAAAATAAGCTTATATATCAAGTTACAATAAAATACTATCATAAAGTTCAATCTTTGAAATGAACACCAAAGACTGCATCTATAAAATGAATATTAACGTGATTTTTATATATTATATCACTACGATTGCCGCATTCTCAAAATTATATATTTTCGTAGTTATCGTTACCATAAGCGTCCAGTAAATTGTGGCTTCTTCAAATATTCCAAAGCATATGAAATTTCACGACAAAGTACTTGGTATTGCAGAAACCAACAAAAAATGTCATACATATAATATACCGAATCATTGGTTTATTAATGATCGTGTACCTTCTGAACGACTTCAGACTTCACGACCATTACACATATACTTATGTAGGAGATATATGGTTTATAAAGTAGATGGTTGGTCGAGGGCGTAGTAATCTTTATTTAAAAAATTAAAATTTATGAATTAAAATTACACATATTTATAAAAAAATATTAGTTTATTGGCGAGAAACAAAATCATAAAATCTAAACATGCTGGACAGCACTATAAGAAAAAGCAGAACAATGTATGTTGATGCAACTTGTCTATATTATTATATTAAATTGGTAAAATTTATTTATTTGTAGGAAATAATTTCCGGAATTACTGATCCTTATCTAAAAAAATCTTACATTGAAAGAAAGCTCTATCGTCTCTAAGTAACATATACTATATTTAGTGAATTCATTTATTAATGTGACTAACCATGCCTGCGACTTTGTCCACGTGGAACCTGATGTACAAAAAAATGACTAATAAAGTCATCTGAACGTATTTAGTCCATTTGCTTCTCTACTTTTCTGTCATACTTAAGTCGCGGCGCCATTAAAATTGCAATAACTTTTAATAGAGTAGACCGATTTTAATGAAACAAAGACTAAATTACTCCCAAGGATATGTTTTATGACTGTCTTGTATGAGGTTTTATTGTAAACCCAGTACTTTAGCAGTGATTCATGTTCATACAAACAGACAGACAGGTAAACAGACAGACAGACATTTATAAAAATGATTGAAAAAATTTTTTTTCACGAAAATCGATAAAGTATAGACATTTTAGATTTACATTCTTATTAGGTATATGTATAGATTAATATGTGCGATTGGTCTATCACCTGTAGAAGGTACATCGCATTAATTTCGTAGACTGAAGATATTTTCATGATCTATTAACGATTTTGACTGTAACGGTAAAGACGAAATCGTGTTTCAGTTCTCACTGATATTTGCTTGGAATATACCGTATCGTATTTATGAGCAGGTTCTGTTAATTCTATGGTCGTTACAGGTAGTTTACAGAAACAAATTACAAAAAGCTAAATCCACTATTTTGTATTGTCTGTGCCAAGCAAAAGTACGCATAATTATAACCTCGCCCCCTCCAACTAAGAACCGTTTAATTCTAGAGAATTCCCAAATCGCGCTTATAATTTATAATAACAGGGACCTCCCTTAACGAAGAGAACGTTTTGTAGATAGGTATCTATCAAATTACGGCACCTTCCCCTTGCCGAGCACCCATTGTTGTCTAACACGGAAAATATTCATTTGAATATTTACTTAACATGGATAATATTTTAATCTTCCCCTTTGAATTATACATACATTTTCCAACGGAGACAATTTCACGCCTGGTTCATCGAAACGATGTAACTCCACCCGTTGTAACAATCAATAGTGTATCTTATTAAGGCATAGAATGTTTGATTTTGCGTTGAATTTCGCTTGTGATACAAAGCAATATCAATTTAACAAGATATTCCTTTTGTTAATATTCGCACACGCTTTATCAAATTCTCTAGCGGGGGTGACAATAAGCCGCTGTAAGTACTCTCACTGACATATGGATAAAAGCTTTCATTTCACTCTTAGCTCTTTTGAGTGAGTTATACTGAATTTATGTATGTGTACATTAATTCACTTTTAATATTTTATCACAGCTGTACTTTCTGGTGGTATTCAAAAATAAATATTATTGAATTATCATCATCTAATTGTACACATTCATGTTAAGAAATTAATCCAAACGATAGTTATAAACTTAAATAAATGATATAACATAGGTGTATAATGTCATTAAATATATTAAAATTATACGTTAAAATGTTGATAACGAAAAAAAATTATACCAATATATATACTTAAAATGGCATAACGAAACAGGTGATTGGACACTAAGCATAGGACGCATATTACTGATTGATCGTCGTATCAAATTGTATCATAATTCTATTGTGAAAATCGTTAACTGTCTCCGCGACGCCCTTGTGACAAAAAATAGCTGGAACGGGGTCCTGCCCTTGCCTGTTTAATAACATAATAGCACAATTCCCTCGCCGCATGATTCAATTTGGATTTCCTCCAGCCTCCCCCGTGTAGCCTAAAAAATGACAACTTCATTATATATTGTACGCTCCCGAGGGCGACTTGTTTGCTAGAAGGATTATAATGATTAATTCTGTAAAATATTAATACCCATCACACCCGCGCTTCACACTTGGACGTCTTTTATAAACGGCTTATTATAATAATTCTAACGCAAGTGCTCCATTGTTTGTTGGGATTTGTTAACTTATCGGTTTTTCGTAAGTTAAATACATATATAATGCAAGTAACAAAAAGTTGTGTGTTCAAGGTTGTTTTATAAACGTATGAAAACAAAGAATACGAGACTATCAAATTATAGTTATACAGTACTTTTTAGTGGTTGTTTTTTTTAATAATATAAATAAGAGATCATATAGAGTATTATGAAATATATAAGTACATATAGATATACAGCGGAACACAAACTCTAAAACAACCAGCTCTCTTAATACATGGGCAGTTTTCTTCCGGGCCTTTGTCTGTGCTGAATAAAAACTTCATCTCTCTCTCCCCGAGGAATTTAATTTGGAGTAATGGAAGTGTTATATTGACTTAACAGGCCAGAAGCTCCCCTCGCGCACAGTTACAGTTATTAAAATGGAGAAATTTATTATTAGCGTTTCGCCATTCTACTATTTACATTTTAATTTTATTTGTTCTGTGATTCCATTAGTCACGTTCCGATGCGTAGGTATATTCAATAAACGAAGCTATAAAGTGTACGCGAATTTTGTAACCGCGTTCTGAATTTAAACTATCCTTGAAATATTATAAATTTTGTTGAGACAGTAGTAGTTTAAGTCGGTTTTGTTCACGAGTAAGATGGTGAGTTATCTCTATTGATAGGTTTAACGTATTACCTTGGTCCATTTCACCACCTAACATCAGGTGAGACTATGATAAAAAGATGCGAAAGTCACTATATCTGTCTGTTAGTTACATTTTCACGAGTAATCCTCGGAATCAATCCGAATTAAATTTAGTATGGATGTATTTTTTTTTCTCGAACTGACTACGCAATTGGCCTAGCAAGGCCTTAACAGCTTCACTGGATTACACAGTATGGATGTAACGTAAGACCTGAAAAAGAAAATAGAATTCGTCTTACTGGCATACAAAGAATATGCCTAAATAAGAAGAGATACACCAGTTTTTTTTTCGAACTGACTGACGCTATTTGTTTATGGGCCTTCACAGCTTCAGTGGACTAATAACATACACCAGTCAGTGTTCATGTGTTCATGTGTTCATGTGTCATGTGTCAGAATGTATGTACATTCGTATGCGTTACACAGTTCATGTGTTCGTTAAACTATACTATACAGTATTTTATACTCAGAATTTCTTAGACGGTTTTCAAACCTTTTTATATATCGATATCGTGGTTGTTCTGTAATAGTGCTGTTTTAAAGATAACTAAAGATGTTTTTTTTTATTACAGTAGGACTGTAAAAAGTAACTAGGTAATAATATCGACAAATATGTTATTTTCTTAGTGACTCATTTCATGATTTAGCCACCAGATTTTTTTTTGTCAAATAGAGAAATATATGTAGATTTGTGGCCAATTTTAAATGATTTGAAAAGGCTGAGTCACTTAGTAATTGAATATCAAATAAAACTATGTATATACTATTATTATATCACTGCTACGTGTTTCTTTAATAAATAAACTTATATTAAGCTAATTAAGATTCTTAACTTTCTACACAAAGGAAATTGAGCAATGATGGCTCATAGATGCTCCGATAGAACATCGCTGAACGTGGGTTCGGATCCTTATAAATAAGTCAAAGATTTTGTGAAGGGAATCATTCTGATAAAACCATAGCATGACGGTAATGCTTATTCTAGTCCCGCCAGCTAACTACTTTTTTTTCTTTTTTTCCGAACTTGTTGTTTTCACTAAAGATCATGTGGAATTGGCTATATAAACAGAGAGAGGGGTGATCGCAATTTGATACAATTCAGTACTCACTCCTTTGACGTGTTGCATGAGCATAATATTAATTCATCATATTAAGCATAAGATTATTCCTGTAGGTAGTAGAGCCACGCTGAAGCTATTACTGGTTTCAGCATAAATGGGTCGGCTCGCCCGGGGTAGTACCACCCTCTCACAGAAAACCGACGTGAAGGAACAGCGCTTGCATTGTTGCGTTTCGTTCGGTCAGTGAGAGCGCCGGAGACCCACTTCCCCTCCCCTTCCACTTTCCCCTTCCCTTCCTTTCCCCCCCCCCCCCCCCAAGACACGCGGGTAACGCACTTGCGACTCCCCTGGTGTTTCAAGTGTCTATGGACGGTGGAGATCACTTTACATGAGGTTAACATGAGTGTCCACCTGTTCATTTGCCTCCTATGACATAAAAAAAATGTCACCAAGATAACTTACTAGCTAATTACTACCCTCAGGTTGAACATTTTGTAGTCAAGCACCCACTAGTGTAGGTACTGCAGTCCCCTTTAGGTTTAGCGGGTATACTATCTTGAACCACATGGTCATACACCATCAGGTAAGATTATGACCAAACTCTAAAACTTATAAAATACAAAAAAAACTATGTGAATAATCAAGCAGAAAGCATTTTATTATAGGTAAAATGTAAAAATAATCTCTTTCTAAAATTCGATTAAAAGGTCTAAATAATATGAAGTCAAATTTAAAATTCACTTTAAATACAAATCAATATAGTATTATATTCATTTATAAAAAAAAAAAAACAATAAGATGACAGAAATTATATTTGTGGTCTTAATGTACAGAAACCATTTATTCTTTCAATGTTTTTTTTATTAACTCTAGAAATTTACCGGTTTATTGTACGTGTACAGACAATAACGAACAATGAAAAGTATCATGTATACTTTTTTAAATTATAATCAATATGAACATAATAGAAGAATTCCGATAAATGTAATTTTAAAATTGGTGTAACAAGACGAACGACGTGACATGCACTTGTTCCAGACAACACTGCATGTATCATTTATAGACCTTTTGTCACCGAAATTATATTTACAGAAGTGAGCAGACAATTTCACGCTCTCTTCCCAGCACCCCTACATTATGGACTCTAATCAACGAGATGTGAAGCTAAATATGGATACGCCAGACTTTCAAGGGGCATCGGCTTATAAACGAAATCTGAATTATGGCATTATTTTTTCAAGTTAATTATAAATATTAGTGCTATTTATTACTCTTCTATATTCGGCTTAGTAAGCACCTTATAATTATTTCATAGGCTATACAAATATAGTTACAATTTAGTAAACTATATAATTCTATTCAGATTCCCAAAAAAATCACTATCTTCGGAACTGAGACCATGGATGACTATTGGAGTAAAATTAAAAATATTAGTTCACTTCCAATTTGATAACTCAAAAATGTTGTTGTATGAAGTTAATAAATTAGCGCTGATAATTATTTACTATTGATCAATTTATCTCCAACATTATATAAAAAAATGTTAAGCCTCATCACTGCAATTCCTTCTCATATTGCTTCGATACATAAAAACGTCACAATATTATCGAAATTGTATAATATCATTGTAAGAACATTCAGTGTTAAGGCGTCGGAACAATTAAATGGCATTACATCGTCCAAATACTTTGGTTCATCTGTTTGTCACGGTTCACTCACAAATTGTCAGTAACATTAGTCTGACGACGATACATAAGACTAATAACTTTACTTGTTAATTCATTCACACCTATATTTTTCAAGATGATGACTACCAGAACTGGCTTGGGATTATTTATTACTCTAAATAACTATCGCTATATACAATCATTAACAACAATTTCATTCAACAATTCATGTATTTCAACAGTTATCGAATCGTGATAACCTCAAGTATTTATAATTATCTATCCTAGCATTATTTATCCTTATGCTACCTACACATAGAATGATAAAAAACATGAATACTGTACCCAAATGATGCCTCTCGAGATCTTTACGGTTATAGATGATAGGTAGAATATATTTAAAAAAAAGTAACATGCCAAAGAAATGTCGTGTGAAAAATAGAATGTGGGATTACTTGCCGTATACCACCATTTTATACGTGGATATAGCCTTATAACACTATAAAATATCAAAGCGTTTATTTATAAAAATATATGTATTTATATTAAATAATGTCCATACTAATCGTACTGTTTACCCCTCGGCCAATAAAAGGGTGAGCGCACACATGAGCGTGAAAGATTGTCCACATGTTCGACGGGACGCCCTGCAGCGTGATCAGCCGCGAGCTCCTATCTCCTAGTAATTCAACTTATCAGAGAAGCGCATCTAAAGATCAAACTGTTTAATCGCCTACTGTCACTTCTATTACACACCTAATGTGTCACGGATTTTTATAATTAAATTGAAAATGAAACAAAATAAACAAAATGTGAATAAATTTAGAAATACGACAAGTATATTTATGGATATACCAAATGCGTACAGAGCTTCATTAGCGATTTCTTTAACATTTAGATAATTAAATATACCTTAACCGTTCACTAAGTTTAACTATTATATCTATGAAGTAATCTGTATTTCGAGAAAAACGCTAAGAAAACACAGAAGACATTTAACGATATAAACGTAACATCTCCTTTAGAAACCTGTGAGCTCAGGACACGTATATCATTCGTCTAGTTTTGTTAATATACAGTAAAATATACATTCCTAAATCGCGTCTCATAAGTCTATGTGCTTTAACATAAAATTCAAATCACTTGAAACGAGGAGTACACCAGACGCGTGACCGTTTCCTAATATTGACAAGCGAATAAATTATATGATCAGTCGGTACCCAGAAAAATATCGCTACGAGAAGGGCGGATTCCACTTCGTCATAAAGACATGATCGTGCGGAAACGGAAGTGACGACAGTCGGCGAGAGGAAACGATGCTTGACACCGGACGAGCCCACTTCCGGTGCGTACGCTATCTTCACTTAACCCAGCAGGGTGCATGAAAATTGCCTCCAATTCTGCCATATTTATAAGACATAAACTATTTTATGGTATAACCATATAAGAAGCTTTAGTATAATGTGTAGCGTTTGAAACTTTATCAAAACTCGGTCTTCCGTCGTGGGGATTATACTATGCCTTATTTTGTAACAAGCAAACGACATTTTGGTAAATAAATAGCAAGTAAATTGAACTTTATTCGTTAAATAATAAATAAGAGTACGTTTCATAAATAAATATATAACAGAAAAAAAGGTTTTGTAAGTGGTAGAGCCACGCTGAAGCTATTACTGGTTTTAGCATGAATGGGTCGGCACGCCCGGGGTAGTAGCACCCGACCCACAAAAACACCGACGTGAAGTAACAGTGCTTGCACTGTTGCGTTTCGTTCGGTCAGTGAGAGCTCCGGTGGCCTACCTCCCTTCGCCCCAAACACAGGCGGGCAACGCACTTGTGACTCCCCTGGTATTGCTAGTGTCTATGGACGGCGGTGATCACTTAAAATCAGGCGACCCACCTGTTCGTTTACCATCTATGATATAAAAAAAAGAAAAGTAACCCATTATGATGGATGGCTTTCTATCATGTTCATTCATCCATGAAAAGATTGAAATAAAAGATTACAGATAAAATTAACAAAGCTATGGAACACATATAAATCAAATTAAAATGTTTGTTATTTGTCCAGACTGATCTCTAAAACGATTGAAGAGATTTGGACACGCTCTATACTGTAAAATAGGGAACTGTTCAGTATACTATCGAAGCTCCAGATGTAACCTAAAGCCTTTAAAGGTTATTGGTTCGAGTCGAGGTTAGGTAATAAAGACAAAATTACAATTAAAAAATAATAAAGATTCAAAAATGAATCCAAATAAAACACGTAGTACCCGAGAACAAGAAAACTATTTTCACAAGAACGAATTCAGTTTACCAATAAAACAAAAAACTAACAACTTCAAGCACGAAAGCAGTCAATTACTTTATGTGTATTGTTAAGTATCAAATTTTAGATAAGAATCTTAATAACAAAATGATATGAAAACACCATAAAACCACAAAAACGGTTGGCATAGGAAGTACGGTTTATTATGAAAAACAATCCTTTACGATGTAAATCGACGATTGCGTGATACCAAAATTAATTTGTTTTCAAGTTATTATACGAACTCATAAAACGATCGAAATTGATTACATTTTACGTTCAGGGTAAAATTAGTTTTTGCTTGCGGCTTCGCTCTTGTTAATGTAGATTTTACTTATCAGGCAGTGATTGAAGGTACCTTATGTTATTTTCTATACCTTTGACAACATGAATGTGAAATTTCATTATGATCTGTTGAGTAATGTAGACCTCAAAGCGTAATAAATAAAGTCACATTCGCACTTACAATATTAATAGGGAAGTAAAAACTAGTAAGGATAACTACTATTTATTTTAGACTAGCAGGTCCGGCGGACGTTATCCCGCCCTGATAATAAAAAAAAACCTTGACAAATTATATACTTAAACACTTGAATCACTTTATATAGTGGTGGCTACCCTATGCCCGATGGTAAGCACAGTACAGTCCAAAAACAATGGCGACCACCGAGTGACACACTATCCATCGCCGGTCGCCACTGTCATGCCGGCCTGCGAAAAGCGGGATATGCACAGGCTGATCCCGAAACGCGACCCGTAGAAGCGAATCACTATGACGGGCTTTTTCGCCATATGCATGGTGGTTGCGACCCAGTCAGGCTGTAAAACCCTACCACCCGCTTTCGCCATTGCCTCGTTCGTTACTAAGCAGGATGCACCACGTGCAGGTGAGGTTGGCTTGGGCGTCTCAAGTCTTATGATGTTATTCGACACCCCCTTAGTTTATCGCAAACAGAGAGACAGACAGACGTGGCAGAGAACTTTGTTTCATAATATATAATGATTCATACAAATTTTAAAATAAAAGACAATATAAACAATAATCATATACTTTATGCAAAAAAATATTTCAACCACAAGAAACCTCCTTATCATTTCGTTCCAAATATTTTAACAACGAGTGTACAAATTTGGTTAAAATCGAATCCGTAGCTTTCAAATATCTTCTTATAATTTTCCATTTTAGGATTCTGTAATAAACGTTTTATAATGTCCAGAAATTCGTCGGAGTTAATTGTTTCGAAGAAGTTAGCAAATTCAGGATCATTTTCTAGTTTGCTTTCAAATAACTGTCTCATATCTTCCAATGGTAACGTTTCAATAAGGTCTTCGATAAGTCCTGTGATACCTTTGCGATGTGTTACATCGGTGTTGAGTTTATGATATGGCGGTAAATCCAGAGCAGAATGTATATAGTTCATAACTCGATAGACATCATAACCCTTTGCAGCCAAATATGTTGCCGCCTGTAACAAGATAAAAACTCAATCAATTTTAAATAAAACCTTGTTATAAGCTTAGTTGATTCTCACCCGCTTCCATGGGCATTATAAACATGACAATGGATCAATTTAATCCAAAAAGTAAATAGAACCAGCCATGAAAAATTCCGTATTGAATGGTCATAGTGTTATGTAGTCACGTGCAATAGTTATGACCTGACCTGACTGAGACTTAAAAAAAGGTACTTTCACTATATAAATATATGTAGAGAAAAATAGAATATAGATAAATTGACGAACAGTAACGGTTAATAGATCACCAAACAGTTGATATACTTAAGTATTTTTTATATAGTTCATTGTTATACTTGATTAAAATCGATCGTCATGAGAGTGGATATAGGTAAATAACTAAGTATATAAAATATAGTTTTCTGTAATATCAACCTTAATATAACAAGTATTATATAGCTAACAGCATACTCGTTACAACAAATAACGGTGTCAACAAATAAACACACACACATGCATTATAATATCTACTATATTTTATATATTAACAATTTGTCTTAATGAATGATAATAATAGACCTTAATCTATATATATATATATATATATATATATATAAAAGAATAACTCAGATTGAGTGACATATTAAAATAAAGTTCAAACTACTGGGGTTGGGTCCGTGAAAATCTGCATACGGATTCCTTTTACACTGTAAATGAGCAATACATTTTTTTTAAGGAAATAAACTTTTAACCACAAAAAAGCGAATGAAAATTTATATAAAAATCCGTGATTGTTCCGTTAGTTAGTTAAAATTGATTAACACATTGATTAAGTGCGTGAAGCCGCGGGCAATTGCTAATAGAATATAGATTTCAAAACAGTTGAAGAATATTTTAATCTATACTAAATACTAATATTATAAAAAGGTAAAGTTTGTGACGTTGTAGGGGATAATCTCAGGAACTACTGGACCGATTTGAAAAATTATTTCAGTGTTATATAGCTCATTTATCGAGGAAGGTTATAGGCTATATATATCATCACGCTAAGACAAATAGGAGCGGAGCATCAATGACGAATGTTTCAAAATCTGTTTTTTTTCCTCTTGAGAGCTTCCGCTGCGCGTTAGCGTTAGCCCAAAGTAATTATTCCACGCGAACGAAGTCGCGGGCAGAGGCTAGTTTTTAATAAAATAGCATAACATATATTCCTAATATATTACAAAAATAAATTTCTTATACGTATTTAATTTTGTTAAACTTACCTCTTTAAATTCAATCATAGATTCAAAATCGAGAACAAGGTCTTTAAATTCTATACTCGATATAAATACAATAAAATTCAATACTTCTTCGTCACTCATATAATTTATAACAACGCCCATTAACTTCTGCATATCTATCAGTTGAATAAAATCCGTGATGTGATTTTCCCATGCTATTTTTAATCTTGGCTCGGACTGGTATATTGAATTACTTATTACTAAAGGCTTATTTGGCAAATTAATAATACTCGATTCGCCTTTTATAGCTAACACCAGAATTACTATACAAATATATTTGTACATTATGATCCTATGAATTTACTACTGTACTATATACTATACTATATTCTCAGTGATGTTATAATTGTAATAGAACTTAAAAGTAAATTACATCGAATTTATATAATTGATCAAAATGATTGCGGAATCTATTCAGGTCAATAGAGGGGTTATTGCGTAATTTAACATGATTATTTATAATTTTATCATTACTTATCATAAATAATGAAGTAAGTTGACATCTATAATATTCTAGTCGCATACAAACAGTATCTTATCAAGATATCATTCTAGTCACGTACTATTCGATCACCTTTTTCATCAGATCGTTAGTCCTATTAAATCATGTTTACTTACATTTTGTGCAAGTATCGTATTTTTCCACACATAAACAAACATTTAACGCTCTTTACTTTGTACTTCTGTCAAAAAAAAAAACGATATTATTTTGAATAACCATATTGTAGTACTAGCTGTGCCCGCGACTACGTCTGCATGAGATTCCAATTATAAAAAGAGCGATTAATAAATTCATAGGATTGTATTGTGTGTTAAAACTATTATATACACATACACATATAAACGAATGTGATATATATATATATGTAAAACATGTCCTATATGTTATACCGGCGTATAAACTATTACCATACGAAATTTCACCATAATCCGTCCAGTAAGTAGTTCTTGTATAAATTTCTTCTCATTTGTGTTTTCTTATAAGTAAGATATACATATATACCAATGTGATATATATGTATAATGTATCGTATATGTTTATAGCGGTGTATAAACTACTATCACACCAAATTTTGTGAAAAACCCTCCAGTATTTCTTGCGGAAATGTCTTCTCTTTTGTGTTGTCTTATAAGTAAGATATACATATACTCGAATGTGTTACACATGTAAAACATATCCTATACGTTATACCGGTGTATAAACTATTATCATACCAAATTTCATCATAATCCATCCAGTAGTTTTCGCGTGAATCCCGTAAAAACAGACAAACAGATAACTTTTTTTAGAACTATAGAAATGTGCTCTGTCATTGATTCTAAGCACCATCAGAGTATTTTTTCTTAAAAATATTTAATGTACACATTTCGTCCAGTTACTCTTTTATTGTACACGATTATATGAACATTTTTTTTTCGAACTGACTACGCTATTGACCAAGCAAGGTCTTAAAAGCTTCACCGGACTACTAAGGCGAGCGCTTAAGGCACTCAGCCGATTTTATTTTGACAACTAGCTCAAGGGTGCGCGGCACACCTCGGCTTTGGCTGTTGCCTGATACATGCAATTCGCGACCTATCTGAGCTAACCTAAGCTAAGCTAACTACTCATACATATATGAGTTGTTGAAACATATATGTGCACCAAGCATACATACCTCAACAACTCTTACGATTATATGAACAACAACTATATATCTGGTCATTTACAACTCAAACTGTGATAAGTACTTATTCCGGTAGGATTTGCTGTTATTTTTTTATAGAAATCATGAGTATAATTTAATGATGCTTATTCATTGCATACTTGTGATTGTCGTACAATTGCAAGAGTCGCGGTCAGAAGCTGTCCATCCAGCCGACACAGACGTCGCCCGAGGGTCCACTTCGATACGAAACGGACAAAACTACAATACAATCGACTCAAACATAATACCATCGACTTCCTTATTAATGTATTATTATTGAATCTGTATTACTTTGTTTTTTATTAATAACTAGCGGGCCCGGCAGACGTTGTCCCGCCCTGATTATAAAAAAAATGTGTGCGTGTACTAGTGTACACACGTAAGAAGTGAAACTTGTTTAAGGCCTTATTTTTCGCAAAATTATCTATATGCAACTTTCCAGAAATTGGTTAAAAAACCCTTTCTTTCTTTATGGCAAACAATTTCATTAATATATTAAAAAATAAAGTTAAATTAGATAAAGTTTAAACAAAAGGATGTTTATTATCATAGACATGAATACAAAAAAGATGGCGCGTAACGGAAAAATGTGACGCGTAACCGAAAAATGTGACGGTAATTTTTTTTCCAACGCCGATAAAGAAGTTTCACTTCAAAATCCTTAACATATTATATACCAAAATGTACCTCACGAATCACTTTATCCACGGGTGAAAACCGATTGAAAATCCGTTCAGTAGTTTTTGAGTTTATCGCGAACAGACAGACGCGGTAGGGGACTTTGTTTTATACTATGTAATGATTTATTTTGAGCAGCAACGTATTCTCTCCAAAACATTTAATTTCTTAGCAATTGTGTCGTTACATTATAAATTGAGCTAAATCCAATTTTAACCGGTCCTAATATTTTACGTTATTTTTCAAGATCTTCATATTTTGTACCTGTGAAATATGAACTTCATAAAAAAGACTAAAAACTTTATAAACGGCAAAAATTGAACTTCGTTCTCGGTGTATGAAATGTCTATCCTGGTGGTGGCCGGGGAACTCATGGACTGCACCATCTCGGAGAGATGGAAGTCTGTTCTGGGTTTCTGCAGCCTCTTCGCAGATCTCGTCCGCAACTTTGCAGACTCCTGGTTCGGTGGGTGATTCGGTTTCATGTCGGTGTATAAAAACTGCAAATCTGAAAAAAAATTAAACATGCTATTTTAATTATTACAATTGCATTTAGCTCATGTTGAAATGTAACGACATGATTATTATATTAAACTCTTTTTAACATCACAATTGTTAACAGTCACCCTCGTGTCTATATCTAGATGCATATAGCTCTTTAAAAACACTATATCTATTATCTTATATGAAAAAGATTACAAGGTGCATAGTACCATACAGAGTAATGTCACAAATACTCATACTTTCTCAGACTCTGATTCACTAAAGGTTAATGAACAAAAGAAAGAAGGAAACGGCGATACTACGGTGGTAAAGTATTCTACTGAAACCATCATAAACGTAGTGAACTACACATCGAAATGGTTATGTTTTGGTATTATCCATTGTATATTCTGGTACCTATAGGCTTACTCCGTGATGGTTGTGGACCGTCGATGACATCTGCGATCAGTATTTTAGTACATTCTGATAACTCGACATTCGACGCTCCGCTATAAGTATATTTTATTAAATAATAGCCGCCCACATTCGCATGGATGTACTAGTGAAGACCAAATTTTTACTTTTCAGTACGACCATGATGTAATAACAACTGAATGTCAATCTTTCAATTCAGTTGTGGATGCCCTTATACACATTCGGCAATTGATTTTTATTTATATAGATTAGGTACAATGCAGTCAATTCAAGTAAATTGCCATAAGTTACAATAAAAAAGTTTTTTTTTTATACTAGTTCGGCGAAATGACTACACAGTACCTGATGGAAAGTACGGTATTGTCTATAAATAACGACGACTGTCGTTGTTAAACAGCAACTGCAGTCGTTGTTATCATGCCGACCTGCAGAAGTGCCTCTTCACGCCACGCTTGAAGAGCCCTATATCGTAAGAGGAAGGGAACGGCCGGGAGTTTTCTGTGTCTTGACTAGATTTAAGGGACCAAAGTATTACCTACATGTGCAAAATGGCATACAACGTAAGACCATACACGACAGAAGTTAAGTATAAAATTAAAATATTTTAATAATTATTTACCACTTTTCAGTCACTAATGTACCCTTGGTTTAGTTCCAAAATTCATCTTCGTTTAAAATAAGTTATTACATGTAAAAATATAATACAATTCCATATCACATTTTAAAATAATATTCTTTAAGAACAAACTGTGGCATATGAAAAGCGAACTGATAAACAAGCTTTGGTTGGATAATATCAAGAGGATTGTTCGTCACGAGTGCGAAGTTAAAATTAGAGGAAACATTACAAGACACTATCATTATTGTTTTATTTGCAAAATTGCTCGTTCTTGTTAATGCTGGGGTTCGCTATTCACACGGCTCTGAATCCATTGGCGTGTACTTAACGACGCTTCTTTGAATGACAAGCCCCACTTCTAATGTGGGTAGGTCCGTAATTGTTTAGTCAATGGTAAATGTTACAAATCTCCTATAACTTTTAAAGTTATCTGTACATATTGAAAGACCAAAGTAGATTTGTTTGTGTTTATTACAAATTTTATTCAGCATTTAATTCACAATTATAGAAATATGAATTGTATCACTGCGTAAAATGGATTTAAAGTTTAATAGTAATGCAATCGTTGTTTTACAGGATATTTCCAATAAAAGCTTGTCCCTAAAATAAAAAGTAAGACAAAAGCACACATTCTAAGTATTTCATTAAAGTAAAATGTTAAACTTTTTAATAATATAGAAATCTCATTTCTTTATCGTAATAAATTTAACTAAAGCATAACTCACAAAAGGATAGCGATTAATGGAATTTGCTTGATTATTGGAAAAAAGAAAAATAAGTAAGTGAAGAAAATAAATCTTCTACAAAGAGAATTTAAGCAATCAATAACGAAATATAGAACAATCTTACTATTAAACTTTCTAGGTACAAATTCAATAAAACGATTGCGTTTTTATACATTAAATTTAATTGTAAACTGATGTACAGATATATTTTGAGAAATCTGTTATAAATTATAAGTTCCACGAAAAGTCACAAAAAACGTCGCGATCGACTCAAAAGACAATAACATGTTTTCGCTACAAGTGTCGATAACCTCATACTAAGAAATGTCATAGACCGAGGCAAATAAAGAAAACCGCGTAGAAAAACAAATCCAGACTGACGCGGATAGCGACAAGTAAAAAGTAAACACTTATGTAGTCATCGCACGGGTTGATATTCGGTTACCCGTGGCGTATGAAAACGCACTGACAATCCTGTACCGTGAGCATCGGAATTATTATTGTATTGGATGGTTACTAAAACTCGAACAAGTCACGCGTGCTACAACCTGATTATAAGCATTAATGTAAAGCATGCATATTATAATAATATGTAACGTTATTGTTTTAATGCGTTTATATATTTTTTTTATTTCTTACACGCTTAAACTGACTGCGTTATAAGATAATCTAAAAATGCATGCATACAAAATATCTCTACAAAAATCTCGCAAATTTGCTCCAAAAATTTTAATGACGATGTTCAACTTATATTTATCGTAGTATATTTTTATTCATTTTTTTATATTATAGGGGGCAAACAAAGAGGTGGGTCACCTGATGGTAAGTGATCACCGCGTCCATAGACACTAGCAACACCAGGGGAGTCGCCAGTGCGTTGCCAGCCTGTGTTTGGGGGAGAGGGGTTCGGAAAGTGGAGACGAGGGGGAAGTGTGGGGGAGGTGGTCCTCCGGCACTGTCACTGACCGAACGTAACGCAACAATACAAGCAATGTTACTTCACGTCGGTTTTCTGGGAGAGAGTGGTACCAGCGCTGAAACCAGTAATAGCTTCAGCGTGGCTCTACCATATATGACCACCTATTATGACATATATATTATAATTTAGCTAATTTAAGGCTGTACTTTTTATTTATCATTTGTGTCTGTGAAGTTAATAATCTGTAAGTACATTATTTGTTTTGATAATAAACATCTTCATATTTCATTATCGTATTCATACGCTTATAGTGTCCATCAAATTTTTCTATTATTCGTTATTATGCACACCTGTGAATATATGTGAATAGAAGTATATCACAATTTTACATTATAACTCACGTTCACGGTAGTTTTGTAAAAGATAATAACGAAGACATACACCGGCGCGGTGGTGGCATTAAGGGCGAGCATTAGGATTTCAGTAGAGATAACGCAATGCACGCGCCGCGCAACCCAATGAGTTCAGAAACGGGCGAAACATTCAAATTGCAAGCCGCCCGCGCCCGCCCGTATCAAATGTTGTTTTATAGCTAATTCCCAAATTCGGTTATGGCCTATAAACGATCCGCTGGAATAATTTAAATGCGAACCCGCCTCTATAATGTGCGTACTTTACTCCAAAATTAGGTATTTGTATGTGAAATGCGTTTTCCAGTAGGATTCTCAGTCGATCTTTTATTTCTTATGTACGGATATAGCTCGATAAGCAGAAAATATATTTAAATACTTATACTCTATAATATAATACAGAACAGCTCATAATTAATTTTATGGACGTGTGGTGCAAGTATCTTTTTATATAAGCTTACAAGAGAATATCAACAATAGTTTTAATTTTAATGGTATTTTAATTAATCTTATTATGTATCACTAACTAATACCCGTGACTTCGTCTACATTATTTATTATCTTAAAAATATTTTTATACGTATACAAGTAAAAAACACAGAAAGAATTTAAAGCAAAAGATACTTTGCAAGCAAAATTTCTTTATAATTTTGTAATTCTTATAAAAAACTACTTACTTTATATTAAATGAAGTTACCGTGTTACTTTATTTTAGATAAGGCCGATAAGGGTCACCCACCCAAGAAGTAAACCCAAAAAAATTGATCGCAATCAATTTAGTGTTTTTTGCGTCATTTGTCCACAATGGCAGACCTTTATCATTTTATTGATATAAGTAGATAGTATATATTACAAATCGCTTCAAGTAATTAAGCAACTCATCAGAGTTTCGTTGAAAAGGTAAAAAAAAATTGTAATTTTTAAAACGTACAAGCAAAATACATTAGTTCCGACTTACTTTCTTCGATGTAAAACGTTTGTAATATAATAAACTGGTTTTAAAAGTTTTCCCTTGTTTCCGAGCTAATTTCCAGACGGACATTTCCGCCCATTCAATATGAGCGATTGTTTATTGACTTCGCTGCGTAAGACAATTGAACTGAATTAGGTACTTTGTTTAACGGTACTGGCGCTTTAATATGTCCAGTTTTCTTTATTTTTACTGCATTCGCAATACACATTATTCTCAGCTGAATGCATTTAAAAGTAAAATCAATGACTTTAAGTAATTACAAAGAGAAAATTTATTTCGTTAACAATTCAAACGAAACTATACTTATTTTAAGCAGATATATTGAAATTATATTATAGCAAATAGATTGTGTATAGATTAATAATATTTGTAAAATTATAGCGTTTTGCTTTAAAGAATATCCTTAAAAATGAATAACTTCTATAACGTTATATCAAGCACATATCATTTAAGTAACTGTCCAGATCAGCCATACTCAACCTGCGGCCCGCAGGTTCGTTATAGTTGGCCCACCCGATTATGCTTTATTTTCAATTATTTTAAATTTCGTGCCCATCAGAAAAATATATCGCAGATAACCCGACCTTGTGTTATTGGACAACCATTTTTCACTACGTTGTTAATTTGAAATTACGTTTTTTTATTTAATACCTAAATATTTATAGTTTGCGGCCCGCGACTACATGAGTAAAATGTGTTTGTGGCCCGTTTAAAAAAAAGTTTGAGTACCACTGGTCTAGACTGGTGACTATTTGAATTTAGGCATAAGGCATATTAAAGGCGTAATATTAATTCTTCTTTCGATTACTGAGTGTATCGTAGTACAATAACCAATTAGTCGTTTAATATAGGTACGTATTAATATCGATAATTTAAACTGACTTTTTTACTATTCTGCTATTCCCAATTTTAAGAGAGCGTGTAAAAACATGTAATCCCAAACATCTAAGTTCCGCTTAGTTTTATATTCAGTGATAATAAAATCTATTACAAATCATAACAATGGCATATCATTAAAATTTATGAATGTAATAATATCGCGCGATATCATTGCCGAAATTCTATTTGCCGGATTATTAGACGCATTATCGTTTTACATTCAACGTTCCGCATAACGGTGTCCTAATGGACGAAATTTAATCACAACAAATCGAATGCCACCTATTTATGAAGTCGAATGACTAAACAGCTTTTTAATACGATTCACACGTTAGCAGTTATAGTTAGTTAAGTTTTTGTATCGACACATTTCACGGTGGGATGTATTGAACTCTTATTATATTAAATACGATACCACATACCGGCCACTGATGGGATCTATTATTGTTGATCCACGGATGAATATTCAATCATCATGCTACTTCACTCCTACTTGATAGAGTCCGATATAAAAAACAGAACATTTGTTACACTATTTAGTTTATAAAATTATAAAATTGGATCGTTACGATCACATACACACGTACTTATACGTGTTTTTCGTTTTTGAATGCGTTTCTAAAGGTAACGAGATAACATGAGAACGTAGTTGCTTAGTGAATTTCGTGATCAAAAGCTTGAAGTACAATTAGTACGAGGAAAAGTGTAATCAAAGAACGAAAGCGTTAATTATAAGCCTCTTTCGACTAATCTGAACAAAACACAGAAAATCAACGTATCGGTAAAGTAGTCATTATCCCTCACACGGGATAGAATGAGTGCAAAGTGCATACAAAATCGTGATGCGGCCTTTTAATCGGTTTCACGTTCGTTCCCGTGCTAGTTTTTGTATTCGCATTTCTCTTCGGAAATCTGCAAGCTTATTGTCGACGGGAACCTTTCGTCGAACTGTATAAAAGTGAGCCATAAGTCGTGATAATAAAATGCATTTTAGAAGCACCACGTGTTTGAAGCTTAACTGCATAGTTTCACATCAAGCTTAGTAATAAGATAAAGAGGCGGGTCCATTTAGTTTTGCAGCAGTTCATTCCAATTTACGCGGTGTATTGACCATTAGCATAAGTCGAGGAGAAGCGTGATGTGCGCGCGATTCGCAGGCGCTGGGCGTGACGTGACCGCCTCCCTTGTAATTGCGTCCGCGCGACACATTTGTTTGCTATTGTAAGCATTGAAGATCCCATCGCATCACACCACTGCGATCGACTCTTGCAAATTAACACTAAATGTTTTAAGTAAACTATTCTTATTTTAGAATATATTTATTCTTATTATAGCCATTTAGAAGCATGTTCCTCGGATTTAAATAATACTCTGCCTAGTTATATATGCCCGGGTATGTTTTCAAGCTAACGCTGAAATCAATGAGATGACAAGTTAAATTTTTGGGGCTTGGATGTTTATGTCCGATATATCTTTCGGTTATTTACGTCGTACAAAAATAATTTTACTTTGAGGTTTATGTTTTACATGGTGAGTTGAAATGTATGCAAGAGAAAACTAATTTTTTTATATCATAGGAAGCAAACGAACAGTCGGCTCACCTGATGTTAAGTGAACACCGCCGTCCATAGATACTTGCAACACCAGGGAGTCGTAAGTGCGTTGCCAGCCTGTGTTGGGAGAGGGGGGAAGAGGATGGGAAATGAGCCTCCGATGTTCTCACTGACCGAACGAAACGCAACAATGCGCAAAAAAACACTATTACTTCACGTCGGTTTTCTGTGAGAGGGTGGTAGAGCGAGCCGACCCATTCATGCTGAAACCAGTAATAACTTTGGGGTGGCTCTACCACCTATAGAATACAGTTAATCCTTCATTTGTGCCGACAACAACAAACATCGTGACACGTTATATCTATATCCACAAGATTATAGAATGTTATAGGTGGCCGTTATCTTAGTCAATATTTATTATATTTGAAAATAAGAAACATTTTTTTTCTTAAATTTGTTTAACATTTCCTAACTATGTTTAAAAACTTGCATCACAATTTGTAGATTACCTAACATAACCTAATAAGTGTGGTTGGGTGTGATCATATCTAGGTAGACAGCTATCCATTCCTATTCGTACCTGAATGTAAAAGGCCATCTGATCACATACATACTGCTTAAAACAAGTTGGAAAAAATGTTTATCTTTAATAACAAACATAAACATATGTAAATAAGTACGACTGTGATGAATTAATCATATTTATTGCAAAATGAGAAGATCTCACACATGTTGAAGTCGTATATTATGCATAGATACAGGTATTAATTAGAGAAATATTTTTAATTTACAATTTCTTCTGTAACTTTCGTAGTGTGTTCTTGTAGCGAGCGTATTCGCGTGATTCAGATAAGAAAGAGAAATATTTCTATCCTCTGTACGTTGTTTCGTATTCGTGTAATTGTAAAAGAAGCAGTCTATATTCAAAGCATTTTCTGTGTACAATGTAATTGTATCTACTTGATAACTAACGTAATTTGTACTGCGACATATATAAATATAGTACTGACAGTTAACAGGGGTGATACATGAAAAGCGAGTTTAGGAAAAAAATGTATTTCATTACAATTATTATTGTATTTAATTTATTACTACGTAATTTTATCCTTGTTTTGTTTCAGAAACGTTATATAATAGCACACACAAATAAAGGTAAGTTCAGAGTGTGCGTGTGTCATTTTTTTTATTTCCTATCTTTTTATGCAAATATAAATGGAACCAATTTAATATAATCGAGTCCATTAACTTTTTCTGTTGAGCTTATAACTGAAATATTTTGTTATAAAATTAACTTACAGTGGGGATGATTTTCTCAAATTTAAATATTTACCTGTTTAATATTATATTTATGCAAAAACCACAAGTTTTCTGTAAATACATATGGAGTTTTACTTAAATTCTAACAATTTTTGTGGTAGAGCCACGCTGTAGCTATTACTGGTTTCAGCATGAATGGGTCGACTCGCCCGGGGTACTACCACCCGACCCACAGAAACACCGACGTGAAGTAACAGTGCTGGCACTATTGCGTTTCGTTCGGTCAGTGAGAGCGCCGGAGGCTCACCTCCCGTCCTCTTAAAACACAGGCTGGCTACGCATTTGCGACTCCATGGTGTTGCAAGTGTCTATGGACGGTGGTGGTCACTTAACATCAGGTGACCCACCTGTTCGTTTGTCTCCTATGATATATAAAAAAAACTCACATTTACAATATTAACTAGGTACTTTATCGATATTATTAATAGTTTTTATCCATCTATTACTTTGTATATTATATGTGAATGGATATCATCCGAGTTGTTACAAATTTATTCTATGTTTTACATTAAATGTCATTAACGTAGCAACCCTATGGAGCTTCAATAAGTAGCAATGAGTAGCGGCGCACGCGCTCACTTGCAAGCGATCATTAAAATGTAGCATCTCGAACGATTTTCCTACTTTAGATACGGCAATGGGCGTAAAAACAGCCACTTAGTAAAAACATACAACATAAAAATATTGTATCCTTACTGCATATAAGCATTAGCCATTTCTGAAAATCATACGGAGCGAATAGCAAGATCGAGTTGGTGCACATATTTTCCCATAATGAGTCGTGGTTAACGAATGCAAAGAGGATTTTAATGCTTCTGATGTGATTCTAGCAATATACATTTATGTACCTCGTTTATGCCTATGCATAGGTAGTTTGTATATTTTAATGCTTTGACGTGTGAGTCAGGCATTATGTACAAGACGATTTTAATGAGTTACGTGAACATAGGTCACCTCATTGTTATGTGAAAGAGCCAATACGACGTGTAAGAGTATACGTGGTAACTATTGTTTTCTATTGTAATACTTTTACTATACAATTTTTTTTCTATTCAATCTAATCAAATTGAAATAAAACTTATTTAAATATAGGACAGCAACTATCTATACTAATATTATAAAGGTGAAGAGTTTGTTTGTTTGTTTGAACTCGCTAATCTCAGGAACTGTTAGTCCGATTTGAAAAATTATTTCCGTATTAGATAGCGCTATTATCGAGGAAGGCTATAGGATATCATCACGTTAAAACCAATAGCAGCGGAGCACCAATGAAGAATGTTTCAAAATCGGGGTTAAAGTATTTAAAAATATTTTCAACTTCTACGTAAACGATGTCGCGAGTTAAAGTTAGCGTTAGCCCAAAGTAACTATTCCCCGCGGACGAAGTCGCGGGCTGAAGCAAGTTTTCAATAAATTTTAGATTATTTTCTCCATGTTCTCGTCATTCTTTTAATATTTTATACAAAGATTTTCTACATACATAGACTTATTTCATCGGAATATCTGTTATTAATACATATTTGTTTGTGGTTAGTTATACAGTTCCATTTTGTATGAATATTGTCCTTATTAATAAAACGGTTTTATACCAACAAATCTAAGAACAGACGCTATATTTCTTATAAATTTAATAAAATTAAAATACTCGTAACATCCGTTAGTAACGTCCCGTACGCGGACGGACACTATCGGATGTGAGAGAACGTACAAAAAGTAGCATCTCAAAGTACTTCCATAGCAAGACGCGATCATTAGAACCGCACCATAATCGCCACATCCTGAACAGGTAGGCCGTGGAGCGTGCCCGCTGCATATTACTGATCTCTCACAGCGGGAACAGGTGATGTTTGTTCATTCATCTTTAGTACACTCCACATTCTCGCTTCTATATTTGTTCCCTTTTACCTCCGTATGTCCAACGAACTGCGTGAAAATATTTATTAAATATACATGCGGATTGTTGAACTTACCTCTACTAGAGCAATGATTTCTTTTTCTTTTATGGAAATTTTAATTCATATATTAACTTCATTGTACCTTAACCTTTCCAGTATGACACCAAGAGAGACGTTGACGAGATAGCACTACACGGTAATACGACATTTTGGCATCATCCGAACAAGGCTCTGCCAAAATGCTATAATAAATATTTACATTTTGACAGTTTAAGCTCATAGTTTTCATCAGCAACTCTCTTTCGGTTCTGTTCTTGGCACACTCCATTAATAAATGATGCACAACACCAATCTTTCCACATAAATTACAATTGGGAGACTCCGTTCTTCTCATGTAAGATGCCAAACATTCCTACATATTCAACAAAGTCTTAATGCTATTTTGACATAACGTCCATTTTAAGTGATGGTAGATTTAATTAATTATTGCAATAAATTTAAAAGAATATTCAGAAAGTAGTACATTTGGTAAAAATAATTTCTTATAGAATATGAGATTTTGAATGTATGTTACTAAGCTCTACAGTGAAATTTAAAAAAGGGAGGAAAACCTATGTTTATTTTAACTTTACTAATTTCTTACCATGTTAACATTACAATAAATGCCTCGTTGATTAGGAGCATCATTGATATTCAACTAAGCACACCTTTAAAAAAGAAATCAACGGATACAAACAATAACAATTACTTAAGTTAAAACCAATACGCCTACGTCAATTTGTATTGGTGTCACGACTGGCAATTGTTAACAGTCGAACATGTGTCAGCTGTTGAAAAACTAAAATAATAATTAGTCGATATGAAGAGGTGGCGTGAGAACGTGCAGGGTGGCCAGCCAGCGGTGTCCGGCATACAAATTGAAACTGTCAGATCGACCGATCGGCGCACGATGCTCAACGCGACGCGACGTGGCACTCTCACGGAAACGATTACCCCGGTTAAGACAATGGCCGACAAGACATGCACCTCTTTTAAATCTTCTAATTCTTTAAATGTCATTAGGTAACAAGCAATTTATTACTACAATTTTTTTAAAAATTACAACGTATAATCGGTTTTCAACATAACGCACAATCTTTCTGTTGGATGTAAATACATGTTATGAAAAATTGTTGTCTCCAAACCTTACTTTAATCATATAATCCATTTACATTTAATGTATTTCTCTCCGTACTTAAAGCGTTGTATTTATTAAAACAGATTCTTACTGAGTAAATCTGAATTTTCAATATCAGATAATCCTTTTACTTGAGTGTTTAACGCCCATTTATATTTGAAGCAAGCTGAATATTTAATAAATTTCAAAGAGATGTCAATCGAGTGTTTTATTTTGCATTTGGCTTAGCGCGCGGCGTTGGGGTGCGCGAGTACATTTCAGTGTACGTCATTTGTTTGTCTCGCAAATGCCCTCTGTGCAAGTGACGTAACGATGCCGACATGATTTACTTATATCGAATGCAATTTATTAACAAATCTATGATATCATTCAATAAACTCAAAGAATTATTACCTGTCCCTCCATAAGGGCCATTGACACAGCAAATAGGTTGATAAAAATTCCAATATTACCTACTACAAAAGTAGTTTACTAGTTACCTGCAGACATCGCCAAACTTTTTGACCGCTCTGAATATAGACGCACAGAACATAAATTTTGGTATCAGAAGGACGTGTAAGACGTGAAAGCGGCGTGGCACTCGCCCACGCTCGCATCTCATCCCTATTGCATCCATGCCGACACGTGTGTCAGTGTCAGTACTAGTTGCAGTACAGTCACATTCAGAATAATTTCGTTGTCAGTTACAGGTGCAATAACCAGTACATTTGTTGTTTTCTTTTTCTTGTGGATTTTTATTATTCTCTCTATTGTTACTTGTTGACATTTGTTATTATTAGTAGTTATTATTAGAAGACCCATCCGCTTTGAAAAATAATGTTTCTATGGAAGGTTTTTCCCCATTATAAATAATTTATTATTATTACGAATTATTTGTTTACTACGAATGTATTTCATTTACAATAACGCTATTGTAGTTACAAACATAATACTTAGACTGTATATATGCTACAATATACTTATATAGCCCACAGATAGAAACAAATAGTGTATAAAGTGGATCAATCAATTAAAGTAGGTACAGGCCGCGTCAAATTTTTTGACAGCTCTGAACATAGTTGCAGGTAACAAAAATTTAGTTATAAATACGTATTATGTTATGTGTTTAACATCGAGATAATTTAAGTGTAAATATATGTCAATTGTAGATTCTTATAATAACATTTAAAATTTATTTTGTATTAAACTTTTGACTACATTACACGCAAGGAAAAACCTACAGCTATATTCGGAGCGGCCAAAAAGATTGACGGAAACCATACGTGGTCACCCAAAACTCACCAACCAGGTTGATCGGAAGTTACCTGGAACTAATTATAACTGACAAATGTATTATGTGGAAAATTATTATCATTCTAATACTGTCTATTATATTATTGTTTCTTATGTTGGCTGCAGCGCAATGCATATAATTTCCATGCGGCGATTGATGGTATCTAAGACCATCCATACTCGTGATTGACTATAAAAGGTCCATTAATGAATTGGCCTAAACAACATTATATTTTATTACACGAGAAAATTGTAAATTGTGTAATTCGCATAAATCACGGAACAAAGAATGTTTAAACTTAAAACTAAATTTAATAAGTACATAGTTCGTTACTTTGTTAAATACTGACAATTTATATGATACCTAATATTATAAAATTAATCAAAGATGGCGGAGTTACATATTTATGATGTTAAGGTGTTGGCCGTTGCTAAGCAACGGGGTGGCGGCGGTCAGTTAGGAGGTACGGGGCAACCGTTCCTCATACTCGAGTCATCCATGCGACCTACACTGACCCTCCGGACCGACCCTGATAATTATTCTCATTGTACCGGACCGTGTTAAGTTTAATGTTACTTTATATGTCTCATCTACTCTACCACTTTGTACGAACGCGTGTAAGATGTTAGGTATAAGTTTAGTAAATTACTTAACCGTAATTTATTATGTAATACTAAAAATGGATCTACCCCATTAATTTGTTTTAGTTAGACATTATTAATTATACCCCAATAGAATCGAATCGAAGCACCTAAATGCAAAAATGGGTATACTGTTTTATTATTAATCGCGGTGGAGACTTTTTCTAGGCTCTAAAATTAAAAAGAAATATGATTTACTTTGGCATTACACTTTATCTAACTGCTGTGATACTGTTTTTTTATTTGTCAAGCGATTGTTTTATTTATTCTAAATCTGCAGTTTAAAGAATATTAATGTATTAGAAAGATGCATCTTTAGACCATATGTCTTTCGAAATTATAACTCAGGTTTTAAATAATTTACTAGACCAATCTGTATCCTCGTATCTATTTATCTGATTAATTAAATAATTATTACTAAAGAAGAGTACGCTCGTTTCTTGAAGGTTTAAACTTTGTAATGGTTTGGAGACACCTCCGCTAGGAGTCGATTCCACAAGGTCTAAGTATGAGGTAGAAATGCCCTTGAGAACCTCACCGTAGAAGACCTCCACCCATCGAGGTGGTGTGGATGAAATGACTGTTTCAGGCGGGTTGTATGATAGCGGAATGCAGCGGCGGGTATTAGTCCAAACAAATCCTCTGAACTCTCACCGTGGTAGAAGCAATAAAGGACGCAAAGAGACGCGATGTATCACTAACGTCGTCTAATAAGAGAAACATCTGCTGAGAGAGATGTGGAAGAATGTTCCTCATCAAATCTGGAGGTACACTAACGGTAAACGCTACATTCTTATGAAAACCAATAAAAATGGCGATATGGACAGCACAGTTAATATCAGTGTTAAAATTAGCCCTGTACTAAAACATCTACACTGTCTCACTAGAGTGTACCGTATTTGTGATTCAATTGATGTATTTCTAGTTATCTTGTAATTTACAGATCAGGTGTTCCTTAGCTTCTTAAGCTAAAAAATATTCAATAAATTCTTTCTTATTAAAAAAACAAAAGACAGCACAATTTCAAATAAGAGGCGACAGCATTTAGTATTATCCTTTTGTGTATGATATACAGTTTTATTTCTGACCTTGATTTTATATCAAAAAACATGTTCATTCCGGGGATGTCTTAAAGAAATTGTTCTCAACAATAATGCTACCTTTTGCAGTAATCATATAATTTAAACTAAATATGAAATTAACGCTATACAACAACGATTACAAAAACACGTAAAATAATTTCTATTTCTACAATCTAGGATTATTCTTATTACATTGTACAAATATTTATAACAGTAGATTTTATTTAGTAACCAAAATGATCCAACGATTCGTGGAAATATTTAACTGTATTCTTGGAATCCTAGTAACTTTTCCACGGAAACCTTGGGCTAAGAATCGCTATTGTAACTGTCAACAAAAACTGTCAAAGAATCGACGCCAGAGTTTATTGTGATTGTATATGACATTTATAACCAGGAATAGAATTAGCTCAAAAAAAAGAAAAGAGTTCAATCAAGAATCGTTGTTAAATTAGAATTGAAAATAATGAATAATCAATCAATAATTCTAAAATTCAAATGTAATATTTAAAATACAATAAACTATCGCACTATCGAGAGTGCATTCAACTCGAGCGCGCTACTATTATTAAACGGAATTCGATTTAAAGCCGAACCCTCCTCGTCGTTTGTGAAATTGACATTTATTCTTCGTTTTTCATTGTTGCTGCAGTCGGATTCGATCTATTGTTAATTAGCTTAAACGGCCCATGCGCTGCCATGCCAAACAAAACCTGCTTCACTTCGCTACTAACAGCAATCGAGATCTGCAGGAACAAACTTTAAATTAGTAATGAAATTGAACATTTTTTTAAAATTAGCAATCTATTTTACATATGTCAAATTGAATTTTAAAACAAACGTGTATTTAATATGAAATACGCTCGAATTAAATAAACCTTCTGTGTTATAGCGCTAATGTGCACCGGCAAATATGGGAACTAAAAGTATCAACCGTTGTATACTTGTAGCGCCATCTATTGTCGAATAGTAGTAAAGATGTTTTAAAAATATTATTTTGTCTAATTTCTAAAACAACATTTATTTGAATATGAAAATTATATATTTCAAATGTAACAAAATAAAGTAAAATAAAACAGCAAAGAGCGAATCGGCCTCGCACGCCTTTTATTCACTTCCAATAAACAATATGTATGTGTCACACGCTAACAAAAAAAAATGTGATTTATTTCAAAAAGTTCGGAATTCTTTGCCCGAGCCCAACTCACACTTTGCTATCTTTTCTATTGTTTTACTTTTGAATTTTCCCTATAATCACACAAAGTTTTAACAGAAATATTAGATGAAACCCTTTTTTATATGAGGACCTCCCTTATATTTTAATATACATTATTTTAATTATATGTTAAGATATGGGTACGTTATAGTAATTAAATATAGAATTAAACGGCCTCATTGTTATTCGAGAATAGATAAAATGTTGTCGATCCGAAACAGTGTACTAATCTACAAACGCACATACTAGCGGCTATAGGTAGCGTTATTACATACGAGAATTATTCGCTCCCCATCAGAGCAGGAGGGGAGTGCCTCGATTAAAGCAGTAAATACTTTGAGATTAATTATCTCGTAAACAGTCGCAGCGGCGCGGCGCCAGCGCCCGCTCCGCGACTCAGATCGCTCACCTACGCCGTGAGCGCGATACAAATTCAACTTTTCCAATTAAATTTCGTGAGGCATTAATAATTATTTGGGTACATCAATTTGTTTCGTCGCGCGGAGCTCCGCTCAGTTACCATCTCCTGAAAACTGAATACACGCGATCTTATCAGGGTTGAATAAATCCTGTGATACATCCTATCAATCGATCTTATAAGATTATAAGAACTAATCTTCTTGACTTAGGCATTGTATACTTATGTGTTACTCGATCTTACTATTTAAAATCAAATATGTATGAAGACATTTTTAGCGCAACTTTAAATTTTGTTACACTTATGTGAGTAAAAAAAATGTAAATTGCATTTAAGATTGTAAACTAAAAATAAATAATATTGATTAGGATTTTAAAGACATTTATTATGTGTATAAAATGAGTTCTAAATGCTGTCTATATCTCATAAAAAACTCTTTATCTATTCGTCATAAGACATATCACAAGACTAATCAACCTACATTACAAAATTCCGGCGACTCTTAAGTTCGGAATTAATTAAATTAAACTTGAAAATGAAATATTAACACTTTAACGTATAAAATTTAATACCGTTAAGTTATAACGTGATTATTCAACTCCTCGGCAATTTCCAAAAACATCTGGAAAATTAAATTTCGCCGAGCAACGGCAACGCCGGCGCGCCGCCTCTTTCAAGGCGAGCTTCCGCTTTTGTGCTTGTGAGGCACGAGCCACGAGCCACTCGCCACTCTGCACTGTGAAATTAATTTTCTTCGTCTTTATGTAATTTAATTATAAACATTTCAATATGGCGTTCAGGGAATTTCCGCCCCTTAGATAAGTTAAATGGAAACGTTTGATACTTATCTCTTAATACACTTCTAACGATTGCATAGCTTTAAGGAATTAATTTATTGTAATTGTATAAATCCTTTTCCATCATGTCTTAAATGTTTAAATCTATAAAATACAAAAAATAGTGTACAAAAATATTACTTATAAAATATTTATTTATGAATTTAGACAATTTATCATTTATTTCTTTGAAGTGAAAACAGATTATAATATTTAATAAAAAGTAACTTAAAGCCAAGATTCGATTTTAATAAATTCTAAAAGTTGATAGCTTAGAAACCGCAATTAAATAGATTTCAAATAATTGCCACTCCATATTTACAAACAATGTCCGCCACAATCATTGATATACAAAAACCCAAGATGCACACTTAACGTCTCACAGCCGGCACATAAAAATGAGTGCATAATTTTAGATTATGCACTTATTTCAATTAGTATCGCGTCGCTTGCGTCCTTGTAAAAACAACATTAAATCATTCAGGTAAGGTCAAATTTGCAAAATCATAAGTTTATCGCATAACTATAACCACGTATGTATATTGGGAACTTTTTGCGGGACGGTTTTGAGCGCTACTTTTATTCGAGACTGTGTCTTGGGTTTTTATATGGCAATGGCCACAATACAATATCCTTCTGTTATAGATAACCATTTAAGAAAAAAATCATTACTACAACAAAATACATACATTGCACTCTAACATTTACCTGTGTCTTTACTACTCTATAAGGTGCATGATAATAACATATATAAAAAATTATTTATTACCTATGAAGCGAATCCACATGCCATTTTGTACAAACAAATAAATATCTATAGGTATATCTAGATTAACGCCTATTCAATATGTTTTTTTATACTGAATAGATATCGTTGAATGACATTCCATCTACAAAATTAAAACTATCTATTTGTGCGGAGTGCACAGTTAACAGATGCCCACTAGCTTTCGTGCAATTTTGCTCTTAAAACGTTCACGCTTCGGTGACGAGAGGCGACATCAAACATATACGCAGTTCCTGCAAACCTTTTCGGAGCTTATCTCCCATTCACTATCTTTGCGAAGTATCTACAACCGAACTATTATGCCATGTTTATTAAAATTCATTTTACGTTTATACGGCAACACTTTTGTCGGTCGTTTTTTCTAACGTTTTGGGACATTTTACGGGTGGATTAGCGCGTGACGTCTGCTTTTCTAAAGGCCGGCGGCGATGTCTTTTTGTATATCCAACGTTACGGTTTGGTATTGCGCGTATTATGTCATAACAGACAAGCACTCGATATACCCGTTTAAACGCTTTTTGTACCCTGTTTATCTCAAATTGAATTCTGTTGACAGAATCATTGTAAACATCCCATCTTTTGTTCGGTCGATGATAAGAGCAAAAAACTTCCGCGTTAAATAATAACCTTCTGGTAAAAGAGATTGTTTCATTTGAAATACGGAAAAATATTGTTCGAGTAATACGAAAGTTAGTAATATACACACTAATATATATATTATTAATTAAAATATCCTATTTATCATTTTCATTTCTTTATAGAACAATACTAACGTTAGATAGATACTAACTGAAATATAACATTTATTGAAATGTCGCATTTATTACTTTAATTCCTGTGTTACTAACACTCTTAAATTTTACACAAGTTGAAAATGTATTGAACTATCCTATGTTCGCGGCTTCACTCGCTTTAATGTAGATTAGTTTTATACCTTGGGAAAAGTATATCTTTTCTGAGTTAAAGGTTTAAGGAAAAATATATCCTTTTTTTGCCCCTTATCAAATATATAGGTACAATTTCATAATGATCGGTTGAGTAGTTAAGGAGTGAAAGTGTAACAAACTAACTCACTTTCACATATATATAATAATACTTAGGATGACTCATAATTCTCTAATATTAATTACCTACTTACAGAATATCTAAGAGTAAATGCTGTGTATTTGGTCTAACATACAATACTAACTATGTACGTGACTACCCATGTTTATTATGTTTTGTTATAAATTGTTGTGTTATAGCAGAATGAAAATTGTGTAGATATTCTCTATATAAGTATACCATTTTCCATGGAAATTCGATTAAATTTAAACACAAGAGAAACTAGTATTGACCATTTAATGCAGAATCAGTAAGCCACTTATTTTTTTGATTCGATTATCCCTTTGCCAATTTTTAAATTTAATTTTGAAGCGTGCGGAAATTATTTCATTTTAATGATGAAAGTCGGTTGTCTAAGTAGGAGGAAGAAGGGAGTTATCATTCGATGATGATTATCATTGTCGTTTAACCCGTAAGCTGTTTTTTATTACTTATAGAAAAAAGTAATTGTACTGTAGCATTAAAATGAATAATAATATGATATATGAGGCATTTCACGTGAAGCAGACAACGGAAAAAAGATGAGGTTCTGAAATTCGTCCATATTCAGCCTAATTGGAATTCTAGTATGTGAATGCACAAAATATTTTTTTATCATGTTTATTTGTCAAATTATGAGCTCTTCTCTTTTTTTTCCTTTCTTCTTTCGTTTTATTTATTGTTATGTATTTGTTTTATATTTTGTATTATTTCTTTATTATTATTTTATATATTTATTTCTTTATTTTTATGATTTCATTTAACTATTAACTATTTTATGACGGATTTTTAACGACGTTATTGCCTTTATGGCGGTTTCATTTTGATCCTTTATCGCCATCTTTAGGCTATAATCCACAACATCCCACGCCAGAGCGTCCATGGCCCGATGGATGAACCTACTAACTGCGTCGTCAGTCCCGTCGGTATAGTAGGCACAGGTATCGGTGTGTCTGGATATTGCCACTATATCATGTGAAACGCTAGAGCTCTTATCTTATCTTATTCTGTCTATGTATAAACTTCGCGGCATCAATATACCTGTTAAGTGTCATGTACTGTTCACAATATCACCGAGATGTCAGAACAATAACTAAAAGAATAACGAAAAATATCAAATTCTTACCGCCACACTTCTATCTCCTTTCTAGTATGTAACTCTGATTTCATTTAATATGGAAGTCATTCTTCACGCAACTAAATAATGATGCTACTAGTTGCTTTGCACTGTCACAAAGTTCTTGTTTAGTAATAGTTATATTAATATTTCTATTCAGGCTCTATCTATACCTATTTTTTTATATTATATTTATTTCAATGATACTTACCCTAAATCATAGGTATATCTTACATACGATTAAAGACTCTGATACATTTTAATGCGATATCTAACAACTACACCTACTTAGTCAAGCACCAGACCTCAGCCTAGTGCCCATTTTAAAATTTATTTAAATTTTAAATAATTAATTATTTAAATAATTATGTATTTAAATATTTTCTTTGTGTATTTAGAATTGAGAAAAGAACGCCCAAGTTACTAAAATTTCGTTTTGAATATTTTACTTCTGGTATTGTACATTAAAAATAGTATTTTTAAGTTTAATTTTATTTTTAAAAAGAGCAATTCATTTTCTATACAGCTCGCTACATTTAATATTGTATTGTATTTTTTTTTCAATTCGAAAAACTACTTCTGAAAAATCCAATATTTATATATAAGTGTTCTTTAGAAGCTCATAACATGAAAAATAAACATGGTAGAAAAAATATTTTATGTATTCATATTACATTCACACCTCACTAGAAGTCCAATTAGGCTGAATATGAACGAACTTCAGAACCTCAACTTTATTCGCTGTCCGCTTCACGTGAAATGCCCCAATAATAGAAAGATTTATTAAAACTTTTGTGTCTAGTCAAATTCTCATCAAATTTTGATACTTATTTTTCAAAAATTTTGTGGTTTTTAAACCTATTCTAATAAGACTGTGTAACAGTGCTGCAAATACTGCAACTTATGCAAACATTACGTTGCACACATTTATTTGATTTATTTCCTGGTAATAGTATTGAAGCACTGAATTTATTTAAGATGTTGAGTCGTCATTAATGACGCTATATTCGTTTATATTAGCTTTAATGATGTGTTTTATATAAGTTATTGAGACTGTAAATTAAGTTAAGGTTACTATTGGGCCGATATAGCCATAAAAGCCCCTAAATAAATAAATAAAAATTCGACTCGCTGACTGTACGATTGTGATATGTAACTATAATATAACTAATACTAATATAACTAATATAATATAATATAACTATGAGCGTTATTGCTATTTTTATTTAGCACGCTAAATGCGAAATGCTAACTTTATATCGCGCGCGATAAAAGTTGATATTATAATTACTTGAAAAACGTGAAATTAATTTTAACAGCGAAGTTCGACGCAAAATATTAAACGGGGAGGTGCGTAAATCGAAAATTAACAGTTCGTGATACGATACACAAAACAAAATTTGAAATATCAGTACGAACTATTGTAAACTAGGTACAAGGTTCACGAAACCTAGATAAATTGATAATTCGATGTGGAATTTTTCGTAGACGGTTCTGCAGTAAATATTTTTGGTATTTCATTGACCCGTGGGTATTTTTTTTTAACTTTATTTTTGGCAACCAATCTTTTAGATTATTACTGCCATTGTTGAGTTGTTAATAGTATTACAAGTTCTTCTTCCATTCCATTTTTGGCAATCAGTCTTCTAGCAGACTATTACTGCCATTGTAAAGTGAGGAACGATATTACAAGTTTCTTGATATAATTTCAATGAAATAACAAGTGGCGGCCATCTTGTTAGAACTTTCCATGGAGTTTTTGTGGCATCTCAGAATTCATGGTCCGTAGTATTATTTTCCATTCACTTCCCTTATGCACAATAAACAAACTATATTACATAAAACACCACCAATTTAACACAATATAGAGTCAAGTAACACAAGATTATGAATAAAAAATAAAATCCACTACATGACAGACCAAGATCCCGCCAAAAACTCGGGTATATTATTTGTTTACTTTTATATACATTTTTTATCTATACTAATATTATAAAGAGGTAAAGTTTGTGACGTTGTGAGTTTGTGACGTTGTAAGGGGTAATCTCAGGAACTACTAGTCCGATTTGAATAATTCTTTCAGTGTTACATAGCTCATTCATCGAGGATGGTTATAGGCTATATATCATCACGCTAAGGCCAATAGGAGCGGAGCAACAATGAAAAATGTTTTAAAATCGGGGTATTTTTTCCTTTTGAGAGCTTCCGCTGCGTCTTAGCCCAAAATAACTATTCCACGCGTACGAAGTTGCGGGCAGAAGCTATTAACTAATTATATTACCTATAATCTATACTAATATTATAAAGAGGTAAAATTTGTGAGGTTGTAGGGGGTAATATCTGGGGAGTCGGAGAAAAATGGTCGAACGATAACGTTTGTTACGAACGCTGCCTTAATTATGAGATATATATGATTGAGTTCTAGAGAAAAGTTGTAGCTTGATAATGCCTATTACCGCCCAACGAAGTGGGCACAGGTCGGCTAGTTTGTAATAAAAAAAAATGTGTGGTGTATAGGTAAATGAAGAAGGCAACTTGTTAAGGCCTATTTTTCGCCCAATGATCTATATGAACTTTCAGAAATTGGTTAAAAAAAAAAAAAAAAATTTCTTATGGCGAACAATTTATATATTAAAAAATAAGTTAAATTAGATAAAGTTTAAACAAAAGGATTTTATTATCATAGACATGAATACAAAAAAGATGGCGCGTAACGGAAAAATGTGACGGTAAATTTTTTCCAACGCCGATAAAGAAGTTTCACTTCAAAAACAAAAGACGCCCATAGCGAACCGGGCGGGTATCAGCTTGTTTATATGTATATAGATAACTAGCGGCCCGCTTCGGCTTCGCACGGGTATAAAATATATAGCCTATGTCATTCACTGAAAAAATGATTAAAATCGATCCAGTAGTTTTTATTTATTCATTACTGCCCGTGGCCCGCCTGCGTGTGTTGCAATGTAATTATTTACAACATCACATTAGAAACCTCAAAAATAACAGTATTTCTCCACTATTTAATGGATGTTATTATAGATATAAACCTTCCTCTTCAATCACTCTATCTATTAAAAAAAACCGCATCAAAATCCGTTGCGTAGTTTTAAAGATTTAAGCATACATAGGGACATGGGGACAGAGAAAGCGACTTTGTTTTATACTATGTAGTGATAAAACATTAACTCTACCTCTGAAACGAGATAATGTACGGTGTAGTATTTTGATTTATTGTGAAAATAATAATTTGTTATTTGACCATTACAGGGATCGAGTAACTACTCCAATAGATAAACTAACCCCGAAACTCCACCTTAGATTAAACAATTCAACCCTACGTCGGTACTAAAAGCAATAAGACTTACAAGTCCGCCCCAACCAAAACAATCCTGTATCTCGGTGTCTTCACTAATGGCGTAAGTTCGACAGTCGAAGTTAGTTCTAGTGTTCTACAGCTGCAATAAAGATAAATCCAGCAATAATATGTTCGGTTGGCCTTACGTGCTTGGGCACGAAATTGAATTTGCATGGCGTCTTAAGTCGACGCCGATTGAGCCGAGAAGCGCTCGCTGTCTCATTCGGCGGACACTTATAGATACCGAAACCAGCGTTTAGGACTCTACTAAGTGGATTCGATTGAATCCCAATCTTATCCCACGGGTACTGTACATTATATAAGCCATTCTATAAAATAGACAAATTTTATGATAGTGCACAATGATGACAATGAAGTGCATGATTTGGTAAAGTAAGACTGTTCGTCTATACTAATATTATAAAAAGGTAAAGTTTCTGAGGTTCTCTACTAAACTGATTTTGAAAATTCTTTGAATGTTAGATAAGTCATTTATCGAGGAAGGATATAAGCTATATATCATCACGCTAAGACCAATAGGAGCGGAGCTCCAATGAAGATTGTTTCAAAATCGGGGTTTGTTTCCGTTTGAGAGCTCCCGCTGCGTGTTAGCGTTAGACCAAAGTAACTATTACACGCGGACGAAGTCACGGGCAGAAGCTAGTTAAGGATATAATAAAAATGTATGAGAATCAAGGGCATGTACGTGAAATGTACTACGTGAGCGGCAATCTTCCACGGTGGAAGGCGCACTAATCCAGACGCCCGAGGGCCAGTACCGTATGAAAGGACGTTCCTTATCCCTTGATCCCGTTGTTTACCAGACATTAAACAGATAACAAGTCCGCGCCCTGATACCGTCTGAGCAGATTAAAGCCCCGGTGCCCGTAATCCGAACTTCGATTAATTTCATCCAATACTTAGGAATGCTTAATTGTTCGTAGCGTAAATTGTTATTTGTGATGTGCCAACGAAAGTAATTATTTACTTCGATACGTGCACTAACATAACACTAACGAGAATAATAAATAACTTGTGTGAAATAAAGAAAATCGTAAATACATTTGTATAGTCCTCGCCAACAAGAAATCACTAAAAACGATAAATACTTTATAGAAAGTGTACGTGTAACATCCCTAATTACACACAGGAACGTAACAGTATTGTAAAACTGCAAAAAACAATTTTAAAACTAAATAATGTTGAAGCAACAAATGAATATTATTTAAACAGAATGAATGAATTGCTACGAATATTCGAGTAGGAACATTTAATGTCATGTTTCTGTTCACATAAGCCTGCACAATCAACATCTGTTGGTTACCTTCTTAGTTTATTATAAACATAAATTATTATATTATAATTGTGTAGATATTGGTGAAGAAAATCGTAATTATTTCGAATCTGAAACCTTTGGAACCACTCAGGTTTTACCAACAGCCAACGGAGCGCGGTATTTTTATATCAACCGCAAATGCATTGTAATGTCTCAACAATACTTTCAAATAGATTTAGTATACGTAGCGGTCAAACCCTGGCAAATAATGTCATATCGAAAGATTGACCTGGCTGAGGGGGCTAGGAGCATCAAAAGGCCTAACAGAGAAACCTTCATATTAACCGTATGAGGGGAAAGGGAGATTGTTTTAAGATATACTATATAGGTCTTAGTATTTAATTTTAGATAACAATGTGACCTATAATGGTAACATGTTAAACCTAAAAGGGTAGGGAGGGCTAGCCTCAAGTGAAGCTACTGTAGCACATCTGTAAGTAGGTACCTGACGACATATCTTCAAGTTTAGGATAGTAAGTAGGTGGTATATATAGGACTATTATAAGTGGTAGAGCCACGCTGAAGCTATTACTGGTTTCAGCATGAATGGGTCGGCTCGCCCGGGGTAGTATCACCCTCTCGCAGAAAACCGACGTGAAGTAACGGTGCTTGCATTGTTGCGTATCGTTCGGTAAGTGAGAGCGCCCGATAACCCACCTTTCCTCCTCCTCCCCCTTCCCCCAAACAAGTGTCTATGGACGGTGGTGATTACTTAACATCAGGTGACCTACCTGTTCGTTGGCCTCCTATGATATAAAAAAAGTAGCCAGATAGACATTAGAAAAAGCCCTACACCACCATGCTATGGTTAACTTACGATGTTTTTCTTCACCTAAAGTTCAGTAATATAGCAAAATTCATACCTACACTAATCAATGCAATGTCTAAATACACTACCACTGAGTCGTAATCATTTCAATCAGATATGCAAAAAGTTGGGTGAACCAGACAGAATACTAAAATAAGCGTACAGTTATTTATTCCCATAGCGACATGCTAACTTGGATATCCCATAAAGATTTAAAACATACATTAAACATAAGCTCAATAAAAATCGATTATACTTTTACGTGATGAATTTCAAATTTTCAACCGAACAGATAATACTATTTAATCATCTATACTATAATAAAACTGTAGCAAGGTCAAATCTGTACATTAAATATTTTTTGAAAATTTTTATCGGGGTAGACTTTGTTATCGATATAGAAGCCAAAAATAATCTTTTTACAATTTTTGTCTGTCTGTCTGTCTGTCTGTCTGTCCCTGTGAACACGCATCACTCTGAAAGTACTGAACCAATTTTGATGAAATTTGGCACAGTGATAACTAATATTACAAGGTTACATCTAGAATACTTTTTATCTCATAAAACGCAAGGGATTCTCCAGGATAACGGACGAAAGTCAAAAATTTGTAGTTAATGAAATTTTTGACGGATTTTGGTAAATTTTCATTGTGCTATATATAGCAGACAGATTAGCTAAAAAGATAAACTATATTTCCCTAAGCTACTTTTAAAAAAATAAACAAAAAAAAAGATCGCCGGGATTCGAACCGTCGGCTCCGGCGGACCATATAATGTCCAGTACGTTAAAAATGAGCTACGGCTATATGACATTTCTGTGCGTAATTATCAACCTGATATGAAAATAATATGTGTAAACGAAACTGTCACTTATATGTTACATTTATTTTATTGTATAAAAAATGTTTGCTAAACAAAGGTGACAAGATTTTTTCCTAAAACATAAACCTAGATAAAAGTTACATTGCATTGTAGATGATGAATCTCAACTAGAGTTCTATCGGTACGTGTGTTGTTTCGATATTTGATAAAATTAGTTTTCTAAATGTTGTTGAGTCTTGCAGTAGTTGGGTTCAGGTTTGTGAATCTAAGATTAAAATAAATCAGTTGAGGTGTATGCAGTTATTTTTTTTTTCTCGAACTGACCACGCTATTGACCTAGCAAGGTCTTAACAGCTTCACCGGACTACTGTTTGCAGTTACTATGTTGTATTTATACTAATATTATAATGAGTGGTAAAGTTTTGTTTTCGAGGAATGCTTGGTACCTACTACTGGTCCGATTTCAAAAATTCTTTCACTGTTAGAAAGGTATATTATCCCAAGTTCAGTATCTCAGTAAAAAAGGTGGTTTGTATGTCAAAAGTAAAATAAATGTGACCAAATTAAAATTGAATGCAGATTTCACGTATACTTTACAAATTCTTATAAAACAAACAACTAAAACAAAATGGAAATTTAATTTAGATAAAGTTCAACTTTTACAGTATGTTACGTGATGAAGTCACAAGGGTTACTGGGAAGACATTTATCGGCAATATATGTAAGTTAGTTTTGATCTTCACTTTGATGACACTACTTTAGGTAATGCTGCGAACAGATTCTAGGCTTATTTTAAAAGATTTCTCACATACCAACTGGGTATATGTTTGAGTGAGTCCCTGGATAGTTTGAATTTACGATTGAAAGTGCTGGATAACGCTGCAATAGGGTTTTAGGTTTTTTTTAAGATTATTTGCGTTTAAAAATACAATTGAAACCGGTAATAACCGATTTGGTGCAGACGAAGTTGCACGGGTCAGCTAGTATATAATAATTTACTGATTATGAGAATGTTATTCTTAGTTTCAACATTATAAATAGCATCGTTATTCTCTTTGAACTCTAAAATATTAATCACTCGAAAACCACTTACCAATTTTTATACTCTTATATAATTCATATGTCTTTTTTATCTGGGTTAAAAGAAATAAGTACTAACTATAATACACTACTATGACCAAGGCGTAAATTTTGTATGTTACAGCTATCTATACATATAATAAGAATGTAAATCTAACATGTCTGTACTTTTTTGATTTTCGTGAAAAAAATTGTTGCAGGTGTCTAGGAATAAGTAATAAAATACGTTTCAATCATTTTTAGAAATGTCTGTCTGTCTATCTGCCTGTCTGTATGTTTGTATGAACACGCATCACTGCTAAATTACTGGTTCACAAAAAAACGACAAATCATAAAGCATATCTCCGAGAATAACTTATTCTTTGTTTCATTGAAATCGGTCCACTCTATCAAAAGTTATTGTAATTTTAATGACGACGCGGCGTTAGTACGAGAGAATAGTAGATAAGTAAATGGGCTTAATACATTCAGATGACTTTATTAATCACTGTTTTTTACATAAGGTTCCTTGCGGACGAAGTAGCGGGCATAGCTAGTACATAATAAAAGTAATATCAGAAATTACTAATCCGATTTTAAAAATTCTATCAGAAAATTTAGATAATGCATGAGTAACAAAAACTATTTTTTATTGTTATCTCAATTTCTATTATAGCTTGCTTTTACCCGCGGCTTCACTCGCGTTAATGTACATTGGACCTATCCCACGGGAACAGCATTTTTTTCTGGACGAAAGGTACCTCATGTCCTTTTCCGTACCCCTGACAAAATGTATGCAAAATTCCACGATGATTTATTGTATAGTTAAGACGTGAAAGCGTAACAAATAAACCGATTACGTTCGCATTTATAATATTAGTTAGGGTTAAAGTTAATAAAAACAAAGTCGCGGGTGTTGTTAGTCGTTTACAGATGGGTCATTCCATGTCAAATCGACAAATTTTTTACCTAAACCCCTTTGATTTCGCTGAAAATTTTCTATCTTTTTCTACCCCCCGAAAGTAATTTTTCACAATTTTTTCAAATTTTTTTTCCCGACTCAAAAAAAGTTATGAATTTTTGAAAAAAACCGCTCTTTTATTTTTAAATTGCCAGAACTTTTTCAAAAATTGACCGTTTGGGAACTTTTTTTTTTCAAAATTTTTGTTTTTAAATGTAGTTTTCGAAAAAAAATATGAAAAAATTTTCAGAGTCCCAGATATATGAAATATTTTAGTTTTTTTGAAAAAACCGTAATTTTCTCAAAGTCCGACCGTTTTTTTTTTTTTTATTTTTGCTCTAAAAATACTTCAACTAATTCTGCAATGATCCCCGTTAATCAAAAGATGTGACGACAGTCGCTTCTAATTTTTTTTCTTGATTATAAAAAAACTTTTGTTGAATTTTTGCTGATTTTATATAACTTTGTTATGAATTTTTTTTTATTTCCTCGTGAAACCTCAAAAGTTGAAAAATAAAATTTTATTGGAGAATTTCAAGTGATTATCGTCCAAGAAATTGTTATTTTAAAAAAAAAAAAAATTTTTTTCTCTCATTGACGTTATTTTTTTACTCTTATGGACGTTTTTTTTTTGGTACTGAAATATGACAACTTCAAAAATACAATGGGTTTAAAAGTTACCTCCAGTTGATACAATGTGATAATTTAAGAGCTATCGATTGTCGGTAAAAAAGATATCATCTACATTTCATTTAAATAATATGGAATGTAGATGATATCTTCTATATCTTCTATATCTAGAGTAAAAAAATAACGTCAATGAGAGAAAAAAAAATATTTTTTTTTAAAAGTAACAATTTCTAGAGTAAAAAAATAACGTCAATGAGAGAAAAAAATTATTTTTTTTTTAAAGTAACAATTTCTTGGACGATAATCACTTGAAATTCTCCAATAAAATTTTATTTTTCAACTTTTGAGGTTTCACGAGGAAATAAAAAAAATTTCATAACAAAGTTATATAAAATCAGCAAAAATTCAACAAAAGTTTTTTTATAATCAAGAAAAAGAATTAGAAACGACTGTCATCACATCTTTTGATTAGCGGGGATCATTGCAGAATTAGTTGAAGTATTTTTAGAGCAAAAATAAAAAAATAAAAAAATGGTCGGACTTTGAGAAAATTACGGTTTTTTCAAAAAAACTAAAATATTTCATATATCTGGGACTCTGAAAATTTTTTCATATTTTTTTTCGAAAACTACATTTAAAAACAAAAATTTTGAAAAAAAAAGTTCCCAAGCGGTCAATTTTTGAAAAAGTTCTGGCAATTTAAAAATAAAAGAGCGGTTTTTTTCAAAAATTCATAACTTTTTTTGAGTCGGGAAAAAAAAATTGAAAAAATTGTGAAAAATAACTTTCGGGGGGGTAGAAAAAGATAGAAAATTTTCAGCGAAATCAAAGGGGGTCAGGTAAAAAATTTGTCGATTTGACATGGAATGACCCAGATGTATTCATTTATAACGTATATACTAAATCGAATCAAGTCAAAAAAAGATTTAGCGATATGTTTACGAAAATTAGATAGGCATCATCACGCTATCAGGGGTTCTAATAATAATAATACACCTAGTTAGTGTATATGAATAACCTTAATAAATAGATAATTACTTAAATAAAATATCGTTAAATGTCCTCTTGCCATGAATTATAAAATTGTTAAAATTATACCTAAATTTATTGACCTTATTTACATATGTAATGCTATATATATCACATATAAATCTACACCTTAAAGGATTCATCACATCAGCCTGTACGTGACTCACTGCAAGGCCAGAGACCTGAAGGAAGTTATGGGCATAATCATCACGCCAGCCCACGACGTACTGGCGATTTCAAACTCCGAGAAATCACAGTTCTATATTTTCCCACTGCAGTGGTACTACAAAAACATTTCTCAGGTTCAGGTTAACTCACTATGTTTTCCTTCACCGTCAGCCGATAGTACTAAAAAAATAAATTAGTAAATATACACGGATTTCAAAAAATTTGTTGGTACGTGACGGGGTTCTAACCTGCGGATATTTAATTGACATGCCACCGGCCAAACCATTCTACTGACTTGGTAATGAATAATTATATAGAGCGATCTTCAATATTTTACTTTAACATTTTGACATTGTACCGAATTAATAATCTATGCACATGTAAGCATTAGACTTTAATATAGTCTTATGGCTAAATATAGTATCCATCTTTTATTATCTTCGCTTGATTGATTACTTTATTTGTCCCTGCGAGGTTCTATTTATGTGGAACAGTGCTGCGGTCAAAAATTTGTTACTCTTTAGTACCGCCCAAGGAGCACGTCACACGTGCAGGGGAATGAGAGGTACACGTGCTGTGGCCGCGAGTAACATCAGACCCCCCCCCCCGTTCCCTCCATGTAAGCATTTCAAATGGCAAATGCGACATGAGATAGTGCATTTTCTGGGAAAGAGACACTTTCTTTATAATATTACAAGTTGGTATTATTATAAGAAAAGGGTACATTACACATACGCGGTAGATCATTTCGCGATGTAGCCATGGCGTAACACAGATGGTGTCAGCCGTTTTGAACAAACATTTCCACTCGTGCATGAAATTGTATCGTGATTAATATACTCCCTTGCCAATATGTTTATTAAATACTAATACACTATACTATACAACATATATGAACTAGTGGACTAATATGCAAATTAAATAGTTCAGGGTAATTTATAGTATAAATAAAAATCTATGGCCAGATGTATGTAAGGGTAATGTACGAGTATGTATTATTCAGAACGTGGTTGTACCTATTCGGCAATTTATTTTTCTTGTGTTTTTAATTCTCAGTCAGAACAGAGTATTTATAAGAGGAAATGTTTGAAAAATTTATAGGGAGAAGTGAAAAAGTTGGGTTAAAAAATATTGACAAAATTGGCAGATTAACGTTCAGTTCTTCAGTTACTATTTCATTTTAGGAAACTGTAAAGGAAAGTTTTGGTTTAATTTTCATCGTTAGTACAAGTGTGCGAATTCGGGTCGGGTAACTAGATTATATAAAAGAGAGATATTTATTTGTTCATCTATAGGACACTAACGGATAATAATCTATTAAAAATTGTAACTAGCTAGTAGAAAAAAAATTACGCAAAATCAAATATTTATCGAATATCTTATTGTATTTGTTTATCAAAGAAGTACACTTAATAAAACAGATTCAATGTATAGATACGAAAAATATATATAACACTATTAAACGGCTTATTGAAATAACATCCTGATTTCACTCATTGTTATTCTAACAGAATAGACAATATGCTTATGTTTCTAGATGCATATTTCAATTAGGTAGTCCAAACAGACCAACAGGACGTAGGTTTTCCAATGTTTGTGTTGAGCGTCTTAAATCACATCTGCGTACCTCTGTAACAGGCGCAAGTATATTTGTCGACCGATAAAATTTAGTTTTGTCTGATCCCATTCAAGTCATGTACCCTTCGGTTGATAACACGGTGAGTACACACCACAAACACAACTTATACAACAAGACGTTTCTGTCTACCACGGTCGTACCTTCAAACTTACTCTTTTGATGGTAGTTAATACAATACAGTACTTACTACATACTCGTTAAAATATTATAATTATTTACATACCAAACGAAGAAAGTTCAAAGTCTGACATCAGTATTAATAATTTAACTTTAGGACCGCAGTCACCAACCGAGAGGCTGTCTCAATCTACAAACACAAATATAAAGCTAATTAAAAAGTTTCAAACCAAATTATGAGAGGGGTTACGCCGATGTCCTCCGTACCAAGATTGTCGCTAAGATTTAATCAAAGGGGATGTTATCGTCAGGAATGTGCACTCAGCGAAGCTCGCTAAAGTATGTACGATGGAACCCGCCACGGTGAAGTTTCGTGGTACCGAAGCAAATGTTTGTTCAAGACAGTTGTGCCAACAAACATAGATGTCACACTCAGAGAATTCCAAATTTAGATTAGATATTCATAACAGGCGTCGAGGATCTGTTCATTTCGTAAATCCCAACAGAATAACAGTTACTTAGTACTGGCACGCGAAACAGTTACAAGTTACATCCTACGTATGTATATTTAAATACGTTATCCAAGCATAAATCTTTAGCGTTCCTGATGTGTAGGTATTGAATTACAGTGGCGTCATAAAAAACAAAAGCATACGATTTCTCCGGTCTATTAATTCAAGTCAAAGCTGAGATGCGACAAAGGCGAGTCAGCTCATAAAATTTATAGGCGATCGAATGAGATAATATGGTCGACGTTAAGAGCAGCTTAGACAGTTTGGAAATTTAAATGTGAAGTAAGTTTTGCGAGATTGCGCGGTATAAATCAGTGCGAGTAGCGGACGGCGGGCGGCGGGCGGCGCGGGCGCGTATCCTCAGCCCGTCGCCTTGTGGCGATAAATCCGCAGCTCCCTCGGGCTCCTTAACCGTTCTCCATCTTCATGTACATACCGACCGAAGTCGCCTCAGTCCTACACTATCCTTTTAAAAACTCACCAATCTATACAATTTTAATAATATTCAGGGGATATTATTATACGTAAAACTTCCGTGCCATTAAATTGAATGCAAAACATTTATAAACGTTTTTCACTTATACAGTTTGTCAGCTTGTAGCGTTCGAAGTATTTTCCGCGAAATCCTCCCTAATTCTTTTTCACGCTACATTTCAAGAATCTTATTTTTGTAATTACAAAAATGTCTAGTACGCGACGTTATCCTTAATTGCTGGACATAAAAATTCCATTTAAATTTCCCTTTTAACGATCGGAGCGAGGTGTCTAATTGTATAATACACTCGTTTGCGTATTTTTATTGTCGGTACAATAATTAGAACATAACGCGACTTCGCCCTTTTTAAGCAGGTTTGTAATTAAACTTTTTCTTTGGAGCTGTAAAAGAATATTGCTGGATGCGAGAGTACCTTAATGCGGAGGGGAGTGTCAGTTAAAAGGGGTGGGACCGGACGGTTATTTAAGAAATAGAAAGAAAAGCAATTTACTGCTTATCAGCTAGAGTAGCGACCCGCGGGTCACTGCGGGTAACAACACTAACATAAACTCAGACACTCCGAGAACTTTGCTTTTTGTCTAGAATCAGTTTAAGACTTACGTATATCGCATGAAACTATTTGACTGTGTATTTTAGTTTATGACAAAGATACCGCCCAAATTATACACTTTATACTTACACACTTTGTAATATATATTTTACTAGCAGGCCCGGCAGACGTTGTCCCGCCCTGATTAAAAATAAACCCTTGACAAATTATATACCAAAACGTTTCTCATGAATCACTTTATCTAATGGTGAAAATCGCATGAAAATCCGTTCAGTAGTTTTTGAGTTTATCGCGAACCGACAGACAGACAGACGCGATAAGGAACTTTATTTTATACTATGTAATGATGAAGACTTGTAAAAACGTACTTTGAAAATATTGTTGGCTTCCGAATATTTTTAAAAGAAGTTAAAAATATAATTTATATATTTCAGTTATTTCACTCATGTTTGATCTAAAACAGTATATAGGAATATTATTACAAGTACTGAAAGGTAAATGTAAGCCTTTTAACTTAATTATTATTTAAATCTATCCAGTACTTTTTGCGTGACGCGCGCACAACACCAGATCTTTATTAATTTATTTATAACAGGTGAAAGGTTAGACACCCACAGTATTCTAGGATATGATACTTTATGGTCACATTTAACATATAAAATAAAAATATCAAAACAAATACAAACAGACAACAAAGAGAACCTTAGGTAAAATTTGTTTTAAGAATTACAGAAGTATGGATAATAACTTAAATAAACCTAAAAGCGGCGACCCGGAGTTAATAATTTTTGATAATAAAATGGAGAATAAACCCGTTTGTTTGTTCAAACTTCGAAAAATTACCCTTTGTTAGTTTATTGGATTCACTTTCATTTCACCCGACGGTCATTGACACTGTGCTTTAACATAGACGCTTAGAGGATTGAGTATAATTTTTGTATGTTTCTAAATAATTAGAGAATCGAGTGCCGAGTGTCCTCCATAAATATTGCTACTGTCTAAACAGTCACCTGGTATATAAAAAAAAGGAGATTGGATCTATTAACTCGTACGGGTTTCGACTCTGATACCATCACAACCACATTTATTCCTGGTGCAAAGCAACAGTGTTCTTGCTGTAATTTTCTAAAGCAAAAGGCTTGCAACAGGCACTGTTCCAACCCAATCCTCAAGAGTACTAACTTGTCTCAGGACAGTGATCCTTTTGAGACTAGTCATATCTAACTGGCTGCATTCACCACTTAACATTAGCGTGGACTGTGTACCTGTTTACTATTTTATAACATAAAACAATTAAAATACATATGCCAAACAATCTAGATGATAACGACAATTCATTACAAACCAATTTAATTTTGAGCCCCCTTATATTAACTCTATAGATTATACAGAAGGTAAATTTACGCTCAATCACTTATAGCCAATATAAATTCCGGCGTTGTTTAGAGAAACGCTGTGTCAACCTATCCATCAGTGTAAAAATTCCCTGTTGATCCCCTTAATTTAATCAAAAGGTCGCTTCAGCCGGCCGCGATCAAGAAAAAACGAGATGACGTAACGTAAGTACGACACTGATATAAAATTTTCATCGAACCACCATCAGGGGGCAGGTAGGGTGGGCGGTTATCCTCTGTTGTAATATCCAAGCAGAGCCGAGTAAGCAATAAATTACAATTTGACGTAAACAAAACCCCGTTACATACCTACAGCTAGGGATTATTTATTGTGAACAGGTATCGATCCAGCAGCTCCTTACTAATATTATAAATGCGAATGTGAGTTAAATGAGTTTGTATGTTTGTTTGTTTGTTACATTTTCACGTCTTAACTACTTAACCGAACATCTTGATATTTTATGTACATGTCATCAGGTGTACAAAAAAGGACCTGTCATCCAGAAGAAAGAGAACTTATTATTCCGAGGGACACGTAAAATCTACATTAACACGAGTGAACCCACAGGTAAAAACTAGTTAGTCTTATAAATATAATAAACTGTATATAAACTTTTTTAATTTATTTCATGTTTATGTTGAAAATGTTCGGAACTTTCTAAGAACTTCTGTGAAGTAAAATAACAGTCACATCACAAGTATCTAATATTTGTTTTTTAACGATATAAGTTATTTTAAACATAATATTTAATCTATATTGAATCAATTTCACGAGTCGAAAGATAAATTATACTTGAAATTCAATGAAAATAACGTTTAAACATAATAAATATGTATTTGATCGAAATGTAGAAGAGAAGGCAAGCGGAGGTTTCACGGTCCGCACCCAACGTGATCTAATAAAATTTGCATACTTTTAATCAAGGACCGTGTTGTGGAGAAGTTTCCCAATAACGGACGCCCGAGATCGATTTGATGCCCAGTCTAAGCATTGTTTTGTTTTATAATCTTTCCTTTGAAAATTTAATTACTTGATCTATATATTAATATAATTTATTTGATTCGATTATTCATACAAATAATATTTAAAAAGTGTGACTTTAATATGGTAATATTATGACATGACTTAATAAATTATACTGAGGTCTGAAAGGTCTGAAAAGATGTTATTGCGAACTTTATCATTTTTAATGTAACACCAATATTGCTGGGATATTATAATTTAAATTTCAGATACTTCCAAATGGTTTGTATATATCGTTCTATACCGATATAATGTAAATAATGTAACGAATTTCATGTTTCCCTCGTTTTTGTAAGAAGCTTCCCGCAGCGCAGTTTGTAATAAATTAGCTGGCTTCTAATATAAAACGATAAAACCCCGACAGAGCGTGACGGTCCCAGCGCCGCCGCTCTGCTCCGCCCGCCTGTCCATCTCCGCTCCACATTAATCGTGTTTAGTTAGCAGATATTGGCGGCGGAAATTCAAATGCAATCAAATGAAAATAGAATTCGTAAAAAAGTAGAAAAACAAAAGGACAGGCGTCAGTCTAGCCCGAGCAGAGTGCGCCTCTCGCGTCGCCCCGCGCCCGCCCTCGAACCTCACCCGGAGCTGACCGTACTTACACGATTTTAAATTGTACATATCTGAAATTCCTATCTGTCGCGCACCCACCCCGCTCTATGAAATGAAACAAAATAAAATTGGAACGACGCGGAGCGCTCGGAAAAAATCAAAATCGAAATTAAAAATAAAAGGTTTTCCGGCGTGGCGAGGGAGGACGGTGCAATGTTTGCGGCCGTCATTCGATGCAGTCTGCAATAAAAACACATTCGACTTCTACATATAAATATGTGCGGCGGGATTGATTGGAATTGAAAACAGGTATGGGTGGAGGAGGGTGGTGTGGTGCAGGAATCGAAGGTGAGCGCCGCTAAGACTGTAATCGGTTTTGCCCGGGGCCGTGGAGCGGTGCCGCACACCGCACCGTTCACAATTAAACTTTGTTTGTACATGTGTCGCTGGAGATTAGCCGCAATGTTCTTTTTAAGTGGACCACCTGCAGTTCTACATGCAATTTAAGAATCCAAACCACAAATTTGGCAATTAGACACCATCTCTTTGTTAAAAGAACTAAATAACTTTAATGTGTAATTTACATTATTTGTATTTTGATTTTATATATACCAATAAAGAAATAAATTTAATTAATAACCTCGCAACTGACACTGAGACTTACTGTAGCAATTTGAGCAAATGTACAAAAGATGTAAATGTGAACAAGTGGAGTTGCGGTGGTTGACGACGCAACGCACAACAATAAATCATCACGAGGGGGCGTTGATTGTCCCCAATTATAGCATTAGCTTTCATGCCTAATTTTATAACACCATAATTACCTACACTGACAGCGTTCCTTAAAAATTAACGTAACTTTTAAATAGTGATCAACATATTTCATGGCACGTAACCACTATATATAACAAATATATACAAAGACAACGATATATAAAGCCTATATGTATATAAATTATTTGATTTAATTTTAATCACTGTAAAAATGATTATCTGTACGAAGGAATGGTTTTCGTATCATTACTACCTGACTGACTTTAAATGAAGCCTAGCTTATATGTGATAGCATTAACAATGAAACAGGAGCTCTCACGGTAATCGATAGTCGGAAAATTGATTCTCTGGAATGACAAAATCAATTTTCATGAATTTCTCAAGTTCGGAATAATGATTACATACAAATTTCTTTAGCAACATTATAAAATATATTTCTAGAAATCTGTTACTCAGTCAATTAATATAGTTATTCACTCACAATTGTTGGAACCAATGTAAATAATTAATTATAACACTTCCCATACATTTGTGTGCATATAATTTCATTAGTACAGCGTTTTCTCCAACTACGATCACTATATAATCATATAATCGACATTATACAAACTTTTTGTATACTGGAAAATGAAACAAATTGCTTATGGTTGTGTGTATATTTAGATGTGATTACTTTAGTTCAAATATTCGTATGCCATTCATATCCCACAATTTGTACCTATAAATTATTTGATAGTACATAAATTATTCATTATATACTTTATACATACTTACTTAATACAATTCGTACATAACAAATAGTTGTATATATGCACCATGAGTAGCCCATTATTAAAACAACAAAATGTAGTATTATTCCTTCAGCAAAAGGTCTTCGATGATCATTTTCCACCCCTCTTCGTACATACCTCAGCTAGTAGTTACACGAGGCACTCCAGTCGATCAATCACTCCCGGTATAACAGCTACAACCGTGAAATCTTGAAGGGCAAGACAAAGATAATTCCCGTTTAACTTCCGTTTCCAACTTATCGAATAATTTAACTGAACGTTTATTTTTGCGCGCTCATCAATCAAGCGAGCTCGAGCTTCGCCGATAAGCCTCGACTCGACGCCGAGAAATGACTAGGCATTACATAAATCCCCTCGGATGATGAAAAGTGAAGTCTAACAGATAAGAACCTACAAAAAGTTACGATGAGAAATGAATCGCGATTTATATCCGCCGCTAGCGATTCCCGCAGACGCGGTCGCCAATGCCTCAGCCTTCTATGCTCCACTTACAGTAAGAGCGCGCGATTCCTCATGGAATAAATAAAATTAAATATCTAGGTAAACATTACACCACAAAAAGGCTATGTTGAACAGTCTTGAGCAGAGTATTGCGTTTACATAGGTTAATTAGTGAAGTTTATTAAACATATATAATAGTTTTAGGTGAAGTGATTATTTGCCTAAACGCTGGAAAATAATATAATTGTCCTACTAATTTTTAAAGTTACTACTTCGTAGACCTACCACTGTCTATTAAAAATTTACTTATCAATGGTTCAATTGAGAATTCTAATTAAAAAAAAAAGTACATAACCGAATTCCACTTTACGAATTTAGTCATTTATTTGTTGATTACCGTTCTATTTCAATCACGATTAAATAATGACACACTTAAAATACAATTTTTGAACACGAATTCGATTAGAACACACGCAAACATCACGCAAAATCAACCACAGAACGGATACTACAAACTAATCGTTATCTATACATACATAATGAAAATACAGTTCCTTTGCCTCTCAATCAGTTCAAAACTGCTGAACGTATCGGCATAAGAATATGACTATTCGATGTAGAACTTTTCGTAAACGGTTCTACGCTACTTATTTTTTGTTTTCGTTTGATATTATATTTTGAATAACAAAGCGGTCAAAAATCATCTAGTATATTTATACTACCTATTCGATCAAAATGTCATTGCAACGCTTTCACTTCATATAAAACAATTTTTAATTCAAATGTTGAACTTATACTTCTTTTGGCGCGTTAGGGAAAAATGATGAGAGTAAATTTTTACGATGCGCGCGCACACCGTCACGAAAAACCGACACCCTGAAGTTATTAAGATGCGCGCGCACACCGTCACGAAAAATCGACACCATGAAGTTAGCTATAGTCAACATTTTGTTTCTTTCTATTTGTTGTTTGTATTAAAACTTTCAATGTATTAACTACCTTTTTTCTATTGTTAGTGTCGTTTTTTCTACAAACGTAGAATAAGGCGAAAGATAAAACTTTTGAAAAGATTTTTATCCTGTTACGTCAAAGAAGTATAACTTCTAAGTACACACACTTTTTTTTATTAACTCTTTAACCGCTTAGGTATGTAATTTTTTTTTTTCATAAAGAGTTTATGTGATTTTTTTAACAGGAACCGCTGGCTCCTGACAGTCGAAAACAGTGGACTAAGAATGATTATGAAATATAATGATTAACAAGTAGGAGCTACATGAATTTAATTGTCATGGGCGTTACGTACACTTCGTAACATGTCCCGCATTGATTAACATACATGCATAAAAGAATCTATGTATATAGATTATAGACTAAACGAAAATGGGAAAGCTATGGTTACTCTTTGGTGGTATAGCACCTATGTGGTTTATTACAATTTCTTATCATAAATTGACATAGTCATTTCAGATGTATACTGTGAATAACTGAACACAATGATAGAGATGCACGAAACTCATTGTTACTACCATTCAACAATGTGCGAGCCCAGATTAAACAACAGATTATATCAAAGCTACAGAAGTTATGTCTAAATGCTGTCCGCTATTCACAGTCTTTATCATTCATTACGGCAATAGATTTGTATTTTTTCCAGAAGAGGCAGCACAAAATATCTTTAAAAACTTTGTTGCGCCATCTCCAGTTGACTTCTGAAAAAGACACTATTATAAAATGCCCACAACGCTAGCAAAGATGTATTGAAAATATGGACGAATTCTTCGCTTATAATTACAATAAAAAAACAATATTTCAAAGGTTTCTGTATAAATCGGTAATAACCGAATATTAGATACGACTGAATATCACCCAATTCTTTTAAAATGGTAATTGAATGTATGTCACGATATTAAATGCGGACCTAATTTTTTATCATTAAATTGAAAAATAAATGGTTCGTACGAAAAATAAAAAAAGGAAAAACACCACCGTTTAATCGAAAGTTTTCTCGGGGCGGCCATTATTAAGATAAACAGTACAATACATAAGCCTATCTCGACATTTATTTTATCACGGGTTCACATCACGCTCCGCTATTCCCTGTTATGATACGGCCCGTACCTGAGTCGAGCTGAAAGAAAAGCTATAAACCTGTTCGGAGCGTTTCTTCCGGCGCGCCGGAGCGTCGCGTACGCGCGTCGACTGGCAAGCAGCCCTCCCGTCCCCCGCACGCGACCTCACACACCTCTCGCACCCCCCACATCTGCCGACCATATTTTCCACTTTATGTGTGACAGTTGAGGTAATATTGAGAGTCTCGCCGCTCTCTGATTGGACGAAAAATACACATTAAAGGAACCTGCCGGTTGCGAGCGAGCGATTCGAAGCTGTATTCCCGTGGAAAATGTCGGGAAATATTGTATTATGGGGGTGGAAAATTGCCACCCTCTCACCCGCTCGCTCGACTCCGACAAAAACTGTCGAGTATTTGTTTTTGATGAAAACGATTTATTATTCTACGTGGGTTGGAGGCAATAAAGATAAGCCGGTGAGGTGGCGGAGCCTTATTACGGCTAACCCTCGCCTTTGTTTCCTTATAAAGAATAATAAATGAGGCCGCATGCTTATTTACCAACTTCCTTAATTATTTATTTATGCGGAGACATCTTTGATATTTGTCTGATGCGTCTCTTAAATTACCAACAACACAATATAATAAACACTATGATATCAACTGAAAAAAAAATAAAGCGAGGTTTAAATTATTAATCGGCTGATACTTAGTGTCGTACGTCGTTAATAAATCATGAGATAGTAAATCCCGGCAGCGATGCGCTGGCAGATACGAGTCGCCATAACGTTAAAGCCACAATTTGCATTAACACCCTCGTGCCAGGACACACGCACAAACACGTTGACAACTTATCGATCACATAGTTCATTTGTATTTTAGAATTATGCTATCACTGGTCAGCGTACCTAATATGCTGTGTTATTAACAAACTATTGTCGATAGGTTCAATATTTACTACTTGCATATTGTCGAAGAAAGAATTCTACGCTAAACAGTCATTTTAATATCACATTGCTTTTCTGGTCGAAAGTATATAGTATATAAAGTCTCACGTATGTTATTATATATGAATGTGTGTAACGTGGAACTATAAAAAAGGAGAAACCATACAGTCTATTAAAATTTAAATAAAGATGAACTAATAACAAAAGAAGTTAAAAATACTCGAATTCAATTAATGCGAAGTTTCCAGGGACTGGAACAAAACGAAGCAGTATTCTTTCAAATAACAGATAATATATCATAAGCAACATTTATAATTCAATCCCGTAATATTATATTTTAAAAGTAATCGTTAAGTAAATAAGTAAGTAAATATATTATAATAGCATTATTATCACGACATATTATAAAACAAAGTTCTCTGCCACGTCTGTCTGTCTGTCAGTTAACAATAAACTCAAAAACTACTCAACAAACTTTTCATGGGTTTCACAGAGAAAAAGAAATCAAAGGAAGGATTAGGAAACAATTTGAAAAAAAGGAATATCAGGGGGGTTCTTTAAAAAGAAATTATTTTATTATGGGTAACTCTCTCTGGGAGTTGCTCTAGTGTAAACTGCATAAACTTATTCAGGTTGAAATATTAAACCTTCTGCGATCAGCTTGATCTGGAAGTCTAAATAAAAACTCTATATATTGTGCGGGTAACCCATGGGCAGAAGTTAGCCGTTTCATTTTCTCCTCTACTTCTTACATCATCTATATCTATATACATACATATAATAAAACTGTAACTATGCCAAATCTGAACATTAAATATTTTTTGAAAATTATAATTGAGGTGGACATTTTTATTATCGACATATTAGAAAACAAAAGTAATCATCTGCCATCTTTTCTGTCTGTCTCTCCCTGTGAATAAAAAACGAAAAACGTACGTTCACATACTCGAAAAACAATTAGAGGGAATAGGAGAAAATAAAAAAATCTTATTTTTTTTAAATTTCTCCCCCCCGAAAAATCCCCCCGATAAATAAAGAAAAAATATCTTAAAAAAAAAAAATAGAGTGTATAAAAAAAAAAAGAGGAGTGGACAGCTAAACTCATCTTCTATATCTATACATCTATCTTCTATCTATATCTTCTATATCTATACATCTATACATATAATAAGAATGTAAATGTAAGGTGTCCATATTTTTTCGATTTTTGAAAAACAAATTGTTGCACGTGTCTAGGAATAAGTAATAAAATACATTTCAATCATTTTTAGAAATGTCTGTCTGTCTATCTGTTCTTATGAACACGCATCACTGCTAAAGTACTCACGATAAAACCTCACCAAGAAAATCATAAAGGATATTCTCGAGAATGGACGGAGTCGCAGGCACAGCTAGTATACAATAAAAAAATGTTTAAGCTAGAAAAGTTTGCTAAAATATTACCACATTACAAAATTATATATCTCGTCTTATACAAAATATATACATCTACACATATAATAAGATAAAATTTAAATAAAATATAAATAATATTAAGTAGACAAAATTGAAATGTCTGTTGTCTGTCCGGGTTTATCTCCGAAACAAGTGAACCGATTTAGATCAGACTTTTATTGACAGATAGAGAATTTGCGCTATTATCTAAGCTACATATAGTTAAACCTTTCCCTATGTCCACCACATAGTCATAACAAGGCTACAGTTAAAACAATAAAAGGCGGCCCAAAGTCTATGTAGAGATAACACGTAGTATTCATAACACAGTGAAACTATTTTAACGTGAATTAAGTCACAGGCACCAGCTAGTCACGACATTATAGCTTAACTAGCTTTTGCTCGCGACTTCGCGCTAATGTATTTTTTATATAAACCTCGAGAACGTTTTTTTCTGGATGATTAGGTGTCCTAAGTCCTTTGCTATACCCTTGACAATGTGTATGTACAATATCATGATAATCAGTTAAGTATTTAAGGCGTGAGAGTGTAATAAATAAGCTGACTTCCGCATTTATATTATTAGTTATGATTATTGTAGTCTAAAAACCACAAAATATGTAATAAACCAATACATAGAAATATTAAAATATAAAAAGATAAATACGCAACATTTTATGTTTGTGGATGTGACATAGTTTAATAGTAAAGCACCTCATTTGCAGCGAGCTGTAAGAATCCATGCTGGGCGGAAAGCCCCCCGCTGAGTGCACGCGCCGCTAAACTAACCATTTTGTCAGATTTATTAATTTTATTATGGACATGTGGCTATGTTGTCAGTTATTTTCCTTGTTTATGTCATCTGCCACGTTTATTAGATATACTGTCTTCTTATTATGCGTTCTTTATGTTTCCATATAGTGGCTTTAAAGAATTAACTCAATATTTATGAATACTGGAGTTTTATTTGCGTAATGGTCTTTTACAGAATATTAATTATAAGTTTAGCCAATTAGTTATTGCACAGTGATACTTTCTCTGAAGGATTAAGATTGGAGTAATACGGGTAATAAATCTTCTATTTACACAACTAAATTGATATTAAAATAAAATAAAGCTCAAGAATTTCAGATAATTTGTTCAAACAAATTAGTTTTGCAGCTCTCTGTAAGGACTTTAAAAATTTAAATATCGACAGAGCATACCCCTCGTAAATTGAATGAGTGCACATATGAAAAATATTCTACTTGGTTAGTTAACAAAATGCAAATCGGTTTTCCTTTACATTTGGATTTGGGACTTTTTGATTCTAAGTCGTAAATTACAAGGACAGTATTATACAATAAGTGGATTGTATTAAAATATTTTAATTTTGATTTTGTTACATAAACAATATAAAGTCAATATTTGGGGCAACCTGGTATTGTCTTAAGTACTAATAGAAACAAACAGTCTTACATCATTACCTAATTCCGTATTAAAGTAGTAAGTAAGCACAAAAGTAGGTAGGTCAGTTTGGTAGATAGTAAAAATACATCGACTGCGTCCGAGCCCAAACTGACAAGCAACTGTGTTACTGTTATGCCTTACAAGCTAGTTAGGTTAGACCAATTTTCATTTAAATGATTGATCGCATTGATTATAAGTGATTTCTGTAAGTCACATGCATATATTTTTAGGATATAATAGTATTTCTATTTAATTATTGGAGGAGTTTATATATAATAATTATTTTGTATGCAATGTAAGGGTCAGCGTGTTAGTTAGAAAAAACTATGAGATTGAGCGAACGTCGGCCTTTTATTTAATATAGCCTTCAGTTTGGTTGACTGCAAGGAGTTACATGAGAAAACTTTAAAGAATCTCAACCAGGTAATCGTTTACCATTCAAGAAAACTTTTATGATTCCACATTATGAAACTAACACTATACAACATTGATGATTGCTCCGACCGGTTTCGGCCATGGCGACCACTTTGACCTCTAAACTTAGAAATGGCGCTGGCGCGCTCGAAGATGGCTTATGTTGCCTATCTTCGCGGCGAAACTTTACGTTACAACATTACGTTTATTATCACTGGATAAAACTGCGTATCAGTTGTTCTCTACCTTCGTAGAGTACCAAAACTGCGAGCTGTGTAAGCTGTTTCATAATTACATGTTTACCTCCCTATAAGTATTAAAGTTCTAGACCATTGATTAAACCACATTTTATGATCATAAAACCTATGTTCACTTTTAATACAACAAAAAACAAAAACATAATAAAAAAAACACTTTAGTACTATTATATAATTATACTTAGTTGTGGTCGCCCAGTGGTCGAAATTCGACCATAATTCATTGTTTTTTTAAGTTTGTACTTTATTAGGGTTCTTTTGTCAAAGGGTATCCTCTATAATCAAAGGCTTTCGTCATGGCTACTCAGATAATTTGCCCACATTTTTATTAAATTATATAAAGATAAATCTATGTTTAGATAAAAATTGAAATTTATTATACTTTTGAAACAAAAAACAGACGATTAAAAAGGTGGTAAGGCTTTCAAATGCTAAGTAAACATAACTTTACGAAAATAAGAAAAAATATCCCAACCATTGATGTTATCCGTGTCGGATTTACTGAATATCACTGCACATTATTATAGTTTTTCTTCGATATAGTTTATTTTTATCAATTTCATTGCATAGATCCCGCAATAGTCTATCTATGATTTTCATCACTTGTACTGAATATGTGGATACTTCATAAATAATTGTCAATGATGATGAATTTATGTAACAACAATAGCTATTATTTGCAGTAGCATTCGCTACAGAATTTTCTAAAATAGATATTGGCATTTGAAACGCATTGTGTAAAGTACTACCTCCAAATATTAGAGTTGAAGTTATTCCACCGCACGCTGTTGGAATAAAGCGAAGATTAAGTACATTTAATTTGTGAATGATTTGCAAAAAAACATTATTTCCTGTGTCATGATACAAAACTTCACGAATCCCTTGATCAATGGGATTACATTGTTTTGTATTTACTATTTCGTAATGTCCAGAAAATAGACATTATGAGGAATATTTTTATGCCATCCAGTATTACCATTTGGAAAAGTAATGGATATGCTACAGAGTCTGATGATGAATCCAAAACAGAGATGTTTATACGTAATATATGTAACACTACCATTAACTTTTAAAAATGAGTACATTTTCGTTTAAAATTCATCGTCAACTGTACTAAATATAACTGCTATATCAGTTTGAAATGCATTATTGTAACGGCGGAGATCCAAGTCATGGTTTACTTTCATTAGCATACAAATTTTTTATTTTAATTTGTAACTCTCTGACATTGATCTTTAATTGCAATAAATTATTACATAATTATTACAATAAAAAAGATTACTGCGCTCCAATTCGAGAGAAATTTCATGAATTATGCCATCATTATATATACGATTAAACAGGAACACCTGTAATCTGAAATTAACGGCAGTGTCAACTTCATAAAACTACAATTGCGCGTAATATGGTGAGGGACCATATCCAGCAGTTATTGGACCCGCTTGATTAAAAAAACCATATTAATGATACATATACTCCATCTGTAACTATTATTGAAAACTTTAGCTTCTTAGCTAACCACAGCACACGATGAACTGTATTTGCGAATGTTTTCAAAGTAATTTTTTGACTTATTTTTTATTGAATGATCATTTAAAGTGAGTCCATCATTAAAAGATTTAAAATATTCATATTGACTTATGACAAAATGGAGAGAATGCAGTCCTGTCACCTAAAAGTTTTGACACTTCAACAATAAGAGCAAAGAGAATAGTTATTATTTCAGGAGTTTCATAAAATTATTAAAGGTATATCATTATTATTTATTAATTAATTTTGTAAGTATTTACTAAAGTATATTATGAGTTTACATATTATATATTCGCAACGTTTTGTTTTCGTCCAACGTAAGTAATGTTACAAATTATTGAATGTAGGATGAAAAATGGTAATTGGAACATGAGAGTAAAACGAAGGATGTCAAAACGTTTGTTTCATTTACATGTATGTATATGTTGTGTGCCATTCAAGCAGTAGTGTAAGTAATGTATATTTCAATTAATTTAATATGCTTTTAATGCATTTTATATTTAAAAAAATTGCTTTGTGCACTTCTCCTCCATATAAACTTTAGCTATGCTAAATTTCAACTTCATCCGTTCGTGCAATTCACTTAAAAAGGGGTAAAAAGTTTTACCTTCACGTATTAAATATATAAGATTTTCAATGACAATATTACTGAGAATTACAAGTATACACCACCATCACGATTTTTTTTTATTCCGAAAATTTTGAGCATAATATAAAGACTATTTTACTCCTCCTGCATTATTATTTGTTTATAGTGTAAAAAAGTATCAGATAAACAAAAAAATTTAGTTAAAGAATACTTTATTTGGCCTTATATTTATTACAAAGTACAGTTTTAATAACATTTTACATAATATTTAGCTTTCTTCTATGTGAAACGTTTGCATAAAGCCGTCCGGTACTCCCCTAAATGACGAGTAGCGGATGCGGTGTAAGTTAACTCATACTATTTAACCATCGGTTCATACAGCCGTGATGAAATGACACCCTTACCGTGCAATACTAAAAAGAGATGAATATACAATTATCAAAGAAGAGTAAAAAGGACAGACAAGGTTCAGCAGAGCATAACTCATAAATAAAATACAATATGGTGAGCACAACATTGAATTATGCTGGTATTATGACACATTTGGCCTTTGTGAATTTGTCAGTGCATGCAAGAAGGGGAAACTAGATTGTTTGTAACTCATATTAACCAGTCATAGAGATGTAAAGATTGCGTTGTAACTATAATTACTCATTTATGATATTTTGTCAGATACAATATATATTTTACTAGCTTCTGGCCGCGACTTTGTCCGCGTGGAATAGATACTTTGAGCTAATGCTAACACGCAGCGGAAGCTCTCAAAAGGAAAAAAAACGATTTTGAAACATTCTTCATTGTTGCTCCGCTCCTATTCATCTTAGCATGTGATATTATAACCTTCCTCGATGAAAGAGGTATCTAGTGAAAGAATTTTTCAAATCAGACCAGTAGTTCCCGAGATTAGCGCGTTCAACCAAAGAAACTTCATAATATTAGTATAGATTTTATTAAAAGTGAATGTTTAATTACAATTTCGAGATTGACAAACAAAACATTAATTCGGAAACAGGGATTGGCTCTAGAAACCTGAATATCATATATATTAATACGTGAAGCTGACATTTTGTACCCCTTTTTAAGAGAATTGGACGAACGGATGAACGTGAAATTTGGCATAGTTAAAGTTTATATGGAGGAGAAGTGCAGAAAACTATTTATTTTATATAAAATGCATTAGAAGTACATTAAATTAATTAAAATATGCATTACTCACACTACTGCTTCAATTTTACACAACATATACACACATGTAAATAAAAAAGACATTTTGACATACGTCAATAACTGTCTTCAAAAAAGGTTGCGAAGGAGGTTGCTATGCTCGACTGTATGTATTTTTTTTTACTCTTACGTTCCAATTACCCTTTTTCATTCTACATTCAACAATGATATTATAACATATCTTATATATTAATATGTGAAGCCAAAATTTTGAACTCCTTTTTAAGCGAATTGCGCGAACGGATGAACTTGAAATTTGACATAGTTAAAGTTTAGAGAACAAGTGCAGAAGTTATTTTTTTATATAAAATGAATTAGAAATACATTAATTTAATTTGAATTTTACACAACATATACACACATGTAAATGAAAGACTTATTGACATCCGTCATTTTAGTTTTACGTTCCAATTACCTTTTCAATATTCTTAACATAACTGACGTTGCATGCCTTATATGGCCTTTATAATCAACTGGTCAAGCTGTAGGCTAATTTTATAATAATATAATATGTAAATTCATAATATACATTAATAATTAATTGATAAATAATTTATCTTTAGTAAATTTATGGAAATAATTATTATTTTCTTTGGACTTATTGAATGTCAAATTTTTTAGGTGACAAGACTGCTTTCACTTCATGTTGTCATAAGAGTAAAGCAATATTACCAAAGACAATGTCAATATCTTAATGTTTACTATTTTTTTATGGTGAGCTCGCTTCAAATGGTGATTCAATAAAAAAAATGAGCCAAAAATACTTTGTAAAATCAAAATAAGAAAATTTGTTTGCTCAGGCTTAGATCTCCGCGGTTACAATGATGCAGTTCAACCTGATGTAGCAATTATATTTAGTACAGTTGGTGATCAATTTTGAACAAAAACTAATTCATTTTCAAAAGTTAATGGTAGTATTAAAATATCTTTGTTTTGGATTCATCATTTGATTCTATTGTGTATCCATTACTTTTCCAAACGATGATACTGGGCATATAACTATTCCTCATAATGTACAGACTACATTTAATTCAATATCACCCATAAATACCACCCACCCATAGTGTCGTGTAAAATTAATTGAAAATTGTGTCTTGAGTTCCGATCAATTTCTTTATTTTTGTAAAGTTATGTTTACTTAGAATTTGAGAGCCTTACCACCTTATGTAACCGCCTGTTTTTTTTTTTGTTTCAAATTTATAATTAATTTCAATTGTCATTTAGGCACAGATTTTTTAAATGTTTATATAATTTAAAAAAAAGAGTGGCAAATAACTGTGAAGCCATGATGAAAACCTATGATTATAGAAGTATACCCGTTGACAAAAGAAGCCTAATAGAGTTCAAACTTTAAAAAATCAATGAACTATGGTCGAATGTCGACCACTGGGCGCCCACTAGTATAGATAAATGGTTGTTGATAAGTTATCTACTTGAAGCATAGGAATATCTCCTACAACTATGGTATAACGTTAACAAAATGATTCAGCTTCGTGCAGAATTGAATCCCTCAACACATTTTCCAAATACGCCGAACTTATCATGGATGAATATTAAATATGAGATTAGTTATATGTAGTGTTAGTATCCTCTGATAATTCGATTAGTTTAGTAATATTAATTATTTCTGTGTTTTTGAAATGAGACTTTCTTTCGGACTGTGATAATAGGATTTTATGAAACGACAATATGTAACGAAAAAGAGATAGCTATAAATGTATATATAGGTTTTAAGCTCTGAGAGAATGAGATAGTATATTCATAATGTACTCGAAATATACCTAATCCGGCTATAAGTTCTGTTACAAATGAAAATGCTTTTTTTTTAATGAAGTAATGTAATATTATTAAAATTTATACCTACATATTTATTATTCTCAGTAAAAAATAAAAGAAAAATCTATTCGAAATGGCCACCTTTGGCTTTTATACAGGCCTTTAATCTGTTTGCCCACGAATCTCTGGATTTACGCACTGTTTCCATGGGAAATTTCGCCACTGCTTGCTCCAAAGATTTTTTAAGAGACTCAATGTCGCCGTGTCGTTTAGAGCAGACCATGTCCTCTAAAACCGACCATAAATTGAAATCTAAAGGGTCGAGGTCTGGGCTAGATGAGGACCAGTCTTCAGCTCTTATAAAGTTCGGAACGTTGGTTTCAAGCCAGGCTTGGGTAGTTCGTGCCTTGTGACCAGGTGCAGAGTCCTACTGGAAAGTCCACGGTTTATTTTTAAAAAGTGTATTGCTTAGAGGTTTCACAACATGATCCAAGAGTATCTTGGTACACTTTGACTGAAGTTTTCACTCCTTTTTCACAAAAATGTAGTTTAATGACTGCTTGATAAGACACGCCCCACCAAACCATCAATGACGGAGGATGATAACCACGTTGTACCTTTCCGACCATTTGAACAGCTTCTTTAGAACTGTGAGCGTACACTTTATCATTTCTGCTTATTGTAGTATTCTTTAATCATGAAAATTTTTTCATCGGTTAATTTGGATATTTCTGTGCATTTCACCTGCGTATCGCGACAGAAGGCGCTTTGACCACTCTCATTAATTGTAAAGATTGATTTAGGGCACGTCCTGTATATCGACGATAAGCACTGAGCTTCAGGTCTTGTTTTATAATACGCGACAGAATCATAGCGGGAATCTTCATTTCTCACGCTAAAATTTTTTGCTTCCTAATGGGGTTTTCTGGCTTTAAGAGCATTAACAGTTCTATTTGTAGTTCTAACAGCACGCGGCCGCCCCGATATTTTCTGGTCTTCGACAGAGGAAGTGTTGTTGTATCTGTTGATAGTACGATATACGAAAATACGGCTGAAACCAAGCTTTTGAAGTGTCTGTAATATGACCGACGGCTCCATACTCAATTTGTGCAAAGCGATCACTGCAATCCTATTTTCTTTAACACCCCATTCCATATTATAATTTGATAATGAACACGAAAAAATATGTGAAATGGTAAAATCGAAAGAAGTTTTAAAAATAATATACGTGTTCCAAATTCAAAATAATTAAAAAGTTGAAAACAGGAAAAGTTTTTATGTAACAGTATTTATGGCCAGACTAGTTATAAAAGGGAAGGAAATCGCGTACTTTTAAAAATTATTCTGTGTTGTGTATTATTACCATTGTTAATGTATATTACAGTACAATAGCGAAAACTAATGTTTACCACCTTCATAGTACATTCATCTCATTCTCTTAAATATTAATCAGACTACTAAGTTTCACTTCTACCGCGTGTGGACTACACTCTACTGTTTTTCTCTGTATAATCATATTTTAAATTCTTTATTACATTTGTCAAAATGCAAATCCCTGTATATCCAAACGAGTCGGTGATATTGGAAACACTTCAATATAAGCAAAAGTCTCGCTTGTAAGCTATAAAGGGGAAAACGGCGGGCCCGATTCAGCGAAATCATAGAAAAGCACATAAATTGGCGCGCATTAACATTTCCTTTATCCTACGTGTCGGTGTATGACGGGGGCGCTGAACGCCACCAGCGGGGCCGCCCAAGACAATAAATTTACATATTTCACCCCTCAAACAGACCTTTTTTGCCATTCCGCAGAATTACGCACATATGGGAATATTCTGTTGAATATATCAGCAGTAAGAAGAAATACACTCGGAATAAAATTATCTCCAACGATGCCACATTTACAGATAAATAGCCGCTACGGTTTGACGCCTTTGATGCATAGTATCTACTGTATTATTTTACATACATACTTTCTCTCTCGGCTTCGCTCACTAAATTATTTTTAATCATATGTATAAATTATATGAACTACTTATTCATCCAACATCCTGTTAGCCATCCTTCTTAGATCTCATATTTGTTTGTACTAAATTTGATCGACATTGAATATATAACTTAGCCGATATAAATACACAAACTGTAAGATTTTATATATAACAATTTAATTTATTTATTTTATTTAGTCTATTGCCAAAAATAAAATATACCTACACCGTGGCGGATTAACACATTTGCCGCCTGTAGGCTATTAAAGTTTGCCGCCCATACCGAATTCTATAATTGACTACATATTGGCTTCACATTCATATTAATTATTATTTCTTTGTCAATGAAAGTGTAACGTTATGATTTGTGAACTATTAGGCATTCCATTTTATTTATATATACAACATTCCGATGCTCGTGTGTTCCTAATTCTTTTTCTTCTCAACGGCTTAACTTATTTTGATTTTCTGTGTACTTTTGGTGGCAACTGGGATAGTTTTTAGCTATAATTAAATCCAGTAGTTTATACTGCTTTCGAGATTTAGATTATTTATATTTAATCTTCCAACCTTTTTGTTAAAGTTTTTAAAGTCATATTTCTTTTGGCGTGCAAAATCTCTGATAGTACAATTTTCAACAACAAACTTCAATGTTCTTTTCGAATATTACTAGCTCCTTCGCTTGCATTAATCTATACTAATATTATAAAGAGGTAAAGTTTGTGAGTTTGTGGGTTTGTGAGTTTGTGAGTTTGTGACGTTGTGACGTTGTGGCGTTGTAAGGGGTAATCTCAGGAACTACTGGTCCGATTTGAATAATTCTTTCAGTGTTATATAGCTCATTCATCGAGAATAGTTATAGGCTATATATCATCACGCTAAGCCCAATAGGAGCGGAGCACAGATGAAAAATGTTTCAAAATCGAGATGTTTTTTTTTTTTTGGGGGTTTTTGTTGTGGGTGGGGGTTAGCCCAGGGGGGGAATAATTACTAGGGGGGGGAGGGGGGGGGGGGGGGCAAAAACTATATACTAATATTATAAAGAGGTAAAGTTTGTGAGTTTGTGACGTTGTGGCGTTGTAAGGGGTAATCTCAAGAACTACTGGGCCGATTTGAATAATTCTTTCAGTATTATATAGCTCATTCATCGAGAATGGTTATAGGCTATATATCATCACGCTAAGGCCAATAGAAGCGGAGCACAGATGAAAAATGTTTCAAAATCGAGATGTTTTTTTCTTTTTGAGAGCTTCTGCTGTGCGTCACCGTTAGCCCAGAGTAGTAACTATTACTACGCGGACGAAGTCGCGGGCACAGGCTATAATCTATATACTAATATTATAAAGAAGTAAAGTATGTGAGTTTGTGACGTTGTAGGGGGTAATCTCAGGAACTACTCAACCGATTTTGAAAATTTTTTTTACCAATATAAAGCCACGTTATTTATGAGTGACATAGGCTACATATCATTACGGTAAGACCAATAGGAGCGGAGCAACAATGAAAAATGTTTTAAAATCGGGGTATTTTTTCCTTTTGAGAGCTTCCGCTGCGTCTTCGCCCAAAATAACAATTCCACGCATGCAAAGCCGCGGGCAGAAGCTATTAACTAATTATATTATCTATAATCTGTACTAATATTATAAAGAGGTAAAGTTTGTGAGGTTGTAGGGGGTAATATCTGGGGAGTCCGAGAAAAATAGTCGAACGAAAACATTTCTTACGAACGCTGCCTTAACGATGAGAGATATATGATTGAGTTCTAGAGAAAAGTTGTAGCTTGATAATGCCTATTACCGCCCAACGAAGTGGGCACGGGTCGGCTAGTATAATATATATTTAAACTATCCCTCAGTAACAATACAGGTTTTCTGAATTAGCGTTGGCGAAGGATGAAAACTTCACGATGATCGGTTGAGAAGTTAAGGAGTGAAAGCGTAACCAACAAACAAACTCACATTCATATTTATAATTTGTATTATATAGAGCTCACTAAAAGTTTCCGGAACTGACCAATATAGGAACAATAAAAAATGACAAACACTATGCAAAGAATATTATCTATTTTTTATATAAATGATAGAACTTTGCTGTTAACTAAAGCTGAAACTGAAGCTGTAGCTGTAAACTACAAGATAGTTTTTTTAGTTCCACTACTTAAGCTTCTTCACAGCTTCACCGGACTACTAAGGCGAGCGCTTAAGGCACTCAGCCGATTTTATTTTGACAACTAGCTCAAGGGTGCGCGGCACACCTCGGCTTGGGCTGTTGTCTGATTCATGCATTTCGCGACCTATCTGAGCTAATCTAAGCTTAGCTATGTAGCTGTATTCATACTTATATGAGTTATTGAAACATATATGGGTACCAAGCATACATACCTCAACAACTCTTATATGTATTTTGTGTTGGATAATTTTTCTAAACTATTTCAGTTCAATAAGGCAAAAACAAAAATAAAAACCCTTCCACTTTCATGTGTAAGCATGTATGCGTGCACTTGTGTGGAGGTGATATGTGTAATATTGTTGTAGTGTTGTAAGATTTTGTGTCACTCTATCATGCGAGCAGCGTACTCAAGGGCTCCACGCCGAGGGAACGGTCCTAGGCTTGAGCCGCTGCCGAGGGAGGCCTAGTCTGGTGTGTGGGAGTGAAATTTACCCCCAGACCACGGCGGCGTGATCTGTGGTTACGTGGGCGTATATTTAATACACAGTTTTATGAAACTACGAGTTTATAAGCATTACGCGTTGGCGACGTGTATTCTTTTGGTGTGGAGAAGTGAAGCAAATGGTGTGATACGCATGCGCAGGACAATGAATATCGCCTGTAAGCCATCAACTAGTAAATAAATATACTAAATCAGAATTTGTAACCTATTACTAACTTACGAGTATCAGAGTTACTTATAGTAAGAAAAGGAAAAAACAAACAATGAAAGCATAAAACATATACATAATTAAATGCAATTTGTTTCTGTACTACATATCCTCGAATTAGTAAACGGCTTCATATAGAATACGGTTAGAGCCGATTGTACGAGGTAGACGAACAACAGTAATACTCATTAGAATTACATTGCGGAACCGAGCGTCCATCGCGTTCAGTCACATTGTATCGTATGTCTATATACTCTTTGAAGTTTTGTATTTCCTTTTATATACGGGTATATTACTAGTTTACAGTATGTAGATACATTTATTAAAATAAGACCTAAATATGATTATATATTTATTTATTAAATTAGTACAGTATTACAAAGTGCCTACTGTTTAAATTTTCTGTCCAAAATTGTATTGTAGTTATGTATTATATGTAATTTTCGATAATATATAGTTTATTTTTTTATTTCGTTCTTGGTTGCTGATAAATATCGGAAAGAAACAAAAGGACTATATACTCAAACACACAACATAATAAACATAATACTTATTGTATTACATGTCACATAAAAAAGCACAAAAATGAGGATAAATAACATAACTAATGATCTGACTTCAACTAATGGTTCTTACTTAATTAACTTTAATGGTTCAAGTTAAAAGTCGTCGATGTTAAAGTTATGCTGAGTATATTCAAACCACAGCAAGACAAGCAGTTGACGATATAGTTGTCAAATTTCATAGTACCTTCGACAAAATCACAAACCACGTATCAAACTTTCATTGTATACACTATGTTAGTAAGTGTATCAAAATATACCTAGAAGTTACACGTACAATTACTGCGCCTGCATTGGCAATAATGCAATTAATTAATTTCTAAATATAAGATTTTTTTACTTAAGGCGAAGATCCAGAACTCTGTTTACTTCTTTACAATTGCTTCTTCAGGTTAGTAATAATAACAGATGACTTAACTGACAGATATTAGAAACGATGTCAGATATATATATATTTACTTCCTCGATTGTATCTGACATTGTTGGGTTCGATGGAAAATATCACATTCTGTGCACGAATTCCACCACAATCGATAAGAGAGATGACCGCTGGCCGCGAGGCGCGGGTGTCGCGGGGTCGGGGGGCAAACGATGGGGAGACTGTTATTTGATTAGTCTTACCGAGAATGAGCTCGCTTCTACTTAATGGGGTGAGGGTTTGTAACCGGACGAAGTATAATTTTCACCATCCGCATTTACGGTACTAACGCACGACGGTAAAGCAAAACCGTATGAACTACTAATCTACAAACAATAAAACTATTCAATGCACACTTAACTGAAGACCCGAAAGCCTTTCATCCTATCATCGCTTAATAGACACGCATTTCGACATAAATGTGTTTCGCTTTAAATTAATTAGTAGCACATTTTCCATTAGAAGGACAAATGTAAAAGCGACCGCTTAATAGCGCGGTGGAAAACGCGATAGTTTTCGCTCGCGAAAATAGGACCGAAGAGAAATTGCGGATAGACATAATCAGTCTTCTGGCTTTGAAGCGGCTTCACCCCAATGTATTGCACACATCATGAAACATATATACAATTTAAAATCGATACAGTTTAAATCTCCTCCACCTAGAAATCGTGTTTTAAGCTCAAAAATTTGATATAATATATCAACGAAACATGTGTCCTAAACTTACTATGTACAAGGAAAGTTTTGTAAAACGAGAGTACGGTTTGTGAGGACGGTTCGTAATGACCCTGTCCGATCTTACAAAAGGCAATTACAATAAAGTTCCATTCGCACATGGTCGTTAACTTGACGATATATCTTGTGCTCTCAGCGATGGCCGCGTCTGCACTTGTTTTCATCTTACCGTCTCACTACAGAATCATATCCCAATTTTTATTTTACCAATAAAATTGTGACTAATATAAGATGTATCCTATAGGTATATAATAGTGGAAAATACATCGTTGTTAGTTTTAAATAGTTGTTTGCAAAGTGATCGACATAGAGACTACTTACATACTACTGTAATAAATGAATAACTTAAAAATTAAATTTAATGAGATTGAACAGTATGTTATTATAAAAAAGAATTCAAATATTAATATTGACTATGTATATGTATTGATAAGTATCTTGAAAATAATTACAAAATACCAGAGATAATATAATTATGGAGATTTTTATGTATTGTATGTAAATATTACGTTTTAAAATAATGCTTTTCTTCCAGATTTTTCTGGAGGCAAAAGATAGCGCCGACTTGAATAAGTACTTAGTCGTGGAGCAAGTATTTTTACCATAACGTAAGTAAACAAATTATGAGATATTTTTTCGTGATATACATTTTAAAGTAAAATATAAAACAAAAAAAATAATTACGACACGAAACACTTACATGTCTAACATTAAAAATGAAAGTATAATTAACTGTAAGACTAAAATTGGAAAACTTCAATATTCATTGAAATTGACACCACGATCAATATTTTTATATGAATTTCTTGTAGGGAAGTGGCCGGTGAACATCCAGCATACCTTAACTAACACGCTTTACGACCGAGGGATTAACCCATGTAACGAGAATCATTAATTCTTGTCGTTAAAATTTGTCGTTCTCGATTAATAAGGAAGTCCCACGCGGCGCGGCGCGTTATTATCACTGGACCGCAAGCGGGTGTCGCCAGAGGCTGCCTCGCCGCGAAACTTCCCACTCCGCCCACTTTATTTACACTATCGAGTAAATTAAACTCGCGCTCGAGTGTCGGAGGAAAACTTTAACAGAACTTTGTGTGTAATAAGTGGTGCAACAACACGAGTGGAAGAGCAAACGTCGGACGCGGTCTCCGCTCCGCACTTCTCTCCCACTTAACTCTTTGGGACATATTTATTCGACCCTCAGGCGACCGCTGCGGTGCTTGCCCGACCCCCTTCCGAACCCGAGCCATTTCAGAATTAACCTAACGAATCAAAGGAGATATAATACGTTCCTAAATCATTCTTACTTTTAATCTGAGCCCATTATATTACAAATGCTCGCCCACAACCCCGATCGATTGTTTATAAATTTTTAATCGGTTCCGGAAACGAATCGAAACAAAGGAAAGTACATTGTTACTTTACGTTGCTGCGTTATTACAATCAGTTTCCTTCGTTTGTGTGTAATTTTTAATGTGGGGTCAATCAGGAAGCTATATCGTATATCTCCGTCGGGTCGAGACCGTAACGATAATGAATAGCCGCTGTAAGAGCGACGGACCGCACTCACGAATTATTAATAGCTGTATACGGGCCTAATACACAAAATCGCGTTGTAAATATCTAATCTTAGAAATAGGCTAGTAAAGTTGAAGGCAACAACGACCACTTAGATTCCAAAATGGTTCGTGCTATAAATTTATGATAAGAAACAATGGTCAGCGTCGTATTTCCGTTTCAATTAGATGTTATTATAAATGCATGTAGAACATCGGTCTGTATCCACATCGACCACAATTCCTAGTCCTTTAAGAAGGTCCTCCGCCTGTGAGTGTGCGGAGGCCACTTCTATTTATTTTATTTCCCTGATCATGATGCCTATAAACCATTAAGGTGGAGTATACCTAAGTAACTTATATTCAAGAAACATTGAAATTATTTAAACGTATTAAACCATAAATTATTATTTGGCATGGGTCCAAAACGTGTATACACTTGTACTTCTTTATTGCTCGACTTATTACCCAGAACATAAACTAATAAAAAAACGTAAAAAGGGAAAGTGAGCTATTTCGAGTACCAATTTTAATTAATCTATACTTATAATTGAAATTAATATTTTTGTTGTTTGTCAGTATAAATATACATATTTTTTCAGATTATTAAGGCTTATATATCATTAGGTTTCTCCATAGGAGTTACATAAGAAGTAGTGATAAACTTTAATAAAAGCGACTAAACATTAGTAAAACGGGTTAAGTGGTAATAACAAAATAACAATAAAAAAAAAACACAAATAATTCAGACAAGAAAGAAATCGTAGCAACTGAATTGTCTTAGTGTAGGTACTATTGAGGTGTAAATACATGGCGGGTATGTAAAGCTTTACGATATAGTTTAATCGTTTGCGAAAATAAATGCTTACGTCATAAGTTTATTGTGCGATTCGAAACCCATGCGTGGAGAGAATTGATAAGACGCACCCGAACCTTGCGTCTATTGCTTGAAATTTATTACTGTTTTGGGTTTTTATTGTTCCGTTTTACGGCCTTTTCGTATATAAATCGTACAGATAGAAGATGAATTCGGAGCTGGAGATACCGGTGCGTTAGGTACCTTCGCATAATATACCTAAATTTAAAAGGAAAGTAATAAGATGCGGATAAAACGTATTATTCCCCAGTGTTTTAGGAAATATTCATAATTCTTCATCAAAATGTTCAAACATGTACATACAGATATGAATGTATCAGAGGAAATTATTATATGCGTTCACATGCCGTGCGAGACAGAGAAGGCGTGCAAAGCTGGCTGACCCTCGACTCGTAATGTACGGTCCGGTTAGGTACGACTTACGGGAAATAGGTATGTATGTAACCTCTGAAGCCCGCGCCCGCGCCCTCAGCCCGTGCATGAAATGCTTATTATACACGGCACGTAGTCCACCCCGCGCCTTCGGCTCCTCGGAGGCTCACTCACTCACGCCGCCTGACCGCCCGCCTGACAGGGACGCACGCCCGATATTATAGCAAATCGAGGATTGTTATGTCCGGTCCGGCGGAGGTCGACGTAATATATGACCACGGTATTCGGGACACATATATTAACGCAGAACTCGCCTCATACGAAAAGATCTTTTGCGATGGAAATAAATGACAAGGAAAATTTTGGCAGTGAAATTCATTGAGATGGAAGGAACAAAAACGAGACGAAAAATTACAGTCATTTTTCTAACTGATCTGACTGTTGTTACATGGACGTGAAATGTTACAGTTGCTTATTTTACGTTATGTAAAAAACATACAAATCTTACTGTTTCGTAAAAGGAATATTCACCAGATTTATCTATGTAACAGGTATTTTGTCATGATACAAAAATCGATTAATTATTATTATTATTTATTTATTTATAAGAAAAAGGGTCAAAAAAAAAAAAAAAAACAAAAAAAAAAAAAAGAAGAAAATAAAAAAAAAAAAAAAAAAAAAGAAAAAATAAAATGTTTAAAAAAAGAAAAAGAAAAAGGAAGAAAAGAGAAACAATATTAAAATAAAAGAAATCAGGAGAAAGGATGGAATGCAATTGCTATTATATATGGAAAGGAAGCAAGGAAGGATGCTATTAAGGAAAAAAGAAAAAAAAAAAAAAAAAAAAAAAGAAAAAAAAAAAAAAAAAAAAATAATATAGGAGAAGGTAAAGCCTTAGAAGGGACAGGAAAAAAAAAAAAAAAAAAGGAAAAATGGATGGGGGAATCCAGGGGGTTAAAATAAATTTGGGGGAAGGAAAAAAAAAACAGAGGGGAACAAGGTTATAATATTTACAGTAATATTAGGCAGTAAAAATTAGACTAAGTTTTTATTTCAAAACTACTATCCTTTGTTCTATATAAAGTAATGTGTATAATAAAAAAAATAATAATAGTATATCATTTCATCTTATAAAACAAAGTCCTCTGCCACGTCTGTCTGTCTGCCTGTTCGCGATAAACTCAAAAACTAGTGAACGGACTTTCATGCGGTTGCGTAGATAAAGTGATCTATGAGGAAGTTTAAAGTATATAGTTTGTCAAGGTTTTTTTTTATTATTAGGGCAGGATGACGTCCACTGGTCTCGCTATTATAGTATATAATATAATAGTAGTATATAATAATAACAACAATGTAAATGTTCAAAGTCCTCGAATAATATTTTCTGAAAAGGAAATAACTGTAACAAAATATCTCTTAATTCACAAAAAAGAAACGGCACATATAAATAATGAAATAGTTACTAAAACACGTTGTGTGATGTTGCCGAAATGAATAATCATGATTGGATGTTGGACAAATGAAGAATGATCACTTTCGTACAGAGTATTATATACGTGGGTGTGGGGTGCAACGTGCGCGGTGTACGGGCGACACAAGGGATGCAAGCAGTATGACACGTCGCGCTAAGTGAATGATGCGATCGTTTCACAGGATAACTACTTAAACTATATAGGCTAACTGATCGAAAGGTATCGAACAATTCAGAATTCCTAACTAATATTGTAAATTTCACACCTTAACTAATAAACCGATTGTCATAACATTTTGTATACACGTTGTCAGGAGTACAGGAAACGACTTCGGGTACTTTTCGTCCAGAAAAACGTACTGTTTCAGAAAGATATATCAAATCTGCATTAATGCGAATGAAGCCCCAAAGACTATCTATCATTTATACTAGGTGAATGGTGAAACACTCGCGGTATTCTAGGATATGAGACTTCATGGTCACATTTAACATATGAAATAATAATATCAAAACAAATACTAATAAACAACAAAGAAAACCTAAGTTAAAGTTTGTTCTAAAACTTTCAAAAGTATTGCTACAAACCTAGGTGCAATGACCGGTGCCGAAAGATGTGAGAGGTGACCTGAAGTTAATAACTTTCGATAATAAAACGGACAATAAATCCTTTTGTTTTTTTCATACTTCGAAAAATTATTCTTTGTTACTTGATCTTTCACTTTCACTTCAGTCAACGGCGGTCATTGACACTGTGCTTTAACATAGACAAGTAGAGGGTTGAGTATAATTTTTGTATTTTTCTACATAATAAGGTCAAATAATAAGCACCTATTTTTTAAATTGATTTAGATCGAGAATCGAGTACAGAGTATCCTTAATAAATATTGCTACTGTCTAAACATTCAGCCTGTATAATACTAGCAATAGTAGTAGCTCCATACGCGTTTACTTCTATTTCTTATATAACTATACAATTTGTTGTATAAATAACTAAGTCATAGCAAAATAGGTCTTATCTATTTTTTCTGTGTTCAAGGTTACTACGGTGCAACACCACCTAGACGTAAGTTACAATAAAATAAATAACACAGAGTTACTTATAATACAATAACAGTTAAGTATGCCAACATTTCTTTAATATCAACATTAATGAGATAAGCGTGATTTTTCTAGACCTATTTCGTTCTAGACAATAATTTACGAGAAAAGCCGCAACTCTCTCCCAGATAATTGTTATAGCATCGGATCTTTCCAGCGTAAAAGAGAGTACCTGCTCTTTCTCGTAAGCAACCTGTATTATATCAATGAGTCGCGATGAGTACCACAATCCCGTTCTTCTATTCAATTTTAGGGTTATATTCTCATAGATAAGGAAGCGTTCCCATTATACTAATAAAGAAAAAACAAATGTAAAAAGCAGAACTCTGATAATAAAAACAATATTGTAATGAATATAACAAAAAGTTCTACGTTCGTAATTATCGGACTCGCATATTACATTGTTCTCTACCACACCCGTTCTTCTATTCAATTTGTGCCCTCCAAAGTAATTAATAAAAAATTTTCTGATTTTTCAATACGTTTCGTACAAAAAGACTCTACATTAAATTAAACCCCCCTTCCTCTATGTCGCATTTTTCAACAGTACCATTTGTTACCAAGCCCTGCCTGGATTTATAACCAACAAGGTCCTCTTAGATCTTACATAGAAACGTATAATATATATTTCTGAGAGATGCCAATGTCTCAATCTTTCTTATAGGGGAGCTATTGAACAAACATATATTCCGTATATAATCTACGGTATGCAAGTATGTATAAACTTGAAATCATCATCAATAACATTTCGCGTGCTGCTTATAAATACAAACACGCCCTTGCGATAAACGTCTTGGGGCGCAGTCACCCGCGCTTCCTAAACGAATTTAAATAAAATCGGGTATTAAAATCTCCCGGCGATCTCGCAAAAATATACCTATGTTAGAAGAGATTTGAGCGGAATAAAAATTCCTCAGGCTCGTCGCATTATCGAGGGGCGGTGCTTCTGTTTTCTTTTATGGCTGTCGTAAGGTATAATCTTCAAGAAAAATGCGATATTTAAATGAAGTGAATTCCTCTGAGGGGATTTCCTTGATATTCAAATATTTCAGTTGTAATTTCATGTATTAATTCAGAGAGACCTCGAGTCAACATTTCAGCTCGACTGAAATATGTTCGTTATTTTATAATATACTCAATAATTCTATGTTGTCTTTTTACTTTCTGGCTTACTTTCAAGGCTTCTGAAACATGACATTTTTTATTAATTTACTGAAACCAAATTTCATTGTGTTCAAACAGGGAATAAAGATAAATTATTTTTTTTATGAATTCTAAAATGACAAAAGTTGGGGCGAGATTTATTAAAATAATGGAATCTGTTTACCGCAAATTAAAAAAAAAATAACCTGAATATGGATTGACCTTTCTGTAACTATAAAAAATAAAATAATCGCAAGAATACCAATTATTTATCTCTATTCAATTTTTATTACTCTTGTCACTTTCAAATTATATTAAGCACTGATATCACATCTTTAATTTTTGAACGAATGATTTCCCAAAAGATATATTTACATACTTCAACTGTCTCACAGTATTGCATAATTTCATATTTACGCATCCCTATATTACAAAGTGAATGCCTGAAATCTGACCGAGCACTTAATTTATGTCTTAAAATTTAAAAGTAACTTAACTAAAATCTGTGGCGATTCGACGTGCCTCGGTCGTTGACATAAGTACCGCTAACTAATTATACTTATGAACTAACTAAAACAATTTCCAGCGATATTCTTAATGACGATTGATGCTAAATATTTTTACTTCAGTGAATTTTAAATTAGAATAAAATATCTTAAAATGTATTAGGGAAGACTCACAAATATATTACTATTTTTTATATTGTAGCTTAATTTATATAAAGTATGTGATTACAGTTTTGTAAATGATATTGTGAATGTTAAAACTACTTTTTTGTGAGATCATTTAGATAAAAAATTGCCTCATATTTTTGTTATTTAACCTTTGCGGAAATCTGAAAACAGTTTACATAGATATTAACATTTTTATTTAAACATATCGTTATCCAAGCATTACGAACAGTATAAACAGAGAGGCCATGCGGTAGTACGACGCGTGCGTCGCAGATCCCGCCACGAGAAGGATCAAATGCCACGTGGCCGGCACGCGCGACACGTTTCTAATTGCCCTTACATAAAGATTGGAACAATATTGAACAATCCAGTAAAATAACACCCGGCTATTACATGTCGCTTGAGCCGACAAAAATGTCTCATTTTAATAGATAAGTGTAGGCGGAGTCGTGTGATTTGTTAGCTTATGTCGCCTATATTTCACATCGACCCTTTTCATGCGTCGAGTTTAAATATACAAAACTTAATCCTACGTCCTATTACCCTTAAATAAATACAGAATTACACTTAAGAATCACGGGACCCATCACATTTAGTTTCATTAAAATTAAAAGAAGTTAAGTCGCGCCGCAAGACAAACTGCCGCCTAGAGAAATAAAGAGACCAAAGCAAATGAAAAGAACTCATTTGGGTGCCTTCTAAATTGTGTTCGAGAGGATAATAAAAAAGGAAGCCATCAGTGACACGCACAATAAGCATCAACCTCAAGAATATCATAGATAACGGCGCGGAGCCGCCGCCGGGACCTCATTAGGAGGCCGGAGGGAAATTAAAAAGAAAGCAAAATCTCGGACTCGATTTCGACCCGAGAGTAACGGTCGGCCTTCTCCTCATAACGTTACATACAGCCTCCGTCGATTTTCCGGATGGTTATTATTTTGTGGTGCGTAAGATAGACCCGGAAAAAGTAGTTAACGCCAGAATTGAGACTGGAGGACGAAGAGGCGCATTATAAATCAGTCTGGAGCAGAGATGAATGTAATTACCGTGCCGTACGAGACATATTGCATCTACGTCGGTCGCAATTCATGTGCCGCCTCACTACCTACAACATTGTGGTTCATTACTTATGACGTATTTACATATCTCATTTCACATATTATATTAAGACCGTTTGTTTTAATTTACAAGCTATCTTGGTACAATGTTAACAAGAATGTATTTTAAAGTGAAGAGAGAAAATCAATTGCCATTTCCGAGACTAAATTAAAGGCTTCTTACTAGACTTATACTTTTACAAAGAAATCAATAGGAATCTTGCATTTATGCAAAACAAAGGCAATCAAGGCCCGGACGAACAGAAGAAATGAGCTTCATTAAGCGCCGGAATGAAAACTTTAATAATGTAAGATGCAAAAAACTCTACAAAAAATACTTAAGAAAATCTGACGACATAAAGGCTGTTGTAACTGGGGACTCGCCGTAAAATCATTAAGATGCTAATAAAAACTTCCTTTTGTAGCGCAGAGAGGAACTCGGGGAGCGTCGGGAAAAAATATTCAAATAAAAACTCAATTCAAAGTCCACAATGAGAAACGGTACCCATGATTATTCTTCAAAACATAATGAACAGAATTAATGTAAATATTCTTTTTATTCCGAACTTCGCGCCCTTCCAAAAGTTTTATTTTACGGTACGCCGTTTAACAACCGTCCCTACTTATTGACATTCAATCGGAGGGGAAATTGATTTATGAAGATTGTCGCCTTAATTGTAAAAAGATTTTTAAAGTTGTTCGCACAAGTAAATCTAGGTATTCACTAATGTAGATCAACAAGTTATTTGATGGACGAAATTATTTTTTAGAATTATTTAGATTTTACGCTTCATGACGTCTACATTGTTACATTATTGAGTAGTTCATGACAAGCGGAGGGGCGCAGGGAGCGTTGCAGCTGCAAGCCCGTCATTACCCTGTCATGGTACACTTACTGCAAGACAAGCGGAACAAATGTCTCCAATTTTTATTCAATTTTTCAATAAATGACTAACGTATATGCTTATCATATGACCCTATACTAGCATAGATGTTCTGATCAAATGAATTATCGAATTAAATCAACAACACTTTATTAAATTTAGGCCCTGATTAGTAAGGCCGTTTAGGTAATTATTAGGAAGAGAAGCTTATGAATATTAAAACATTACTACCAGTTAGGAAAACAACCCCGCCATCCATAAGAGTAAGCAAGAAACAGCAAGAAACTCGATTTGGTTTATCTTTGTTTAATATTATTTTTATTGCAACTATACAAATATTTGTTCACCGTCGTATTTTACCGGGTATAGAGAGAGTGATAGTGTAGTATAGTGTAGTAGTGGGTGGTAGTTGATGGTAGTTGTGGTAGTTGGTGGTAATTGGATAGGGTGGTAGTTTTGACGTTCATAAATGCCTTCTTAGGGCCTAAATTGAATAAAGTGTTTTTGATTTGATTTGATTACTTTTAAAAAGTAATACCGGCTTAACATCATCCGATAGAAACTAACACCAAATTGAGCTAATTAAATGAGCTTTTGTTCTTGAAAAAAGATCTTAAAACATAATTTACTTAATATTTATAAGTAATTATTCCACTATTGTTTCATATACTTACTAACGTTTCTACTACTTACGTTAATGTTGACTTGATTTGTATAAAATGAACCTAATATTATATTCGTGTAACTCTATTTGTACAGCGCATACCGAGATACTTCTCAGATAGCAATTTTTTTCTCAAATTGACTTTAGACATATCGTTATATTTTGGACAAAACATTCTTTATTAATAATAGTCTATGTATTTTTCACATCTATAAACTATTTTATTATAAAGTTTTTGCGTGAGAGAGAAACAAACGTCAATCAATCGTCACAAGCGTTCTCGTCTTTAATCATTACATAGTATAAAACAAAGTCACCTACCGCGTCTGTCTGTCTGTCTGTTCGCGGTAAACTCAAAAACTACTGAACGGATTTCCATGCGGTTTTTACCAGTGGATAAAGTGATTCATGAGGAAGGTTTTGGTACAAGCGTTCTCGTCTTTAATCATTACATAGTATAAAACAAAGTCACCTACCGCGTCTGTCTGTTTGTCTGTTCGCGGTAAACTCAAAAACTACTGAACGGATTTTCATGCAGTTTTTACCAGTGGATGAAGTGATTCATGAGGAAGGTTTTGGTATATAATTTGTCGAGGATTTTTTTATACTCAGGGTGGGACAGCGTCTGCCGGGCCCGCTAGTATGAAATAAAATAGAGATTTACACGTAAACACAAAACTGATAATTACGCTCGTCTCACAAAACTCGGTGGTGTGTGAGGATTGCACCCTTATACTCTAAACTTAATAGGAGGCTCACTACCACTGCACAACAAGAACTAGCTCGAAAGGAAGACATTTAATAGAAAGGAATTATATATTAACTAGCGGGCCGGGCGGACGTTGTCCTGCCTTGATAATAAAAAAAAATCTAAATTACAACAGCAGCGCCATCTACCGGGTCCGATTGTGAATCTAAACCATTCACGGATCCACTGAAACTCGCACACAAAATTTCATCAAAATCGGTCCAGCCGTTTAGGAGAAGTTCTGTGACATACACACGTACAGAAGAAATTTATATATAAAGAGATATGTACACTGATTAATTGTAGTTTATCTTTTCAATAGCATTGTCGGTTCGATAACTTGTTAAATTGCGTTTCTAAACACACAATCATACGATAAATGTCAGTAAAACCCAACGGGCCTTTTGACAGTTTATCTTATGGATAACTTTGTTGAGTCAATAACTGTTGGTAGTTTAACCGGGTATCTCAGAAAACGGGGCATTACAAGTATATAATTTTGTTACGTCATATTTTGAGCCTGCTTTAAATGTCGTTAATAAGTAGTCGATAAGTTGAGTATTTTACTTAATTATATTGTTATATACCCTTGCGCTGAACAGTGTTTTTCAGGATTTTAAATAAAATGTCCGTAAATAATTGGAAGCCCCAGAGTCACTCTACAAGGGTCCATGCGGGGTCCAGCACCTTTTTACGGTCGATAAAAATAATAAGTCGTTGGTCCGTTTTCCCCCTCCTCACGTTTCACACGAGATGTCTCCACACTCCGCCCACACTCGAAGTTACTTGTTATTTTTTATCTAGTACCTAAAATACATCTCTTAGTAAAAGCAATATTCCTATAACCTAGTTTGGTCTGAAACAACAAGAAGATAAATCTGTTAATATCGTGAAACAGTGACACAGTATTCGTATCAGCAAACAGATACTAGGCTAAGTTAAACACATTAGAAGTACCCGAATCGACACCTAATACACAATCGCATACTTTATACAAAATTTATTGTACCTATTACAAGATTCGCATTAAACTACCCAGAAAATCTTTAACCTAAGCTTTAAGCTTATAAAAGCTCGGCGCTAATGGCCGGATACCGGAAATTGCGCTCTCATATATCTCCCAACAGATTTATGAAAGTACCCACACATGAGTCGGTGTCTCTTGGCAGCACACGTTCTCTGTCTGTAAGAATCCAGTGTGTGAACACACACGACCGTCGCGTCGCGAACCTTGCTAAACTTTGACATTTATTAATTTAAAGGGTCATTAACTTCAGAGTACAGGTCGAGTATATAGTTTTATCGAGTTAGGAACAACTATCACATCGAGAATATACATATAGCAGTCTTAGAATAGTAACATATACTTATAAGACTTTTTTATTTAAGTATATTTGAATTTCTGTACAATAAATATGTATAATCATATATTATATAGATAATATAACTAAAATACATTTTTTATTAATTTCACCAATATATCTTTGTAGTATTCAGTCCTCATTTTAGATTACGAACATAATATTCTTGTTATAAAAGACATTTGTTATGCGTAAAGGAAAATCATTATTGTAAGTAATGCAACAGGGGCCGACCAATGCTACGGCGTAGCCCCGTAGCAGATAATCCACGTCCAGTGGCACAGTCTCACGCCTCTCGTAGCCGCTAATATGAATCTGATGGTCTTTTCCTGTTATGTTTAATGCATGTCTGACAGTTTCGCATACATAACTCTATTCAATTTTACGCCCCGTTGTAAGCCAATACATTTAAAAAATGCAAATTAAAATTTATCTCACAGCTGCTTTGTTCCATCCTGCTACAAACTTAATACTAATACAATAAACTATAAAAATACAGAAAGTATGACTGAGTACTAATATTACATTTCAAAGTTATATTTCTTACTTATAAAATAAACATATAAATAGGTTAGTTATATATCTCCATTATAAATAACTGTAGTGGTGAGAAGACCATATACATCTAAATCAATGAGTGAAAAGGATATTAAGTATATATATCTAAGAGTAGGCTGTTTTTTTAGGACCGGTAATCTTTTCCGCGTATCCCGGGCCGGCCCTCGTCGACACGTACCGGCCATTGTGACGTGGAATGCTTCTTCCGCGACGTTTCTTATATGAGCATTACAAGTGCTTTCTAAATAATCTAAGTCCAGTCGAGGAGAGCGTATTGTATTGACATAGTGGAGTGGTGGCCGCCGTATAATGCCGTAGCGATGTGTGTGCGCTGTAGTCACGCGGCTCGTACGAGTGTGAGTCCACGCTTGATAGAATAAGCAAGTCGTCCGGCGCCGTGGGGAGTGAAGGAGGAACCCCCTAAGTATCTTGAAGACTGGACCTCCACCGCCCACTGCCCACTACATATCTTCAGTAGCACTTCCAGTTGCCGCGTCCTACTCTAATGGGCCTTTATATTGCGGATAAATTTCACAATACAAATTTATTTTCCACGTTATTAAAGATCTCATATTTACCAAAGATGTATTTAAAGTTAATTATTACTTTACTATATATATTTAAAACTATTACTCGTATCTTTTGTCACATAATACGAGTAAGATCTAGTTTATTAAGTTTGTGAAAATGTCAGTAACAGTGTCGGAATAGCAGACACCGGGGCAGAGAAAACGCTGATGCGAGTAAATCAGATTAACGAGTACGCTTTTGTTATATGCTCTCTGCACAATCTAGTTCAGTGTTCCGTCCTTAACTTCACAACTATTTAGAAGTGTAGTTATATGAAAAAACTTTGTTATAAATTGTTTACCATCTTTGTGTTCGTATTGATATTACGTAATAATGGATACCTAAATTCGCTAGATGAATTTTATGGGAAAACTTTTCCACTTAAACTTGTCAATACTTCCTATAGTAAAAGTTTCTAGATGTAATTTATTGATATCTTACGATGATACTTTCCCTATCAATGGGATCGAGTGCTCTTCCATAAATATTCTTTGTAAATAAATTCGTTTACAAATTAAACTTAAGAAAATTTATTAATATAATATAATCCCAATAATATTAATTCAATAAAACTTTGACATAATTCAGTTCATAACGACTAAAAAATTATGTGAAAATTCAAATATGGATTAAACCGTTATAAATTAAATATTGTTAAAAGTAGAACCTGTTTATTTATTACTAGCCTCTGCCCGCAACTTCGTCCGCCTGGAATAGTTACTTTGAGCTTAAGCTAACACACAGCGGAAGCTCTCAAGAGGAAAAAAACCCCAATTTTGAAACATTCTTCATTGGTGCTCCGCTCCTGTTGGTCTTAGCGTCATGATATATAACCTATAACCTCCTCGATAAATGAGCTATATAACACTGAAATAATTTTTCAAATTAAAGCAGTAGTTCCTGAGATTACTCCCTACAACGTCACAAACTCACAAATTCACAAACTTTACCTCTTTATAATATTAAGTATAGATTATTATTATTGTGTATACTACATATATAGTTTGATTATAAATAAATACGTTACTAAATAGTCATTTAAACTAAAATATATTTCTTTTAACTTGTATCCGGCGTGGAGATGCGAGGTCGCTGGAACGCGCCTGCTATGAGCAGATTTACAATAAATACACCAAACAAAGAAAAGAATCTGGCTGCGGGGAAAACTTTGGCTTTTGTACTTCACTACGCTGTTACGGCAAAGTGCTTCTTATTAACTAGGTTTTCCTAGCGGCTTTTATTTGTAAGAGTTTTACGTAGATGTTATATCAACATTATAATTTTAAAATCACATTGCATGAAATAACATTGACTTTAATGCGAAATTGATAAAATACATTATAACAGAAAGTTAAGTAAAAAAAATGAAACAAGTTCGAAATTTTTAATATACCTACGTATGCTTTTGGATCTCTTTATTTTTTAAGAGCACTGTATCTACAGTATATATATTTTTATAATGTATTTTTGTGAGTTTTAAAAGCAGTAAATAGTTCCAATGGTCGTACAGAAGAATGCTTTCAAAATTAATTTACATTTAGACTAATATTCAAAAACTGTAAAAAATTATTTGCTTGCTGTAATAATCACACGTTGTGTCGTATACAGACTTATTGGATTTCCAAGACTTCAACATCAGAGGCTGAACATTGAGGGTTACCTTTCATGAAGAAGAACCGCATCGTTGACATCACAGCCCGGGGCTCCACCACCTGTCTCCGATATAATTGAACTTCAAATCTGCGCGTTTGCTGCAGATCCCCAATACTTCCGAGTGACTGATTCGCCGCACACTGTCTCACCCTTCTATTTATTTCGTCTGCTTTGTCTTTACTGCTGTCCGTATTTGAACACTTCCATACCCTATATGTTACACAGAAATTAGAATCAATTATTTCATACTCATGAATAAAAAACGTATTATTTTGTGTTACTTTTCAGGTTAAAACTTTATATACATATAAGTTTATGGTAAGTTTGTTGGTACAAGAGTTAGCTGTTAGATATTGTACAATAGAGGTAATTTTTAATCGGTGGCTTAGAGGTAGCGTGTTCCTATAACGAGATAATTGACTTAGGTTCAAATCTTGCAATAAGTCAAATGTATTAATTAAGGATAAGTTTGTTGTGGAATATAATAATGTAACCGTTCCATTTAATTCCGGCAGCAGCACTTGAGAGCCAGACTTCTTCTAGATGTTTCCCTAAACATCATTTGGTATCGAATGTTATTGTGCTCAAATGCTAAAGCCTATAAGGTACTAACTTTTACCTGCGGCTTCACTCATATTAATATAGATTTGACCTATCTCTCAGACAGTCGTCGGTGTTATTACAAAAAAGTTAAATACGTATTGAATACTTGCTTTAAAAAGGTTTCGAATTAAATGCACCGCGGTCGCTGAATGTTCTCCATCTTGCTCTTTTGTCTCGCTTTGGTTACGTTAGTTTAGACTTGCGAAAAAGGATAGCGCGAACTTGCCTCGAGCGAGCGCGGTACATTTAATTCGAAACCTTTTTAAAGCAAGTATTCAATACGTATTTAACTTTTTTCTAATAACACCGAGTACATTTATCTGGATAAAAGACACGCTATATTCTTTTTTATACCTCTGACAACGTCTATACGAAATTTCAAGATGATTAGTTGAGTAGGTATTGCTTGAAAGCGTAACAAACAAACAAATTTATAATAAGAGTCCTTATTCTTGGGATCGTCAAGATAATAACAATATAAGAGTTAGAAGAACGATAAAGTTTGATATTACAAACTTCTACAAAGTAATATAATTTTAGAGTAAATTACGAAGATCATTACATAGTATAAAACAAAGTCCCCTACCACGTCTGTCTGTATGTCTGTTCGCGATAAACTCAAAAACTACTGAACAGATTTTCCTGCGGTTTTCACCAGTAGACAAAGTGATTCGTGGGGAACGTGTTGGTATTTAATTTGTCAACGATTTTTTTTTTATAATTAGGGCGGGACAACGTCTGCCGGATCCTCTAGTATTCTATAAAAATTCTAGTCGAATTTACACAATTGCAATAAGTCTATATGTAGGTTACAAGTTATAAAGTTCAGAAAGTACTTTAAGGAAATTAGAATATATGCTAAATTGTTGATGGCAATACTTTGAAAATTACGTCATGCTTTAATTCGTACCCTAAAAATGTATTCTTTACTTATTTTTAAATATTAAATGTAGTTAGGACACATAATACTTAATATTAGTCAATTACGGGTTAATTGAATTTTACCCGGTTTACTTACACGTTACTTACGAACTAGAAAAATCAACTTACTTATTCTCTTCATTTAAATATAAGACATCTCAAGAAGAGTATACTTACGTACGAAACTAAATCTTACCTGGTCTTCTTCAAATGTACAAGAGAACGAAATTCTTTAAATCAGCTCATGCAAATAGAAGTGTCGTTTTCGGCCACTCGAGTAGCAAATCAAGAAAGAAACCCCGACCGGCGGTCGAGCGTCGTTCACGCCTCAATCAACTGCCAGTTACGAGGCTTTGTACTACAAGTGCCCCTTTAGCTTTTGCCATACAAACTTGACGAAATTTAAAATGAAGCCTCCGAACTTGTACATGAGCTTGTATATTCTATTATTAATTATTAACATCATCATAATAAAATTGCAAAAATATTTCTTTATAAAATAAAATCAAAAGGTTAATAAATAGTATATCGTAATAGTACATTGAAGTACATAATTAAATAATTCAGTGATATTCATACTTGTATGTATGTATATATAAGTATGCCATAAATTACCATAGAAATGCATATACCAAGCATAAATACTTTTTTATAAGTCCAGTTAAGAAACGTCTGACATCCACAAGCAGTTGCAAGCGACTTAAGACCGTCATTCCAAATATGAAAATAAAGAAAATAAGCTCTCCCTGACCGCTCCTCCAATCGCGCACCTCGCTTTTATTACATCCATAAATTCATCATATCGCAGCAACGGCATGGCTCGCCATTGGCCGTGTGAGAGAGACCACTTGCACCTCTCACTCGCACCTCCTTCATATTAATATTGAATTTTTCTCGAACCACCTCCCGCCACCCTCGCGGGAGGCTCTACACTCGCTCGCCCCCGTATTGTTGTTATCTTTAATGTTGTGGAAAACGCGTTTTCTTGTGTCGTTAACTTTTATATTGCACGAGTGATACATTTACGAGAATGATACATACCCTATGTCGGGACTTTTATTGTCATATATTTAGTCAACAATATTACATATAGATATTCCTTAAATCTTTGAGAAACATTTATCTTTGCTCTTTAAATTTTGTGTATGAAAATAGACCTCATATTAAAACTATAAAATTAAAAAAAATGTGTTTACTCTAACATTGTTTAGAATGCGAAAATCAAAACAGAGACAAAGAAAATAATAAATTAATCACACAGAGATAGGGGTAGAATTTCTCCCCTTCAATGTTCGCCTTCAGTACATTATTTGCCGGCCAAAATTAAAAAGAGAAAACAATTAATGCCTAAATTTTAAACGAGGATAATCTATCGTTATGTAGCGATGTAAAAGAATACCTTGAAGTTAATTTATACAAATGTTACATAGATAATAGCAAAGAAAGATTGAAGAAACGGAAACTTGAAGAACATTTAAAAGTTTTCACATTTACTTAGCAGTAAAATTTTATCTTCACGGGGAAACTAAAAGTTCTTAAACTTTTGAAGTACACACCACCTCTATGTACGTATTTATAGGAAGGAAAATACATAGAATCTTGTTAAATCCCCTCCCTATATTTCAAAGCTCAAAAGAAATCGCTAGCAATATCTGTCTGAAAAATATATCGGATTGCTTTGTCGCAGCTTTCGAAATCGAAATCTATTTTCCTTCAAATCTAAGTGAATCCCGTGCGGATTGGAAATGTACCCTTTACCTACCGCCGGGTGAGGCAATTGATATTCCAACAATACAATGTATGAATAAAATATAAACTGAGTTCCTATCAGCCTTGTATCCTGAGACAGTTTCACGGATTTCAATCGAATTGTTATATTTGTACAAATATTTGTATCCAATGAAGGAATTGTATTTTTTTTCTCTATTTTTATTACAGATATTAAATGTAACGTACATTGTAATAACAAAAAACCCAATGCATCCTATTTTTTATACTTCGTGGGTTAAATCTCAAACGATGTGGTCCAAGATAGTAAACACGCTAGAGAGAATAAATCACAAGTGTAGCTGCCGGAATACACTCATAGATGTTTGTCGACAAACTTGCGACTTGAGACTGATAGTTACTAGTTTCATCGCGATATTTTCATTCGCCGAAATTGTAGTAATTATTTAAGTATTTAATTTTATGCAACGTTTAAGTACTCAAAATGTTGAAAAGTTAAAATTTGTTTTTTTTTATATTATAGGAGGCAAACGAACAGACGGGTCACCTGATGGTAAGTGATCACCGCCGTCCATAGACACTAGCAACACCAGGGGAGTTGCAAGTGCGTTGCCAGCCTGTGTTTGGGGGGAGGGGGGAGGAGGAGATGGGCCTCCGGTGCTCTCACTGATCGAACGAAACGCAACATTGGAAACACTGCTACTTCACGTCGGTTTTCTGTGAGGGTGGTACTACCCCGGGCGAGCCGACCCACTCATGCTGAAACCAGTAGTAGCTTCAGCGTGGCTCTACCACCTCTGCAAATATTTTAAATTTGCATATATTGTAAAAGAATCATTAGAGGCGTTACGATTGCGAGCGAATAACAGAAACACATTAACATTTAAAAATTATGTCCTAATTATTCACTTGAATATAATGTAATTAAAGTACATAAGGTATTGTTTACTACACCTTTTAGTGATTTGTCTAGAGCAACAGACATAACACGTAAGTAAAATAAAAAATGATTGACGTTATAAAATTTATTGCGAAAATAAATTATACCATATTAATATTTAACATTTTTATTAAAACACCGTGTGGATATTAAGTTTACCTTATTGTACTTTTTTAAACATACAGACAATAACAACTATATATAATCTATTTAGTCTAAACGTAAAAATTACTTACTTAATAGATCATGTACATTGTACATACTAAAGCCTTTCCAAAGATTATATTACCACAACAAAAGGATCATAAAAACCTCAAATGTATTTACTAAAAAAAGTCACGTACATACCACACATAGAAAGAAAACATTATTTTTTTAAGACTATTAAAAGCTGTTGCCATTGTGACTAAGAACATCTTAAATAAAAACACGCATTTGTTATAAATGTAGGTGTTATAGGTAGGTCGGTATCGTAATTTTCTTTATTGTTCCTTACCGCCACGAGTAGTAACAAACCCAACAGGGTTATTCTCGCTCCTTTTAATTTCCTAATTTCCGTTTTGCGATTGCGTTAGTTAATTGTACAGGTCTATTTATTACGTACATTATACTATAAATGTTCTCAGTTTTCATATTATTATGACTCCTGTCTTTGGATTATAAATTACCATTTATGTTTTAAGTGGGATAAGGGTAAGAAGATGATTTTTTGAATAACCATTGTAACTTTTAATAATGAGTATATTACATTTAAGTAGGTAATTAATTTAGAAAGTGTCGATTCCTACAAAAGAATATTTTAAAACATAGGTAAAACGAAAACCAGTTGCTTAATTGAAGATAATATGCGTTTACATAACATTTGCTTTATTCTATATTGGATTCAAGCAATAATATTCTTAAAAATAGGAAGTTCAAATATTTTTAGTTTTTATAACAATATGTATAGAGTGCGGAAAATCTTCCTAATGTTTTGATTGTCATACTGTATTTGGTTTTGCGTTAAAACTACGTTTGCATACCTTTGTTGATGTGCATATAAATCGTTTGAGCTGTCTTATATTTTCGTCGAAATTCGATTTTTTTCCATATTTTACCAACAAACCGCAAGAATCATTTAATTCAATATATAACACTCACGTGTTCTAAAAAATCTTTATACCTGTAATTAGTCATGGTGGTTGAGCGATACGCATAGTAAAATATCTAACCCTGGCATTTACAAACGATTTTTTCGTAATTCGAGTACATTAAGTAATTAAAATTGAAATCACTATCCGCTGACAGTGAAAGAAAACATCGCAACGAAACCCGAACCTGAAAAATGTTATTGTAGTGAATACCATTATACGAGTAAAAAATATAAAAGAATTATCAGATTATGAAATTGCTATTTTTTTTTTATCATAGGATGCAAATGAACAGGTGGGTGCAACACCAGAAAAGTCACAAGTGCGTTGCCACCCTGTGTTTGGGGGAGGGGGAGTGAGGAAGGGGTGAGGTAGAGGGGAAGTGGGTTTTCCGGCGCTCTCACTGACCGAACGAAGCGTCACAATGCAAGCACTGTTACTTCACTTCTTTTCTGCGAGAGGGTGGTACTACCCCGGACGAGCCGACCCATTCATGCTGAAACCAGTAATAGCTTCAGCGTGGCTCTACCGCCTTCTGAAAGTGCCTGAAAGTAATACTTCATGGACTAGCATGGTGATTATGCCCATATGCTCGGATAGTTCAGAAGATGCCTTTCGGTCAGGAGTAGAAGATCACGTTCTTATTGTACCTATATATAGGTTTTACTCAATGCAAATTAATTATATTTATAAAGTGTTTTTGTATTATTTTATACGAAATATCTTTAATCGTTTTCTGTACTACCTTTTATACACTTACCACACTACTATGATTGGCTCGAAGAAAATACTTCATTGTAAAACGTCGCTTTTACGTAAAAAGTAAATATAAAACAAATCATTTTAATACAGCAAATATTTAATTAATTTTTTATTTAATTTTACAATAATGTAAAAGAATTGACTGGCAATTATGGGATATTAAACGATTTAAATAATAAAACAATATAGACAGTACATATTATTGGTGGAGTGTTGAGAATAATCCAGAACGGACATTATTCGCGTCCCCTACTCATTTAGCTGTCGGAGAGTTATTTAATACTGCGAGTGACCCCCGACCTCGGCCGTGATGTTGCCATGGATCCTGTAGTAAATGTATCGAACACATCTGCTGGACATTTCAGACACAAAGGTAATAAATTGGGAATTTTTAAATTAACGTCTTCGTTATAAGCTTACAAAATAATGTCAATCCGCATTATTATTTCTACATGTATGTAACACACATATTTAAATAATAACTTTATTTGGATATTAAATATAAGCGCTGAAATCCATATTTTGTTACCTCATAAATGCAATTTCAATCACATACCCACATACGCTTTGAAGTTACACACACGGTATTCGTAATCTGTCAATACCTTAAATAAAATAGTCCAACATAGTATTGTATGGCCGGTATCTCATGAATTAAATATGAGCGCTTTATTCGATTCCCGAGTCCCTTCGATATCTGATAATAAAAAAGAAATTTATCGAGCTCATACGTGTACCAAAGGCCGAGTCTCTCTGGTCGCTATTTTTTACGACATCGGGTGTCCTTCCATCGGCAATCACTTCATACCGCCCCTGTCCGAGCGCTCGATGACAGAATTATTTATCAGTTTGAAAAATGACGGGAAATTGAATGTAGTCGCAATGTTTACAACGCATTTTCTATCCGAACTCCTCGGGGGCACCTTCCCTCGCGTTCCGATGTCCACTTTTCAAAGAGACCGCTCGGACGAGGGTCGAAAAAGTGTCCCCAGTGTAAAAAATAAAAAATATATATATTGTAGCTTGTTTCAACTAATTTAACGATACTAGTGTACAAAGAGAAAGTCACCTCAGAAGAGATGCGGAGGAGACCGTCCGATACTTTATTCATTTTGTGTCTATAATTGTTTTGCGCTTGGGGACTGCTGTGATGCAATCTATTTGAGTGACCCAGACACCCGAAACATGTGTACAATGAGGATAAATATCTAGGGAGATACACAGTTCTTGCTGAATTTTATTAAACTAAATTAAAACTAAAAGAACTCATAGCAAGCTCTTAGAGATACATTAATAAATTTATTTTTACTCATTAAATGACAGATATCTTCAATATTATTTTAACCGTAAGATTGTTCACACACAATCATAATACTTTTACGAGAAATCGAATAAATTGATTATTTTTTTATCTCGCTAGTAATTTAATGTTTGATATTTATCCAAATGTGAACGGAAAGAAAGCAACAGAAAGTGCAAAGTAACGTCGACTATAATATTTAGTTTAATACTGTTAGTTAGATTTGTTCCATTCGAATTCACACCTTGTTACATTTACCGAATACAAATGATTTCATTATTACAGTATTCCATGTATTAAAAAAAAACGAATATATTTCATGCAAATAAAATTAAGAAAATATATTTTGTTCGATTATACTACATTTACCTATTATTATACTCGTACAAGGTAAAACTTGCTACAAACCAAAAAGTACAGTAAAGTATTCATTCATTCATACATTAAGTTTATTCTATTATTTATTAGGGCTATTCTATTGCCCATGTGAGTAGCTAACTCTCTTGATGAGAATCTGTCACCAGGTACCCGTGAGCATGTCTTGGTAGCTGCACTTGAGAGCCGGCACTTCTCTAGCTTCTTACCATTTTAGACTTCATTTAATATTAGCTGAAATTGTAGTCAAACACTGAGAAGTGTAAAAACAGTTTACAAACACATTGAAATTATTAGAAATAAAAGGATTCTATAAAATAAAAGAGATTTATTGTATCTAGTAACTTAACAAATTTAGACACCGCTGTACAACAACCCAGTAAAAATCCCGTTAATAAGAATACAATGTTTTTTTAATTTATGCTAATAACTCTGACACTTTTTGTTTTTTTTTTAACAAAATTGTTACAGGCATTTGTTATAGTGGATGCTGAACGGGAATGTGACCGTCAATGTTTTGTCTGTCTGGATTTAACCAGGAAACAACTTACCGATTTTATAAAATTTTGCACACGAGAAGTACATCCCATTCTGGTTTTAGTAAGTTATAAAAATTATCAAGAATACTTTTTGAAATCACAAAAAAATCAAATAAATAACATATATTATTTACTCTCTACGGATTAAATGAAATAAATATATAAACCCTTACTATTACTATAAATACTGTCAATTGTAGTCCGGTGAAGCTGTTAAGACCTTGCTAGGTCAAAAGCGTAGTCAGATCGAGATAAAAAAAAGAATGCGAATGTGAGTTAGTTTATATTTGTTACACTTTGACGTCTTAACTACTTAAACAATTATTATGACATTTTGCACACACGTTTTCAAGGTTATAGAAAACAACATACGGAACATTCATCCTGAAAAAAGTACGAATCCCGAGGGATAGGTGAAAATGCGAACAAAAGCTAATAATACTATGAGAGATTACAAGACTTTAGTAAAAATAAAATTACGACACAGAAGTAATTATAACTGCAAAATAAACGTGTGCCGAACCACGAGGTAGTTATGATTTACTTGACAGCGTGTTCAGACACCGCGTTGATCGCCGTAGGTTCAAATCCTTGCAACTGTGTTGGAGCTTCCAGTGAAAGAAAGCATCGTGATGAACCCATAACATAGTGGAAGGGTTCTTTTAAATTCATCTGTGTACCTACCACCCTCCAATTGATAGTGTTTCGTCAAGCACCTATTAGTTTATTCCGCGTGTTACCATCCACATCGACACTTAACATCAAAACAGCTATTTATTAATACTATTGCACTCATTACTTAAGTTCAAATACATAACGATTTTGTTCATGAAAATATTACCTTGACTTTTAGTAGTGGCGTTGTTCCCAATAAACCAAATAATTACATTAACTAATTGAGTTTAACTTAGATACATTAGTTACCTACTAATATCGATATATGCATACTTATATAAAGTTTATTACCTGGAGACACATACCTATCGATGTTTAGGTGTGTATGTGTTATAGTACCCATGGCCGCTCGTAAAAATGTTTTATTCACCCCATACGGCGTCGTAAAAGGCGTAATAACGCGAGGAGGTATCGTGGAAGCAATTACTGATCTGTTATAGTTTGTTACAAAGGCGCTTGTTTATTATCATTTTATTATCAACTCATTTGCTGAACAAGGACGCCATTTAATTCAATATCTTTTTTATTACGTTTAATTCTAAACATTTCAAAAGAAAATCCTTATCATTTTGATAATATCAGGACTTTTTACGTCTAAACATTAGATCGGCTTCGTTACATTTAATCGGTTTTTAAATTATCTAAAGCGGACGGTATCGAACTGAATTTATTGGGATTTTATTATTAAAATACAAATTAATGACTATAATTATCGCCTGATAACGATTCTTGATCAGTTAAGAATATCATTTAAAGAAATAATAGATTCACCCCCATTATAACACATTTCAATATGTGAACGATGGTGGCGTCTGAAAGTGACGCCTCTCTCTGTGCATCCACCAAAAACGAATGTAACTGTCTATTATGTTGTAATAATTAAAAAGTATGATGGTATGTATAATGAAAAGATAAACCAGATCGTTTCTTGTCGCTTCTTCTCGATGACTGGTTTGTTCTCAGAACCGGTGGTAGCTTTGACGTTCATAAGTGCCTTCTCAGGGCCTAAATTGAATAAATTTAATTTGATTTTTGATTTGATATAACCCATATTAAACAACAATGCTAGAAATAGATCTAATATATACTTAATTGAAAGCAATTGTGCATCGTTATGTTAATTGGAATATATTTTTTTGTCATTAGATCCGAAATAAATAAAAAAAAAACTCTTGTTAAATTTAAATATTATTAACAATTTCATACGGCTTTCAATTTCTTTGTTTTTCAATAAAACAAACCTTTAAGTATAGTTTAATAACGTTTCCAACGTTAAGAACTTACAAACTTACAAAGAGATTAGTGAGTCAGTAAACTATAGTAGGTATATCGTATAAAAACTCAAACGAAGGCTATGCTTACGTATATATATATTTAGTTTGCCAAAAATTGACTCGTGATAGTTATCTTTCAAATACATCTTGATTTTGAAATAAAATAGGATGATTAATTAAAACCAAAATTTCTTAGACAATACTTAGAAAAATAATCTTGCGTAAAACACGTGCTGTCTTATTACAAAAATAAAAATGGACACGGGTATAACAAGAGTTTTACTAAGCAGTACCTAAAATTTAAAATTTAGTTGAAGTCATGTTTAAAATACTTTAGTACAAAAGCGTGTCCAAGCGGTCTCTAGCTAAACATCTGATTTAAGTTTTTTATGCAAGCAACTCTGAATTGTATTCTTCAATTTGATCTCATCATTCAAAAACGTTCCATTACATACAGATAGATATTTTGCAAAACAATTTCAATTTATGAATAATATTTTTGTTCAGATCTTGATTAAGAAAATTTAATTATTATACGTTAAATTGGTCATCATTATTGTGGTATTTAAGTTAAAAGAAAATTATGTATAAAATAAATAAAATGAGGAATTTATATATTACGTCAGAGAGTGTAAGGTGGAACAACAGTTTAATGACAGATAAAATACACTGTCCGATATCAGTAGTGTCGAATAGTAGTATTTATGATTTACTTGTGACTGTCTAAAATTATTTATGTTATTTACTTTTTCCAAATTAATTAAACCCACGAAATCTATTATCTATTATGAAACTTCTTTGCCGGCAAATAGAATTACAGTTAATTACAACAATAGAATAAGAACTGTCAACTTAGACAAGTGTTAGAGATTTGAAATTAAAATAATGTCTAGCTGTAAACAAGGATACTCTTTTGTCTTTTGTTATCAAACTTTTTTTTAAATAAGAGTTCAATACGTATTTAACTTTTTATAATAACACGGACAAACTCTTGGTAAATTTATCAACAATAAGATAAAAGTATCGCAACAAATATTTATCAACGGAACAGATCACGATTCTGCAAAATCGACGAAAATAAAATCAAGAGTTCCTCTGGTCTCGGTTCAAATGGAAAATGTGATATTGGATAGAGAAGCGCTGAAATGTCATCATAAGAATCAAAGTACTCCGTTTGCGTAAAGTATTTGTTACAAACTCACATGCGAAATGAACTAAGAAGCAAATGTATGTATTAATTTAACCACTCAAAATTACTGTATTTTCTTAAACGAAGTAGCTGTATTGAAAAAATTATGTATAATTTTTTATTCATAAATTAAAACTCTAGCTCTCTACTTAAAAACGCAAAGACATTCACGGATACGTAACGGGACTAATTAATTCCAAGTGAAATTTTGAAAGAAAGGCAGAATTAATTTTTAAAAATAATATTGTTTTAACGAAAGAAAAATAATATTTTAACCTATTATGTATGACATTATTGTTATTATCTCTAAGTATATAAGGTCCAAGAATCTAAGACAGTTAACTCCGACGTCGTACCCTATTATAATCATAACTGAATATCATAAACCTGCCCGCCCAACGAGGAAAACGAATTGGCTTTCAACAAACGCCGCCCGCCTACAATATCATAACGCACTGGGATTGGTTGTTATGACCTAATATAATATCATAACACGCTCGGATTGGCCGAGGGGTAAAGAGCTCGCCCTTCACTCCGCATTCTCTTATTAAAGGTTACACCGTAGTACATGGCTGACGTTATAATAAGTTTTACGTCGATGTAGCCCGCGCTTCAATAAATATATCGGACGCTGGACGGCGCCCCCCCTACCAAGTATGAGCGGTAGGAAATGCCGACCGCCCGAGCCGGATCAATAATAATACTCGCCCATATCTGCAGTGGACTGGATCTGCTTGAGAAAACGGTCCCTCACCCCTGTCCGCCGCCCGCCGCTACACAAACAATATAAATCATTTTCCCGGCGCTGAAGCCGCGAGCACCCGGAGCCCACATCGCATCCGACTTGCGCAAATCGTTCCGACAAGCCACGACACATAAAACTGCCTATACGTAGAAAGACAGTTACGTACATCATTACATCAAAAATCAAATATTATTACTTATGTACACTCAACAAATTAATCAACAGTTAAATAATTTTGACAGCATACAGAAATAGGAACAACTTAAATGAATAAGGTTTTTTTTTAATTCTTAAATATTCGATAACAACCCTATTTCGGATATTTAGGCGGTTAATATTTGATGTTAAGATCAGTAAAATACTGGCTGTTATTGTATTTATGATAACAGAAATGACATGTTATCCTTAACTGTAATATTAAAACAATACTACATGTGATTCTCAAGCACTCTCCTTTACGCTTACGTTGGCGCCACCTAAAATAAATACCTATTTACCCACACGCACGTCTCCAACCCGCGTTCGCCATTTGAACACGATAGGGTTGTCAGGTATAATATTATTAAAAGTGCAACCTGAAACTTATTCAAACATTTTCTGAAATTATATCAATCACGTAACATTCCAAAATAATCAGTCTTATAAGTAGCTAAGGTTATCTTCATGTTTTTTTAAGTACATCGAGTCACTTTTATATTACAAATACATAAGCCTCAATATTCGTTGAAGTTATCCTACAATGTAACAAGTTTAATGAAAGAAAGTAATAACTAGAACGGCAAATCGATATTCCATTAGGCCACGTGATGAAACAAGACCAAATATTCAATATGACAATTATTATTCAAGCTTACATATATAAGTTACATATGTAATAGTTTCATTAAAGTCAGTTACTAATTGTACCAATCTTAACTGGGTTTTATAGACATTCAAACCTTGTGAATATTCTGTTTTTTATACAATTAATATGATTACAGTGTTAAATTTTAATCAAACATTATTAACATCTCATATACATATGATGAGTATTGTTCATATTTACATGTCGTGCCTGTAAAGTTTAGAAATTAACAAAATTAATCGAGTAACCTGCTTCTCTTAAATTTCTTTAGTTCAAATATCCCTTTCAATTGAATCATTCTAAGATTGACTGAATTCAAATATATAGTTGTAAATGAATAACATGATAAAGTATAGCAGTATGTATCTTCCATATCACGTAAACAAAACAAAGAAACATAATAAGGCACATAACATCTACTGCACGACATGCACAACTCTGAAGCGACAATCGGTAGGGAGTCATTTCTACTATATCGTTGTATCTTTATGAGTCTTGAATAAAATGTGCTATAGAATAGTATGCTAATCGAATCCATTATTTATCATCTTAATTCTTTAATGTACTTTATCTAACATACAATAAAGTATATCAAATCACATGAAATCACTGTTTGCCTATGTAGTAACAGTATATGTTATGTCAATTGGGCCAAGCAATACCGACTCGAGTGGACTTTGCACAATTTATCAAAATGAGTTACGGAGGGGCAATATAGTACAGCGAACGCAATATTGCAGCGCGTGACCGCGTCTGCAATACGCGCTCAATACATCGGAGCCGGCGGGCCGGGCACGTCCGCCACCCGTCGCCCCCGCCCGTCTTCTAGCCGCTCCCGCCCGCCCAACTGACCACCTAGATATTTAGCTAACAATGCCTCGCCGCGAGCGACGGCAACCTACCTCCTCCGTCCCACTCCTCCGAGTCCACGTCTCACGAGTCGGATAAGGATCGCAACTGTCGGTCATCGCTATATTTATTGGCGACGCTCATAAGTACGCGGGTCAGGTTATAAGTTTGTACGAAATGAATGGCCGAGGCACGTAGGAGGCGAGCGCCCGCTTAACAAGAAACCTCCACCAGAAACTTGAGGGAGGCATCACCCCCCACGGACGGCGTTATAATTAAAAAACAAAAGAATACAGAGCCACTCAGCCTCCTACCCGACGACTTTGTTCGGACCGTTCGACTTCCCTGCAATAAAATGCAACAACTTAAAATTAAATGAGAATAATGGGAACTGCTTCAATAAAGTATAAGCTTTTATTATTACAAAATCTTTTCTTATTTGAGAGAAAATTACATTTTCCAATTTTATGAGCACGTCTACAAATTTACGTAATGGTAAATTTATATTAAATGTAGAAATTAATTTGTCTTTCATAAAGTGTAAACTTTTTATAACATCGTTCGTTATAACGAAAAACTTTCTATAACATAAAAGTTAGTTCGATTTGGTTGATTAATCACAAAACTATTTCTTTGTTCTCTTCCCTCCGTATAACGAAAACTCTTTACACGAAAAAAAATGCCCAGTCCCTTTAAATACATTATAAAGAGTTTCTACTGTATTTCAATTTAAAACTTGTTACTGTTATAATTTTTTTTTTATATTGATAGAGCTATATACGTAATTTTTTTCGCAAATTGTATTTAGGAGTGTACATAAATGTATAAAAATTACATTCCACCGTTAATTTTACTTACAAGTTTGTTAAATGTGACATATCGTCTCCTATTGTTATCGGTAACAATTATCATTTATCACGAAAGAAGGTATTAAAGGTAATTATTGGCAACACAATGAGATAAAACACCCAACCAGGCACTGGAAACTTAACAGTCCCCACACCGGACTCATTGTAAATTAATCTTATAAATAAACCATCAGACCCATGTGTTCGTCGGTCCGACGGTCATCACAACTCATGCGGACCGCTCCTATTACTAATACCATTACGGAGTTCGCAGATGACCGCACGGTTTTATAATACGAAGGCAACGTCGTCCGGCTACCTCGACATCCCCTCAGCCCCCGCTCCCTTGACCATCGACCGACAATTGTAAATGGCACATAAAATAAATGAATGTGCAGCGGGACTCGCCTCTGCAGCAGACAATATAAATTACGACCGGACGATTATATTCCAGAGGGAATAAAACGTTTTCCTTCAGATGGACATTTTACAAGAGTCGTTAAGCCTCCCTTCATTTTTGGTTATCCTTAAATTGCGGACTTTGTTGTGTCCAAAAATATAATTAAATTACGACATATTTAATTCTTGATACAGCACCTTGACTTCGATCTAATAATAAATAACAACACTTCAAATGAATTAATGAAAAACAAATTACAAACTAAAGCAATCATCTATATATACACTAGTATTACAATCACAAGTAAGAATTTACTTTAGAATGAATGTATAAACAAATCACACAGGGTAGCTACGTGTTCGATACGAAACACATTAAATGGTAGCTTCGCAATATCCTATTGATCGCGATAAGTGATATTTATTGTGTAATTAAGGCAGTTGCTCGCTGATCACGAACAGCAATAATTAGAGTTTGTTCTTTTTAATTTTTTCCGTTGTCATTACAACTGATATTATAAATCATGATTGTTCATATAGCGTATATTTTAGTATTCAGTATAACATGATTAATATTTCTTATGAGTTATCATAACATATATATAATATAAATGTAACTCTAACATGTCTGTACTTTTTCGGTTTTTGTGTAAAAATTGTTGCAGGTGTCTGTCTGTTTGTATGAACACGCATCACTGCTAAATTACTGGGTTCACAATAAAACGCCACCAAAATCATAAAGCATATATTTGCGAATAACTTAGTCTTTGTTTCATTAAAATCGGTCCACTCTATCTAAAGTTATTATAATTTTCATGACGACGTGGCGTAAGTACGAGAGAAAAGTAGGTAAGTAAATGGACTTAATACATCCAGATGACTTTATTAATCACTGTTTTATGCATAATGTTCCACGCGGACGAAGTCGCGGGCACAGCTAGTAAAGTATAAAACAGTAACTGACTGACATATCCCATAGCCCAAACTACTGAGGCTATTACCATATTTTTTTATGCAGAACTCTTGTAGACTGTAGGTGAGCATTGAGGAAGGATTTTTGGAAATCCAGCCCCTAAGGTAATTAAAAAGGGGATGAAAATCCGTCACTATTCATCTTAGATCTATAAAAATCGGCAATTCAATCCTAAAGTATAAAGACATGTTTCATAGTTTTGTAAATTACATAAATATCCTATCTATTCTTTATAAATATAAACGCAAACAAAGTCGGCGACGGTTGCTAGTACTATATAAAGCAAACAATCACATTTATTTGCAGTATAAATTAAGCCCGTTTGTTTCACTATCTAAATACTTTTAATGTTAATATTTATTAAACTTTATCTAATATTTATTTAATAAGGATCACAACAGAGATACAGTTGAAAATAATGTGGTTAAAACTATATATGAATCATTCGATATTACAGACCAGTCATTTGGTCAGTGTCGCAAAACTAATGACACATAATGATGGCCGTACTGCTGAACAGGGTGCGGACGCATGCCAACGTATCACTGCGTGTGCGGTAAAGAACTGTATATCTTATGACAAAGCACGAGTAGTTAGGATGGGTGTACACAGACCAGTCAAGGTCTACTAATACCTACCCGGGGAGTCTTACTAGTTCGAGCGCATTTACGGCTGGCAAACACCTAACTACTCTCGGGGATCCATTGAATCAGTACAATAATTCTTAATAGACCATGATATATAACTAATAATTGTTCTGCTGTCAAATTATGAATAATTATTTTATTGTGGTCCTACAGCATCAAAATAATATTTAAATTATTTAACCCAGCGAACGGTTACACCTCAGGGTTACTAAGTTACACCAACTCAAGAGATAAATGGTTATCTGATCCGCACTGTTGCTGGACCAGCAAAATTTGCCATCTCATTTTTTTTATATTTTTTAATTTTTTTTAGCTCTTACTGTTTCATTACAATCTTGGTGATAAATGATGACGTAGTCCAAAATGATATACACGCTAAATCCCTAGAGGGACTGTCTTTCAAGGGTAGCTGCGGGAAGATTCCCATAGTTGCTTGGAGACAGAATATCAATTTGAGGGTAGTAGCTAACAAGACAAGTTTAAACCCTTACCAGCATGGGGGTCTCATCACAATGTGTTCCTTCACTAAAAGTCTGGCTCATTCGCAAGGATTCGAACCTATGTAGATCGACCCAATGTCTGAACACGCTAATTTTGAAACATCATTTTTTTTATGTCAAAGGAAGGCAAACGAACAGGTGGGTCACCTGATGTTAAGTGATCACCACCGTCCATAGACACTAGCAATACCAAGGTAGTCGCAAGTGCGTTGCTAGGCTGTGTATGGGGGAGGAGTAGGGAAAGGTGAAAGGAGAAGGGAAAGGGGAAAGGAGGTGGGCCTCCGGCGCTTTCACTAACCGAACGAATCGCAACAATGTAAGCACTGTTACTTCACATCAGTGTTCTGTGAGAGGTTGGTACTACCCCGGGCGAGCCGACCCATTTGTGCTGAAACTAGTAATAGCTACAGCGTGGCTCTACCACCTTCAGAATCATCACTTTAATATAATTATAATATAGTTTTTAACAACTAGCCTGTCCTCTTAATTCTTTCAACGCGTTATTTATGTTTATTACTATCTATAGTACAAAAACGTAATTGTCGCTTCATCGTGTATTCAAACTCAAGGTTATCACAAAAGAAAATTATTATCTTGTGATATGTTTTTTGTGTGATACCGTTCTAAACAGATGTGAAACTACCAAACCTTATAAATATACTTTTATAAATAAAAGCAGTTCACCAAGTTGAGCCGAAAATTGCCATAAGTAAAGTACTATCTGTAACAGGAGCTCTTTAAGTGGTAGTAAATGGAAATGACAAAAGTGTAACTCCACATACGCAGAAAATATTAATAGTATTACGTCCATAGACAGTACGCTTGAAGATCTTTTATTTTTTTTTTCTATTTCTATTCACTCCAATGTCTAAAATAGGACTCCTCTCGGACATATCGTGGTGTACTATACATATGAGCATATATTTCAATAAAGAGGGTGGGAAACCCTGAAAAGCTGACGTAATTATTCGAAAGCAAATCGTTTGACAACAAAGTTCAAGACAGACTATTTTTAGAATTCCTTGTTTATTGTTCCCACGATCGATGATACATTCGTTATTTATATGTAGCAACGAGCCCGTATACAGAATGTAACAAAAGTAAATCACTATAGCGTATCGTGTTATTTGAAGTTTTCACTAATAAATATAGTCCTAATATAATAATTTTATCTTAGAGTGCTGGTTACATCTATAACAGTAACGTGTTCATTGTAATAACTTTGTATCTTTTATTCGTATATACCTATATTTATGGTTGTGGGTTATTCCATGCCACTGAATAAACCTGTACAAATGATGACATATTTGAAAATCCAACAACTTGTGGATAAATGACCCCATTAGTGGCCATGTTTATAAGTTTTAGCGTTTGACCAGCCTCACACGTGGTGAATAACATCTAAGATGGTAAACGCGCTAGAAACCAAAAACAAGAACTGACGCTTTCCTAAAACATAACTACAGGTGAGTGAGATGACATCTTTAACTTGAGAGCGCCGGTTAGCCAGACGACCTTAGAAAAAGCCCTATAACATCATACTATGTTTTCATCACGTTGTATTCCTTCACCGAAAGCTATATCTACTTGTAGGGGTTGAACCTAAGTTGATCTTTGAGGTATCCGAAGACATTACCACTGAGCCATCATCATTTTCAAATATGTTTTTTAATATCATAGGAAGCAAACGAATAGGTGAGTCAGCTGATGTTAAGTTATCACCGCCGCCCATAGACACTGGCAACACCAGGGGAGTCGCAAGTGCGTTACCAGCCTGTTTTGGGGGAAAGGAGCGGGATGGGGACGGGAGGGGAGGGAGGATAGGGTATGAGGTTCTCCGGCACTCTCACTGACCGAACGAAACGCAACAATGCAAGCACTGTTACTTCACGTCGGTTTTCTGTGACTTTTTATATGTCACTAGCTTTTGCTTACAACTTCACTCGCGTTAATGTAGATTTGACCTATCTGGAGTTGCAACCATCATTCCTACACAGTCCGGAGTACCTAACCTAGACAGTGGACTATATAAATTGGCTGGAGGTAGATACTTAGGCTTATTATTTACATGATAAGTCTTCTCCCCCGCCATTGCCGATGTTAAGAGCACTATTTGGTCAAAAATGCACACCACAAATATCCAAACACCGATTATATCATGCCGAAGAGCGAGCCCGAGTGCGAGAGCGGTTTACGGGCAAGTGACCGATCATCTCCGATTTTTTATTTATACACGCTGTAAATTTAGACAGTAACAATATTTATGGAGGATACTCAGCACTCGATTCTCGTTCTAAATCAATTTAAAAAATAGGTGCTTAATATTTGACAAAATTATCTAGAAAAATAATAAAAAAAATATACGCATCCTCTCCATAATAATCCTCTACGCGTCTATGTTTAAGCACAGTGTCAATGGTCAATGACCGTTGGGTGAATTCACTTTGTGAACGTGGAAACGGCATGAAATAAACAAAAAGTTTTATTGTCCGTTTTATTTTCGAAGGTTATTAACGTCGCGTTGCCTCTTACAGCTTTCGGCACCGGTCATTGCACCTAGGTTTATTACGTTTGTGTTTATACTTTTGAAAGTCTTAGAATAAATTTTAACTTAGGTTCTCTTTGTTGTTTATTAGTATTTGTTTTGATATTATTATTTTATATGTTAAATGTGACCATGAACTATCGTCTCTTAGAATACTGTAAGCGACTAACTTAATACCTGGTATATAAGGTGTCAAAAATTATTTGGATTACTCCAAACCAATTTATGCCAGAACACTATATCTAGGGAACAGTGTTATTTCTGGATGATAAGTACCCATACCATTTTTGTACCTGTAAAAAGATATAATGTAAACATACTTCAAAGTTCATGATGATTGGTGGAATAGTTAAGACGAGAAAAAGTAACAAACACACATTCGCATTTATAATATTAATCAGAATTGTCGTCTGTTCAATTCTGTCATAATTATATGATTTTATTCCATGGTAAAATATAGTGTGAATTTTTCTATAAAAAAATAAAAGTTTATGATTTCAGTTTCAAGCCACACGAATTTTTTTTTTCGAACGAGTATTTCCGTAATTTAAGAAAGTAATATACCTAATATAGAGATTTAAAATCGAGGTATTTCAGGCACACGGATATGAACATTTACAACGAAGAACGTGTGGTCATGCGATTACTTTCACTTCACTGAACTTGTCTAAATCATTTAATTACTACATTATTATTGTCGAAGCACTATTATTACAATTGTTAATGTGCGGTACTTAAAATTTATACATTTAATTTATATATGAAAACTTGGTGGTCCAAGAAAAATTATGTCAATTAGAGACTATATGTTATCTTAACTAAAATTTAAACATCAACAATTTCAATATACAATTTTTTTAATTTGTTATAAATTGTAAGAAATCAATCTAAAAATAATTTATCGAAATGTATTCAATAGTTTTTGCCTGGTGCGCACACAACGGCACACTACCATTATTTTATTTATACGAATGAGAGAGTTCATTTCTAATGAAATGCGATATAGCGATCTATTATCGAAACACGATCTATCTCCGATAGCTACTTACACTTAACTAAAGTTAGATTATTGAGAACGGCCGTATGTCGTAGTGTTACATAATATACCTACTTTTCTATCGACCAGCAAACCAGGTTGCCAAGAACTAGTATTTCGAGATCGACGTTTATCCAATTAACATTATAATAATACTTGCTTCTGCCCGCGACCTCGCCCACGTGGAATAGTTACTTTGGGCTAACTAACACGCAACGGAAGCTCTCAAAAGGAAAAAAAAAACTCGATTTTGAAACATTCTTCATTTGTTTTCCACACCTATAGGTCTTAGCATGATGATATACAAACGATTCCTTTCTCGATAAGCAAGCTATCTAACACTGAAATATTTTTTCAAATCAGACCAGTTGTTCCTGAGAGTAGCGCGTTCAAGCGAACAAACTCCACACCTTTATAATATTAGTACAGATTTTATCTATTTTCTTCAAAGATTTTTTTTATACTTTACAGGTTTTTGAGCGTTTGACCACAATCTAATCTCAATTTAATGATGTGGTTTGCGATGGTAAACACGCCATACGTAGAGAGGAACTAAACTCAAGTGCAATTGCCGGAACACACCAACAAGTGATTGGTGACAGATTCTCAACTTGCGGGTGGGTGGTAGCTAATCAGGCAGACTTAGAAAAAAAAAACCACGGTGGTTATTTATTTATTACCTCTTTATAAGAATCGTCCTTTATATTTTTCCCTTATCAAACTGAAATTGTTTAGAAAATTATCCGATACGAAATATATATAAGAGTTGTTGAGGTGTGTATGCTGGGTACACATATATGTTTCAACAACTCGTATATGTATTAATATATATGAATATAGGTCGCGAATTGCATGTATCAGGCAACAGCCCAAGCCGAGGTGTGCCGCGCACCCTTGAGCTAGTTGTCAAATAAAATCGGCTGAGTGCCTTAAGCGCTCGCCTTAGTAGTCCGGTGAAGCTGTTAAGACCTTGCTAGGTCAATGGCGTAGTCAGTTCGAGAAACAAAAATCCCTTATACTCTTAATTTTCTAAGTCTTTAGTGAAACTTTGTTATTATGTGAATTAAAGTTTTGATTCGATGATGGCTCCTGGAATGTCATATGTTTTAGAATGAGACGAAGCTTCCCGTGAAGAAAAACATCGTGACGGCAATATAGGACGCCTGACTAACTACCACCCTATAGGTGTATTGCAGCTATATAGAAAGCTATATAAAGCAGCTATATAGATATAGAGAGCTAATCCTTCTAGCTAAGTTTAACCTGTTACTATATTAGCCCATATTGTCATTTAATATCAGCTGAATTATAGTTAATATCAATGATGCTCTCCCAACAACTTTCTTTTTTTGCATATAACCAGTCGTAATGGATACCTGCCCTTTATTTATTCTCTTCTCTGTAATAAAAACAAATAAAAACTCATACATATCTATCAAATTATCGACTTTATATAGCAGCGGATCAAAGCGGATGTATAAACACATAGTATATGAACCAGCAATGAAATTGATGAACTTTCTCGGAAGCAATAATGGCTTTGGCACGTACCAACATAATTCCCAGTAAAACTTCCTGATACAACGTCGTCCCACAGAAGGGTTGCCCAGAGAACAGGAAAGTTTCGAGTGAATAATCTAAAACTGTAATTTCTAAATGATTGATAACATATCCAATATATTTTTTTCTAAACAAGTCTTCTGTGACATACAATATGATATCACATGTGTTATTAATACAAATAGTTGCAAAAATTATTCTCTTTACCTTAGTAAGGTTTTTTTTTTAATTATTTCTGTTTTCGTATATTTTTCGTCAAAAATCGTTGTAATTGTGAGCAACTATTTTTATTATTTAACTTAATTGTTAATTATTTTACAGCGGATTTTTAACTGAGATTATTGCCTTTATGGTGGCATTATTTTCATCTTTTATTACCATTTTTACATTATAATCCACAATGTCTCGTGCCGAAGCGTCCACAGCCCGATGGATGAATCTACTTACTTTAGTAAGATTACAATACGTCGTAACTAAAAAATCATTTATTTTTGTTAGGTCTCCAATTCCATATTTATTATGTTAGTATTCATTAAGTGTCGGTGGTACCAGTCAGGATAAGCTTAAATGGATCAAAGTAGGAAGTAATTGTCAGTAAATAACACCCGTTATATAGCAGTGAGCTGTTTATTACTTAATAGAGAAGTTTACATAATTTATTGGAGAAAATAACCACTCTGTAACTTACGCAAATACAATTTGTCCCAAGTTTAACTTCTCCATATAAAAGTAAGTTCACATTTGCATTTGTTTTTACTACTGTACTTTTTTTATTAAAAAAAAAAGTGTGTGTGTACTTATGTACACACGTTAGAAGTTATACTTCTTTGGCGTAACAAGATAAAATACTTTTCAAAAATTTTATCTTTCGCCTTATTCTACGTTTATAGAAAAAAACGACACAATAGAAAAAAGGTATTTAATACATTGAAAGTTTTAATACAAAGAAATACAAACAACAAATACAAAATGCTGACTATAGCTAACTTCAGGGTGTCGGTTTTTCGTAACAGTATGCGCGCGCATCGTAATAATTTCAGGGTGTCGGTTTTTCGTGACGGTGTGCGCGCGCATCGTAAAAATTTACTCTCATTATTTTTCCCTAACACGCCAAAAGAAGTATAACTTCAAAAATAATTTATGAGTTACACATTAGTTGAAGTATTTTTCAAGTATAAATCTTCATTCGTAATACTTACGAAAATGTATCGAAGTAGATATTAATGCTAACATTTTAATACTCAAACATGTATAATGTAGTTTTTTATTTTGACAACCCTATATTATTGGACAGCGAAAGGCAACGCGATAAAGGTTACGAAGAAGGGAACGTACATCCAATATAAGAAGAGAACAAAATAGGTTTATGTCGAATACTTTGACCATTCGCCCGTAAAGTAACTTCGTTCGGGGAATGACGCCCGCAGTCCAAGTCCACTCGTAGCTTACCTTTACAAATATGTGTTAACAAATGCATTGCTTAGATACAATCGTTCTTGGAACTTTAACGTAGCAATAACGTAGTTTACTTAGATTTATTTCGTATAACTTAGATTTTTTAAATATATATAAAAATGGATGTTAATATAGCTGAGATCGATACAACTCGACCATCAATTGATCGGCACTAATGCGGCGGTTTCTAATGGCACAGGTTTTTATTATACGTACTTTACCTACTTGTTATTAGGTGGCGCTGCAGCACATCTACTTTTATATTATTCTATCGATATCAAATTTGCGATTTAAATACTATAATGGTATATATAGGCATTTGAATCAGGACTGTAGCTAGAGTCGAATTTGAGATAGGGCAGCATTGGTTACAGGTAGGGCGGAAGTAAACATTTTATCATAATTGATCTGCCCTCGATGCACGGGCTCCTAAATCAATCATTATGTTATACATATAGTGATATATCACTGACCTCTATCTAGGTCATTTATCGATACAATTTTTTTATCTCAAACGATGAACAAACAATTTAATTATAATAATTTATCTTAGTTTATGGTATTTTTAAAGTAGGGCATTGTGATTTCAAGGTATAGCATTGCCCCACAATGCCCTCCCCCTGCCCCCTAGCTACGACCGTGATTTGAATACGGATAATATTTGCAAATATACAGTTCGCTACAACTAAATAATTTATTATAACAATTAGTAATTACGAGGAATAAAAATAGCAACAAATGGTATACAGTATATTATAAATCGGCAATCCATAGGGACATTGGCTGGTCTATTTTGTAACTGGACATGCATCAAGTATTTAAGGTTACGTCAATGGCGCATCGCTTAGACGGTTAGCTACTGCGAAGATAATATTATTAGCCATGCGTCAGTGTGGCCATCAGAGCCGCGGTCTCTGGGGACCAGACGTCCTGTCTAGTGTATACGCAGAGTACATAGGATACGTTGGATGTACCTTATCTTATTTAATGTCATATCAAATGTCTTACCATTTCAACCTCATTTGTTCTAAACTGCTTTTTGTTTTCATGGCCCGTACTAGAAAGTAACACAATAATAATCATATAACCATTAATATACAAAAACTCAAGATGCACACTTAACGTCTCACAGCTGGCACACAAAAATGAGTGCATAATTGTGGATTATGCACTCATTTCAAATAGTCTCGCGTCGCACTTGTGAAAACAACTTTAAATGATTCAAGTAAGATCGAATTTACAAAATCATAAGTTTATCGCATAACTATAGCCAGGTATGTATATTGGGGAGTTTTTGCGGGACGGTTTTGAGCGCTACTTTTATTCGCGACTGTGTATCTTGGGTTTTTATATGTCAATGCACATAAGATTTCGGAGTTTTTGGCGGGACCTTGGAATGTCATATAGTGGCCTTTATATTTTATCCATAATCTTGTGTTATTTGGCTCTATATTGTGTAATGTTGTTGGTGCTTTACGTAATATAGTTTGGTTATTGTGCACAAGTGAAGTGGATCAGAAATAATACCACGGAGCATGGATTCTGACTTGCCAAAAAACTCCCAGGAAAGTTCTAACAAGATGGCCACCATCTTTTTAGTTCATTGAAATTATATCATAAACTTATAATATCGTTACTCACTTAACAATTGCAGTAATAGTCTACTGTTGCCAAAAATAAATTACAAGAACATTTATTTCTTAAGTTCGAACAAAAAATATTTCTAAATATTACATCTGTATAATTCTAGGCACAATTTTTCCCCCTAAAGGCAGCAAACTAGTAGACGGCCCACCTGGTAAGGTAAATGTTTACCGTCGCCTATGGACAACTGCAACATTAAGAGCATTATTTGAAGAGTGCTTTTCAGTCCCTTCTTGAAGAGGCCCATATAGAGCCCTGAGGAAAAGCCGTGCTTCATCTTCTGTTAAATGTCGATTTGCCCTAAAATCATAAATGACACTAAACCTACATAGGGACTATCTCTCAGTGCAGCTGTCGTAACACACCTATAGATAGGTAACAGATCTTCAACTTAAGGGTGGTAACTAGCCAGGCGGGATTGGAAAAAACCTTACCATCTTACTGTGAAAACTCTGGCTTATGGCAAGGATTTAGATCTACGTTAATCAAATTTGTTCAAAATTCTCGTTTCTAATTTCGAAGATTTTGAATGTCGTTAATTAATCTTGTTGTATACAAGATATCACACATCCTTTTTACTTATGGCAATTAACTATGATTACTAAGAAATAGTGCCAATGTGATCGACTGTGTAGCGCTTAATCAGCGTTGGTCCAACGCCATATATTTGCGTATGTAAAGAGAATCCAGCCGCATTAACGATGCCATATAGCCAGCACAGCGTGCAGCGATTGGGCAAACACATATCTGCATTATAAACAGACTCCGGACACACAAACGTGCACTGTGGTCAGCCTTTACCGGCGCAGGCTAATCAACGAACTGACCTTCCGCTGTCGAACAAACGCTACGTTCGTTCCACACTCCAGCGTTACTCTCCACGTAAAATAGTGAACCGTGTTTCTGTTAATTAGAAGTTACACTAATTCTAAAATCGCTCTGTATTTAGATCGAATTACTCTAAGCTGTGTATCGTCACATTTCAAAAGGAGTTCCTAATATTTTACGATATTTTCAAGATTTCAAGTAACAAAACCTTCAAATTTTGTACATGTAAAATATGAAGATCATAAAAAAAAAAAACAAAAAAACTTATGGCCGGCGAAATCTGTACTTCGTCCTCAGTGTATAAAAACTGGAGCTCTTAAAAAGTTAAACATGTTATATTGACGATTAAAATTGGAATTTTACATGTACAACATTGGATTTTTAAAATGTACCAACATAACGCTATTCTAAAAGCAATAATAGACTTTATAATAATCTCGAAATAAGATTTCAAAATAATCTTTATGTTGATATATAAGTAGGTGAGAAAATCATCACACGATTATGAATTAATTTATGACAGAAAACAGCATAACAAGTTTAGCATGTATACCAAGAGTATTAATGCATGTGCAGTGAGTCGATCAGAACTTTCTACTTTCCACATACATAACAGTTGTACATTAACGGAAAATCTTTATATGTGTATCGGACTCCTCTCCACTAGAGCGAATAAAGAAAGCGGATTGTTGCAATAATTAACACACTATTTATCTAGTAAAAACCAACAAAATGACATATTTCGCTAACACGCCTTACTAGAATCATAAATAATTATGTTTCACCCTATTAATTATTTTCTACAATAATCTCAGTAGATTTCATTAGGTATAGAATGTATTGGTTGTTCTTCTAATTTAAAGGTCCCTTTATTACATATTTCACAAGAGCAAGCCGATAACATACATAAATAGCAAATTCAAGATATGTATCAGCCGCAATATAAACTTTATAGATTTACTCGCAGGAAGGTTTTAGAACGTACAGGCGCGCAAAGTCGTTGCTCTTTTATAACTTCACTTTTAGGCAGATATTTAACCATTTCTCTTATTGGTTTGCTAATGCGTATTATGTAATTAGGGACGGAAGATATGAGCTTTTCCATTACGCATAATTCACAGAACATATACAATTGTATTAATTGCTGTTAAGATATTTCATATTTATTTCAACATACATAATACTAATATGACAAATAGTAATTTAACAATGAAATGAAACTAATATCAATATAACATTTTTATTGTTATCATTACATCACTTCCATAATTTAATTTACATTTAAACATACATCCGTAGTCATAAATAAATAAATTACATTAAATAATTTACTGACATAGATTTTAGAACGAGAGTGGACGACCGATTCGTCTGAGGAAAATGTCCAAATTGGACGGTACTTTGGTTTAAGATTTTTCCGTGGTAGTCATTGAGGCAGCGCTGTGGCGACAGGAAGATCGGATCTTGCCCGTCGTAATCTTTTAGTAACTGAAGTGCTGGTGATCACACAATCTTCAAGTATCTTCAAGTGCCTATACACTTGCTGTGATAGGTTGAGTATATATATATGGATCCACTGCGCCTGCCTTTGCTGGCCTCACCACATACAGATCCCGCCTTCGAATTAAAGACTAGAATTGAAATAATTCAGAATAAGCATATTTCTATAATTATAAAATATTATATATCATCTAAAGCATAAACTTTTGTGTGCCTACAACCTCTATTTTTCTTTGCAATATTTATCCAAAATATTAAACTCTTTCAACAACTTCAAGAGTTTAACTTTTGTTCATTCGTTGGATTTCTAAGTTTCGAACGAAAATATTTTAAAATCTATAAATAAACCAAATACATCAATTCATACAATTTTATTTGGTATATAGAGAGGAAAATCATACTATATTTTTTAACTGAAGACAAATTACTACAAAGGGATTCAGTGCTTTTTTTTCTTTGCTACTAAATAAGGATTTAGTTAAACTCAAACCTAAAAATGCGATATCAGTTTGTATATATCACTGTGTCTAGATAGAGACATGGAAACGTGTACACGACTACAATACTATAAATACATAATTTATTAGTTTATAGTATTTGATCACAAATTCTTCTAATTTTAGATGACAATGCGGTTTAAGATAGTAAACACGCTAAACATAGAGAGGGACTGGCTCTCAAGTGCGGATACCGGAATACACTAACCAGTACTTGGCAACAGTTTTTCAACTTGAGGGTAGTTAGGCAGGCGAATTTAGAAAATCCCTATACCACTACGCTTATGTTTTACATTACCGAATGCTGCGTCTCATCCTCAAGGGTTCGAACTTACGTTGATCAACGTGGTGTCAAAACACGCAACCACTAAGACATTATCGCTTAATTTTTTTTTTTTTAATAAATTAAATATATTTGAGTATTAAAATCTGCTATGAAAGAATATTTCAGCGATTTTGGAATATAATGGATGATGATAACAATGATTTTGTACGAGTATTTTATTTTCTTCGGTAGACATAACGATTTGGATTTTTAAAATGCAATTAACTAAATTAACGTTCAAGAAGTTTTCAAAAGTAACTTCTAATTGAACAAATGTTTGTAAAAAAGAAATGTTATTGAAAGAAAGTTTCTGCAATACTCTGGCACCGTTTTTTCATAAAAGAGTTTTTCCAATTATACAAGTATTAAATACATTTTGAAATAAAACACTTGACAAATTAAAGATTTTTTGTTAAATCATTACAAAGTATAAAACAAAGTCCCCGCGACTGTCTGTCTGTCTGTTCGCAATAAACTAAAAAACTACTGATCAGATTTTCAAGCAGTTTTCACCAGTGGATAAAGTTATTCATGAGGAACATTTTGGTATATAATTTGTCAAGATTTTTTTTTATAATCAGGGCGGACAACGTCTGCCGGGACCACTAGTTAGTTATAAAATTAAAAGTGATTTTGGTTACAGTTAAGCTACCCAAACGATTTAAATTAAATTCCTCAAAAAGATAAAACATTATAAAATACGAGCTTAGCTTACCTATGGTGTCCATCTGCATGAACTTGGAAAGTGGTCTCAGGAGCGGCTTCATGGCTGAACAGTTTTTTGAGAGCAATAATTCCTGCAATAGTTAACGCCACCTTACTGGCAATGAGGGCCTTACCGGCAATAGCTGCAAGCGTCTTCAAAGCTATACCTCCAACTATGCTCATGGTAGTAAAAATACCAAGTAGCAGATAGGGCATAACTTTTTTACCTGTAATATAACAAACGGTTTTAAAACAATTCTCAATAATACAAAGTGACGAATGTACATGTTCATATGTGCTTACCTCTGCCTCTGCCTTCGGAAGCAAGGTCCAGTGAAATCGTATGTGTATTCATCAGTTGTTCGAATTTGGTTTGAAGCATCGTATCGAGCTTGTCTTCCATCGACATACCAGGGAAGAATCGTGGCTCTGCTACCGCCGCTGGTGCGTCGGCTTGCTTCACTAACATCAGTCCATCAGCCAGCTGTACGTTCTCCTACACAATGTAAAATAAACATTAGAATTTTATATCCTCTTCACCAAGCATCGTTCAAGCACTAAATAGCATACTACAACCTGTTCCACTGCCCTAGTCAGTGCGTTTAAAGCTTTCCCCTTCAAGCACACTGTCATATGTTTTTTTGCACTGCAATCGTCATAAACCTTTTGCAAAACAGCGAACTCAGCAGCAGGCCACCATGATTTCTCATCAGCCCTGCCACTGTCGATTTCATTTTGTTCATATTGTTCGGCTTCCATAACACGGGACTTCCGAGGCCCGTGAACATGGCCAGAAACGGCGAGCACACAAATTATTGACACGACGTATATCCGGAATACGGTGCACATTTTGTTAAATAATTTCACACACAGCACTAGAAACTAAAAATCAACGTGTAGGAAGGTGATCCAGCAACGACTGCTGAGCGGTGATGCGGGTGAGAGCTTATAACCGTGCGCCACTTCATCGTCGAGCACCACCAAACATCCGCTATTCCGCACTGATTCTCCACACGCGCACTTATGTAACTGAACTTGAAAATGATCGAGAGCCATTTTCCAAGTGAATTTCTCTAATAAAATGTACGGCAAAAAGCTAAACGCATAACTGTTTTCATTAGCACAGTGTGCAATTTGATCGTTTATTTGTCGATTAGATGCACATAGTAGATTTTTTATAACACTTTAGATGTGAGAAAAATATAATTAAGTCATATTTATATGCTTCTAGGCAACCATATTGCATTAGCCCTATACTGAGATCGTCGTGGTTGAATGATATGACTTGTAGAATATAAATCTCGACTCCTCTAGACAAATTTCTGTAAGAAATATTCATCAAAATATCGAGAAAACCAACTACATTCAAAAATAATCAATACATTATAGACTGTCAGTATAATTAAGCTTCATGTTGATATTATTTTGTTACATTTATATCACACAATATATACTATTTTTAGATAGATATATGATATTCGTAATTAATGATGTACACAGGTATTTATTTCCTGATGTACTCAAGGAATAAAAAACGTAAAGTAGTACAGTCACACACAACATGCATCAGGAACTACATGATAACATAAAAGTAAAAGTGCTACGCGAACCGTGTCCGCGGATTTATTTCTAAGCATGCTAAACCTAAATATGTTTTCATTAATACAATTATAATTTAAGTACTCCAGTAGTAAAGCTATATTAAATATCATTCACTCTTAATTAGGCCTTTTTTTGTCACTTCTTTTTTTGGGAGCACGCTAAACACACAAGTGCCCAAAGTAACAGAGTGCAAATTTTTGCACTTTTATGAAAAATGGTAAAAAAAAGTAATTAAAAACCGCTAAGTTATCATTTTTTTAAGGTTTTGATGCCACTCGATTACTATATTCAAAAGCAACAAATATGAATCAGACATCTTTTTCTTAACTTACTTACTTTTTCTGTTCAGGAAAGATGGATTACATTTTGTATTTGGATAATTTTGACCTATTAAAAAAAATTTTTGTAAGGATTACCAAGATTGATTTTTTTCTTTTTTCTCAAACTTTTTAATTATTTAACAGCTCTTATGGCAATTTTTGGAAATCTCTTATTTTGGAATTCGCCTGCTCTTTACTATTGTTGAAATATATTAAACGATTATATACGTATTCTAAGCTTTGTTAAGTATCTATAAAAGGACAATACGCAGAAGTTCTAATCTATACTAATATATAAAGGTGAAGAGTTTGTTTGTTTGTTTGGTTGAACGCTATGATCTCAGGAACTGCCAGTCCGATTTGAGAAAATCCTTCGGTTTTAGATAGCTCATTTATCGAGGAAGGCTTTAGGCTATATATCATCACGCTAAGACTAATAGAAGCAGAGCACCAATGAAAAATGTTTCAAAATCGAGCACGTTGCCATGGTAACGTGGTAAGTTTCTATCGCAAACATTTTCAAAGCTTATTTTGTTTTCCTATTCAAAAAGTTTATACTACTTTTATTTCCAATTTTTTATTTGTTCTCTATTACGTATTATAAAAATAAAGTTTGTGTATGTACAATTAAAATAACAATTTTTTGATGAATGGATATGGCTACAAATGAGCAAAAAAAATTTTTTTATACTTTGTCTATATTTTTAGAATATTATATTTTGTCTGTTTGTTCCGGGTAATCTCCAAAACGGCTGGACCTATTTTAACGGGAATTTTACTTTTTACTGCCAGATAGCCGAAATTATAGCGGTTGACATATTCTATTTTATTTGTCCGCGGCTTCGTCCGCATTGCTATTTCCAAAATGGTTGGACCAATTTTCACGGGATATTCACTGGTAGATTACAGACCTCATAAAAAGTAATTTAGGTTTTTTTCAGCCCCAATGGAATATCCGAAATGCTTGAATTAATTTTCACGGGACTGTCACTGGCAGACAACGACCTAATGAGCTATTTTATTTTAAGGTAGTGGGCTCGGCAGACGTTGTCCCGCCCTGATAATAAAAAGAAAACCTTGACAAATTATACCTAAACCTTCCCCGTGAATCGTTCTACCTACTGGTGAAAACAGCATGAAAATCCGTTCTGTAGTTTTGACTTTATCGCGAACAGATAAACAGACAGATCAGAGGACTTTGTTTTACACTATGTAGTGATGAACTGTTACGTATGCATTCTTTCGTGTGAAATTGATCAAAAATAATTTGTTTAATGTAAACAAGCGCGTGAGACGTGCGCTGTACTGGACTCCAAGAATTAATGTATGTAATTTGAATTATATTATCATTTTGGTCAATTTGGCGGCAATTTTGTTTTATTTACCGCGTTTGCATCTACATAACTCAGTGATTATAGCAACGTATAAGATTAATACAGTTATATTGACAATATGGGCATGTTATATCTATATAATAAATAATTTAACACAAATTGTTCGATAATGTATAGTTTAAAATTTTCATTACTTTCTTATATAGTGTTAGTGAGCACCGAGGGTGGTGGTATATAGTGGTTAAAGTTCCAGGTATGTTGCTGATGATAAATCCCTTCCCATTCGATATACTATTCGTATTCACATATCTAATGTACACGTAACATAATACAGTAGATGGCATGCGTGTCATAGTTACAAATGTTTTTGAAAAAGCATTTTTGTAATGTACACACCTACTTACAATTTTACATTTCTTTAATTCATTTTAAAAAAACGCGTGCGGAGCCGCGGGGGACAGCTAGTTTAAAAATAAAACTAAAGCATGAATACTATGAATCACACCTTTTTAGATTAATAAATCTCTAGCTGCACACATATTTGTTTTTAATTAATTTAATAATATATTTTGTAACCACCACTCGCCTCAAAGGGTCGTGTAATAAATTTTTATCTGTCTGTCTAGTTGTACAACTGGATTTATCCCATAAAGATATTTCGGAAATAATCGATTACAAAATATATGAATAATGCTTTTAAAACAGTAATAATATAATTTTAAATAGACATTTTTTAATACTTTATATTATACTAGCGGGCCCGGAGGACGTTGTCCTGCCTTGATAATATAGAAAAAAATCCTAAAATTCAACCGCAGCGCTACCTACGGGGTCCAATTGTGAATCTAAACCATTCTCGGATCCACTGGAATACGCACACAAAATTTCATCAAAATCGGTCTAGTCGTTTAGGAGGAGTTCAGTAACATACACACGTACAGAAGAAATTTATATATAAAGATGTATCCACTTCTTTTGTACGTATACTAAATTTTTTTTTAATAAATAATAGTTATAGAGATCCCATTACTAGACCGGGCTTAAACGTAGTCCGGTAAAGCTGTCAAGACCTAGCTAGGTCAATAGCGTAGTCAATTCATAAAAAAAAAAAGACCGGGCTTAAATTCACAAATGGATAGAAGTTTAAATTTAAAAAAATGAAAAGCTACATCATTTTTTTAAACTCGATATGAAATTTAAAATTCAAAAATCTTTATCGAAAAAATTAAAATATATTACATTTATTTTTTGTATAATGGCCATATAAAAACAAAAAAAATTAAAAAAAGATTAAATTTTACCTATTTTTAAGAAACTTATGTTCAAGAAATTAAGAAACGCAATTTATTTGAAAATTCCATATCTTTTGAACGAGTAATCAAAAAAATTTCAAAATTTACCAGGTGGACTATTTTGAGGGGTATTAGTATACATTATAAAATACAGCGTCTCTGTCTCTATGTGTTTATCGTATTACATGATTATTATTGAATTATAGTAAAGTTATCTAGGTATATTTTAATTATGGTAAATGGAGAAAATTTACGAAGCAGAAGAATTAAGGAACGTAGACTTTTAGAGGACTACCTCATTAAAATAAATTATTTTGCCATCTAGGTACATTTAATACTATATTATAATGTAAGTAAATTGTAATAAAGTGACATTTATCTGTATAAATAATTAATCCTAATTAATATTATAACTGCAAATGTGAGATTTTTTGTACACTTTCACGCCTATCTACCGATCATCATGAGATTTTGCATACACGTTGTCAGAGGTACAAAAAATACATTGGGTGCCTTCCTTCCCGAAAAAAAGACTTCCTGAGTGATAGTTCAAATCTATAATAACACGAGCGAAGCCGCGGGCAAAAGCTGGCTATATTAAAACTGCGTGGAGTTGTCCAGAGATTTCTATAAACCAATATTGATTAACAACTATAGCAATTATAATATATTTTATGGAATTACCTAAAATATATAGAATTGAGAAAAGATTCTAAAATCAAAGATTGTTATATTTAAAAGACTGTGTTGGCAATGATTTCACGTTACACTAGAAGTGTTGTTCAATACTGTAAAAGAGACAAGATATTAACTCAAACTATAATAAATATCTATTCTCAAAAAATTACATGTGGCAGAGATACGAATGTTAAGATGAATGTGTGGTGTTACTAGAATGGAATAAGAATATAAAATCAACAATATATCGCAGTGAAAGAGAAGTTGAGGAGCAATAGGTTACCATGGTACAGTATCAGTCAATGGTCTATTCTCAAAAAATGACATGTGGCAGAGATACGAATATTAAGATGAATGTGTGGTGTTACTAGAATGGAATAAGAATATAAAATCAACAATATATCGCAATAACAGAGAAGTTTAGGAGCAATAGGTTACCATGGTATAGGCATATTATGAGAAGAGATGAAAGGCATGTAACTAGAAAAGTTTTGACTATGAAAATAGACGGATACAAGAGTAAAGGAATATCGATAAAAGTATGGATGGATTGTGTGAAGAATGATATGTGTAAAAAGGTGTGAATACTGAGATGATATCTGACAGGAGAGTGGAAAAGGAAAACATGTTGTGCCGGCCCTACTTTGGTGTGATAAGGGTAAGAAGAAGAAGACGGTATAATTCTAACATAGATACTTCTACCTTTTTTTATCAATAGATAAGACAAAGAACATACTAAGCTTTATTATAGTGTAACCTCTATAAACAAATATTCGTTTGCATTGTTATCTATACTAGTCTATACTAATATTATAAAGAGGTAAAGTTTATGAATTTGTGAGTTTGTGACGTTGTAGGGTGTAATCTCGGGAACTACTGGTCCGATTTGAATAATTCTTTCAGTGTTATATAGCTCATTTATCGAGGAAGTTTATAGGCTATATACCATCACGCTAAGACCAATACGAGCGGAGCACAAATGAAGAATGTTTCAAAATCGGGGATTTTACCTCTTGAGAGCTTCCGCTGTGTATTAGCGTTAGACCAAAGTAACTATTCCACGCCGACGAAGTCGCGGGCAGAGGCTAGAGTATTATAATGTTACACTAATAAAAATTTTTTACAAAAAAAATAAACCGCCTTCGATGTGAAAAATTAATAAGGCAGTAAAAAGCGAAAAATAACTGAATTATTAAATTAACCAAATTAAATAAAAAATATTGATATTCGCGCTACCTAATAATATATTTGAAGTCGATGCCAACCTAAATTCATATCATCTATATACAAAGTTTTGGTCCACTCTAGTGTCCCATGATGTATATCTGTATAGTATACATATTTTATTACCTGCAACAAATTTGAAATGTAGGTTGACATCGACTTCAAATATATTATTAGGTAGCGCGAATATCAATATTTTTTATTTAATTTGGTTAATTTTATAATTCAGTTATTTTTCGCTTGTTAGTGCCTTATTAGTTATTCACATCGAAGGCGGTTTATTTTTTTGTAAAAAAAATTTATTTCTTCATTTTTAGTGTCCATAAATATATCTGGTTTCTAATGGGTATAATAAATCGGTTCCAATTTCACGAAAATACGTAGAGACGAAGTGGGTGAAAATCAAATAAACGATATTTCATCCCCTTAGGGGTTGAATATTTTCTTCAAATTTATATGGGACCACCTCTGAATATAACCAATTGAAATAAAAAAAGAATCATTAAAATCGGTTCATAATTGACGGAGATATCGATTAACATACATAAAAAAAAACATACAACCGAACGTAGTAACCTCCTTCCTCCTTTTTCGAAGTCGGTTAAAAAAGTAAATTATTACATACTGTTTTTCAATACCTATAGTACATTTTTCTAGTAAATGTTAACTTTTAGTATAAAGTGGTATTTATGAAGTGAAAAGGGTCAGTTTACGGCTACAATTTGACGATCACATTCTATTACTAATTTTCGGGTTTCTAATTAAAAAGAGGTAACTTTTAATCCCTAAATGCCTTTAAAGTTTAAATCTTTTACAAATTAACATTCAAATGCGGTAGTAGGTAGAGCAAAAAGGTATTTTATTTTGTTTATATTTATATATACATATTGTTAATTTTGTGTAAGGTAACTATTTTACACTAACTATTATATTGATTTACCTGTTTTACTAGTAAATTAAGCCTAAAGTACGTAATTAAATTGTTCTACTTCTATTAACTAACCAGCTGTACCCTTAGTACCTATATCACGCATGAACATCGACGTTCTCCGAGAAGCGGCGTAGTATTATGGATAGCACATATTCGTTATTCATAGATTCAATATAATATATATCTGACTCGTGGAATACGGCGCGGTACTCAAAGCAACAATTAGCCGTGCATCAGACACGTCCTTACTTTTATTTAATCGAATTGCAGCTCGTCTAAGCTATGAATGTAACCTAATATATTAATGATTGAATTGCATAATATATGTAAGATATAGATATATACGATTGCATATAAAATATATTCCATATGTTACTTCAGCATGTAAGTAATTACAGTACTAAATTTTATCAAAATCGGTGCATAAACCATACAGAAAAAAAAACGAAATGTGTTCTGTCTTCGGTTGCATATCCCGTCAGAGTATTTTTCTCCAAATATCTTTCATGTAGGGATAGATTTCGTCTCTTTACTCTTTGATATTAATATCCGTAGTAGATTGAACCAACCACTCAGCTCTAGTCCGATGAAGCAGTTTTGATGTAACTACTGAATTACCGACTCAAATCGAGAGCGCCTTTTAGGCTTGAACACTTCTCTAATAGTTAAACATTAGAAAAACAATCCCGTAAATAGCGAATGTTGGCCATCATATGGCTGAATAACACAATACCTGTTATGAAGAAAGATTGTTGCATAGTTTCAGTTCTAATTAGCTGACCAATATCAAATTCGACTCTCCTATAAATAGATAGTCTTTCATAAAAAAACTGCTTAGGTGAAAGCTGCCATAACTAAATAAGGTATCCTGAATTAAACGCAGTTTCGTGACTCGCCAGTACGGATATCGTACACGTTCGCAACACGCGTTAATATCGAACTAATCGAACACGCAATTAATTTTTATTGGTTTGATAACCTAAACCAAGTATAGTGTTATTAAATTTGAATCTATAAGTATATATTTATTTCAATATTGACAGAGGAAAATTAATTAAACTTTTATCATTTTTTATTTTCTACTTCTGAAATTGATGAAAACGTTAGTGTGAAAATATGAACATTAAATTTTAATCAAACAGTTCTACGTCTTTTTATCTTGCACCTGAATAACAAGATAAAAATAAGCTCCTCTGATTTTTACATCCACTGAGGTTTTAACTTTTTTGAGTAATCATTTTTAATATTTTTATTTAATTTCATAATATATTTATTTATTATCCTTATTAACATTTTTATATTAAGTGAAAAATTGTGAAAAGTATACATAACGACTGAAACATTCATAGACCAAGAACCACAAAATTTTTATTGAATTAACCAAGTTTCTGCCAATAGTTAGTAGTATACATAAATATCAGAATTATAACGTTTTTGTTACTTTTCACTGTCTCTATGGCCCATGAATCATTTTTCCGCTGATTAGTAAATCCATGAGACAGAGAAATACTCTCTGTTCACAATCCAATACCGGTCAGCCCCGGATCTAGGAGGGCAAGCGAAGGCACACGCCTCGCGCAGCAGTTTCAGGGAGAGCTAGAATCATAACGTATCAAAATTAAAAAAAAAAACAGTACGTATACTCACATGCATTCAATGAATATATATAGGAATGCTCATAAACTATATTCTATGTGGAGTCCCGTAGTATAAATACTTAACTATACATTAGGGTTTCCGATGTTTAGCAAGTTGGCTTTTTTGACTTGGGTATCATTCAAATCGTTAGATTATAGCCTAAATACCTTAAAGAAAAAAAAATCCAATACCGTTTAACCGTGCCCAGGGCTGTAGCTAGAGTCGAATTTGAAGTAGGATAGTATTGGTTACAATTAGGGCAGAAATAAAAAAAATATCATAATTGATCTACCCTCGAATGTGACAAACTGCGGTATGTTCGGAAAAGTTGAGATACCTATCGCTACAATTTTTTTATCTCAAACTATGAACAAACAATTTAATTATAATAATTTGTCGTAGTTTTTGGTATTTTTAAGGCAGGGCATTGTGATTTCAAGGTAGGGCCCCACAATCCCCCATCTAGCTACGGCCGTGACCATGCCTAAGTGACGATACTTTTGCCAATCATTTTCACTTTTTATTATCACGTTAAGACCAATAGAGCGGAGCACCATTGAAGAATGTTTCGAAATTGGGTTTTTTTTTCTTTTATGAGCTTCCACTGCGTGTTAGTTCGTTAAGTGATGTTTATTGGTCATATTATCAACAACAATTATGAATTCTTATCAATATCAATGATATAATAACTGAGCCACAGCAAAGCGTGGCCGGTTCAGCTAGTTGGTGATACTAACAAAATATATAGGTATAGTTTCTATCAAATTTTATATGGTAACCCTGATTACTAAAACTCAAAACCCAGTTTTTGGACAATAATTAATCCATTATGTGATAGTTTGTATTTTAATTTATTACCTATATTATTACCTAATTTTCCACATATAATATTAGTCATATTTTACGTGACATACTTTGATTATTGTACACAATAACTAGAAACGCATTTTAGGCTGCAACAAAATCTCTGTGGACAGTTTTAATAAAGGAAGCCACCACCTTATTAAAACCATGTTTGAAATTTTAATAAAGGAAGCCACCACCTTATTAAAACCATGTTTGAAATTAGAAAAAAGTATCATGTTAGGCTTAAAGGAGTGTATCTAGTGGCTAACAAATTAAAAGGAAAAAATCACCAAAGCTGTCAAAATACCGCCAAAAAAAAGTGTTGTCGCCAGGTCAAGATACTCCCAAACATTCAGAGGTTTTTAAGGTCCTAAGGAGAAAATTTGGGAGACAAAATTATTAAGACTTACAGACCGAAAAATATCGAGGGAAAAATCTGGTTTTCGCGGAAGCACTCGGAATAAAGAATAGAGGCGGAAGCAGATCAATGGGTATACATTTAAGATTGGTAGCTTTGTGTAGAAGAGACAAGTATGCCTTAACCAAAAATAAGACACAAGTTTCACCTTTTTCAAAGAAAAGTAAAAATTACTTCTATTTTTTGTTAAGACAAAGGACATGTAACGTCATTAAATGTCACAGATTTTATTTATAAGATTCAAATTTTAGCTGGGATTCTGGATTAAATCTATCGCAAAGACACAAAAATAATCTGGCAACAATGCTGTATTACTTACTAAAACTAAAAGAACATAAATCTCAGTATATAGTATCTTATCTATGAACATAAAGATAGACGTTTACATTACTACTTATGCACAAAAATGCAACATATGGACAAAACAGTACAGTAAGCAGTACATTTTTGTGAAAACGAAATAAATTACTAACAATATGGAAGACCAAACTCTTCATTACTACGGTAGCGATCCTGGTGCTGTAAAATTCGGAAATTTTATAAACTATTACTCATTTCATAAAGTCCAAGAGAGAATTAACAATATTGATCCTGAAATGTTCCCGAAAGTAGAATCGAATGACCTACTTTGTTTGGACATAGGTTGTAACACTGGGGAACTGACAAAAGAATTATGTTTATATATGAAAAAACTTTACCCAAATCATAAAATTCACATATTAGCAGTTGACATAGATCCTATATTGATACAAAGAGCCAAGGAAACAAATAAGAACTGTGATATTACATTTATGACTTGTAATATTATGAATAAGGATGACAAAGAACTAATAAATCAATATTTAGAATCAAAAGGAGGGAAAAAATTTGATGTCACATTTTGTTTTTCTGTAACAATGTGGATTCATTTAAATAATGGTGACGATGGCCTTTTAAACTTTCTAAGATACATCAAAACTATTTCAAGAACAATCCTAATAGAACCACAGCCCTGGACTTGTTACAGAAATGCACAAAGAAGAGTAAAAAAATCTGGCAAATTATTTGAGTTGTATGAAAGTTTAAAAATTAGAACTAATGTTGAATCAAAAATTGAGAGTGTTCTGTCTGAGAATCCTTACAAAAAAGTATATGAATCATCGAATTCTTCGTGGCATAGAAAAGTACAAAGTTATGCATTAACTTTATTGGTATAATATGTAAAACAATAATCTCATTAAGGAATTTTACTATACTGTATTGTTAATAAAAGATTCATATATAAAAAGCAACAAGTTTCTTTAATTTACACAGTCATTTCCTCTGTGCTGGATTCAAACTCTAGTTTGACTTCATTATCAAGAGCGTCCACATCGACTTCTGTCTCCTGGGCATTTAACATATTCAATGTAACCTGGAAACATATTTTCTAGTTATTATACTACTATAACCATAAATCATTTTTCATTATCAGGAACATCAGAGATTTGTGCAAGAATTCTGAATTACAAAATCTGACTATATAATTATTATTGTTTTTAAGTGATAGACTTTTTTCAGTGAAACACAATATTTCTGCCTCTTTCTGTTTACATAAAATATGAGATAAATCAATAACAGAATAAATCAGATTAAATATAACCATTGTAAGCAAGAATCAACTATTATAACCAATATCTTGTTTTCATGAGTAATCCATTTCTATTTATTAACAATTTTATCTGGTATATAATAAAGATGTAGTTGAAAATATATGATGCAATTATTATAAAAATAATATCGACACCTTTTTCAGCTAAAGAGAATATTGCTGGGCTATGTGTATTTATTCTATTTAAGAAAAAAAAATTACATGTCATGATTTATCGCAGAATAACAAATGAAACCAAATTAATTTTAGTCACTATTGTGAACAAGAATCAGCTGTTATTAGCAAATTTTTAATTAACCCTTTTCATTTTGTTTCATGAGTAATCCATTTCTATCTATTAGCAATTTTATTTGATTTATAATAAACTTGTAAATATATTATGCTTACCACGTAAATAAAGACTGAATCTAAAATTTATTATGTACATTTCATGAGCAATAGCGAATTACACTTTCTTAGTATTTTGTAACATTTATATACATTACATTATCATTATTAATCATTAGTACCATGCTGGTCAAAGGTCTCCACAAGTATTCTAAATATTTTATATAGCAAACTAAATTGTTTGTAGTATACTAAGGGTATTTCAATTGAACTTTATCCATGATAGATTACAATATAGAACTTAATAATAATAAATACCATTTACTGGAAAGTTAGTGAAATGGATAGATTAAAAACTTTTTCTATTAAGCATGCTCGGCTGTGCCAATTTTCATGACCATCGACCAAACAGTGTGAGAGTTTATTAATCCCAGATCCATCTGCCAATTGGATGACTATCAATTTTTATATTGATTAGTATCTGGTTTTAGAACAATTTACTGTAACCAACAATAACCTTGTTCACTATCTCGTATTCTTATGTAACTTTTTGATATTTCATATTGATAATTTTTTTTTTTTTGCATGAACTTCCCTAATTGTGTGTAATAAGAAATATATTTTTTTTATAAATTTTTTCCAGGTGGTAGAGCTACGCTGAAGTTATTATTGGATTCAACATGAATGGGTCGCCTCGTCCAGGGTAATACCACCATCTCACAGAAAACCAATGTGCAGTAACAGTGCTTGTATTGTTGCGTTTCGTTCAGTCAGTGAGATCACCGGATACCCACTCAGCCTTCCCCATACCCTCCTCCTCCAACTCCCACCTCTCACTCCCACAGTCCTCCCTCCCCCAAACACAGGCTGGCAATGCACTCGCGACACCCCTGGTGTTGCAAATGTCTATGGATGGTGGTGATCACTTAATATCAGGTGGGCCACCAGTTCGTTTGCCTCTTATGATATAAAAAAAAAAGTTTTCTATAAACAAAAAAGATGATCCAAATATAAGTCTCATATGTACATTTTACTTTTATCAGAATCAAGAAATAATTCTTTGTTTCTAAGTTATGAAAAGGACTTCTCGTTAGTAAACGTCAGAGGAAAAATTTATAAAATTCAGATTTTAGTTTGAATTCCGATTCTGGATTGCATTAATCAGAACAGCAATCTGAAAACCATACTGCTAAGTACTTTTGTAAAAGAAAACAATGTAGAGATTTACTGTACTATCTATGAGGAAAATACAAGAAATGATTAAAACCGTACAGTAGGTAGTAGATTCTCATGAATCAGAATATATTAATAACAGTATGAACAATGAAATACTTAATTTCTACAGTAGCAATCCTGGTGGCAATTGAATGTTGTCAACATCCAATTATTCACACTTTCTAAAAATGAGGTAAGGTTGACATAAGAAAAAATAAAGAAAGAAGAAAATAAAGAAACTACCTGTTTTCCTATAGGGGCATTATGTATGTTTTGTTGACCCTGTCCAGATGTAACTGTGCTTGTAGTAGGTCTATCATCCACTATTTTTCTCTTTACAGGAGTTTTTGTAGGAACGCTGAAAAAATTATTAATTACTGCATTCAACTAAGGTTATCAGTTTTATAAATTGTTCTTAGTATTTCTTTTTATTTAATTAATAGCCAATCACAGGCAGTGTTTGCAAATAAGAGATTCCTGTCACCGATATGTTAGGTTAAAAAATAATTGAGCCGTCACGGGACACCTGGCAGATGTGAAACACATGTGTAACATAGTAAATAACACTGTATATACTATAGGCATGCGAGCTCAGTGCGGCAAGAGAGATTGCGCACAGTCGCTTGCGCATGGCATCGCGTCGCCACGTCTCACACACTCGCCACGCCAACAATCAGATTTTTCTGGGGCTGCATTAGAAATTCGCATCCTGAAATAAGGGTTGAGGTGAGTAAGAGGGGTGGGGGCGGGGTCTAACTACCCCTCTAAACCACTCCCCCGCCGTGGAAAGTTATAGTTACTGAGATATTCATGATCAAACTTTTGAGATTATGTCGCCTCCGAACAATCATTGGTAATTTTGTATATTAACAAGATGGTGATTTTTAAGTTTAAATTTAACAGTTTGTACAATACTATATCTATACATAAGTAGAGCAAAAAATTATTGCAGGAAAAATGTAAATTTTGTGGGAAAAAAATGAATTTCAAGTATTTGAAACTCTTGTAACAGTATTAAAAATTATAGTAATTTTGCATAAAAAAAAGGTTGGGTTTTCAACAAAAACTAGGCATTAAGGAATAAATTATTGATGGAAATGCATAAATCTTGAACAAAAAAAAATATTTACAATAAACTTCTGTCCTCATTATTCACTCAAATATTTCACAATTAAGCTCATAGTGGTTAAAAAAATATTTAATATAAAACAACAAGGAATTTGTTGTTTTCGCAATACTAACCTACATAGAGAACTAGGGTGGGAGCGAAGCGAAGCTTCGCTCCAGCCCTATACCTCTATTAACCTAATGTGACTTAGTCGGATTTGCTTGGACCAGTTTGCTCGCTCACTGCGTTCGCTCGCCTGTGTTATGTGTGGAGTGGCTTTATGATCATACAAATTACTTATATTATATTTTTTTCTAGGATTGAGACAGTTGAGTTTTTGATTAAACATAGTAGAAAAAATACAAGATCTGGAAAACATTCCATTTTACGTCATACAAATAATTTATATTTGATTTCTTGTTTTTTTTTTTCTGAAATAATAGTGAACAATTATAAAAGAACAATAAATATGTAAAAACAACAAAATTATAGTATTATAAATCTTAAAAATGCGCATCTGAAGAAAAAATCACTTCCATTACACGTAACTTCAAACATATATAAAAAAAACTACGCATCTCCGGGGGTCGAGGGGGTGTCTTTTGAAAGGGGTAACCAACCCCTATAAAAAACAACCCCAATTTCGTGATACGAGTTTCTAATGCCAAGCCTTTTTCCTTCGCCTATAGATGTTTCACATCAATAATTTAATAACAGTTATATTCCAATGACGTGATATCAATATGAAAAACCTTGGAGTCGAATCAGCGATCGGATGAAGCAACATAGTCATGTCTGCAAGCTTATTGAAGGCTGTACCGGCCTCTGTAAATATTTCACCAACCTAAAACAATATATATATTCAAATTTAATTTGTGCATTTTATACATTATGTATAATTTAAATCTACATACCTTTGCTGCAGAGTTATTCATACTGCATTTGTTATTTAGTATACTTATATTTAAAATTTCAATATGTATTATATGATAATTAAAGTTAACACGTGACTTATACAAAGCAAGTGTTTTTCTTCAGAATAGGCATTCTAAAAACGTTAAAAATAAAAGCAAAGTAGGCAATACATCACATAAACATTTTCCGCAATTGGCGCCGCAGACGAATTGACACTTGATAAATCGGATTTTTTTAAATGTCGCGTCATTGGATATGTGTGCTTTAATCATGTCATCAGATCTCAGAATAGGTCATATAGCAACACAAAAGATTGGGTTATATTCTATAATAAGAATAGTCTTCTTAAATTCTTATTACTATATGTATATTCTTTCTATATAATTATTCTATCATATAATTGGAAGATAATTTAATCCTTTACCGTAGAACTCTGGGGACTCAGACTTTATAAAGCATTCTGAGATATTGTCCAAGGGGCGGAAAAAATGGTAACATGTTGGAGCGAGGTCCAGGTAGTTTTCCAATTATAGCACTAGAGCGCATTATGCGGCATAATGCTTAACTTTGAATGTTCCAACTCCAGCAACGCTTCGCACAATCGAGCACTCTCAAAAGTAGTGTTTTCGCTTGATGCGTGCAATGGATACCAACTCAGTGACAAGAAATTAACAAGTGTTTTTTCTTTAAGTTGACATTGATCGAAATATTTAATTTATATTATCTTTAGTAATATTATTTATTGTTGAAAATATTTTTAAAGCTTTCATTTCGTTGTGGTTTTTTGGAAATAATCAAAGTTAATTCAACCTGTGTTAAAAAAATGATTTTATGATTATTTTTTTTCAACACTGAACTTAGCGCACTCTACCGGTGCATTTGAAAACTAATTCACGTTCCAATTAAGCTTCAGCATAATTCGGCATTGTGCGCCACTGAGTCGCACTATGCTCTGTAATTGGAAAACTACCCCAATGAATACGAAAGATGACGGATAATTTCTAACTAAGACTAACGTCTTAAATCTATTTCCGTTTCTGGCGTTTCACACATCGGAGACTTAGTGCCCGCGCGCATTGTGATTTTTCCACATAATTTTTTTCCCTAGAATTTGTAACAAACGGAATAGTATGGAAACGCGTGCACTGCGTGTAAAATTGCGCAGCAGAATTAAATCCGGTAGGTGCGGAAAAGAAACCACAAATTATCGCAGTAATGCTCGAACTACGGTGAAGGAGTGTTGTTGCTGCGTGTTTTAGATAACAAGGACGTTGTGTCTTATCTGTTTGTATATTTATTTAGTTTTTCTAAACTACGTAACAGATTTTGACGGTTTTCACAACCATTTAGACAATTTTTTATGTAAAAGACATGTATGGAATATTTATATGAAGTAGAGAAAAATCGACATATTCTAATGAAATCGTAAGGAGTTTTGGAGCATTCTCATTGATAACGGTGGCTAACTAAACCTTAAGAAATAAATATAAATAATATAGGTACTACAGTATTGTGCATCTTCAGAATACCTACAAAAAAGTATTTAATATCTCTATTAAAAGTCACTCAATTATTATTATGTTCTACATTAACGAAGCCAGGGCGCGTTACTAGTTCTTAAAATAAATATGAAAAGTAAAACATGTAGAAGAGCCCGTGTGTGTAAGATGGTCACAACCACAAAATCGAATTGGCACTGGACCTTTTAATAATACAATTCGGGGTCGTGAACAGCCCGAGTGAAACTGTTATACACAGCAACTCTTATAAATCAATTTATACCAATACAACTTACCTACAGGTTCGGCGTTCCTCTTATGCTTCCACTATGCTGGTTTGTGTGTAATGTATTTGTATGCAATATTAGTGTAGAATAGAAGCACAAACACTCGTCACAACAAATAATAACAATGCCAATAGTCTTTACAATAGTTTATACAACATTCAAACAACAAATCAAATTACAAATATAAATACACGTCGGGTGTCACGACGCTTCAAAACCCGCGCAAGAATTGCGATGCATAAGAGATGAAACTAATGTAGGCAAGGGACCTTTTTCTTCTACAATTTTTTGCGACTCATCAGGGTCGCCGGCACACAATCCTTAACACTGTAAATGCCGTCAAGCTTTCCTCATTTTATAAAAGCTGAAAGTTTTTCAGCTCATGCTTCGGATATGAGTAGGAACGATGAGCTAGTAAGAAATTTGGGTCATCGTGGCTTTGGGATGTAACAAAGGTAGTAAATGTCTATAAATATCAACTAAGTTTCAACAGTTCTGTCTCCTCGCCAGACAAACATATAGGATAGCTATAGGCGCGAACGAGATGCAATATATATCCAAGTAGACGGAAGTGATATAGTGAATAAGGTTTTTACAGCTCTTCATTGCGCATCTTTCTCTTACTCAGTTTCCATTATTCCAGGAATACACGTTTTACTAGTACTGCTTTTGTAGCTTATACAATAAATGTAATTCAGTTTTCATAAAGCATCATCGTGGGAAACATAGAAAATGAATTTGTGTTATTTACAAAACAAAAAAATACAAAATTATATTGTTTTCTCAAATGATATAAAAAAATGTAAAGTCGTTATAAACTAATATAAACAATAAATATCAATATAAAATAACGAAGGTCTGGAATTCACTGGTTCTTAGACTCTCTGGAAATTCTGCCGCAGTGCGCGTACCGTCTATTGCGATTTTTTTCCGGTGCGGTACTTATTCCGCGCTGTAACTAGTACGCACGGGCTCTTACATCTACGCCTAAAAGATAAACACTGTTTATAGGGAAATACGCAGTACCCTATGAGTACTCGGGTAATACATCACGTAATATTTTTCGTTATTTGGCGAGTTACCTAACCGAAAGCAAATCGTCAGCTTCTTCCAAGCTTCTTCTTCTTTTTTTTCTGAAGTAATGTCATTATTACTTATAAGCGCCACAATTAACATAATCAGACTATATAATGTCTTTGGTACATAAACATTACGTAAAGTAAACATCTTATATATTAATACGTGAAGCCAAAACTTGGTACCCCTTTTTAAATGGCTGAACTTGAAATTTAGGATAGTTAAAATTTATATGGGGGTGAAGTGCACAAAGCTATTTTTTAATATAAAATGCATTAGCAAAGCGTTAAATTAATTAAAATAAACACTACACACTCTATTGCTAGAAGGAAGGAACACAACATATACACACATATAAATGAAAATGACGTTTTGCCATCTTTCATTTTACTCTTACGTTCCTTTTTTCATCCTACATTCAATATTTTTAACATGACTTACGTTCCTTACCTCACATGCCCTTTGAAATTAACTGGTCAAATTTTAGGTTAATTGTATAATAATATAATGTGTAAATTCATAATATACATTAATAATTAATTGATAAATAATTTATCTTCTACTAAAATAATTATTATTCCTTTTATGTGTTATTGAATGTGAATTATGATCGAATTTGGACCAGTAGGCGACCACTAGTTAATGTTTAATTATTAATCACAAACGAATTTACCACCATTGTTGTAAAAAACATGTGATATTAATTATGCGATGGCGGTTGCAATCTATGAAGATCAAAATATTCAATAGCTCGATTTTAAGGCCCAGTGTAAAAATGTTATAAAGCGCCACCTATGGAATTTTGCATATACAAAAGACAAGTCAGGTTGAGTTAAAGGTAGCGCTTAAAAATTTGAAAGAGCATATGGGTTTTAAATATGCAACCAGAAAACAATAAAAAATATTTAATATATTACAAAGTTTGTAAATAAATAAAAATATAAACCGTATTTTTTTCATTATTTTGCGGAAATTAGCAAACATCTGACATTTGTTTGAAATTAGTTTGATAAATAAGTTATTATGTATAATAATATTACATCAAAATTGAAAAATTAATGAGTACAATTTAAAAAAATAGTAATGTAACATTTATAGATATCTGTCAACTACAATGTCAATAATTATTTTTTATTTTAGAAGGATTTCAAGTGGTGGTTCATTGATGGTGGTGGTTAATACATTAGCAAATATTATAACGTTAATTTCAAAAATAATTTTATTCGTATATTATATGGATGATAAATCTGATATAATTATAACGTATTAAAAAAAATATAAAAAAATTAATTTTATAAAATCATAGTCGAAGTAAATGTCATCTGTCCGATAAACGTAAAACTTATTGTTATAAAGACGGAATAAGTTAACAGTAAGTTACTATAGATGTCACTTTTTTAAATTTTTAAAGAAATATTTTTACTGCTTTTGCCCTTTGTAAGGCAACTATTGTGTACATCTACATTCCTTGGTCCTTGGTCATTAAAGACCATGTTTTAGGAATTCGGTATCTTAACACTACTCTCCCAATACATTCTTGATAATTTAATGTATGTCCGCAAGAACCCTGAAAAGCTGAATTTCGTATAAAACCCGCATGATCTAAATACTATAAACTGTGACAAACTGGTTGTTCCGTGTTTCAGGCTTAGTAAAAACAGGTAATTTTTTTTTAGGGAATAGTGTTAACTTTTACAATAAATTACCAAAAGATATTACCGATTTACCGGATTGTGAATTTAAACGCCATTTCAAGTATTCAACACGTGATTTTAGCTTATAGAATTATATTTTATTTAGCAAAAAATGCAAGAAATCGTATTTATTCAGCAGTAGTAGTAGTTAATGTAGTTTAAACGATAATGTATAATATCTTCGAAGACTTGTTGTAAACCGTATAAATATTGGATTCACTGCATTAAATTGTAGAGTCAGTAAATAGAAATTGTAAAATATAAAAGTATTTTAACAAAAAATCTATCGCTTTTATGTGTATGTAAATAGTTTGGCTCCACCGTTTCGGTGGATACTCTGATTTCATTTGATTAACAGTAATGTTTAAAAAATATTGCTATTTAGAACCATTTTGAGAGATCAAGTGACGGAAGTATGACTGCTGAGCGCCATATGTATAGAAATTTTGTGACATGTAGGAAGACCATGATATATTTAAAGGTTCAGCGTGGCTCTACCACCTACAAAAACGTATATTGTGGTTTATTATTTCGCGACGTCGTTATAATTATAGCAACATTTATCGCACAGAAAATGAAATTAACAATGTGCATTTAGCGTGCTAAGTAGAAATAACAGTAATACTCATACTTAGTACTTAATTGATCAATTTTAGGAATTTACATATTTAGCTTAAGGATAAATATTTTTTATTGTTTGTAACCCTGATTATTTTAACCGTTGGCAACACAATTGCTTCTAATTTAATCTGTGGTTTTCATTTTGACATGCGAATGAATCAATAAAGATTATTTTGAAAATAGTGTATTTTTTGCGTAGTTTTTTATTTTGTGTATATGTTATATTTGACTTATATTGTGATAACTATAGTTGGTAAAACTGAAATCAAACATGTTTAGGCCACCGCGACCAATGATGTTGAACAATACACCAAGGAATTATTTACAACCTAACTTTCACTGGCCAAATCCACGTGCATTTAACAGAAGCCACAACAATTCCTTCAATCTGAGAATGCCTGCATCTTATAATGAAGGTGGAGATTACTGGTGTGAGACTTGTGATCGAGGGTTTGCAACAGTAAATCAACTTGAGCGTCACAAACAACAACATCAGGTATTAACTACATCGGTATTCTACTTTTCTACATATGAATTCGCTCTTATTTTGTTATTTACAAATAATGATGTTAAAAATACTCATTTCACATAATTTAATAGGGAATGTAGAGTAAAAAGAGTACTATAATAGCAGGTATTTATTATTTTTATTTCAGAAATGTAATATAGATGGCTGTCAATTTGTTGCACATCCAAAAATGATCACCAAACATATTCAAATGCAACATTCGTCAGGATTGTATAAAAGAATAGCAAAACTAGATAACCCAGAAGAAATTAAAAAGTGGCGGGAAGAAAGAAAAAAGAATTTTCCTACCAAGTCAAATATTGAGAAGAAAACAGCAGAATTAAATGAAAAAAATAGACGTGGTGAAAAAATGGGCTTGAAGTATGATAAAGGTGTAAGGAAAGACAAACATGAAAGAAATTTTAAAACTGGTAAAGCCACTCTGTATATTTTGTATTGTATCTACAGTATTATATTATTTTCTAAGTTTATGCATAAAAATTATCTGAATATCAGAATAAATCTAAATGTACATCAATACTAAATTATAATAAACAGACTAAATTTTCTGTTACTTTTATGAGATGTAAGAAATTATTTTTAGATTACAATAGCAGTGGAGTTAATTAGCACTATTCTACCTGTATGCATACCAATTTTTGTGGCAATAACTGAATGTTATAGAAGTAGACTTACAAACAGCACTGCCTAGTAATAACTATTGTAAAATGGTTAGCATAAAATCATTTTCAATAAAAACAAATTTAAGGTGTTTTGATGAACTTTCAAACAATATTAGAGTTTGTTGATATCAGATGTCCCAACATCCTTTTCCCTGGGGGGGGAAATTTGTCGGTTAGATTAGTTTATGGTTAATATTAGCAGAACCAGTAGCACAGCTATTGGTACATATTATAATTGTATCATAATCTATACTGATATTATAAAGCTGGAGCGATTGTTTGTTTGGTTAAACATGTTAATTTCAGTAACTACTGGTCTGATTTGAAAAATTCTTTCAGTTAGATAGCTCATTTATCAATATTATCACACTAAGACCCATAGGAGTGGAGTAACAGTGAAGAATGATTCAAAATCAGGGTTTTTTTCCTTTTGAGTTTCCGTTGCATGTTAGAGTAAGCCCAAAGTAACTATTGCACATGGACGAAGTCGCAGGTAGAAGCTAGTTATTAATATGCTTATTCTCAATTCTTTAGTTCCAGGTACAAAAAGAAAATATGACAATAAACAAAATTTTACAAATAAAAATAAAGCAATTTATTCACAAACAAAGAAGACACAAAACAATAATCGCCCACCTCCAAAAAAGATACCTAAAGTAATAGATCATATAGAAGAATCAACAAAATTAAAGCCGTTTGCTGGTATTCGGAATATTATAATAAATGAAAAGGATGAGGATGAAATTAATTTGCCTAATGACAATATACAGATTGAAGATGATGATAGTGATCATACTAGTAATTTCAAAGCCCAAGAACCATTAAACATAAAAGAACCTTCTGTGTGTACTGCATTAAATTCACTTATGTGTAACTATGGCTCTTCAGAGGAGGATGAAAATGATTCTCCAATGGTAAACAAAGAAACTGTAAACAATGTAAAATCACAACCTGATAAACATAAAGAAGTAATCAATATAAAGAATAATAAAGCTAATGAAAATGAGGAATCACAAAGAAAACCTTTGCCTGACAATAGTCAACCTAAGGAAGCTGATGATGAGGACAGTGGACCTGAAGAAACCACAATAGTTAAAGAAAGCATAGATATAATAAATGGAAATGACAATCAAAATAATGCAGATTTTAAATTTGCTCAAAGAAAGAATAATGACAAAATTAAATTTGGACACAAAAACAACACTTGTGAAAGACCCAAGCCAAAACCACCATCTACACTTTTACAAAAATTATTGTATAAAGAAATAAGACATGAACGTAACATTATTTTGCAGTGTGTTAGATACGTCATAAAAAACAATTATTTTGATGAAGACTGAATAAACATATTATTACATTTCATGTTTTATTAAATAACCCTTACCTTTTTCTTTAATATTTATAGGTCTATCAATATTCTAGAATTATAGTGCCTTATATACTGGCATTCTTAATATCAAACAAGACATATTATAGGTATAGAATTTATGAAAATTGGTAAATAGAAAATAGTCACTTTTTGCATCTGGTGTATATATATATACCTTAGTTCTTCTAAACTAGTCAACAGACCGATAGTTTTCACTATCATTCAGAGAATTACTTTTATTTATTATTTTATTACTTACTAGCTTCTGCCCGCGTGGATTAATTACTTTGGGTTAACGCTACACGCAGCGGAAGCTCTCAAAAAGAAAACCCGAGGTTGAAATTCTTCATTGGTGCACCGCTCCTATTTGTCTAAGCGTGATGATATATAGCCTATAATAACCTTCCTCGATAAATGATCTATCTAACACTCGAAGAATTTTGAAATCAGACCATTAGTTCCTGAGATTACCGCGTTCAACCAAACAAACCCCCCTCCAGCTTTATAATATTTAATACTTACCTTGAGCCGTCATTCAAATTACAGTAACTTTTGATACGAGTGGACCAATTTAAATGAAACAAAGACTAAGTTACTCTCGAGGATATGCTTTATGATTTTCTTGCCGAGATTTTATTGTGAACCCAGTCTTTAATAGTGTGCGTGTTCAAACAAACAGACAGACATTTCTAAAGATGATTTAAATGTATTCTATTACTTATTCCTAGACACCTGCAACAATTTTTTCCACGAAAATCTAAAAGTACAGGCACGTTAGATTTACATTCTTATTATATGTATAGAAAATATTTATCGTGAAAAAAGTATTAATATGTATAAATTTGTGTACATGTATTATACGGTATAATTAACGTGATCATAAGTCCAGCTTTGGGCGGGACAATCCCACTTTCAGGGTCCGTATCGTTGTTCCCAGGGAGAGTAAAAATCTCTTTTGTGCAAATACATAAGACGCATATTTACTTAGAGCCGGCGGAACACCCAAAAGCTTTGGATGGTAGCTAGCTAGAAGGGCTTACAAAAAGCTCTACCACCATGCTATGGGCTCATTACAATGTTTTCTTTCATCGAAAACTCTGGCTGAATGGCAAGGAATCGAACCTACGTCTATCGGCACTTGATTGTGCCATCATGGATTCTGTTACACTTTCACGCCATAACCACCCAACCGATCATCGTAAAATTCTGCATAGAAATGCCAAGGGTACATAAAAGAGAAGGGTAATTTTCACAATACGTTAACGTATGCAAGTTATGAGCAAAAGCCAGCTTTAGTTAATCTCCTTGTATGTGAATAGTTATACTACCCTATTTATAAATGTAGCAATCACCCCACTCAACTACAAAAATAAATGGATATGTTAAGTATAATTAATACACATAAACATAGTTTCTTCGGATAAACTATTCTTCTACCATCAATTACGTTGGTCAGAGGCAATATTCCATGTAAGATTATATCAAACTTTTAACAAATGTCTACGAAAATGGCGCAGACCGATTAAAATTCACGATACAGTACAAGAGTTCTTCAAATGTGGTTGCCAACAATTTATATAAATTGTTTTGTACAGCTGTTTTAATTATATCATCATATTTTTGCTATATAAAATACTACATATACTTTGAAAATCATAATGAAATAGAAAAGAAATAATAATGGTAGAACATTGTGTATCTGTATTTTGTATGATAATGGTAATAACGAACACAAAGAATATTTTTTACTCATTTATTTTATGTAAACCCCAAGATCAAGATTGCACAGGTGCAGCTGGAGTTGTAGTAGCCGCAGCTTCTTCACGAATACGATCCTTCTTGAGGGTACCCATAAACGCAGCCTTGTCAGCCGGCGTCTGGAAGCGACCATGACCAAACTTGGAAGAAGTATCAATAAACTTCAAATTAATCTTCTCTAATGCCGCTCTCTTGGTATGGACTCGAAGTGACTGAAAAATTAAAAATGTATATAAGTCTCATTGTAGAGTGAAGTGAAACAATTTTAAAAGTGTAATTAGACTCAATGTCATTATAAATTTTATTGCAACAACATACCTTTCTCAAAGTGATAACACGTTTCTTAGGTCCCATGCAGCAACCCTTAATCATCACAAAGTCATTGTTTACTTCACCATAGTGAGGGAAGCCACCCATAGGAGTGATGGATTTTTCAGATAAATCATATTCAGTGGAAGCATTGTTCTTGATAACTTTACCATCCTTGGTGTGGATACCTAGAGAAAACAAATTTAATGAATGCATTCTTGTAATTGTCATATTCAGAAAAACATTTTTAAATCAAACATAATATCAGATCACATCTCTAATGTCAAACATTTTTGTTTTGTAGTTTTCTGTTTTATCAATAATCAGTAATTATTACGTTCTGTGGCCTACGTCTGTCAGCGTCGGGCGTGTTTATTTGTAACTTATACCATTTTACAGAAATTATTATAGATTTCGAAGTTGATTTTTGTTTATAGTGTGTTGTTCTTTGGTTTTGTGGTGGTGGTAAGTGTTTGTGTTTTTTTTTTCCTTGTCTCCCTTCATATAATACACTCTCCGTTATGGAGGGTGACCCCCCTGATCCCCCTGTCCCACCGGACATTTCAGCCTCTTCCTCAGCAGTAGGAATTACTGGCAAGCGCCGTTCTGTTTCCCATAATGAAGCCCCCACTGGCAAAAAAGCTATCACTGACTTAGATATGGGCTCTGCGTCTATTCAGCGGATATACTTACACCCTAGTATTGTCATAGGTATTAATACATATGCAGATTCTGACAAAGGCCCCTTTATAATTCAAATTTCGCGTTCTGAACCAGACCCTGCAGCTGGCCTTTCTATCCGGCCAATTAAATTTGGTCAATTGCTTTTCAAACATAGCATAAAAAATATATCACCAGACGGTGTGAAACGTATTGGGAGAAATAAAATAGCCGTTGAGTTCTCCTCAGTGGTGGACGCCAATAATTTCTTAAGTAACCCTATCTTGGCGGAACACAAGTATGTAGCTACTATCCCGTCATATAACGTTACCAGAATGGGACTTGTTCGGAATGTACCAGTAGACTTTTCGATGGATGAGTTTGTCGAGAGTCTTGTGGTACCTAATCACTGTGGTCTGGTTCTGAAAGCTAGACGATTGAGCAGAAAGGTCGTCACTGATGGAAAGATTGATTGGGTTCCGACTCAAACGGTTGTTCTTACATTTAGAGGCCAAATACTCCCAGAAAGAATATTTTCCTTTCATACATCTCTCCCCGTGGACACGTACCAATTTCCGACCATTCAATGTATGGCCTGCTGTCGTTATGGACATGTGAAATCTCAATGCCGATCAAAACCTCGTTGCTACAAGTGTGCTCAACCCCATGAGGGCATTTCATGTGAGGTTCCAGTTGAAAAATCTACATGTTTGTTTTGTTCTGGTCAGCATTTGGCTACAAGTCAGCGCTGCCCTGAACATGATAGACAAGTCAACATTAAGAAATCCATGGCTCTAAATGGAATCTCGTACGAGGAAGCTTCCCAACAGTTTCCTCTAGTCCCTAGATCCTTTTCTGACGTCATCCTATCATCTTCCACCACTCCTCCTCAAACCCATCCTACTCCCGCAAACAGTTCTAACTCTGGTCCCACCCAAACTTCTCATTCCTATGTTAAATCCATCTTTACTAATCATCGCCCTAGGCCTCCACTAGGTAAGGCGTATGATAAAAGTGGTCATCAGGCAATCGTAGGTACTATGCCTCCTGCATTACCTAATGGTTGTGCATTGCAAAATTCTTCTTCTTTCTCCCATACTTCAGAACAAACTGACACTCTTGTCAAGCTCCTTCTCCAGATTCTCATTGACCTATTTACCCAGAACAATCCTTCCTTACCGTCCAACGTTGCCTCTTCACTTGCCTCCTTAACCTCTTTAGTTCATCAATATGGATTCACTCGTAATCCTTCAATGGAATAGCCAGAGTCTACGCCCCAAGAAACATGAACTAGTACACCTGATTGATAAATTCAACCCTGCCGTTGTGTCCATTTCGGAGACATGGTTCGTGCCTGGCTCTCGTTTTGCGGTCTCAGGTTACTCTTGCTTCCGGGATGACAGAACTGACGGGTATGCTGGCTGTGCTCTTTTTATAAAGCGCTCACTCCCTTTTTCCCTAATCCCTATCCCTCCTCACTCCCCTGGTATCAATATCGTGGCTGTCAGAGTCCTCGACATATCATTTATATCAGTGTACATCCCTCACCCTAATGGCTCCTTAATTCCAGACATCCTTCATGTGTTATCGTCTGTACCATCACCCATTCTTTTAATGGGGGACTTTAACGCCCACCACCGATCCTGGGGAGGGAGTCACAACGATTCTTTTGCATGGTGTCTTATAGACACTTTTGATGAGACTAACCTCTGTGTCTTAAATGATGGCTCTCCAACTCGTAGAGTTTTGCCTAACCAGAATCCCAATAGTGCCGTAGATCTGTCGGTCTGCTCTAATTCCATCTCGTCCCTCATAGCATGGTCTACTTTGAACTCCACGTACAGTAGTGATCACTTCCCTATTATCCTTTCCATCCCCAGTAGAGTATATCCGAATTTCTGCTATTCTCCCCTCTTAAAATATAGATCATCCCGCGCTGACTGGAGTTCATACTCCAATCACCTTGACATTATAATAGACTCTCTTCCTGATCCCCGCCCCGATGATATACTTCCTACCTATTCTAAATACATTGAAGCGCTTACTAGTAGTGCAAATAATCATATTCCTTTGTCTACACAACCAAAAATCAAAATACCTACTCCTTGGTGGGATTCTGAATGTTCAGTGGCTATTGAGGAAAGAAAAGAGGCAGAGCGGAGATTCAACTATGCGATGACCCCTGAAAATTTTCTTAGTTTTCGACAAGTTTCTGCAAAAGTAAAGAGATTATTACGTTTAAAAAAGAGACTTGGGTGGCACTCATTCTGCGAATCTTTATCACCTAAAACTCCTTCTACTTTAGTGTGGCGAAAAATCAAACGATTCCGTGGTGCTTCTTATAATGATAACGTCTCCCATAACGACCAATGCTTGTGGATGGACGACTTTATCAATAAATTATCCCCTGACACTGTTCCATCTCCAGATATGCTCCCAGTAAACCCAGTTCAATGTACCAGTTCAACGATGATGGATGACTCCTTCTCTCTTATTGAACTGGAAATGGCTCTAGATGGGCTCTCCGATTCTTCTCCCGGTCTAGATGGAATTCCATATTCTTTTATATCAAAATCGTCTAATAAAAATAAACAGTACTTCCTTCGCTTAATTAATAGTATATACAACTCCCAACAAATCCCTGATCCCTGGAAAACCCATGTCATTATCCCTATCCTCAAACATGGTCAAAACCCAGCTGACCCTAACAGTCGAAGGCCTATCGCCCTTTCATCTGCCCTAGTTAAGATAGTGGAGCGCATGATTAAGTACCGTTTGGAATGGTTTGCTGAGAACAACAATTTAATATCCAAGTCTCAATTCGCGTTTAGACGAGACAGCAGCACCCTTGATAGTCTTGGGATCTTTACAACTGATGTGCATGTTGCATTTAGGAAAAAAGAGTATTTGGTTGGAGTTTTCCTGGACATCGCATCTGCATATGATAATGTTATGCTTCCTGTCCTCAGGAATAAGCTAATTCAGCTGAGGATCCCGGATAAGCTAGCTTTCTTTATATGCAACATCTTGATGGAGAGAAAGGTCATTATCAAATATCAAGGGTTCTTTTCTTCTCCTCGTACTGTGTGGAAAGGTCTTCCCCAAGGCTCTGTACTCAGTCCGCTGCTGTACAGTCTTTATACACATGATATAGACCAAGTTGTGAACCCTTACTGTTCCATTTTACAATATGCCGACGACCTGGTTCTATACACTACAGTATCGGACCCAAGCAATGCTTGTTCCAGATTAAACACTGCCCTTCACTATCTTTCACCATGGTTACTAGATCATGGTCTATCTTTGTCAGTTCCAAAGTGTGCAGTGGTTGTGTTCTCCAAGCGGAGAAATATCCCATTAGTTAACATCAAAGTGGATGAAGAAGTTATTCCTCAGACAACTAACATTAAATTTCTAGGCGTTTGGCTGGATGCTAAAATGTCTGGGTCTTTGCATGCGGATTATGTGTCTGGTAAATGCGAGAAGAACATTAATATCCTGCGGTCGTTATCTGGAGCTTGGTGGGGAGCTCACCCTTTTTCCCAAAAAATGCTTTATAATGCTATCATTCGCAGCCATCTAGACTATGGAGGATTTCTTTTAGATCCCAGTAATAAAGGGGCCTCGGAGAAACTCTCGAAAATCCAATCAAAATGCCTTCGCATTATTCTAGGGGCCATGAAATCCTCGCCCATCAATGCTCTGCAAGTGGAATGCGTGGATCCCCCTCTCTATTTACGCAGGCAATTGCTCTCGGACAAGTTCTTTTTCAAACTTTATCAAAATTCCCAACATCCTCTCCTAGCTAAGCTAAGACATTTGGCTTGTATAGTTGAAAACGAGGGTTACAGCTCTTTATTCGATTTGCCTTGTATTCTCCGCAGTTATATCAAAATTTCCCGTTTAACTATTCCCATTCTGCAATTTCCATGTAAACTTATTTTCTCTCTCCCTTATGAAGCGTTGTGTCATCAGCCCAATATAATCCTAGATCTGGGCATTCAGAATGACATGGTTAATGCCGATAAAATTTTAAAAGACAAGCTTGCTTCACAATTTCCGAACTGGCTAGCAATCTACTCCGACGCATCCAAACTGTCCCAAAACAACAACATGGGATCCGCCGTGTGGATTCCCTTTTTTAAAATTATACTAAGTTTTAAATGCCCTCCCGTTTTAACAGTGTTTACTGGTGAATCCATTGCAATTTTAGAGTCTATAAAATTTGTATTATCCCATGATATCAAAAAGTCCATTATTTTAACTGATTCAAAAAGCTGCTTACAAGCCGTACTGGCTAATCCCTTCAAATCTAAATACAGATCCCCAATTATATTAAAAATCAAAGAAGCTCTTTATTTGTGCCAACAGCAAAACTTAAAAGTCGTCTTGGCTTGGATTCCGGGTCACTCGGGCATTCCAGGCAATGAAACCGCAGATTCATGTGCAAAGCAAGCTGCCAACATAGGTTCCCTAGAACATTTTCAAATCATTCCTGGGGATCTCTGTGTAAGCATGAAACACCAGTTGTTTAAAGCGTGGAATGATGAGTGGCAGACATCACACAAGGTTAAAGCCAAATTCTATGGCAATTTACAACCTACCATCCCCACTAAACCCTGGTTTTCATTGTTTCCGAACGTAGACAAGCGTACAATATCGGTCGTGTGCCGTATGCGTTTGAATCATGCCTGCACACCTGTCCATCTTGCAAAAATTAGAGTCCGGGATCACTCGCTATGTGAATGTGGGCTAGATGAAGGAAGTATAGACCATATTTTTTTTAATTGTCCAAATCGGCGCGTTTCTCTATATAATTTACTCCCCCAAGAGATATTCCGTCCCACCTGCATGCAATTCCTACTCTCCCTCTCCTTTACTCCTTTTATTACTGTTCTGTGTAAATATATCTATATTAATAAAATTAAGCTCTAATTATTTGTTACATTATGCTTACTTGTGCTATACATGCTTATATGATAAAATATACATATTTATTTACTAACTCATATGTTTAGGTACTTACTAAACCAATTGTGTATTGTCCCTATGTTCTATGTTAGTCATACGGTGGTGGTCCAAATCAACTTCAGATCTTTTGTTGATCCATTATCGTAGAAATTAAGCTTTATATACATGACACTGGCAGAATTGCGGAATTTTCCACAAAGGCCAAAGAATAAGTTAAAAAAAAAAAAAAAAAAAAAATCAAACATAAAAATTTACCTTGTCCAAGACGATAGATCTTTTTGTTCATTTCTGTACGATGATGGTAGCCCTTTTGACCAGCACGAGCTACAGTGAAGGAAACTCTTGAAGGATGCCATGCTCCAATACAAGCAACTTTGCGGAGACCCTTATGTGTCTTACGTGGCAGTTTCTTTGTGTGCCAACGGGAAGTTACACCTGGAAAGTAATATCAATTAATGCTTGATTAGACAGTCTACAAACTTAGTTATAATTTCAACTAATTTTTATTATACATGTATCAGTTGATCATTTATAACTTAATATTGATAATATTACACTTAATAGACAATTAATATGTTTATGTACATCAACAGATATTAATTTTGTTCCACTTGAACATTATCTTTTTTATATTACAGCAAAAATAAAATGGCTCTTTCAATTTTCCACTCGCTTACTGTTATTAACCCTTTTGCACTCTAGGGCTCCGGAGTTAATATTGCATATTTGTAACAAACCATATCCAAACTTTCTGTGACAAAAGTAATTGATAAAACAGAGTAATAATTATATGACAATACAATAGACAAAGTTTCAATGAAAAAGTAAACAGATATAAAATGTATAACAAATATGATATGAATAAAGAGTTGATTACTTGATGGCTCTTAATGAAGAAAATATATATATGCAATTCAATTTTATATTGATTGAAAACCATCTCACACCATATATGTACCTAAGAGTATATACATAATTCCTTACACATGTATGTTACAAAAATGTAAACTGACAACTGAAAATCAATTGTAAAAAAATCACCTATTTCAAGTTTTATAAATACATATTTTAGTTCAAATGAAAGATCCAAATAATTGTATTCCTGTAAGCACAAGTTGTAAGCAAAAATTTAACAATGCAATTTAATCAGTTTTAAAAGCAGCCACATGTAAAAAAAAATTTATAAAGATATCTAACAATATACCTTTGTATCCTTTGCCCTTTGTAACTCCAATGCAGTCAATCATCTCATCCTGAGCAAACACGGAATCAATAGGGATAGGCTTTTCTAAATGCTCTCTTGCCCATTTAACCTTATCTTCAATGGTACCGCCATTAATTTGGATCTCCATTATGTGAGCCTTCTTCTGGCGTTGTTTCAGTAATTTCATCTGAGTATGAGCAATAATCCTAATAACGCTACAGTAACGGATCATTTTCTTGAAATCCTTTTCAATAGATTTACGGCCAAGTTCATCCTGCCATTTCTTGCTGGCCTTAGTGAAAGCCTTCTTCTTGCACTTGTACCTAGTTATTCAATTGTTTATGATCACATACAAAAAATATGGCTGAAAGAAAAAACCAAGTGGTCTCATCGTTGAGCGGAGGCCACTCGGTGTGTATATGCACCAAGCTCTATTGCTCTAGGCATATTATTTAAAAGCCCTCATGCAATGATTGGAGAGCTGTATATAACGAAATTAATAAAGTTTATAAATGTAAATGATATAAAGTAAAATTAATAGAAACTGCTACTTTCAGTGAAAAATGTGTATATCATTATTTTATATCCATAATAGACACCACAATTAATAGTTACTAAAACTTTACATGTAGATGATAAAAAAAATTATTATCGTATATTGTAAAAGGAATTTCTACATTCCCTAATATTCATATAATCGGGAGTATTGTAAATTATAAGAATTATAATATCCTCTACTATGATTATTGATGCTATGTTTATCATAAAAATAATTAAAACACCAAGAGATTAAATCGCGACTATGATATGTTTTGGAATATTGATAGATACATTGATATATATTTACCAGTTCTTGTAGAAGCGTCTACGACAGTCCTCAGACATGTGCTCAGCCCAAACAGTGAGCAGAGCACGGAGGCCATGAGGTGTTTCAATGTAACCGACTGCACCAACGCATACCATTGGTGGTGTCTCTATGATTGTTACTGCCTCCACAATCTCTTTCTTGTTGATCTCTATAATACATTATTCAATTTGTAATATTTACCATTAACAAACATAAATTTGGTACTCTGACTTCATTACATAGTTAATAGGAAATTATTAAAAAAAATAACTCACTTGAACCAGGACGGTCGGGTTCACGAACCACGTGGGTCATACCAGCCTTATATCCAATAAATGCGGTAAGGTGCACAGGTTTGCTAGGGTCATCTCTAGGGAAGGCCTTTACCTTTCCACGATGACGACGGGACCTCTTCTTGGGGTAGAATCCCATCGACCCATGACGGGGAGCAGAAAATTTCCTGTGCGACTGAAATCAGGACTAAGTTATAGAAATTGACTGCCGCACTTTCACTAAGAACAAAAGTTATTCAAACATCAGTCCGCCCTAGTATAATCTTCACATAGAATTCAGGTTCTAACCGTATAAAAATTTGATACTAGTTACTCATCATTTGTCAGAAATCGACGAATTAAAAAATTCCCATTAATATAATCTTGGCAAAATCACAATATTCACTAATTCTTTAATTTACTCAACACTTAATAAATAAAGGAGGGATATGGATTACTTAAATAATTGTAGATTGAAATATTCTCAATTTGAATACGCAAACTTACCATGTTCCTCAACAGCCGCAACGAAAATGGACGACTTTATTCAACGCATAGACAAATTTGAAGTTTCAGTGTTACCATTGCCAAAAGTGGTATAATTAAAGACCAGGCGGGGTTAGTATTATAGTCCGGAGAAGCTGTTAAGACCTTGCCAGGTCAATAGCGTAATCAGTTCGCGAAAAAATAGCATGGTCAGCGTCAAACTTTTTGACAGCTCTGAAAACAGTTGTGCAGAACACAAATTTCAGCATAGTATATATGTATTTCATATACATATCATACAACATCGAGACAACTTAAGCATACATAAATACCAATTTATTGGATTTCTATAAGATATTTGAACTTGGTTTTGTATAAAAAACTTGACTATATTATGCATAAGCCCGAACTTACGGCTATATTACTTTAATAGATAAAATTATCTAAGAAGACTATAAGCAAAGACAAAAGTATTAAGAAACCTTCTTTTGTACATACATTCCTTTACGATTGATATTTTCATTTGCCTCTGGCTATTTTCTTTTGTGTATATGATTATGATATGAATTATGTCGTCCAATGTCAAACTTCCCAATTTAGTGATGATCCCTCCAAATTTGGCCGGTAAGTGAAAACAATGAATTGAGATTATTTTAGAGACTATTTAAATTACAAAATAAATAAACCCTGGGATAACCCAACCGCTTATTTGTTTGGCTAGCGACAAGTAACTACGTCTAGCGCAAATCCTTTTTCTCTCTCTTTATTTTTATCGAGGGCTTGTTAAAAAAAAACACCACCCTCATCCATATTACAAACAAAAATCAGGTATCTTACAAAAGAAAAGAAAAGCAGTAAAATAAATTAAAAAACGGAAATTTGTAGTCACTTACTGTTACGGACAGATGAGCTATAAATAAATGTTTAATAAATGTTTCTCTATTTACTACGAACAGATGAGTTCTCATATGTATATATATATATATATATTTCTCTATATATATATATTTCTCTATACTAATGCTCATTATGCGTAATGGGATGTCATATTATACTAATAAATACGATATATGTGCAGGTTTAATGTGTCTGGTACAGACAGACAAACTATCATGTCTATGTGTATAAATTTGTTTACGTAATACGTACAGATAAACTGTCGTATTTCTTGTTTACTTGGTTTCTGTGTTCAATATGTCTTATGTGATATTTAGAAATATCCTTTATGTAACAATTCAAATATAACCACCAATACGATTATTATTATTATTTGTCTAATGTTATACGGAACCATCACTAAAAATATAATGTGAATTTATGTGAACTATGTAAATGTATGGATATACGTGCGGCAGTAAGGCATGTACAATGTACTAATTGTAAGACTATAATTGTAGTGTTAAACCGAGGAAAATATGTATTGTCACCGGCTCGTTACATACGATTATATACATTGTGAAAGTTAAAATATACAGTCCACTGAAGTTACTGAAGTCAATCAATGTTTGATTGCTTCTAAAGCCTGAAACCAACTGACCCCAACACTTACAATTTTTCATTACTAAAAACGTGGAGTCTAGAAAAAGAGAAGAACAGCTATACTTATCGTTAGTGTTGACAATAAATAGAGGATTTATATTTTTTTCTATCTACGGATTTCTAGTTATATGTCATAGCGTTACTGTAAAAAGATAAAAAGTTTTATCGTTAAAGCAGGCGCAGATTTCTTTGAGGAGAATTTTCAAGTAGTCGTGGTGATTTTACAACCTTTTGACATTTGCTTTTGTGCTAAATGTTTCGCGAGAGTGCTCACTGAATTTGGCCCCACTCTTTTTGATTTTTGGATTTTTTTATTTTTAATTATTTGTTCGTCGTTTGTTCGTTAATGTTCGAATGTAAAAATTGTTTGTTTGTTTGTCGGTTAGGTTAGGTTAGACTTGCGAAAAAGGATAAAGCGAGCCGGCCGCGGTAGCGGTCGGCGAGCGCGTTGTATTGCATACGAAAGTATCCACTTATTATTAATTTTAAGTGTTGGTTAGGTTAGGTTAGACTTGCGAAAAAGGATAACGCGAGCCGGCCGAGGTGCAATGAGTACAAAATAGAAAAAGACGAACAAACAATTTTTACATTCGAACATTAACGAACAAACGACGAAGAAATAATTAAAAATAAAAAAAAAACAAAAATCAAAAAGAGTAGGGCCAAATTCAGTGAGCCTCGCGAGAGTCGTTAACACTATGTATGCCTTGTCTCTGGTATGTAGTTAGGGAAGCAACATCGCTCTTAATATTAAAAATGTTTTCAATCGTTTAACATCAATGTTTTTGATGGTAATAGAAATAAAATGAAGTAAATTTAAATGTGATAAAAATGCAATTTTAAATCTAGAATATAAATCTAGCAAAATAGAATTCAAAAACAATAATTTTGTCAACATTATGCCTAGTAAGAGGTTTCTTTCTTTGCTAATCGTATTCCCAGCGTCTAAGACCAATCGCTTACTAGGTACCAATATGGTTACAATAAGTAAATATATTATCACCAATTTATGTATCTCAGGAAAAAAATCCTTCAGGCCATACCAAATTTATAAAGTATTTGCCTGCATGGGAGTTACATGGTACTTTATTAGCATGTATAATTCTAATACTAGTTTTGTTTTATCTGTTGTTTTTTCTTTCATTGATTTCTTTAGGCGGCTTAGTACACAATAATCTAACTAACATTGGCCGTTGATTAATTTAGAGCAATTGAGAGTGAGAGCACGATTCTAGGTACAAAACTACAAATGTGATTAAGAAATCAAGCAGGAAAGAATACAATAGATGACGCTATAAGTTATGAAACATCGTTTATATTGATCGTTTATATCGATATATTATCGTATCAGGGATTTCCTTTTTGCATCCTCACGTTTAACTGAAGAAGTGAGTGGGTAGCGTATCCGTTTGTAATAGGTGTATTGTCGATGTCAGGAGCCCCACAATTGATGATTATACATAATATATTGATAGTTTAAAATATTGATATTTTCATTTTTATCCCTATAAATAGTAACGTCTCATTGGCTCATTATTGTTATTCTGTGCTTATTAGATTTTGTGTTCTCTATGGTGGTGTCGTTTGTCCTCTGCTAGGAGTATCAATGTACTCTGTGGGAGTACCGAGTATTATTATTCTGTGCGTTTGTCGGTCGAAGGAGGTTCTATATTTTCATAAAATATTTTTGTATGTTCACATTCATTTTGATCTAATTATGGCAGCTCCTATGGAAAGAATTCAAGTTTTGGATGAAATAGAAAAAGATATCTTGACATGTCTACAATGTGCAGGTATTTTTTCCAAATGTAGTTATGAAACTGCAAGAACAGTATTTGCTGCAATTCTTTGAAATTACGTCAGTACATAAGATATCTCGAATATATATATAATTGAATACAAAATTACTTTTCTAGCGCAAGCACTACTCGAGCTCAGCAAAGAAAAATCGGGTCAAAAACAAGCAGAAACAAACACTTCACAATTTTTGAGAACATTAAGTCAAGTTGAATCAAAGCTGAGTGATCAAATTAATTATTTGACACAAGTTTCCACTGGTCAGCCTCATGAGGGTTCAGGTTATGCGTCACAGAAAGTTCTACAAATGGCTTGGCATCGTTTGGAACATGTTCGATCCTGGGTTAATGAACTGGATCGCCTCAAGGCCTCGCATCTAGCAACAGCCAACAGAGTTTCAACTGGAAGTGTTCTTAATGGAAATATGACATCTTCCAGCACCAGTACTTGATATTAATTGTAATGCAACTTTAGAATAAGACGTAAAATATCAGAAGTATTTATTTACCTATTATAGGCTTAAAATATGTTAGGTATCCTAAAGTTTATTTGGTATGTATTTTCTATGTATATTTTTACTATATATTATCATTAATTTTCTAATAACATAAAGTATATGTGATAGATCAGGAAAGCAATGTTTAGAGTTTATGTTAGGTGTAAAAGTAAGGAGAGGTACTGGAATCCAAAAGACTTATTTCTTTCAACAAAAATTTAATCAAGATAATTACTGGAACCTAAAAAATGAAAACAAGTGAAAATCCAAAATATTGACTATACCTGTAACATACTAAACTATATTGAATGAAATATGGGTGTATTAATTTTACAAAATATTGCAGAATTTTTTAGTCTTGAAACATAAAACAAATGATCAAATATATTAGAATTACCACTATTTTAAATTGTATTTAGTTTAAAAATCTTGGTGTTGAAATTTTAAAACAACTTTGCATATTAACCTTTGCACTGTATGGCTAATTTTCAGTTTATAACATAAGGACAAAACAAATCGTAAAAACTAGTTAGTCTTTGCCTGTTGGTGGCAAATGATTCTTGCGGCTTGCGGATTGTTATGCTCTCGATAACAGCAGACGATTGCAGTTTTGAGTTGCTGGTAATATAAATGACGAAAAACTTTCAGTGCAAAGGGTTAATTTACATAAAGCTTTCAAGTATGTTAACAAAGAGTGACAGTTATTGATACTGGTTATATTTTTATAAGTTCAGCTGCTGCTGTTTACATATTTTAATGTTACTAAAAAGTATCAAAAATTTTGTAGTATTCAAAGAAAAATTATATAAAGGTAATTTACAAAACTATTATTACTATTGTAGATAAAATTATGACAAGTAATAATTGTGTAACAATAAGTTATACAAAGTTAGTTTTTGTACATGTATATAAAGTATGTTTTGTTCAGTTCAAAATAATACATTAGATATTGTTGCCAGATTTAAAATTCATTTATTTATTTTACAAATAACTGATATACAAAAACTAACACTGCAGAGAGCTGTGCCTTATGTCTGCATTAACCTATCTCCATTATAACAAATAAATACCCATTGTTTATAGAATTGACTAATAAATGAAATGCTACTTAAATAATCATAAATACCATTTTATGCTACACAATCACTACCAAAACTGGATCTTGGTGTTTCTTCTTAAGAATAATCAGTAACACCACATAGTGAATCAATCCTCTTTTCAGCTCCTCTGATTTGCGTTAGCCTTTGTGAATTTTTCTATGTCATCAAAAGTGCTCTTAGCTTTTGAAGAAATATCATCCATTGATCTTCTTGCTGTAGAAGTTATGTCATCAATAGATTTCTTTGTTTGTGATAATAATTCGTCTGTGCTTTTGCAGGCAGAACTCGCTAGCTCTTTGATTTCTGAATCTAATTTTCCAATAACCCATTCAATAGCTTGTCTTCCTTTGCCAGCGTTTAGAGATATTTTATTCGCTAATAAATCTTCCATGTAACTACTAAGAGGAACACCCTGAAAAGAAGAGAATTGATTATTAATTTATTTACAAGAATGACCAGGTACAACTAACATTATTAATTGTTTTATCTCTAAACTCATTTTAACTGATAGACTTCTCCATTGTGGGATTGACTTTATTTTTCTAATTACATCATAAAAATGAGTGAAAGTAAATTAAAATAAAATTTACAGCAAATTGGACTGATAGTGATGATTTAGCTATATTAATTTACAAATGAAAACAAAATTGAGTCAAAATACAAACACATACCTGAACAGTTACCACTGCTTCTTGCTTTAAAAGTGTTTTTGATGTGTCTGAGGGATGTGGAGTGTATTTTACAGTTTCATCAACAGCAATATAGCGGCAAAATGTTAAGTTTGTCGTTTTTAAAGTCATTTGTCGCTGGATAGGATTAACTTCTGACTTTTCACTAGCATAACATATCTTTGCTGTGCCAATAAGCTAAAAAAATAATTTAAAATTTCTTTTTACACATTAACAACATTCCAATCTATCTATTAACAAACAAAAATGCACAAGTGCTAAATATTTTATTACGTAGCAGAAGTTTAGGTATGAATTTATTTCATTACCAAAGATAATGCTGATAAGGCTAAAATGTATCTATAATGTGGAGCTAAATTTCCAAACAAAGCTATCAGAGGCTACGTTTAATTGATGCTTACCGCCTGTGCCCACCGTGGAAAAAACCATTTCGAGCTGACGAGTCTATGTGTGTGCAGAACACCATCAATGACGGCCCTTTCCACTACGTCAGTCCCTATGACAGCTGGGTTCATAGGATTAGGATATTTGCGCCAAGCCGCTTGTGCAACCGTTTCCCAAGGATGACTACAATGGAGCAACAATGAATAATTTAATTTTATATTTGTGTAACAAGGAGTTGCGTCATATTGTTTTATGAAGTTACTTGAAGAACTTACTTGAAAGTGTGTTCTGATGTCCAAATCTTCATGATGAACTTTAAAATCTAAATTCTTATTGGAATTATTGAGATAATAACTTATCTCATTCGATTTTCGCTACTCCTTATCTTTAAATCACATTACGCTACACTACCACACACCACACACACAGACTACCGAGAGGACCAAAGGAGAGGACACTGCGTATAGTGTTGCCAGACATGACATGAGCAATTGATTATGTTACGGATAGCTAAATAAAAATCGTACCTATTACTTACCTAATTACCTGGCAAGAGAGAATGTAAGTTATGAGCGAGTACACCGAGGGTGAGGTTATGACAATAAAAAAAAGTAGGTGCAAACCTCTTTTAAGTTGCCTTGACTGTTGATCTTACATTAGTTAATACTTTTTTCTACAAAAGAGACCTATACCTGATTATGTACACTAGTGATAAGCACACTACCCAAATTGATTACATTCTCCTACGAAGGAATAACATTAAAATAGTGAAGAATAATGCTTGTTGTGTTTGTTCGAGAATTTTATCGCCTAGAACCGAGAGTTCGTCTAGCTGCGTGTGCGTACTAATGATAGCGAGAATGGAATTTATGTAAGTTGGCAGATTTTTCATCCAGATAAGTTTGACAGTTGAGCCTGGAAACTTTTTTCGTGCCAATATTCGTGTTCACACAAAAACACTTTTATGTCGATACCGTTTCTATAAACAATATATAATATAATATATTATATATACTACCAGTCGAAATTTTCTAGGAAACTTATTAAATTTTCTAAGTTATTCCATTCATCTTCACTGACTATGAACCTTTACTAACATGTTATTTATATAATATCTATAGAAAAACTTAAAATTTTAAGCGTAGGTAGCAAGCATACTTTGCAAGCACGTTGGTTTTGACGTTTTTATTGATGAAACATAATTTACACTAACAAATTCAGTGTTGACAGCTGAACCTATTGTGATAACTGACGGAGAGTTAAAGAAAGGCAGTCTAGTCGGTTCATTTTCTATACAATATATACAGAAAGAAGGAGAGAGCACCGTTGAAATGTGCCATTCTCTTAAAAAATAATCAGAATACTATGTTTCACTTCTACCGCGTGTGAACTCGTACTCGATTTATTAAAGCACCTATAATTTGCGCTAAACTCTTTGACCACTCTGAAAATAGCTGCGCATTACCGAGACAATTTAGGAATAAATAAATGCAAATTTTAAATTCCTTCTACTTTGTTTTATATTACATATCTGGTGATAGATATTATGCGCAAACCAGGATTACGGCTATGTCCATAGTGGCCAAAAAGATTGACGAGACTTTACCTACCACATTTTTAGTGACAACTGGCGACATTTGCTTCGTCTTGCAACACTAATGCACTGTGCCAGCCTTCTCAGTATATGGTATCTTATCTATGGCCAGCCTGCCAGGTGCGTTGAGTTGTAGATTTTTTATTTATATATGAGAAGGGTGTTGTGTTTACTGAAACAATTTTTTTAAAGGGAATTTTGTATTTCGCAATTGTTATTTGGATACGTTTACATGGTATGTACACTTCATTTTGAATATAAATGTAATTCACTTTTTTCATTTCGATTGTCATACAAACCGGCAGCAGATGATTTAGATGGTTTTATGTAAATACCCACAAGCTCAGTCACCTTAGATGTTAGTAATAGAGGTCAAGATCAATTTAATTTAATGTATTCCTTTTTAACGCAATATTCTGCAGTACCTATATGAAGTAGGAAATACATTACAAATTTTAAGTTGCTTATCATATTATCAGAGTGTGTCGAAATATGTGACATCAATATTGAATGGATGAATATTGTACTTTGTCACTCCTTTGAACTATTATTTTTCTTTTAATACAATAACTATAACACTAGCATTGAATTGGGTTATTGGGTTACAATAATGTAATATAATTTATAAAAAAAGAAAAATCGTGCGTGGAGCCCCTCCGCGCGGAACAAGTCAAACTTCGTAATGTGGAAATCAAAATAGGAAGGGGTGGAAATTGATTTTTAGTGAAATCATATTGTTTCTTTAAGACAAAATTTATTAACGTTGCTTACAATCCACAATTGTTCGCACCTTTTAATTATAATTTTTAAGTGGAGAAATATCCAAATCTATAACATTTACAATGGGATTATGATAACTAAAGTAAGATACGAAATGTTTGATTATTTTTCTCGCTCTGTCTCTTTCTATTCCCCCTCCCCAGGAGCGTTGAACGTTTAACGCAACAGTGCTTTCATACCCTTTGCTTGGTAGCGTCCTCTCCGTGGTAGTGTCCTCTCCATGGTAGCGTTAAACTGCAACCTTGTTGGAAGTTGCATTAGAAGTTTCACTTCAATAATAATATAATATAATCTATAAATAATTAACTTTAATTATTTCATTGTATATACATATGCACACCTACTGACTAATTAACGGATTTTGAATATTATTTCAATTTCTTTTTTAAAAGACTACTATAGTATTGTAATTTTTAGAAAGATGACTTCAGAAGCAGAAGACAAAGAACTTAGATATAGAAGAGCACAAAGTGTAACAAGAGCAGAAGAAATATCAGCTCAAGAAAAAAAAATTAGGAGATCACAATTTGATAAGCCGTAAGTATAAGTAAACTGTAACTCTTAAGATTTGAACTATTTCAACACCCTGGTAAATTATTATTGGATCTTCTATTGTATGTAAGAGAACTAAATCAAAGTGATTTTAGCTAATTAAGAAGTTTTTAACATTGTGAGAACTTGGATTTAAATTTTACTCAACACTGCAGTAGAATAACCTAATATAATTTTCAAAGCTGCCCTATTTAATTATAGAAGATTTGCAAATAGTCTAATTGTGGTCTCATGATTTATATCAGAACAAAAATAAAATATTCTTCTAAACTTGTTTTATTTCTAGCATTAAATTTTAATGATTTCTCTTTCAGAATTCACAAGCCAAGAGATTCTCTCTTCTCATGGAGCTCTGAGTTTGCCAATTTTACAGGACTAGTAAACTGGGGTTTTTTATTGCTGTCCGTAGGTGGAGTTCGCTTGTGTCTTGAGAACTTTTTGAAGTGAGTATTTCTTATATCACTTTATTAACAGCCGGTCAATATCTAGTGCATCTAGAAGTGATAATAATAATTTATTTATTTTTATGATTGCTTCAATAACATTCGTCAGATAAAGTTTGCTCATATTGCCTAAATAGAATGTAATTAGCTTAATACTGTACTGACACTTAAGGAAAACGTTATAAGGAAACATTTAAAAATATTCTCATCTGCTTTGGGAGTATATTTATCTGTTTGAAATTCCCTGTATATGAAATGCCTGTGGTGATCGGGTACTGTCGCTTAGGAAGAGGTAATTGCTCAGTAGTCAAACATTTACAGATGGTTATTATTAGTATAGGCAATTTTTTTTTTTTTTTTTTTTTTTTGTAGTTCGGCAAAGTGACTGTACTGTGCCTGATGGTAAGCACAGTACAATCCAAAAACAATGGCGACCACCGAAAGACATACTATCCATCGCCGGTCGCCGTTGTCATGCCGGCCTGAAAGCGACCCAGTCAGGGACAGCCCCCCCCCCGGTTGCTGGATATACACCGGCTGATCCCGGAACGCGACACGCCCAAACGTGTCACTTTGGCGGGTGTTCCACCTGGTGTATGGTGGTCGCGATCCAGTCGGGTACAGACACCCTACCACCCTGCAAAATTGTAACAAAAAGATGTAATTATTTAATTATTGGAATAATACAATATTATAATGAGTAACAATACTACTATTTATGTTAAAGAATTTCTTTTTTAGGTGGTTCTTCTAGAAATTTACATTTGAATATATAACAAATAGAGCCTTATATAAAAAGTTTAACATTTATATAATATAATTAAGGAATATAATATATGTCAAAAAAAAAATATTTTCATGATAGATTTTTGAATGTTTCTTTATGTTCATCGTATGATGTTCTTCAGTACTATTTACTATGCAAAACTAAGCCAAAAGCTGAAATTATAAGTATGTGATCCACACAAAAAAAAATTGAGGTTGTTGGTTGTGTTAGTTTTCGAAAGCTGATTAGACTTTGATCAGACTTATTGACAGAAGACTTGTCAGCTTACACTTTCCTATAGAGGCTAATCAATCATCATTACATAGTATAAAACAAAGTCCTCTACCCCGTCTGTCTGTCTGTCTGTTCGCGATAAACTTAAAACTACCGAACGGATTGTCATGCGGTTTTCACCGGTGGATAGAGTGATTAATGAGGAACGTTTTAGTATATAATTTGTCAAGGATTTTTTCATAATCAGGGCGGGAAAACGTCTGCCGGGTCTGCTAGTAATATTATAACTTAACAGGGGTAGCTTCATATTGAATAGAGGGTCATATGGTTATATGAAAATTACTCTTTACATCCTTTTTTTTAACAATACCTTCAAAGATATATAAAGTTTTTAAAATTTAGATAAGATAGTACATGGGTGCTGAATCACTTAAGACGTCACATTAATAAGTTCATTGCACCGGAGATATTATATTATAAACTAGTTGTAACTCGCTACTATGTCCTCATGGAATTTAGCAAAAAATGTTTTTGTCAGTGTAAACTTGCACATGGAACGCAGCATTACTAGAAACTACTTCCTCATTTTTTTCTAAAATAAATATAGTCTATTACTCCTTATAATAATAGTTATTTGCCAGTGAAAATCTCGTCAAAATGGGTCCAACAATTTGGGAGATTAATAGGAACAAACATGCACAAATTTTTAAAATGAATTTGTCTTATAATTACTGTATTTAACCTTCCTCAATCATTTTGTCAATATTTTTATTATTTAGGTATGGATTTCGTGTCAACCCAATTGAATGGATCATTGTGTTAACTGGTTATAATGAAGGATATAGTCACCAGTATCCCTCAGTTGTGTTATTAATATGTGAGTATCTTTAACTTAATTACATGTTTAATAGTTTCTAATTGTATTTATGGGTCTTATACTTCTTATACACTTCTTATACTGATAGGGAAAGTTAATGTTATATGCCATATTATGATTTTTTTTTATATCATCGGAGGCAAACGGACATGTGTGTCACCTCATGTTAAGTGATCACCACCATCCATATACTCTAACAACACCAGGCGAGTCGCAAGTGCGTCGCCAGCCTGTGTTTGTAGGAAATGGGGCAGGGTGGTGAGGGGAGGCGAGGTGGGTTTCAGGTGCTCGCATTGACCTAACGAAACGCAACAATGCAAGCGCTGTTACTTCACGTGGGTGTTTTTGTGGGTCGGGTGGTAATACTAGTAGTAATAGTTTCAGCGGGGCTCTATTACGGGGAATTTATTTTGCTAAAATAATAATACAAACTGTTTTCAGTTAGTGTTGTACCCGTGGTTCTTGGTCTACTCATCGAAAAGGGTATTGCAGCGGTAAGTATTACCTTATTTGTTAATAATTGTATAAAATTATTCTTATGGTTTTTTAAGTATTTTCTTTACTTGCAGGATTTCATATCTGATAAGATCGGTGTTGGTCTGCAAATATCAAATATATTATTTGTCATCTCCTTGCCAGTCATCGTGATTCTTTTCAAAGGCGATGATTTTAGTTTTGGTAATATAATTTTTTTAATAACTATCTACGATTAGCGATTATTGCTCACATTTTACACGTAATGAATCTTTAAATCCATCGACGCTGTGTACGGCTCATTCGCATAAGCAAAGTTTAAATTCGTTTCATGTCGACCACTATATTATATATTGATAAATTATGCAAGGTAAAAACTGACAATGTTCTGATTATCTAACGTGCATAACGTGCAAAGACTAGAAAAGATGGCTCGTTAGTCAATATACTACTTACGTAATGTGCAAAGACTGTCGGTATCTCGTTAGCCAATATACTACTTATCACATGTGCAAAGACTGTCAATGTCTCGTTAGTCAATATGCTACTTATCAAATGTGCAAAGACTGTCAATGTCTCGTTAGTCAATATACTACTTATCAAATGTGCAAAGACTGTCAATGTCTCGTTAGTCAATATACTACTTATCAAATGTGCAAAGACTGTCAATGTCTCGTTAGTCAATATACTACTTATCAAATGTGCAAAGACTGTCAATGTCTCGTTAGTCAATATACTACTTATAAAATGTGCAAAGACTGTCAATGTCTCGTTAATCAATATACTACTTATCAAATGTGCAAAGACTGTCAATGTCTCGTTAGTCAATATACTACTTATCAAATGTGCAAAGACTGTCAATGTCTCGTTAGTCAATATACTACTTATCAAATGTGCAAAGACTGTCAATGTCTCGTTAGTCAATATACTACTTATCAAATGTGCAAAGACTGTCAATGTCTCGTTAGTTAATATATTATTTATCTAATGGGCAAATACTGTCGAAAGTCTCGTTAGTCAATATACTGATTATCTAATGTGCAAAGACTGTCAGTGACTTGTTAGTTAATCTTATAATTACCTAACGTGCAAAGAGTATCAATAGCTGTCTTTACGCTTTTACACGTGCGATTGGAGTGTGCAAGATTGAACACGAGAAAGTGTGTATGCGAATTCCCAAGCTAATGATTATTATTGTTGATTTTTATACGCGCAATCTTTCCCGCGCGAAAGCGTTTTCACGCGGGCAAGAGTGTGATGTGTAAACTCAGCCGATGACTCATTAGTCAGTATACTTTCCACCATCGATATTAAAACCTTTACGTTTCATATTATAAACCATATTGTAAATAGTTCGTACAATTTCAGTGGGGATTACGATGGTATGTTTTGTTTATTTGGTCCTGTTCCTGAAGCTCTGGAGTTATGTCCAAACAAATCATTGGTGTAGAGTTGCTATGAAGGGAAATGTGAGAAAAACTAATACGTTGAGGAGGCAAAGCTTATCTGCACCTAACTGGAGTAAGTTTAAAATTTTCTATCTAAAAATTTAAGTTTGAATTAATGACTTTCGTTTATTTAACACTGTTTATTGCATGTAGGGCCTTTCTTTATATACGAGACAAGATAACGTAATTTTCATTTTAACAAAGGCCGTAGCCAGATCTTAATTTTATTTTCTTCTGTATGGCCTCTGCCTATGTAGGCAATTTCGCCAATGTCAAGTATGAATAGATCATTATAAAAGTAACAACTTCATACCTTCCATTCACAGTTCATTTTCAAAACTCATTAGTACCTGTTACTTAAGGTAAATTTTATTGAGTCATATTTACCATCATTTATAATATTACATTTACAGATCAACTTGTTAATGGTGAACAGGATCGTAAGTTTACGAAGCAGTAACAATTTATGCACTTTTTAATGTCGCACTTTCTGTGGGTTCACATTGTACGCTTAATCATAATGTATTCCTAATCTCGCTTCTCCTATTTTCCCCTGCAAATGGTAACAAAATACTGTATAAAACAAAAGGGTACAAAAAAATTTATCACACTCAAATAATGAAATATCCATTATAATTCACATTTTGTTATATTTCAACATCATTACATAGTATAAAACAAAGTCCCCTACCACGTCTGTCTGTCTGTCTGTTCGCGATAAACTCAAAAACTACAGAACGGATTTTCTTGCGCTTTTCACCAGTAGATAGAGTGATTCATGAGGAAGGTTTTAGTATATAATTTGTCAAGGATTTTTTATAGTCAGGGCGGGACAACGTCTGCCGGGCCCGCTAGTATAGATATATAGAAAAAACCGGTTTCAATTTTTTTATGGATAACACAAAGCTCGTTAATATCTATTAAACAAAAAGTAATTTTGACAAATAAAAGAAAGACTAGTACTGAACATTTACGCATATTTATATATGCGATTGGTCGTCCAGTGGTTGATATTCTACCACAATTCGTATTTTTTGTCAGTTTAAGTATTAATGAAAAATACAAACTTTTCCAATATATTTCAACACTAAAATTCGTCAATATCTGCTGAACAAAACTAAAATAAAAAAAAATAGGCTGAGAAACAGAGGAGGGACATGTCTTTAATTGTTTTACCACGACCTATTTATACCTATATAAAAGATATTTAGACAAATAAGAATAATCAATTTTAAACACTAACCGTGTTATTATAAAAAAAGTTAAAATCGTATTGAATACTTGCTTTAAAAAAGTTTGGATACTTACGTATTAAATGCACCGCGTTTGCCGACGGCTGCCGCGGCAAGATCGTGTTATCCCTTTTCGCAAGTCTAATCTATTCTAACCAAACAGAGATAGAAGAGCAAGATGTCGAACGTTCGGCGAGCGCGGTGCATTTAATACTTAAATATCCAAACTTTTTTAAAGCAAGTATTCAATACGTATTTAACTTTTTTGTAATAACACCCTATATCTCATGAATATCTACTGAACAAAACTAAAATAAATAAAATAGGCTGAAAAACAGAGGAGGGACATGTCCTAGAAGATATTTTGGCAAATAAGAATAATTACTAGGAAGACGTTAACAGTATTTCGTTACTCAATAATTTCAGTACATACTATAGTAATGACTTTCTGCTTCACTTAAGCATTTTGCTTTTCCTACATGTAGAAAAACATTCTCTATTTTAATTTCTTTTGCGTCATTTTAATACACGTATACAAAAAAATCGGTGTATGTTCAATTTTTAACACACTTTAAATTCGCACTTCGCTATAGACAATGCTTGTGTTTCTGTATACTTGTTTTCTTTATATATGTGTGTGTGTTTGTTTGCTTTCGTATTAATAATATGAATTATTTATACATATAATAATAAACATATCTAATTATTGTAATTTCCAATACTTTTTATTTCCACTTGATATATAGTCTCTGGTTAATAATTGTTATTTTCAAAGAGGTAACAGTATTACTTAACTTTATACGAAAAAATGTCGTTTCTATTTAACTAATGACCATAATGAATTCCAGTAATTATGCACCTGCAACACTAAGTTTTATAAATATTTTATTACAGTAATATTACTTTCGGTTCTGTTAAATTATTTTTATATAACTAGTTTTTTTTTATCAGATACAGTAAATTCTCCTTTCTCATATGGAATAGTTTACATAATTATGTCGTTCATTCTGATAGGTATTTGTATCTATTTATTTATTCATCGTATTTCGTTTATTATTATAGGGTTGCGTTTCAAAGTTTAGAAAATGAAATCATAATGTGTTAAAGACAATTTCGATATCAACCAATTTAATTATTAACCAATTTAATCTTATACGAAAAAGTGGATTACACGTACCATAGCGGCTTATATTAAAGGCTCTAGCGAAAAATCAATTAAGTACGTATTGATAATTTTGGTTTCGCGAATAATACCATTTTCAACCACGAATACATAAAAACCAGTCACGATTAAAACCGGGAGGGAATAAGGAGAGTTTACTGTATTAGTATTTTAATTTTTCAAAATATTTTGATAATTAACTTTTCATAGACATTAATGACATATATAAAGAACTGTACACATACAGATTAAAAATGTTCCTTATCAATTTATATTATTCCTAAATAAAGAACTCGTTACCTCCAGAGAATGTTGATGACGAGAAGAATGACGCAGTAGCCGCCGCTGGTGTCGTTAAATACCCTGATAATTTGTATTTGAAAGACTTGTTCTACTTTCTGTTGGCACCGACCCTCTGCTATGAGTTAAATTTCCCCCGCACAACACGGTTAGTTTGCATGCTTTGATTAATAATATTTAAAAAAAACTTTTTAAAAGCCAAATAAATGTAATTATGTCTTTGTGTCGTGTCATTCTTAATCATTTCAATTGCAGTATCAGGAAAAGGTTCTTAGTAAAGAGATTGTTAGAAGTAGTGTTCGGTGTGAATCTTGTGTTGTCGCTTTTCCAACAATGGATGATACCGTCTGTGACTAATTCCGTGGAAACGTTTTCGAAAATGGACCCGATTGGAATAACGGAACGATTATTGAAACTAGCTGTGAGTTGTGCCCATTTAACTATTCCCACACTTTGATTAACAATAATAAATACCTACAGTCCGCGACAAATCTTTTACCTGCTGTGAATATAGGTGTGCAAAACACAAACTTCGGTATAAATTCGTAATATATCTGTAACACGGGGAACTTTATATCTATGGTCTCATATTTATCCTAGCTTTATCTTTCTCGCAACATTCGCTATAGAATTTTTCAAATTAATATTGATCAGTGAGAATTAATTGTTATTATTTTATGGTCAACGTACATTTCTTTTCGTCTTTAAAATCTAGAGCGACGCTGATATTTTGTGTAAGAAAAATAATCTTCCAATCAATGATATTATAACTAAAAAGCTGTAGACACGTCATAAGCGCTATGACAGCGCCTTGTTAGAACTTGGCTAACTAACTTATTTTTGACGACTGCCCTGTCAATCTACCCGTACCTAAGCAACATATAACTATTTCTTTTTCACTACGAATATTCAGAATATGCCATCTTACTTCCACATTTTATCTAAGACAGTGTGGCGTAACAATAATTGTTACTTTACATATGTATTATAAGCCATATCGTGTCATTTTTTTTTGTCAAAATAGGTAACGTATCTATTTTTATCACGCTTTTATTAGCTTCACCTGTATGTATGTATGTAACCGACCCCTTTGAGCTCGATTTTGTCCTACTTTGAACGATCACATTTAATTCAAACTTTGCACACCTGTCAAAGGTCGATGACAATGCAATAATCCGAAAAAAAAAGTAAAAAAAAAATTTTAACTAAAAAATGAAAAATAAATAATAGTTTAAAAAAACTAAAAAAACACGCTTTCATATAAAATCCAACTAAAAAACAGAAGATAAAATTTAATAAATTTGGATTAAGAATAGTGTAAATTAGAAATAAATGTATATTTTTGTAAAAAGTGACAAATAAAGTAAATAAATAAATAAATAAAGTATCAGCACCTCCAGATATCAGTATTTTTATCATTTTTTTGTCACTTTTTACAAAAATATACATTTATTTCTAATTTACACTATTCTTAATCCAAATTTATTAAATTTTATTTTCTGTTTTTTAGTTGGATTTTATATGAAAGCGTGTTTTTTTTAGTTTTTTTAAACTACTATTTATTAGCTATAATATCATTGCTCTCAATAATAATCTTCCATTAGTTAATAGCGGGTTGGGCACCGTGTCGACTAAGGTTGCAATCTATGCGACTGATTTGGATCTTTTGGCGAATGAAAACGTTATCAAAATATAGCGTGATGGCTCTTCCTAATTCTGTTCTAAGTCCTGAAACGAGTTTAACATTTTTTACCCATCCCAAAAAAAGTGCACAACGCTGCTAAATAAGTTTTCACTTCAAAAAGTTTCGCATCCAATGAAAAATACTATCCTAACTAGTGCACTAAGTCACCCGATTGTTTTACAGGTGCCAAATCATTTAATATGGCTTTGCCTATTCTATCTAAGTTTCCATTCATTCTTGAATTTAATGGGAGAGTTGTTACAATTTGCCGACCGTAATTTTTACAACGATTGGTGGAATGCTAACAACATCTCCGTCTTTTGGAGTACTTGGAACATGCCGGTACATATGTGGGCGGTGAGGCACGTCTACAAACCCATCACAGAAAAGGGTTACAGCAAGGCGACTGCCAGCATTATAGTTTTCTTGATATCAGCTTTCTTCCATGAGTACTTGGTAAGTAAATTATTAGAATATCAATTAGCGGTTATAATATCTCTTATATCTGTAATGCTACACGCCCATTCCTATATGACACAGTTTCAGCTACATGTCGTGTAATAAACTAATTTAAAAAATAATTCCGATAAATTCGCCAAAGACGATTCCACAGTACATTTGTCATTTCAATAATAAATCTGAAAAAGCGTTTCCAGATCCCTTTGACTTGTCAAAAAAAGCCGCGGGCCTACTTATTGTGTTGCGTTTATCGTTACGCAGCCCGATAGTTTATAATGCATAGCCATAATGTATTCACACACCTGCATTTATTGCGACCATAGACAAAATTTTGTGGCGATACACACTGATATGGGTCTAGCATAACGCGAATAATTATTTATTGATTCCATTCAGGTTCGTTTAATGTAGTGTTTATTTTAACGTAGGTCCGTAATATATTATATCTCTTTCGTTGAAAGAAACTGACAAGATTCCCATCATTATCCTTCTAGTATATATTTTTTTAATTTCAAAAAGTTCTTATATTTCCTTTTACATTTAAACAACTTTGTGTCTATAACTGAATCTTCAATTTACTTGAAAAATCCAGTATACATAAGTAGTTATTTTATTCGAACATCTAAGAATTTTAAAGCTCTTCTCAACTAATAATATAAATGCGGAAATGAGTTTGTTTAGTTTTCACGCCTTAACTACCCAAGCGAACGGAAAAGGACATACACACCTTTAATGTAAAAAAAAGTCTAAAAAAAATTACATTTTTCGAGTTTTCTGCAACGACTAGATAGTAATATAATTAATTACACTACTTATCTCTACTCTTATAAATGACTTAAAGCGCTTTATTTATTTTTAAAACATATTGAATTCCAATTTTAAACACATTTTCACATTTAAACGTTAATCTCAATACATTTAACGGACTTTGAAATTACCACGACTCTCTGACTTGTATCTAATCATGACTGACTAATCTTGGTGACATTTATATAATAGTCATGCAACTCGTCAAGGGAAAGAGAAATGAATCGTATAAAATTGCGATCGTCCCTCTCTCCCTTTCTATTGCTAATTTTAAATGATCTCTGTGCGACACCAGTTCGGTGAAGCTGTTAAGGCCTTGCTAGGCCAATAGCGTAGTCAGTTCGAGAAAAAAAAAAACAAAAAAAAACTGTCCGAAACCAACAAAGTTGAAAAAAAGACATTTCCCCACAAAATTGATTTTTTGAGTTACCTCTTTTTTATTAAAGGTGCGATAAGTTACGTCTCATCCAGAAAAATGTACAGTTCACGGGGAATATGTCAGATATTAACTTTCAAAGTGCAGGTTTATATTTCTTTGCTAAACTAATGCAGTAATATCTTTCGACTTTCAGGTAAGTGTGCCACTCCAGATGTTTAGAGTGTGGGCTTTTCTGGGAATGATGGCTCAGCCTCCACTGTCGGTAATATCTCGCATTGCCGAGGTGAAGCTCGGCCCGCGTTGGGGTAACATTATGGTATGGAGCTCCTTGATACTCGGTCAGCCCCTTATCATCATGATGTATTACCACGATTATGCCTTATTAAACTTTACACCGCGAAAGGAGTTATGAAATTAATAGAGAAATCTAAGTATGAAATATGAGAGAGATTACAGTATATATGCACAATGAGTAAAAAAGTTTTTATACCGCATTTACTTACTATGAACTATTATGCATTCATATTTACTACAGTTAAGAGTAAATGTAAAATTAATCAGATAAATTCAAGTTTAGTACAAATGAAAAGGAATAATTTACTATAAATTATCATACAGCTAGGATAAAAATAAAGGCTAAAAATGTGAATTAACACAAAAAACGCATTAATTTGTTGTATTTTCATTAAGAAATTGCGATAACAAAAGTATTAAATACCATATACCAAAATCATAGCCTTATACGTTATATGAAATACAGTTAACACTATGCCTTGGAATAATTTTTGTAATCAAACATTTTTTTATTATTTTTATACTGTCTTCAAAGTTATTATGTAATTTTGTAAGATGAAAATGGATTTAAATTATGAATTCAATTAATACCTCGATTTATTTAGTATATTTATTATTGTATAAACGATTTTGTGGTATAATTTACAGTATAAATAATTTACATATTAAATACACAATTTTAGTACAATTGAAATTAATAAAGACTGAAAAGGCCTTAACGGGTGTGAAACAAATTGTGATAGTGGGCCATGTTCAATTTGAAATTAATTTAAATGTTTTATATATTTGTTTATACTATTTTTTGATATTATTACGTTTTATGATACTTGAGGTGCTGAGCGGGAGAGGGGTGTAACTCACATTTTTTTGTTTCTTAAAATTTCAACTATATTTGCGAGTTACCAGGTGTTACCAGGTTAGTAATAGTTACCAGGTGATAATTATTAGAATCCTAATTTACACATTCTCAGTTTGTCTAATTCGATATTTATCACTAAAACTAGTTCCTTTAGGTATTCTGTCGAAATCACACCGAATGCAGTGGATTGTTTACAACATCGAATTAAATATATTTATTCAATTATAAAATAGAATGCCACAATAATTTACATCATATATTGTGGTAGAAATGCCATGATACGAATAACAATTATGTTTTTATAACGTGATATTTTACTCATCAACAATCCACTTCATAATAAAACATTATAGATATACTTATTTACAATTTATGATATTTGTAGTACATTTTGATATGAACAACGTCTTCCGTCAGCCGAATTAGGTGCATTTTCTTGGATATAAGAAATATTTTTTTTTACATCGTCTCCTTACATACTATTATCGTAATTTATATTGTATGTAACAAATAGTACAAAAAATGGGTTACCATCATTGATATATAAAAACCCAAGACACACAGTCTCGAATAAAAGTAACGCTCTAAACCTTCCCGCAAATACTCCCCAATATCACGTATATAGTTATGCGATAAACTTATGATTTTGCAAATTCAACTTTAGCGGTATGATTTAAAGTTGTTTTTACAAGGACGCAAGCGACGCGAGACTATTTGAAATGACTGCATAATCCAAAATTATGCATTCTTTTTTGTGTGCCGGCTGTGAGACGTTAAGTGTGCCTCTTGGGTTTTTATATATCAATGGTTACCACTCTTTTATACGATATTATACAATTTTTGAAAGATTTACGTTGGTTTTTTGAAATTTATACACTTATAATAATAATTTAGGTTATAAAAATTTATCCGTTTACCTTACATGTATATGTTAATTGATAATTCGAAAATGCCTGAGAATAATGTGTTATTTAACAAGTATATCATGAAATGGAATTATATTTTTTATAATGATTTATTATTATATACGTCTTAGTATTTGCAAATAAAACTTTAATAGTATATTATATGTTATCTGCTCATAAATGTATGAATATTTTTACTAATAAATAGGTTATATACGAATGTTAATTATTATATACGAGTATTATTGCTTATATTGTATAGATAAAATTTTCTACAATAATAAGTGTTTTTGAATAATATTGTTCTAATCACATTGTCATTAAAAATATTTTGAATTTTCTATTTTTCTAACGCTAATAAATAATAATTGAATGTTTGAATTTAAACAGTGTTTATATTTTTAAACCCGTTATCCCTTATATTGGTTTTATAGAAGAAGAGCGTTCCTTAGACGTGTTTCTTTTATCCTTTCAGAAAGAAGCTTAAAAAATGTTCTGTTTTTGTCAAGTACAGTTATTAGTACATACCGAATTGTTCTTGACGATCAAATTTCAATTTGAGGGTTGTAACTAAATTGGTGGTATTAAGGTGATATGATTTAATTATGAGCAAATGGTGGCAGGTTAAGTGGCTCCCTGAAATACGCGCTATAGTGGGATATACTACGTTCCATATCAGATACTAGCGTGAAAAAAAACAGGGTGTGTCGTAAAGATACACGATAGAAGGGAAACTTTTGTGTTACAGGGAAGCATTTTAATTAAAAAAATACAAAAAAAGGCAGCCACGAAGTGGTTCTGGCGGTCACCCGTCCAAGTACTGACCGCGCCCGACAATGTTTAATTTTGGTGATCGGACGACAAACGTTGTTTTCAACACTCTACCTGACACAGTGTTTCCCCCACTAATTTTCGTCACACAAAAAGGTTGCCCAACAGAATTTTAAAGCCATCCCAAAAAAAATTCCACTTCGAAAATACCTACTGCAACAGGTCGTTGAAGATGTCTCATTATGATTTAAATAGAAAGATATATTTAAAAAATGGATGGAATAGTGAAAACCGTGCCACTTGACGGATCATCATGAGAGTAGACATAACTGTCTTCACGAATAAGTTTCTATCCTATTTATTTTACCATCTCTCCGCTAGGTGGCACTGCACTACATTAATTCCTTTATATGTGATCCTATGAACGTGGTCATTTGAGCACAGAATATTTACACAATATCCATTTTGTTATAACTCAACTATTTATTGCATATAAGACACAATGAAAAACACGTGCCAGCCGCGGGCACAGCTAATCGCCCAAATTTTGAGATGCAGTTGTGGTAATTTATATAGCAAATATTATAATATAAATTTCAGAAATAATTTCTTTAGTTATAATTTTATACGCGATAAATCTTCTATAATTATCACATATTAGAAACTAAAAACATCGATTTAAAAACTAGAAATAAATGAGTCACCGGCGATTGGTCGAATATACCTAATCATGTGTAAATTTTGTAAACCAACACGAACTACATTAAAATGTATTTCATTGTATAAAAACTTTGTTTTTACAGTTTGCTTCGTAGATTTTAGAAATTAATGCGAAACGCTATTGTGCTATAATAATAATTGGTTGTTATATTTCGTTTATCGGTAAAATATGATAAAACACATAATTCAGTACAGTGCGTTTTCTTTTCGTTATAGTTATAGCAAAATTTAGCGTGCATCAAATAAAATTAGCATTTCGCACTTAGCGTGTCAGTAACAATCGCTATAATTCCCGTATCGTGCAGTGACGCCAATATCTTAATAGGTCAGATCCAGGATATCGGTAACAGCCCAAACCGAGGTGTACCGCGCACCCTTGAGCTAGTTGCCTAAACAAAATCGGCTGAGTGCCTTAAGCGCTCGCCTTAGTAGTCCGGTGAAGCTGTAAATGCCTTACAAGGACAATAGCGTAGTCAGTTCGAAAAAAAAGCCAATATCTTAATCATTGTACCTACGAGAAAATTTTCTTATTGGACTGGCCATCATCTTGAGAGTTTTTTTTTTCGAACTGACTACGCTATTGACATGGTAAGACCTTTACAGCTTCACCATCATCTTGAGAGATTTAGATCGATAAACACAGGTAAAGAAATTACAAACACTAATAAAACTGGTACTTTATACCAAAAAAAATATATCGATGTCTATTAATTCTGTATTTTTTCAATACTCTACTGAATTTAGTGAGCTTTGACGTCAGAAATTAAAAAAAAAAACTATTCCCATGGTAAGAACCCTTTTGATCCCAAATCGTCCATGATAATCCTCGAAATCCCAAAGAACTTAAAAAAATCTGGATGCAAGAAATCATCATGGCTGCGATAACCGTACATAAATTTCAATTTTCTTGTTGACCGTACTTTTTCCAAAATCTGTGAATACAGGTCAAAATATTTAAAAATATCAAGTCAGTCACCTAAGAATGTGCTTCTGTAACTATAACGATTAGTAGGTATAACGAAGTAGGTATATAATATAAGCTACTAAGTTTTATTCTCATACCTCTAAAATCCACCTGTATTACGCACCAACAAATAGAAAAAATCAAACTAAAATATTGTACGTATAAATACGTTACTCGTTAAGTGTATTAATTGGTCACCTATGACACGGATTACACATGTAAGCAGGGGTCGTTGATCGTTTATCTGATTAGTATGAAGTTCAAGGAAAATATACTTTGTAAGGAAGTGATTTTCCACTTTAACTAACTTGTGTTATACGTCTTTTAAATATCTATTTACATTTAAATTACTAATACAATTTCTTGCAGCAGTTTCGATAATATTCAATTCTATCTAATTTTAATATTGTAATATATTTAAAAAGAATTATACGTTAAAGGTCAGTCGAAGTTTTAATATAAGTACATTATTTGCTGTAGATTTATCTGCATTGCCTATTTTTAATTGAACTTTGTTATATTGACATTTTTATAGTAACTACTAGCCCCTGATAAAAACTTTTTTATATTAGTATCAAACTTGACTTCCGTTTTCGCGAATTACAAAATTTTGTCTGAAATCGATTGAAACATTATTTTTAAAACTTACCATATCAGCAGGCTAGTAGCAGTCTTTTTATTAAATTTAGTCAAATATAAGTTCTCACGTGAATGCACAAAAAAGACACAGTTAAAACAAAGTAGATATAACTTCAAAATCAATGTAATATTAAACTTATAAAAAACACGAAAATGATGATAAAACTATGTGCCTATAGAATTGAGGACCGACGTCCGCATGAGAACCGTGGGGTTGTTGAATCAATTGATGAAGAGCTTCTGATAACTCTGGGAACGTGTTTCGCCTGGAGCGTGCCTGCTCTACATCACAAAATAAAGCAGTAATACTTTACCTTTTGTTATGAAAAGTAAAAGGTTTTCCGAATTTTCTAAATGAATTTATGTTTTTGGTTCCAAATAATTAATTTTGCTCAATAAACGTAGAAGTAGAAGATTCAATATATTATATTAATACAAAATACTGTACTAGAATATAGTAGTAATTTAAAATAATTATTCACGAATTTCAACTGTGTTCCTATAATGTGGCGGGTTAAAATTTATCCGAGCAGTTTCAAAGTGGGCAATTAACAAAGCTTGAGTAAACAGAAGTCAGATACGTGTTACCGTCGGGTTAATCATGTAATAACATTTGTGGTGAGATGGGAGAGCGGTACCCGGCACCCGCTAACAATGTTGACCGTAGAGAGCAAACAGCGTCGGCTGCGTCAGCCCACGGGCCACCGCACCCGCGCCGCAACCCGCAACCCTATCGCTGTCTACATAGACACGTTCACTTATGCTTTTTTACTCTTGAGTATTACAAAATATTGTATAAAATGTTTATGGAATAAATCAACATATACGTACACCAATAAAATTATCTTAGAATTTATTTAGATGCACATACAATTTTTTTTAATAATAATTGCTGTTAGCCTTATCGGATTTAACATAGTCGAAAGATAATAGAAGGAAGTTGTTTCGCTTTTAGCACAATAGCAATCTGCACGTAGTAATAACTGTATGAAATGAAAATTCTTTGAGTTCTTTTTGTTTTATTTTATTCGCGTCTAAATAAATGTAAAAAACCGATATTTTTAAAAATACTTCTGCTTTTACCATGTTTTTAAAGAACAAAAAATTAACTTTAGAATCGGTGCGATTATTTGATATGAAATTTATTAAAATAATGTCTATTTGTAACTTTAAGGGTGTTATTACAAAAAAGTTAAATACGTATTGAATACTTGCTTTAAAAAAGTTTGGATACTTACGTATTAAATGCACCGCGCTCGACGAACGTTCGACATGTTGCTCTTCTATCTCTGTTTGGTTAGGTTAGTCTTGCGAAAAAGGATAACACGATCATGCCGCGGCAGCCGTCGGCAAGCGCGGTGCATTTAATACGTAAGTATCCAAAGTTTTTTAAAGCAAGTATATAATACGTATTTAACTTTTTTGTAATAACACGGTATGAATATAATAAATGCATCCTTTATAATGAAAATCATTTTTAAAATTAACACAGGATGTATTGTGAAATATTGGTGACATTTTGCGTAATATAGATTGTGCACAGGTAAAGTGAATTGGAAATAATTATGTGGAACATGAATCTTTAGATGTCGCCAAAACTCCTTGAAAGATTTAAAAAGAGACTATCATATATAAGTTATAATCGTTAATTTTGAAGTTATACTTCTTTTGGCGCGTTAGGGAAAAATTATGAGAGTAAATTTTTACGATGCACGTGCACAGCGTCACGAAAAACCGATACCCTGAAGTTAGCTATAGCCGACATTTTGTTTCTTTGTATTTCTTTGTATTAAAATTTTCATTGTATTAAATACCTTTTTTCTATTGTTAGTGTCGTTTTTCCTACAAACGTAGAATAAGGCGATAGATAAAAATTTTGAAAAGATTTTATCTTGTTACGCCAAAGAAGTATAACTTCTAACGCGTGTACATAAGTACACACACTTTTTTTTAATTTTTTTTTCTCACACTGATTATGCTATTAACCTTGCGGCTTTGACAGCTTCACCGAACTAATTACAATCGTGAAGTCGCAACAAGACTACGTAAATCTAAATAATTGCTCACATGGTAACTTGGTCATAATTTGAAATAGTAACGGTTGGTTTTTAAAGTGCTAAGTATATAGACTTGTATTATAACTGCCTTTCTGGTATCAAAATGCCCATATATCAATTACTTTCGCTGAGTTAATCCTCATATCTTTACACAGTATAAAATGAAGTCGCTTCCGCTGTCTGTTCCCTTAGATCTTTTAAGCTATTCAACGGATTTTAATACAGTTTTCAACAATAGAGTGATTCCAGAGGAAGGTTTATATGGATAATACATACATTAGTTCAGAAAATCCGAAATAATCAAAGATTTGTAATGTGATGTAGTAACAAACATATTTTTGAATCGCAAACGCTGGTTAAACCTTACGAGATAGATCAAATTAATGTACTACGGAATTGTATATCTTAAATAGATCGATAAAAAAGTCGCCTGTTAGTCGATTTGTTACGATTTCATGCCTTAACTACTTAACTACTCGATCGATCGTCATGAAATTTTACATACACGTTGTCACGCGTACAGAATAGGGAATAGTGTACTTTTCATCCAGAAAAAAGGGCTGTTCTCATTGACATATAAAAACCCAAGTCCCACAGTCTCGTATAAAAGTAGCGCTCACAACCTTCCCGCAAAAACTCCCCAGTACTCCCCACATACGTGGTTATAGTTATGCGATAAACTTATGATTTCGAAAATTCAACCTCACTTGAATGGTTTAAAGTTTTTACAAGGACGCAAGCGACGCGAGACTATTTGAAATGAGTGCATATCCAAGATTATTAGTAAGTAAGTCCATAAAATTGGTATATTTTTTATGTGTAAAATTCAGGTCTCCGTGCGTTTGTAATTCTTCTCATAAATGAGTTGACCAAAGTTTGGTCATTTGTTTCAATTATAGGATTACGTTCAGATACTTAGTTATAGTTGGAGCCGTTAGGTGGCGCTATTTTTGAGATATATATTTTTTAATTTTCCTTTTCTTTTTAAATATTTACCACATAATCAACGTTTTATAAATTTTATCTAAATATTTTTTTTAAATATTTCTGTCTACCGGGTCCTCTAATCCTGCTACAATATCAAGATTCTAAATATGTATTATATGCAGTGGATAAGTCATTAAATTCTTTGTAAAAAATATGAAAGACTCGGATATAATACGATTAGTAGACATATAAAAAGAGAGGGTTAGATATAACAGGAGTCGGTCTATGCTTGCGCGTTGATAATTAAATGTAATCGGGAGTTGTTCTGTATTGTAGAACCCCTTGTGGTTGCTGACGCGTGAAATCACTTCATTCTACAGTTAGCCTCCTTGCTGCCATTATTTGTGATTTATTAATTTATCCGTATATTTGATTCAAATACCGATATACATATTTAACGTTTTATGTATAAATTGTTTTAAATGTATTGCAGTATTTTTCAAAATGAATGAAACAAATTTTTGACACTAAATTAACAATTTGTGCTTTAAACTCACCATTGCAGGAATCGAATTAGCAATCAAACTACTCAGCGACTGGTTATTCTGTGACGTGAAATTCTTATTGGATTTTGTTTATGGTCTACGAAACTATGTTTAATTTTACAATTTGAAGAGATGTATTCCTTAAATGCGTATGGAATGGCGTACTATAATGGCGTATGTGCGTATGGAAATGCGTATATGCGTATGCCTATGAAAACATAAAAGAAAAATAACCAAAACTAAAATTTAACTTACAAACTACTCATTTACAAGAAAAAAACAAAACTAATACATAAAACAAAAGCAAAAAAAACGGTTATATAAGTATACAATAATAATATGTAAAATAATTTTAAGATTAATTACGGTAATACTGCTTTAATTTAGATTTCAATGAGGCTAAAGGACAACAGAGAAACAAATCTATATCTTTTTGAATTTTATTATATGAGGAACACATTCGATAAACGGGAAAATGCTGACCCAAGTTGGTTCTCGATTGTGGTAAGGTAAAGGTTTTTCGGTTACACAAGCGACTTGAAGGCCGAGGAACACAGAAGGACAGTTTTTTTTAATATCTCCGGAGCATCTACATGTCCATGAACGAGCTTGTTCAGAGAAACATCATCAGCCATTTTTCTACGAATATGCAGTGGCTCCACTTTGTAATGCAGTAGTCGTTTATTGTATGAATCTATAGTACGCCACTGAATATCAAAGAATGCAAGATGATATAAGAATTGCTTTTGAACTCGCTCGATTCTGTCAATGTGGACCTGATAGCAGGGGTTCCATACAGTACTGCAATATTCTAAGATGTCACGAACAAATGTATTATAAAGTAAAATTATTAAGGACGGTTGTCTAAACAGTTTCGTTTGTCTATTTATAAAACCTGCTAATTGCGACGATTTTTTAATTATGTTATCTATATGTGTGTTTTTGTTGCATACTGTGATAATTAAAGGCTTCAAATGCAGCAATAATTTATGTTATAATGCACTTGATATGTGTTATATCGTTTAACCAATATTACGTTTATAATGTAATGTACAATAGACTCAATTTATTCGCGAGGGATAGATAGATGCAATATACAATGATATTTTGTATAGAAATATAAGGGATGCGTTCCAATGTTAGAGAATAAAAGAAAATATATATACACAATTATTTATTACTATTATTATTATTTAGATTATGTGAAGGTTCATTGAGTCTAGTGATGTTTGATTGTCTTACAACTTTGTCATTTTTTAATAAGTCGTTTAATTTCCGATGCGTAGCTTCAAATTGACGAAGGTGCGGGAGCATTGTCAAAAATCAGAATAGCCTTTAGAGAAGTCTAATTTGTTTTTCTTTAAATAGGTTTAGATAATTCGAAGCCAGTCAATGAAATTCATATGTCATAGAGTTGATTATAAATGTTTGGTTGATACTTAATTTTTTAGGCCATGAGCACTTTATTTCCTTTTATCTCTTTTTGTAGATAATTCCACATAAACAAAAGAAGAGGCATATGATCAGGACTATCAAGTGGCCATGAAATAGAAACATTCATTTCTATCCACTCTATCCCCATTTGCCGATTCAGATTAAAACGTGCAGGACGATTGTTGAATGACGGAACGCACAGATAATTAGTCTAAAGTAGAAGCGCTATCTTATTCTAAAAACATTTTCCAGTTACAACATAAAACGTTAGCAATTCATCTATCAGGATTCTAAGATTTTTTTTATTTCTCTTGCAAAATGTCAAAATGACAAACAACAAACAATAATTATAGTTATCCGCAATATTTCTGACCGGTTTTTTGGCGGGATCTTGGTCTGTCATGTAGTGGATTTTATTTTTTATCCATAATCTTGTGTTACTTGACTCTATATTGTGAAAAATTGGTGGTGTTTTATGTGATATAGTTTGTTTATTGTGCATAAGTGAAGTGAATGGAAAATAATGCCACGGACCATGATTTCTGAGATGCCACAAAAATTCCATGTTAATTCGTTGAAATTATATCAAGAAACTTGTAATATTGATACTCACTTGACAATGGCAGTAATAGTCTACTAGAAGACTGGTTGCCAAAATGGAATAGAAGAAGAACTTGAAATTTGTACTATTAACTACTCGACAATGGCAGTAATAATGTAAAAGATTGGTTGCTAAAAATAAAGTTAAAAAAAATATTTGTGAGCGTCCTGAATATAGTTGTGAAGAATATAAGTTAAGGTATAAATACATATAATATCTTAATTTTTTTTTATTATTAAAGTCTTAACTCTATTATGCGCAAGCTTAAAATTAAATAAATAAAATAATTAGCAATTGGTAACTGTTCGCAATTCCCCACACGTATTCTAAGCATTAATTATTTTATATCATATTATTTAAACGTAATTATATTTTGTGAATTCTTAAACTATTACAAATCTTTTTTTTGGCTATCAAATTTTAAATGTCATACTTTCCATATACAAAATGTCACCCTCAAAGTAATATATGCTCCTGTATACAAAATTTCAATAAAAATCAGATGCGATTATATATTTTTATGATTTTCAATATTGTTGAGATTTTTGATATCCTACCAATTTCGAAATATGTAACGTATATATACCTCCTGTGTACAAAGTTTCAATATCAAAGTTTTAAATAGCATACTCTTCCCGTGTACAAAATTGTATCAAAATTTTAAAAAATATGTTTAATAAAGCTTTTTTTGGTGATTTCGAATGTACGCGTATTTTTGGTACCCCTTCAATTGAGGAATGATATAAGATATAAAATTTCGTGTTAAGTTTTTTTAGTAAAATCCAGTCACGTTAACATCCTGACAGACAGACAAGAAATGTTTTAACGTCATATTTGTGGCATTCATGATATTCACAAAAATTTTGAAAAATGAAATACATGTACAGACATAACTGCAGATTTACTGAAATAGAATATTTGTCAGATATTTAAGTTTAACTGTTTTTGTTTATTTTTGACCAGTATTTTTAAGCAATTCGTAATAAAGTTCTGTTGAGTATAGGAATAAGTTGGGGTTGGAGTATAATATAAAATAATCGAAGACATGATGATTTCCGACGAAATATATGGGATTTTTCTTTGTCATATTTTCCAGTACTCAAACCTAAATAATTCTAATACAGTTACATACAATTACTTTTACTAACACAGTTTTGAATCCTATAAGAAAAATAAAGAGATTGTAGATTTTTTTACAAAATACGTATATGAAATTCGAAATGTTTTATAAAACTATAAGAAAAATAAAGTGATTGTAGATTTTTTTTACAAAATACGTATATGAAAGTCGAAATGTTTTAGAAAATCCAGGATGACTGTCCTAAGACTGTTTTTCTGTAGCTTTTGCCACTATTACCCCGTTCAAAATATCCACCAGTATAAGAATATACAATTTAATTAATATTCTTAGTATATGTATAACTAGCGGGCACTGCAGACGTTGTCCCGCCCAGATTATAAAAAAAACCTTGACAAATTATATACTAAAACGTTCCTCATCGGTCACTCTATCCACCGGTGAAAACCGCATAACAATCCGTTCGGTAGTTTTTGAGTTTATCGCGAACAGACTTTGTTTTATACTATGTAATGATAATTTATGAAACGTGTTTCTTATGTTTTATATTACTCATAAAATATACTTAGGTACACATTTGCAAATGTTTATACAAATAATAAATATATGTCGATTATAAGTTAATTCTTGGTGTCACGTTATATACCTACTATAAATAAGTAGTATAGAGATAACATAAGTCTGATTCAGTTGTATGTGTGTAGTTGCTTAATATGTGTCATATTATGCGAATTGCTGTTATAGTATTTCGGTGTTAGCGAACTTATGTTCATTAAGTATAAAGACAGTAAGTGCATGCGCGGGGCGCGCGACTTCATTGGGTCGGAGGGCGGAGTCTCGCGCCGCCGGCCGCCCTGCGTCGTGGCGGCAGTCCGATACAGGCCTGCGTGCGTTCCGCACGGCCTCATGGTTGAGCACGCGCTCGTTGACTGCTCCCAGGCGAGTGCCATGCAGACCCTGCCGCCGCAACCGCATCGCGAAGTTGAGGAAGATCAGCTCGCTGATGAATACGTACAGAATTTTGAACTAGATCACCTTGAGGATCATCAGGTTGTGAAGCGGGAACCGTTACGTGCCGGATGGCATGAGCTGGTTGAAACCCCACCATCTTGTGCCCGCGCCTGTCGACCGTGGCCCGATGCGGGTCCTTACCCACAGCCTCATGTCGCTATCGCAGTCGACCCGAGTACACCCCCGGAGACCCCGCCGGCACCAATCGGCCGTAGTCCGTGTCGCGCCGCACTCGTCGACGACGTGTTGTGGCTCCCTCATATGCGAGAGCCGTTAGATATGCGTACCATGCCGTGTGGAAATTTTGAAGAGTGGGACCGACGGGAATGGCGTGAGCAAGACCATCACGTCCAGCAGCTCGCACTACGTCCTGCGAGTTCTTGCTCCGCTCTTTCACCGCGTACTGGACACCACCAATCCTACCAAACTTCTTCTTGCGGAGATGATCTCATAAGTGACGACTTACTTATGACCTTGAGCGTACGTGAGCTTAATAAAAGGCTACACGGCTTTCCTCGCGAAGATGTAACAAGATTGAAGCAAAAAAGACGCACGCTGAAGAACAGAGGCTACGCACAAAACTGTCGCAGCAAGAGACTACAACAAAGACAAGAATTGGAATTGACAAACCGATCTCTGCAGGACGAGTTGCATGTACTCCAGTTGCAGGTTGCTCGTGTGACTCATGAACGAGACGTGCTAAAACAACGGTTGGCTTTGGTCGGGCGCGAACATGCGGCATCCCAACACGCGCCGCCCACACCGCACTCTTCACCTGAGTTCTTCTCGGAGCTGTGACGGCAGGGCCCGGCGCCGCGGGCCGGCGCCTCCGCCTCCTCCGCGTGCGCCTGGCAGCGTTATTGAGATTCCGGTGGTAGCACGACCTCGCACCCTCCACAGCTGCTAAACTCGTGCGTTTGTTAAGTTTGAAATTTAATTATGTTCAATTCCAGTTTTATAGTTTTATAATATTATGGTGGAACAATATAGCCGTGGATTCCCACAGGAAGGGCTCAAAACACCGTGTTAAATGTATGGTTGTGTCGTAAGATATGCATAGCTTCGATTTATTACTTACGTATTATTACAGTAAATATTACGCATAAGATACAATGACTCAAATCTAATTGATCAGACAATTGTAAATAAATTTATAAAATACTGATATTATCCATAGGAAGATCTGTGTTTTCCTAATAAAAATTTATAGAAAATATTATATTCGTTTTTACTTATTTATGCCTAACCCCGTCTGACAATTTATTTTGTTATTCAAAATACAGGAATATCTACAAAGATACGAGTAGGTACATAAAATAATTTCTTATTAACATACAAATACAAAATTTAAGGTACACATTTTTAGTCAATGTAAAAGTAATATTTTGAATTACCTAATGAATCCTTGATTTTAATATATGTACATACTAGTTGGCCCGGAGTGCGTTATCCCGCCCTTAATTAAAAAAAAAAAAACCTTTACAAATTATATACATAAACCTTCCCCATGAATCACTTTATCTACCGGTGTAAATCGCATGAAAATCCGTTCAGCAGTTTTTGTATTTATGGCGAATCAGTCGTGGCAGAGTACTTTACTTTATAATATGTAATGATTTTAGGTATCTCCTGCAAAAGTTATACAATATATATTATAACTAAAGTATTACTTTCTATTAATCATTTTAAGTAAGCATGTAATATTATGCACGTTATCCAATGATATTGTAAGTATAAAGAGTAATATCATTAACGTTATCTATCATAATATCCTGAAGAAGTTTCATTGTACTTAATATAATCTTCACACAAGTAAAAAAAAAGCATAAAAGTAGACAAGTTATTCTGAAAAATGTTAAGATTTCATTTCTTGTCGCAAATTTTTCCACATTTTTTTATGTAGATCAAAAATATTCTTCTAATTGTCTATTTTAATCTTTCTAATTCTGATCTAGCGATTAGAAAAATATATACCTATTTTATAAAACAAGGCATTCTGATAGTGACAATAAAGGAAGATATATGTGACAGATATTTTTTATTGTAATTATTCAATAAATAAGATAATATATTAAATCAATCCGATCATTGCATTTAACCACATTATGGATCTACTTATATAGTTGACTAATTTTATAATTCACGTGTTACGAAATATGGGAGTCCAATAACTTAAAAATGATTACTGTGTATTTATTTGAAGTTAATAACAACTTGCAGTAATGATATTGCTTAATAGTTGCGAATAATGAGGTCGATACAATAATATCATGGTACGACAGATGTAATAGGTAGATTTTTATATAAAATATAATTATTTTTGCTGTATATTAGTTAGTTCGCGTAACTCTGTTTGCGTATTTGTGTTTGATATACCTAGGAAGTTTGTCTTATCTGAATTAGAAGTTTGCTGGGTAATTGTAACATTACTGCTTAGTTTCTGTGGAAAGGCGTAATGATATGCAGCATCGATTCTTCCTTGGTTACGGTCCTGTATCTGCTAAAGGGTTCAAGATAAACTTGGTTCCGTACTTGATCTAAAATGGATTTTTATTTTAAAAAAAAAGATCTCACGAAGAAAATCATACAGCATATCCTCGAGAATAACTATAAAATATATTTCAATCATTTTTAGAAATGTCTGTCTGTCTATATGTCTGTCTTTGCTAAAGTACTTGGTTTACGATTAAAATCGGCCTACTCTATCAAAAGTTATTGTTATTTTAATGACGACCCGACTTAAGTACTAGAGAAAAGTAGATAAGTAAATGGATTTAATGCATTTATAAGATTTTATTAGTCACTGTTTTTTTATATTTGGTTCCACGACGACTGAGTCGCAGGCACAGCTAGTCTATAATAAAAGAATAACTTACTGGCTGAATCACATACATATCAACACAGCACAGCTCAAACTACTGGAGCTAGGGTCGTAAACATTTGCATACGGCTTCCTATTCCACTTTAGGTGAGCACCAAGAAAGGATATTTGGAAATTCAACCCCTAAGGTGGTGAAAAAGGATACGAAAATTTGTATGAAAATATGTTATTTTTCCGTTAATCACTTAATCCATTAGTTATTTCAAAACGAACATTTTATGATATATTATATCATTACATAGTCAAACAAAGTCCCCTACCGCGTCTGTCTGTCTGTCTGTTCGCGATAAACTCAAAAACTACCGAACGGATTTTCATGCAGTTTTCACCGGTGGATAGTGGTTGATGAGGAACGTTTTAATATATAATTTGTCAAGGATTTTTTCATAATCAGGGCGGGACAACGTCTGCCGGGCCCGCTAGTATAGATATAAAACAAAGAGTCGAAAATAATTACTGCACAGAAAACGCGTGTGAATCCTTGGGAAATGCTAGTATATTATAAGACTGTTCGTTTTAAAATATCTTCCTCTTAAATCACAATTCTTGTATAAAAAAACCATCGATTGAAATTTAGAGTTATTAAATTACATATTACCTATACAGAGAGATGTACTATTTAACATAATTTGAATAAGGCTGATAGTTTGGATGATTTCAGAATATTTTCAAATTTTTGTACCCGGTGAATCTGTTTGTATCGATTCCTAACTTTTTCTATTAACTTCCATAATTTTCTCATAAATCGTGGTTATTTTTGGTAATATTAGGAACAATCAATAATCATCTTATCTATCGTTACGGAATTTATGACAAATGTCTGGGAGTATTCTTATTTTTTACTTCTAAGTTTTATTGCTCCAGTTTTGATGATTATATTTGAAAGTTTTGGGTAATTAATCAATCACTGCGAAACTGTTCGTGTTTCATTTTGGAGGTCTTCGAGGATAATAACTCTTAGTAACTGTAACAGAGAAAAACAAGTTAAAACTTTTACTGGAATTCATTCGGTCTTATAGACCTAACCATATTGTATCATGGCTTCATAATATAAATAGCTGGCTGCTAATTTTGTGTAGCAAGTAGAATAAGTTCATAACAATAAAGACCGTTCTACCGTATAATTAAATACTAGACTTCATAATTCATGGTTTTATACTAAGTTATTCTGTAAAATATCGCTTTTATATAAAATAATTTTATAAATTACATGTGTTTGTGATGAGTACTAATAGGAAGATGCTGGTAGAACATAATTCGTGCAGCAACATTTTGTGATGTTTATTTTATTTGAACTGATTTTGTGTATTAAAAGAAAATTTCTAAAATTTGTTTTGATTGACTGTACATATTGTAATTAGAAAAAAAACACAGGATATCGCCGTTTTTCTATTTCGAAGATTTAAAGTAAATTGAATGATTGTGCTATTATTAAATTCAATCATGTTACTGTTTATTACTCAATTAAAATTAATTGGTGTTTAATAACTATCCTCACCATTATCTCTTAATTTATGAATAACTATTAGATTCTTTCTAGATTCTGATTAATTAGCCTAACTATGAAAATTAACAAACTGTAATAATATTAATTACTCACATCACCTTCAAAATAATTTGACAAACTAAATACAGACTTTAAAATCCTATTTGTAAACTTGGCTCTTTAATATTAATACAATGGGACAAAAAACATGATCATTAGAATTTAGGCACCTATATATCGAAATCTAAAAAATCGAATAAGAAGACATATGGCATTTCGTAAGATTTTCTATGTACCTAACGCAGTAAAGATCCCACTAATTGACCAAATGAATCCATCATCTAAATCATCACACCGACTCACAACTGTTGGTGATTTAAGTTCAAATGATTTTATGTGTTTCCTTCTTTATTTTTTTTATATTATTGTGGTACTAATATATTATTTCATCATCACTTGATAGAGTTTTGAATAAATAATTAGTGAATGTAGGCGAATTCCCATACGTGCCGACGCTAAAACCAGTGGAAATCGGATTGATTATGTTTTTTTTTTTTTTTTTTTTTTTTTTAAAAGAGAAAAAAGTGTGTGTGGTGGGGGGGGGGGAGAACAAAAAACAAAAAAAACACGGGGGACACCCGGGAGACCCTCTATTGGTCTTAACTACCCGGTTTTTTATTTGTTTTATTGTTGGCAACCAATTTAGTAGTAGATTATTACTGCCATTGTCAAGTAGGTTTTGTAGGTGGTAGAGTCACGCTGAAGCCATTACTGGTTTCAGCATGAATGGGTGGGCTCGCCGGGGGTAATACCACTCTCTTACAGAAAACCGACGTGAAGTAACACTGCTTGCATTGTTGTGTTTCGTCCGATCAGTAGGAGAGCGCCGGAGGCCCACCCCCTTCCTCCGAAATACAGGCTGGCTACGCACTTGCGACTCCCCTAGTGTTGGTAGTGTCTATGGACGGCAGTGATCACTTAACATCAGGTGACCCGCCTGTTCGTTTGCCTGCTATGACATAAAAAAGGGGGAAAGAAAATAAAAGGCTTTTGGGAAAATTTAAATGAATTAAAAAAGGGGGGGCCCCTTTGTTAAATTTTTCCAAGGGTTTTTTGGGGTATTTAAAAATCCTATTCCCGGGAAAATTTTTTTTACCCCTTTCTATTTTATAAAAAAAAAAAAAAAAAATAAAAAAAACACCAAAAAAAAAAAAAAAAAAAAAAAAAAAAAAAAAAAAAATAAAAAAAAAAAAAAAAATCCCACAAAAAAAATTACAAAATCCCCAAAAAAACACCCGGAGGGGAAAATATATATTTTTTATATAAAAATTTTACATACATTCTTTCCATCCAAAAAAAATTTTTTTAAAAAAACACAAAAAATATTTATTTATTAAAAAAAATATAAAATAATCTTATATATTATAAATTTTAAAAAAATTTATATTATCTGTGTTGAAATATGCATACGTGAGCATTGTTTGTGATTCTCAAGGACTTTCTGTTAAACGAGACTTAAATTGATTTTATTATTAACACTAGCTTCTGCCCGCGACTTCGTCCGCGTGGAATAATTACTTTGGGCTAACGTTAACTTTAACTCGTAACTTCGTTTACGTAGAAGGTGGAAATATTTTAAAATAATACTTACGTTAACCACTAATTTGAAACATTCTTCATTTTGTGCTCCGCTCCTATGGTATTAGCATGATGATATATAGCCTATAGTCTTCCTCGATAAATGGTCTATCAAACACTAAAGAAATTTTTCAAATCGGACCCGTAGTTTCTGAGATAAGTGCGTTCAAGCAAACGAGCTCTTCAGCTTTATAATATTAAGTGTAGATATAGATTGTCGTAGTAAGCATTCTTTTACATATAAATCACAACAACCAAAAATTTACAGTATTTCGCCTAAACTATTACTATTACATTTTACCTAAAAACCTATAGTTATAATATTGCACAATGCAACGGTTCAAATTTCCTTTTATACGTAATTATCCAAAGTAATTTAATCAGAAATCGACGCGATTGTATTCGCTGTTGAATCGGCATTATATGTTACTATTTTTTCATTAATCTAATAACTTAGAAAACACGAAGAAGATGGTTCTAATTAGATCATTCTCCAATACCTGAGTGAGCTTTACCTACAAGTGGTAACACTCTGTAGCATATGCAGGAATGTATTCTATACAATCGTAAGGCCAAATCGCGGAACTAAATTTAATGATAATAAGCACTGTGAAGTTTGGAATAACGGTGACCATTTAGAGATTAAGTATTCATGGGCAGTAGGTATTCTTAGTAATGGTAGTCTTGTATCATCTGATATTATAGCAAGGAGGGGGAAATTTAGTTACAAACTATTGATGGCTATCACCGTCGTATTTGCAGAGCAATACGATGACGAACTTTGTTCTTAGATTCTTTATGCCTATTTACCATGAAGTCATATAGTATAATTCGTTTGTGTAGCTTAATATCATAAGTATCTATGTAGGTAAAAATTTCCAGATCAAATTTACACGAACTTATATATATGCTATCAAACAACCGCGATTTTGGATGTGTTTTTAATTAATAGGAATAAAACGACCTTTATCGCTCAGCGTTAAATTAATTTCTTAACGGTAGAGGAACTTTTAGAATTAAATCAGTAGTTCTATATATTCATGTTATTCTTTATCAAATTGTATTATTTTATTTTCTTCTTAATTTTTTCATAATTCTTTCTTCTACTTTTATTGTTTTCCGCATCGCATCTTATGATGGTTAATGCTGTAGTCAACTATAATTAGTGACATAAATAATTTTAAGTTTTTTCCATGTATGTTTTTACCTTCTTATTTTGTTACTGTTGTTGATTCTTATGATAAATAAATAAACATCACCCTGGATGAGACCTACTGCAGGATCACAAGCCACTTCCAGAAGGAAGGTATGGCCACGACGTATTGCCGATTTCAATATTCGACAAATCCACAACTTTATATTATATTACATACGGTGGTATTAGAAGAACATTTCTCAGATTTAGGTTTCCTTACAATGTTTTCTTTCACTGTCAGCCGAGTGTTACTAATTTAAATTAGTAAATGTAAGCGAGTTCCGAAAAATTTCATTTATACGTGCCGAGGTCCGGACATGCGGACATCGAATTGACATTCCACCGACCTCAACTACCAGGATTAAACCCAAGAAATAAAGCCGTACTTGGGGTCTACGAATATAAACATACATAGATAGTATAGATGTATAAATTATAAACGTATTATGAGGAGAAACTGCGCACATAACAGTGTTACAATGTAACATGTAATGTAACACTAAAATGATAATATTTATATTAACCGAATAGCCACTGCGGGCATCATAGCTCTTGATAACGATACAATGGTAACATAACTCTCCTTGTGGATATAAGTCCATATAATACTAGGTTTATAAATTACAATGTAATATTTTTCCATTAAAATAATTATACTTAGGAAGCATCATTTCTTTCTATCTAGTTTCTGTTTTTTTAAGAACTTTGATTTACACCTTATAGGTATACACACATATTTAGTGTTTGTATTGTATATATATTATGATAAATGTTTGTCTGAATAAGCATACATGCTAATATACTTTTGTGTAGCAACGAAAATTGATTACACCAAATCATTGACATATAAAAACCCAAGATGCACCACAGTCTCGAATAAAAGTAGCGCTCCAAACCGGCCGCAAAAGCTCCCCAATATACATATTCCAAAATTATGCAATCATTTTTGTATGCCGGCTGTGAGACGGTAAGCGTGCATCTTGGATTTTTGTATATCAATGCACCAAATTCATATATTTCTTATGTAAATATATTTCACAATTATTGATTTAATTATTTAGAACATGTTATGGATTTATTATATTTCAATATGGATTTCTTATATTTAAAATTGTAAAACAATAAGACTGAATGATCTACTAGAATTGTTAATTAAGTTATAGCAAACATGTTTTTTAAACTTTATTTATACAAAGTTATGCTATTTGACCTTGTTATTACGTTTTATTGTTATTCTCTTAGGAAACTTCAAATTTAACTTATAATAATAACTGCAACAGTATCACTAAATATCTTCAGTCCGTATTAAAAACTGTAAAATGTATTAGTATTTTCAAAATTGCCATTTTTCCATTTCTTTAATGCCTACATAGAATCAGTGTAATACACAAAAGTCTTTTAATAGTAAATAAAGCAGACATAAAAAAATGTATCTATTTCTGATTAATTTATTTAAAAGATATTTCCTCACTTATTCAATATTATAAATAATTTAGCTGAATAATATAATTAAGTAGCTACTCAAACTAATATTCATTTAAATAGTACGCACAAACGTATCTCAATCCATTCTGCCGTAAAGCTTAACTTAACACAATACATTAATTGTAATTTGTAGGGTTTTGAGTCAATATAGAACGTAGACGAGTCGTAGCATTGTTACGGACTACAGGAAAATCGGTGCTATGGGAAGCGAAAGGCGTGTCCTTCGCCGCCACGCCCCACCTCTGCAAGAGATCGCGCCGCCTACCAATCTCTGCCTTCACCAACATGAATTTCCGTTCATGTAAACGCAAAATCTACTTTCTTCCTATGAATAAGGTTTATAATTCCACAAAAAACAATATTTTGATTACGATTCGGTACGTTACAGTACTTCTGCGAGTACAACTATCTCCATACTACTCTCGCGATCACTTATCACGAGCTATAGCTGTACATAAGTCGAGGCTGTCATGCAAATGGAGGCCTGTTAATGAAGTCGAGGAGAATTATAGCCATTGTTACTGCGGCCCGGCATCGTAATGGCCCATTCCTAGGCGTACATCATAATAATATATGAGACAATTATTTCTACAATAGTGGGCTGCATTTCTGAACATTATATACCATGAGGCTTATATTACGAGTTACATAATTATATTTTATAGTAGTTACGCTCACGGCTCCGTTCGTTTAAACACCAGTTTAATTATTAGGGTGTTTTAATAAGCCTTTTTAAACAGCAATTTTGTCTAAATATTTAGCTTAGGGTATTTTATATACATAAATTGATATAGATTTTAAATATAAAAAGAGTTAATGTATTTAACTAGGATGAGGTTATTAATTAATTCGATTAATCTTTTACATGCCGTTTTTAACGTATGTCAAAGCAGGCATTGTGATTTAAAATGTGAAAGTTTTGTAATACTGACGTATTACTAGAAATTTATAGTTTAAACAAATGTCTACATCATTTTATTAGTTCATACGTAATAGTTAAGTAAAATATAGCAACTATTTTGTGGCTATTTAATTACTTATAACCTGATATCTTCTAGGTCTAGGAGTTTTAAGTTATAAACACACTAATGGACTTAGAGACAGAGAGCCGTCACCTTTTGTAATAGGTGAGAATTAGGTGTCATTTCACAAAAGTGAATACATTCATTGTTAGAAAATTATTGTCTACTCACTATATTTTAACCAATACAATATTGATGATTCCTGTATAATCATTTCGAAATTAAATAAAACGGCAATAATATATTATTATATAAATGCAGAGATATTCATTTCAGTGGATATTTTCAAAAAAACATTTGAAATATAAACACATAATTGAATATAAATAACATGGATAAACGTACGCATGGGGTTTTTGTGTAAGTTACTATGAATTGTGATTATGCTGCTTTATTAATAATTTATGAAATTAATAAATACAGATAATATATAAACCTACTATGTTAATATATTGGTAATAAACAATAATAAGGGTAAGAGTGAATGACAGTAGGGGGTGCGGTGTATCCGTGGCTCGTAGTGCGGCGTCGTCAGAGGTCGGAGCCGCGTTGTGATGAGCCAGCAGGCGCCTTTGCGGGCGACGCGGCACATTTTTCTAGTGGCAAGGTCGGGATACTAGCTCTGTGACGTCACAGTTGAACTTTCTATTTCCAGTGATAAATTATTGAATTAATTTAATGTTTTCAATGTATATCACTTGCAACTTACCTGGTTTTAAATTCAACCTAAATGAATTAAGCTTTGTGTGTAATCTTTTTTATGAACTTAGTAGTAATCTGATTCAGTGTTGGGATAGTTAACTATAATCGACTAGCTTTTACTACCGGCTTTTCTTGTGTCAATGTCGATTTGATCTATCCGTCGGAAACGGCACATTTTTTTTTTCAGAACATTTTCTAATTCCTGACAATGTGTATGTAAAATTTCATGAGATCAGTTGAATAGTTAAGACGAGAAAGGGTAAGAAACAAACAAAATAATCTTCACATTTATTATATTAGTAAGTATAGTAAGTAATATACTAAACTATAGTTTACTATAAAAGTCACACATCGAGAGATTAAAACTTTTTCAAATATTATATTTATAGACAAGAGAATTCAACTAATCTACGTTCATATTTACTTCTATATAAAATTTGTGCAAGGATTGTTCTGAACGTGTGAGTTGTGGAAAAGCGCGTTCAAAAGGGCTGATTACGTGGAAGCGCGGCTGAAAGCGCTTATTCGGGCTGAGCCAGCATTACACCAGCTCGTCCGCGACCGCGGCAGGGTCGTCTCGTATGGCGGTCGATACTCCCGCACCGCACTGGGTCGACAATATAACAGCTATATAATATATTTATATATATCAATATATTTGTAGTATTTAAGCTTAAAATCTAACTTCCATTCTCAGTCACTTTTATAAAACTGTATGACTTAATGATATTACGTTGATTATGGGAATATCGTGGTGATGATAACGCATAATAATGCTTACTTTGGTTCTGGGAGCCTACACTGCGGGTAAGAATTTAATTTCTCTAGGTGTCACGATGATCAGGAATTTTTAACAGGCAATTAAATAAGCAGGAATAAATAATCCGAGGCTTGAAAATTTAGAAGAGATGTGATGATACCTCAGATACACACACTCGTGTAATGCAACAAAACGTGTTGGTGCTTACACTAAAACGAGCTTACCGTTTTTGTCAACGGAAACTTCGTTGCAGTAGATCCTATCTAACAATAAAATGAAGCAAGACACTTGCGTGACCCTCATACATATTTTGAACCATTCAAGATAAGTATGTCATGTTGGTAGGTCGTCATCGTTCATAAAGTGTACTTTCTGCTGAAATAAGATAAAAAATGATGAAATCACAGCATATCGATGATCTATTGTGTAAATTGATGTCTCTTAATTATAACTTTGTAAAGTGTCCTGCAACATAATGCTTGATGTGGATACGCATTGCGGGAGTGTCAATTTTGTTTTAAAAATTTAGTCCGCCCCTCATTTGCAGCCTTACTAAAAGATCTACCATAAAGCATTTCGGTACTACTGGTGTTTTGGAACGGTATAGTGACAGTTTTCCTATCCAAATTTAACGAAAGGTTGTTGTCAAACTCGAACGTGCAAAGCCTACTCTATAAGCTAGACTAAATTTATAGTTACTTTGGTCTAGTTAAAACTCTGTAAACAGGTTACCTAAAAATTCGACAAAATGTAAAAAAATCCACAACAGTCATCGAACCCATTTAGTATGGTACTGTTGTAATGTAAGATGCAGGCTGAAACCCAGCATAATGATCCAAAAGAGAAACATTTGAAGAAAATGTACGATAGTTTTAATATAAAAAATTATATTATCAAAGTATAACATTTCATTATTTATTGCGTAAGTTTTTATTGTACAAACCGGTACACAATAAACGATTCTAGTTGTTTCAGTGTGGAGTAAAGAACGGCGCGGCGGGATGTGGAGGGCGACGGCGGGTGGCGGTGAGGGACGCGGGCGACGCGCCAGGATCGCTAACTAGGCACTATTGTCAATCGATAGGTCGTTACTTGAGCTGGCGGGCCACCCGGCATGGCATCCACCTCGCGCCGGACACGCGCGACTCATCACTTTAGATGCTGCTACGTCAGGTCACTCTCCTTTTCTCGATGTCCTTCAAATTAGCTTTGTAGGTCAGGTTTTTGTTAGTCTTTTACCACGTGGCAATGTTGACACAATCACCTTCTCTACTATCTATAATGGTATTTTAGTTTGTGGATAGTAGACAATTTTAATTAATTACAGTGTTTTTACAATCAACTTAATAGGGAAATATAAGTCAGTTATGTGAACATATTTTACAGTTTTCGGAAGCTATTCGGAGTTTATTTTCTGCAAAATCCGTTGTAGAAAATTAGTCTGACATTATAATAAAAATTAAAAGTATATTATTGGCTCAAAGTTGTCACATCGTTGTACAAATACAGGAGTAAAGCCTCAAAATAATTGAATATAAACGAGAAGAAACCGAATTGTGAATAGTTCATGTAACGTGTTTATTATAAGTAGAGAACAAGTGCCGTATAATCCCTACTAAATAAGGAGATTGTAACATTTTCAATAACGGGTATGACTGATATTCGCGTAATATTCGATACTTTTTAATTTACGTGACACAACATTTTGATAACGGCCCCAAAACAAAATAATTTGTCTCAATATATGTAGTTCATTTTCAAATTAAATGATGATGATTCTCAAATTCACTGTTGCTGTCGAGTTACCGATCGGACTTGAATTTAATAATGGTATTTATTTAAGTGATACCAAAACAATACAAAATAATGTATACGTACAAATAACACTTGCACTAAGTCTCACGAATGATAATTTGGTAGTTCTACTATTAAACCCTGCCCATCCAACATACTTCCTTTAAACCGTGGGTTTAATTCCTTAATTTTTTTTTGATTTTTTAATTTTGGTTTTTTGTACGTTGTTTTTTTTTCTTTAATTATAATAAATTCCAAAAATAATTAATAATGTTATAAATAATAATTGTAAGAACTTACTTTGAATAAAAATTTATGGTTTTTATGTGACAACTGAAATTTTGTTGCTACATAAATTCCTTCTCAAACCTTACACCTGAGTTTCTTATGAAAAAGAAACTCAATTTACATCTAACTAGCTGCAAGTACTATGCCTGCCTGTATATGTAACAAATAGATACAACAGACATATTTTGTAATCTACTTATATTAATATTCATAATGATATGTCTACGTACATCAATGTTTTCCGTAATGACTCAACCGATGTTAAAACAGGTACCTGTAGAGCGTCTATGCACTTTGCATTAACTAATCTTATCAACGAGTTCACAGAAATTACCTGCGAGACATAATTAACATCGAGATGCCTGACTCAGCAGATTCTCACTTAGCTGAGCTTATTTAGAAGTGATAACATAATAAGAATGATGTTTTAACCCGGTTTTAACGTAAAGCTTAGTAATTTTTACTATATACTTATATGTTTTTATATAACCATTCTTTTTTTTATAGGTTTTGGCGTTTGAAAACAATATCACCTGATGTTAAATAGCGATGTACTACAATATGGTAAACATGCTAAATCTAAAAGAATTGGGTCTCAAGTGCAACTTTCGGAACACAGGCATAGTTAGTTGGCTTGGCCACAGATTTTCATCTTTGGATGGTACCTAGCAAGGCGGGCTTAAAAAATGCAAATTGTTTAATAGATTTCTCTAAGATTATTTACAGTTACTAACTATGTGGTCAATTAAAATGTATGCAATAGTAACGGTGTTTATAAGTAATAAGCAAGAGGTTTTCTAAAATACCTTTCTAAAACAAAGAACTCTTATGGCGTAGACTTTTCGACATCATTTTATGCTAATATACTTGAGAAGAAATCTGTGCTAAATCCTCTCATAACAAATACATATCAAGAATGTTTTAGCGTACTGATAATCTAACAGCGAATTTAACTTCTCATGTATCAATCTGTAAGAATCAATCTATACGTTCATAAGTGGTGGATTAATAAATGATTCGACGACCTCTGTACTTATTTTAATTAACAGTCACCATATTAATGTTTAAAAACAAACAAATCGGTCGTTTTTAATCGCTTTGTCTGTTTGTTTTGGTATTGTGAAATGTTATCGAGTACCTCGCAATGTGTGGGTCGCGATTCTCAGTTTCGCGGAAGGGGTGACTACACTGTTGACTTATGTAAAATCTTGACGAGTACATTTTGCATTCGTCTTCCCGCATGTGTTTCATATTCGTTTACTCCGGTCGGCCGAGCTCGTAATCGGCGCCGTGTTTGCGAGGGGAACTCTGCTGACTCTGCCCCACAAATATATGTCGTAAGATTTAATAGACATGTAATGGATATCTGGATGACGTTTTAAGGATTTGTGCAAACCGAATATGTCATTTATTTTCCGTGTAATTGGAATTTTATTTGCCGGATTTTTGGATAATGCTCTTCTTTCTTTTTTATTTCAGTTCCTATCGCGATACCTTTTATTAATTGTTATTAAATTTGTATGAAAAAGAAAGCATTACGTGACGCGTAAAGTTATTAATGTAGTGCTTAAAATTTTTAATTAACATAAGACATATACCATATATATATTACACATATACGGTCTTATTACACAAACAAAAATGAACACGGGTTTAACACGAATTTCCCTAAGCAGTGCCTAAAAGTTTAAACCTAGTTGAACATATATTTAAAATACTTTATTACAAAACCGTGTCTACGCGGTCTCTAGCTAAACATCCGGTTTAAGTTTTTTATGCTAGCAACTCTGAATAGTATTCATTCAATTCAATCTCATAATTCAAAAACGTTATATTACATACAGATATGTTGCGAACAATTTCAATTCATGAATAATATTTTTGTTCAGATCTTCATTAAGAAAATTTACTTATTATAAGTTAAAATGGTCATCATTATTGTAACATTTTAGTTAAAAGAAAATGATGTAATTATTAAAATAAGTAATTTATAAGAATAACTAGCGGGTCCGGCAGACGTTGTCCCGCCCTGATTATAAAAAATCCTGGACAAATTATATACCAAAACGTTCCTCGTGAATCACTTTATCCACTGGTGAAAACGGCTTAAAGATCCGTTCAGTAGTTTTTGAGTTTATCGCGAACAGACAGACAGACGCGGTAGGGGACTATGTTTGATACTATGTAATGGTGATATATATTACGTCAAAGTGCTTGAGGTTGAATAACAGTGGAATGTCAGATTTATAAATTGTCAAATGTCAATAATGTCATATAGTAGGAGTTATGATTTACTTGTGAGTCTCTAAAATTGTGTAATTTATTTATTTCTTTCAAAATAATTGTACCCATGAATTTCATAATTTATTACGAAACTTCTTTTACCGGCAAATAGAAATAAATATAATAATAATAAATAGCAATAAATCACAACAATAAAATAAGTACTGTCAACTTAGACAAGTGTTAAAGAATATTTAGAATTTAAATAGTGCTCATCTGTAAACAAAGGTAAGATACTCTTTTGTAATCAAACTTTTTTTTAAAGCAAGTATTCAATACGTATTTAACTTTTTTGTAATAATACGGATAATGGGTAAAATAGTTTTGTCACTTATAACCTGAATAATAATAATATTTTTTTTTAAATCATCTGTCGACTAGTTTCAAATAAGAACTGTGTACTAGAGGTGTCGCACTGAAGCCGTGAAGCTCGTTTGAATACGTACGTGATTTAAGCATGATTTAAGTGAATTATGCCGCCCTAAGGCGCGTGGAGACGGCGGGCGGCATGCGGCGGCGGTGGCGCCCCGCGCTCTTTTGAGTCTTGTTTAACGCGTCGCAGGAACCGCATCAAAGACACTGCTTTTTCATAATGCAAAATAATGCGGAAAAGCTTTATGATGCTAACCTGAACCACTTGTATTAATTTAAGCCTTAGATTTTTTTATGCAATTATGTAATATTTTATATTTAGTACATGGATTCAAAGAATAATGTGCATAATTACCATAAAAAATACCTAATGATATGTTTTTAAACATCAACATTTTTTGACAAAATCATTGTTATAAAAATATAGTAAAGAGAACCCTTTGTAGAATATAAGACAATAATATTGTAACAAAGCACACGTTCCTCAAAGTTATATTATTTTGTACTATCATTATATAGTATAAAAAACAAAGTCCTTTGCCACGTCTCCCTTTTTGTCGGTTAGCTATAAACTCAAAAACTACTGAACGGATTTTCATGCGCTTTTCACCAGTATATACAGTAATTCATGACGAAAATGTAGATATATAATTTGTCAAGGTTTTTTATTATCCAGGCGTGATATCGTTCACCGGGCTCGCTAGTAGAATATAATATAATGTGCTAAATTAAAATATATAATAATTTATTATGTACCGGCAATATTATATTTTATATTAATGATATTATCGGCATTATAAACAAAATACCTGTATAGCAATAAAATGACAACATTATCTTGAAAAAGGCCTTCTTCTAAGATACCGAAATCGTTCAATATATAGCGAATAATCTTTATTGCGAACTGTGTAATTGAAATTAAAAAATGTTTAATTGATTTTTTAAAATGGTTGGTTTGAAACATCGAAGAGGACATAATATCTTCTATCCTCGTTTATTAATATTACCGGACAAAACATTTGAATAATTTTCTGTATTATCACTACATATTATAAAACAAAGTCCTCTGCCACGTCTGTCTGTCTGTCTGTTCGCGATAACTTCAAAGACTACTGAACGGATTTTCATGCGGCTTTCATCATACAGGTAGGTTTTCACCGTAGATAGAGTGATTCATGAGGAAGGTTTAGGTATATAATTTGTCAAGGTTTTTATTATCATCAGGGGAGGACAACGTCCGCCGGGCCCACTAGTTACATATTAGAATAGTAAATAACTGGTTCTATTGAGTTTTTAAATTCTATAAAATTTCTTACTCCATATTTGTAGGACACGGGTATACGAATCTACGCGTGAACCGATGCACGCCGCAGGGAATCGTCAAATGCGATTGTCGACAAACGAACCATCACTCTCATGCGGTTACCGCACACCTGCCTACAATACCTCTATAGTTTGCCTTCTGCTTCCGACGACTATGAACAGAATATATTCGTGTTTTTTAATGTTTACAAGTCGACTGTTCCGTAACAAAAATCTATAAAAATTAGTTATTACATACTTGTTAGTAGTGTAGCGGTTCTCTGGACAGACTTCGTGGTGCATTAGTAGTAATAGCTACTATTGAACTGAAAAGTCGTGGATTCGATTTTCACACATTTATGTCAAAAATACTTGCACAAAAGTCATCTGAATCTTAAATGACTTTATCTAATCTTTATTGATATAACTTTTTTGTTCTTTATTGTTAATGGGGTTTGGTCACAAATTGACCATGTTACCCCAATGGATACTAACAAAATAAAATAAGTACATAGTCAATAATTTACCGGCTTTTAATGCCAGACATAACCAGCCTGTAAAGCATTCTTGTTTCCTCGGATGTCGGGAAAGCATGAATGGCATTACATAATCCCACAGATCGTAATGAATCATTCATTTTTTTCTGCACTGCACTGGTCTTAGGGCTTGGTTACGTGTGCATTCAGTCATTATGTGGTACACATCTTCTACAATATTACATATATCACGATATGGTGACGACTTCAATTTCATTAAATGTAAAAAATTATTCAGTGAAATGTGCCCTGAACGGAGTCGAAAGGCAGTACTTCGTTCAGTACGACTGATTTTAATTTTGTCAAACCGGGAGAAGGGGGGGAGGGGGGGGGGAAGAGAGAGGAGGGGGCCGGGGAAGGGGGGGGGGGGGAGGGGGGGGGGAGGGGGGGGGGGGCGGGGGGGGGGGGGGGGGCAAAGGAAGGTATGGCGCTGCTAGGTAGGTGGCAAGGTTTTATACCATATACCTTTGTTAAGTGATCGCTCATCGATGTATTCCTTCCACATTCCACGACAATGTTTTCTTATAAGATAAAGATGATCAGCATAAAAAGGTATATAATTGTATAGTATAGCATTGGTAAGAGCCTCTCTTGCCAACTGGTGCACTCTGTTTAGTTATAATAATACTAACTTTGTTTAGTCTAGCATTACATGTGCATCTCTGTAACCGTACCGTGATTTTTATTAAAATGTTTTGCTTTTTCGTTATATAAAAAATAGTGTTTATTCTGTTCCTTTTTCCTTTAATAAAATTGTATTCTATGCTATTAAATTTTGTCGGGAATAAATTTCGAAGTCAATAGTCAGAGGGACATTATCGTTCAAATTGATAATAACTTTAAAGGTAATGCTTTTTAACTTAATATATAGCTTACTATTGTTTTAGAGACAGCTTACATTTTATGAGCAGTCAGACTCATCGTGGTATTTCTTACTCGATGATCAGGCTTCAATCAATAAAAAATTCTTATGAACGACACCGACGAAGTTGTAATAAGCCCCTTACTCTCACAGCTATAATGATCGAGTAGGTACAGTTCATATTCGATATCATTGCGAAACAATGTTGCACGGCTTTTGTTTTGTGAGAGTATCAAATTGCAAGCGACATCCTGTTACTGTTAGGTAACGCAGTACCTGGAAAACTGGGGCGACGGCGACTAAGTAATTGATGCAGGACTATAATTATTACACTACAAACGGATATATCTATATCATATCGTCTAGCTTTAGTAGGTACTAGCTGATACCCACGACTTCGCCTACGTTCAGAAATAAATTATAAGCATCACAACGCTTTACTCGCTTCTCCACGGAAAGACACCACACATCGCTGAATGCTTATAAAAATTGTAATTTCTTAAAACTTTATATCGAATGAAACTATCTAATATGCGATAATTGTTTCTTTAGTTAAGAACTAAATGTTTAAGAAGTTAAATTGTAAGAATTTGATAGAGATCTATGTATCTATCGAATTAGTTTTTGAGTGATGCGCGCACTACCACATACCTGTATCATTTTATTTGTATCAAAATAAGAAAAGACGATTAATTTATAACATAAAATACAGATGAATCCTCTTTTTTATATATATTTGCATTTACCTTAATATTTTAACTATAATTCACTAATATAGAAGAAATAAATAAATTGAACTAAAAAAAAAAATTAACTGTGATAAACTTCTTTATTGATAAATAGCTATTTAAACTTGTCACATTTTACATTTACAGCATTTACATAACTTTTCACAAGAACTCAAAGTTACGCGATAAAATATCACACTAATTTTTGTTAAACACACAAAACAATTACTTAAACTCTTAAGTATATTCCCGCGATAAATAAATTAGAATTTTTTTTATATAGAAAACTCATAAATTTTAAAATAATGAGGTTAAAAATGTTTTATTTGGTGGAATGACCCATATTCTTAGTTTGTGTATCAAATAATCTGTGTGGGTTAAATCTCAGGAAATATGGATCGACTTTCTTATGTATATATCTGTGCTCGTACATAGATAAATAACTTTGTAATCGATCCCAATGTACAACTAACATCTGTATTCTATATCGATATTACAAAGAGGTAGAGTTTGTGAATATATTCATAGGATTGTAAATAAAATTTAGAAGATAGATTATCTCGAATGTAAAATTTATTTTGTCTTTTTTATTATAATAGGAAGTAAATATATTAGGAAATATAAAGAAGAATCTGTTAATGAGGATTGAAAAATATAAAATAAAGGGTTTTGGGGAATGAGAGGGAAAATATAATTTATTATAATATTTATTACTTAGTGTGCATAAGTGAAGTGAATGGAAAATAATACCACAGACCATGAATTCTGAGATACAATAAAAACTCCATGGAAAGTTTTAACAAGATGGCCACCATCTTTTTTTTTTTTTTCTCGAACTGACTACGCTATTGACCTAGCAAGGTCTTAACAGCTACACCGGACTACCGCCACCATCTTGTTAGTTTATTGAAATTATATCAAGAAACTTGTAATATCGATACTCACTTGACAATGGCAGTAATAGTCCACTAGAAGACTGGTTGCCAAAAATGGAATGGAAGAAGAACTTGTAATACTATTAACTACTTGACAATGACATTAATAATCTAAAAGATTGGTTGCCAAAAAAAAAGTTCGAAAGTAGTTTTATAAGTAACTAGCTGGCCCGGCATACGTTGTCCCGCCCTGATTATGAAAAAATCCTTGACAAATTATATACGAAAACGTTCCTCATCAATACTCTATCCACCGATGAAAACTGCATGAAAATCCGTTCGGTAGTTTTTGAGTTTATCGCGAACAGACAGACAGACAGACGCGGTAGGGATCTTGGTTTTATACTATGTAATGATACTGGATTGAAGTCAAAGACAGTTTTATGCTACATATCACTACATTATACCATATTATATACTAAGGAGAAACGATACAAGTACAATATGAAAAGAAATAAAAAAGAGGGATCGTTTTAAATTTAAATAAAACCATATTTTCCCCTTAATTCGATTTAGGCCCTGAAAAGGCGCTTATGACCGTCAAAGTTACCACCGGTTCGGAAAACTACTCAGTTATCGAGAAGAACCGGCATGAAACTCGATCTCGTTTATCTCTTCATGTTATATATTTTTACAACACATAAATAGTTACATTCGTTTTTAGTGGATGCACAGAGAGGGACGTCATTTCCAGACGTCACAATTGTTCACATATTGATCCACTCTATAATAGCCTTTAGATATTAAAACCCGCTTAACATGGTTCTTGAGCTAACTATCCGGCAAATCGGTGATGTGTTTTGGGACTTTGATAAGACACGGTTCTTGCGAAACATTAAAATTATATATTTATAAGCATAAGAATAAAATAGATATTTTTGTTGCACTAAGATACGCCTATAAAATATTATGTTATGGTATTTTACTAGGGCATGCAATTTTAAAGTGTAAGCAAGCAAGTAAGTACAAACACCTCGAAATATTCGTAGAAAAATGAAACATCACATTAATTAATACATTACCCGTGCAGTTTTAACTGGAATACCTACCTATAATAAAAATAAAGAAAATGAGCACATTATAAAAATGCTTACGGTGAATTTTTGTTTGTCACGTTTACCAGTAGTGGTTGCGTAAGTAGAAACAATTGTTTTGTATTGTTTATTTACGAATAAATACTATTCATAAGTATCGTACAGTTTTCATGTAATATAGTTGCAATAAATAATGAAATTTTACATTATAATTTATACAGTTCAATACTTTTTGGGCAACGCAGTTAACTAAGCTGTCACTCATATGCTTAGCGCCGTTTAGGTACTGTTATCACAAAAGGTTTCCTTAAGTAAAAGAAAAAACATCAGTTTTGGAATAATTTAATATCTAGTTAGTGTAGTACCCAAAGGAGTAGTTAATGTTTTATTATCATTTACTTCTTCCTTGTAACATTAATCTATTTATGAACAGTTTCTGATCTATTTGTTTTTTAAAATTAGGTGTTGATTTATCAGAGAACGACAAATTTCAAAACCGTTTTACCGGTAACCATGACAATTAACAAAGCTAACATTAACAAAGTTAATAAAAACACCGTTAAGTTTTTTTTCCCTGGAGAACGTTTTTTGTACATCTTAGGAATATTAATGATAAACTGAGTTTGTTAATTGTTTGTTCGTTTTAGTCCGTTTGGTCATTCATTCATTCGTTCGTTTTCGCCTGTTTAGTCATTCGTTCCTCCGTTCGTTTGTTTCTATATATTTTTTTCTTTTATACTATAGGGGGCAAACGAACAGGACCATCACCTGATGGTATGTGATCACCACCGTCCATAGACACTAGCAACACCAGGGGTGTCTCAAGTGCGTTGCCGGTCTGTGTTTGAGGGAGTGGGAGTGGGGGTGGGGGATGGGGAATGGGCGAGGGAAGAGGGTACGTGGAGGTGGGTATCCCGCGTATATATTATACGCTTTCATGCTTTAACTACTCAACCGATCACAGAATCATGAATCATGATCATCATAAAATTTTGCATATAAGTTCTAATGTGTCAGAAAAGGTACCTTTCATCCAGAAAATGAATACTTACTGACTCTGGAAGCGTCACCATCCAACCAAAGTATATTGAAGACCGTTATGAAGGGTGTGTGTGATTGGCAACTGACACATAAAGTGGTCCAACCTTAGGTACGACGGTACTAACGTATTTTAGATAGGATTTCAGACCTTTTTGAGCGTTTTATTTCCTTTGAGGAACATATACTTCATGCTTACTTTAAAATATTATTGTGATGGAGGTATACATTTAATGTATACTTGAAAACGTTTCTGATTAATTTTATTCTATCGGTTCATTTAAAAAAGGAGACTTATTATTTATTCACAAAGGCAGCGATATTGGTATCAGTGAAGTCATTGTTTATGAAGTATTTACTTCCGATTATAGAACTCAAATATCATAACGTGCCGTTGTTTCGATTAATCTGTAGGACGTGTTGTTATGAAGCATTTTTTCGTGATGTTAGAGATGTGTTTTAAATCAGGAATAGGTATCATGATAGTGACGAAAAACAATGGTGACGGGTTTTCTATAATATCTTTTGAGCGCACTGCAAAGTTACAATTATAGTCTGCATTAAAGATTATTATTTTTTTATATTATAGGGGGCAAACGAACAGGCGTGTCACCTGATGGTAAGTGGCACCGCCGTCCATAAATAACACCAGGGGCGTCGCAAGTGCGTTGTCTGCCTTTTTGAAGGAAGTTGGCCTCCGGCGCTCTCACTAACCGAACGAAGCTCAACAATGCAAGCACTATTACTTGACGTCGGCTCTATGAGAGGGTGGTAGTACCCCGGGCAAGCCGACCCATTCATGCTGATACCAGTAATAGCTTCAGCGTGACTCTACCATCTACAATGTTTAATAGCATACCTTATGATTTCTACTGGTTTTACTAAACAGCTGCATGGTGAATAAAGAAATACAAATGTCATTCGTCGGTCGCTGTGAAATTGCCCCTTCCATACTTCTCTCTCTCTCCCCTCTTCCAGTTTGTAGTACGCCTGCCTGAACCGGTATGACACACCGCTCACACGCCGCCACCAGGAGTTTTTAATGGCTTTCCAGCCCGTCAGGTATCAGCCGCTAGCCAACGTGACCGACGTGGCCCATGATGCACCGTGTGAAGGTTCCTGACATGCAATCCTAATTCTGCTGGCCTATAATAGGAAATACTAGGATATAAGTATTACTGGGTATTTGTAACTTATCACTATAGATACAGAATAGATTTTCATTATACTGAAATAATTTTTACTCACTAACTGATATAGGTAGACGTGCGACGGTTCTTAGGTTGAATTATTTATTTTATTTAACGAGCAAAACAGACATACAACTATAATTATCTGCTATTTTTCTCGTAAGTTTCTTACAAATTTATTACTTTTATTGACAACTTACATATGATGTATTAATTTAACCAAATGATTAAAAAATACACGTGGCTGTCATTATCAGCATTTTTTCTCATAAGTTTTTTACTAGTTTATCATTTTTAGTGACAGTGTATATTTATATGATCTATTAGTCAGATTTATTAGATATATTTACATAAACTTACTTAGATTACGTAATTAGATATATATGTAGTGGTTGGAACCGAAACTTTTCTAAATGAATCGCCTCGAAGTGACTTTCTGTGACGAATACTTCTCCATGTGTGCTGCGATGCAGTCCAGTACAAGAGCCTCATCACACTTGTCGTTTAGCCCATCAGTGTGATTCTAGTACGTACGTGTGCAGAAAGATTTGAAAGTATTACTAATCAGATATATAATAAGAATATCAAGAATGTATGGGAAAGTATAAACGAATTTTGACCAAGATTCAAATTTTGTAGGTGGTAGAGCAACGCTGTAGCATGAATGGGTCGACTCGCCCGAGGTAGTACCACCTTCTCACAGAAAGAAGTAACAGTGCTTGCACTGTTGCGTTTCATTTGGTCAGTGAGAGTGCCGGAGGCCCACTCCCTTCCCCTTCCGCCTCCCACATACACAAGCTGGAACGCACTTGCGCCTCTCCTGGAGTTGCTAGTGTGGACGGTGGTGGACGGGACGGTGGTGATCACTTAACATGTGATCGTTTGCTTCCTTTGATATAAATAATAATAATAATCATTGAAAAGTGATTGAGATTATATTCATCAAGTAAAATTAATATTGACAATATTATAAGTAGTAGGTTTTCGGAACTAATAGAAATAATGCTTAACGAAATTGTCATGATTACACACACAAATAGTATAGGCGCTTTGTTATTTCACCTACTTAAAAAGAGGGGGGTGATTATAAATAAAAGAGATACCTAATTAAATATAAATAATTTAGGTTTAGAATATTTTTTTCGGGGCTAATGTTTGAAACGATTTAAATGAGATTTTTACATGCACATGGAAAATGTTTCAAAGTATTATCTAAGCTACATATTTTTAAGTATTTGTATAAAGGATATTCAAGAAGATATATTAAGGTAAATTTTCACACAGGTAACTTAAAATCGATAAAAAGGTTGTAGGGGTCAAGTAGTAATAAACAAAATTATATATTTTCAAGGTAACCCACAACTGATTTCGATACTGAAGACTCTTTCCATAAAACACCAAGACATAATAAATAGCAATCGGTTTACGGTGTAGAAGTTTTATTTAACTCAAACTCACTGTCGTCTCGTATTCACGAAAACAATGTCGGCTATATTGTATTACAAACAATCAAGATGGAGATTGCATAACATTGACACCGTCGGTATCCCTTATACATTCGCTCTTATTATCAGTTCCTTATTGGTACTTGAAATATATCATATAGTTAACTTGTGTCTCATGTTCAATTTACATTCAAACTTCTTATTTGGTATGAAATAATTATTCCAACAATACCTTGCAATAACCTACAAGATATGTAAACTAATTGATACTAAAATGTAATGCATAAACGTCAAAATCTTGTATCGAAAACATTATGAGAAGTTACGCTAGACACTTTACATATACATAGTATAATAAAAACAAGTATAATACAATTAAGTTACTTATCAACAACTATATAGAATAAACTTATACACCATCTAATATAATCAACCTCAATGAAAATAATTGCTGTCACCACCGCAACTAGTAATTAAAATAAGCGTTTCAGGTAAAGGTGGCAGTAAAAGTCAATCAAAATGTATATTAACTATTAATGTCATGTAAACTTTAAAAATAACTTCATGGTAAGTACTTTTTTATATATTTATTGTATCACTTCAAAGTGTTCAACAAAGTATAGCTGATATAAATTGATATAATTTTAAGAACTGTTAAAATGCCGATTAATGGACGAACAATATTCTGAATCATTGAAACTGAGTGAAACCGCCGACTGAAATTAGTGACATAATATTAGAACTGCGATAAAGTAAACTCGATAATTGATTCCGAAACAAGTGTACAATTAGACGGTCCTGCAATCTGTGGTTAGGACGTAGGGCGGGCGGTAGCATAGGTAGACTGTGTTAATAGTCAAGTACATTTGTTAAATGCGACTGCACAATACCCAAAACAAACGACGCTAATGACTTTCACCCCGGTGAACGTTTGATAAAACTATGGGTGTAGTGAGGGATCATTTTGTAAATCAAATATATAATACTTACATTTTAGAACACTCGAGAGAAAAGTTAGTTGCTATTATTGGTAATTGCTAATGTTGGTTTGCAACGAAATGCTGCTTTGAAATAAATTATTACGATTACAAAGATTTCAATGCGCTGAATTCTTAAACGTTTTCCGTTTCTTGCTATCACATCTACGATTAGGATACGTTTCAATAAAATAAATGGCACATAGAAAAATGGTACAGTGGAAAGTGATCAAAAATTTGTTAGGTGATTTTTGTTGGTTGTTTTACCGCGATACTTCAATTGGTAAAAAGAAGTAGAATTACTGACAATTTTACAGCGTCAACTCAGTAACTTCATAATTTTTTAACGATTATTTTGTTATTATACAAATTAGAAAAGAATTTATATGGAAAACTCTCGTTTTTTTAGAATATTACAAAAAAGTATGTACGCCCTTTAATTAATTATAGATAGATATTAATAAAACAAATGAAATTATTCAGTATATGTTTGTGCTTAACATTTTTATTTCAAGCCGATACATATTACGTCAATTTTACTTACTAATCAATATTTATACATTATTCAAGAAATATTATTATACAAGTCAGTCAATCCTGTTTTATATAATAAAATATTGTACAACCGAGCTACGTTACATGCTAATCATATCATAATAACAGTTTATGTCACATATAATAAGAACAGCTTTTTTTTTATCAAAATTTTTTTTTTCTTTGAAGTACTCGTCGTCTGTTTCGTGGTTCCTGATTCGAATATTTGATTCAGAGATTACAGTAAAGTAATATGCTTTTACTATGCCTGAATATTTTTTTAGTGTTATGTATTATGTTTTTGAAGTAAAACTTCTTTAGGCGCGATAGGAGGTAACTGGACGACAATGCAACGGCAGTCCGTTACACCAATATGGCGTCACGTTTCTCTGTACCATTCGGTTTTTATATATTTTTGATTTTATCAATAAATAGTTTATATACAAACCAATCAAAAATTATTGAAAAAAATATATAATTTATAATAATATTAAATTGAATAAAAATCATGCAATAGAATTAATTATGTATATATGGGCGCGCGACCGTGCTGCCAATACAAGTATATATATATATATATATATAAGTACGTAACAAATTAAATCAAAGCTTCATTATCTGTAGTGCCGTATATCAGCTAATTCGGAACTTAATTAGCACAGGAAATATTAAGTAAATAAAATATAAAAAAATACGAACAGATTACTATGATAAGTAATGAATTAAACTAATTATGATTAAAAATAAATTTTGGTTATGTGTAATTATTAGCTAATATTGTTTGAAGAATAATTCTCATATGATGTATTTATTTTTAACTTAATCGCCATCTCTTATAACACCGAAGAAGTTTTACTTCAATCGCGTGTGACGGTTACACGCACAATTTTTTTTTCTTTAGTAGTTTTATTACTCAACTATCTGTGTCCGCGACTGCGTCCGCGTGGAACCTAGTGTAAAAAACAGTGACTAATACTATCATCTGAATGTATTAAGTCCATTTACTTATCTACTCTTCTACAATCCTTAAGTCGCGTCGACATTAAAATTACAATAACTTTTGATAGGGTGAACCGATTTTAATGAAACCAAGACTAAATGTTACTCGAGGGTATGCTTATTTTCTTGGTGAGGTTTTATCTTGAACGCAGTACTTTAGCAGTGATGCGTGTTCAAAAATACAGACAGACAGGCATTCTTAAATATGATCGAAATGTATTTTATTACTTACTCCAAGACACCTGCAACAATTTTTTTCACAAAAATCTAAAAATTACAGACACGTTACATTAAAATTCTTATTATATGTATAGACATGAGCCAAGCAGTAATATATATAGAAACTAGCGGACCAGGCGGACGTTGTCCTGCCTTGAAAACAAAAAAATCCTAAAAGTCGACCGCAGCGCCACCTACCGGGTCCAATTGTGAATCTAAACCATTCTCGGATCCACTCGAACACGCACACAAAATTTCATCAAAATCGGTCCAGTCGTTTAGGAGGAGTTCAGTCACATACACACGCACACAAGAAATATATATATTAAGATAATTATTATTTATTAATTTAGTTTTTATCACACTTCTGTAAATCGTACTAATGGGTATAGGCGTTTTTCTTTTATTTCTTTGAAAACCCTGATCGATGTTGTTTATCCAGTTTACGTAAGAATATTTTTCTGTACGTGTATCTGTTCTTATAATGAAATAGAATACAATCGAAATGTGTCTATCACAGGTATTAAAAACAAATATATACCGGGAGGGTTTATTTTATCGAAAGTTTTTAATTTGCCAATCACACATAAACTATTGGGCCGAATTTAATGACGTTTTTAAACGATGCCATTGCCATTGCCATTGCCATGGCCTTCCCATTATTCCCTGAATATTAACCTGTATATTAACGGTTAATAAGTATAAAATTATCTAATAAACTTGGCTTTTCTTAAAGGGTTTTCAATGTACTAACTACGTTACGGATTTGATGAACTTAACATTTGATGTTGTACTCTTTCATGTTTTCTGGTTAGTAAAAGATCTGATATAATAGTATTGAGACATTATCAAAGGGAGAAAGGTATTTAGGACTGTATTTATTGTTACTATCATGATATGTTTCTACTGTGATTTAATTGTACCTACGACGTTGTAATATTGTAACACAAAAGCATTAAATCCAGTAAACTTGACGCGTCATTTATATACGAGTAATGCGAAATTGCATTATTGAATATATCGCAATAGTTTCTTTTTCGAAATTGCAAAATTGTAATGTGTTATGTAGGTAAATGTGTCGCTATGGACGTTGACCTTAGAGACCACTGACGTTTTATGAAGATATTATATTGATTGCAGAAAGTAGTTACATTATTTTTTATTTTAAAAATAATGGACATAATACCTTAAAATGTTTGTAATACCTACCAAGTACTTACTTGCGCGAGTTCCCATACAAAACTATAGAAACTAATCATAAATTAAAAATAAATTACATAGCATTTGTATGTTAATAAAAAAATTATATTGCGAAAGCAATCTCCAACTCTTTCTGTTTATAACGCTTTTCTATTTAAAAATCCTATTTAACAGATACCAACAAGACAGTCCACTTATTCATCATTAGATTAAAGACCGCGTATATATCAGATATAATATTAGATATTTTATAGATACAACAAAAGTCACAGCCATGGTTATGGCCATAAAAGTACACCGGGACGAGAATTTCATTTACGAGATTAATTCAACCTTGTGTCTCCTATCACTATACCACAATAATGATACAGAAATTTAAGATGCCTATGATTGACCGATATTATTTAGTAAGCTATAGTTGAGTTGATTGGTCAATGATCCTAAGTTATAAGTAGCATGGTACTCGTGTGTCGACAATTAAAAAATACTTTTTAGAATAAGTTTGAATCCATAAAACAAATTAGCATCATTAACTCAGTACAGTCAGTCTCATTTATTTTGGAATGTAACAGTGAAAGGTCGTAATTCCTGATGTTGGGCGGGCCATTCATGTCTATGAGGTGACAGTGACAAGTCATTAGCGAGTTAAACCGCCTAGGATCGTTTACAAATCGAAGTTCTCGTGACTACGAATCTCCTCTCCTGTATAGTTAGTTATCTTTTATTGATTATAATATTTTTTGTTTTCTGAAAAGAAAATATGACGCCTAATTTTGACACTGTAAATGAAATGCTGAAGTTCCAGGTTTATTTTTAATTTCTTTTAGTTTCTGTTATATCAAACTGTTATTATTTATGTTTTGTTAGGACTATATATTTTATTCATATCATTATCATTATTTATATCATTTAAAAAATTGGATTACACTTCCCCTATCTGGTGCCAGGGCTTCTGTTGTCGTGGAAATGTTTTTGGTATTCCATAAAAATCGTGAATTTTATTGAAATTAATTGGGCTCTGCCTTTTATTTTTTTATTCCGATTTTGACATTACTGTTTAACTTTTCTGTGGAAAAGAGTAGTGATACGTAACCTAAATAATACTGTGAAAATATCTATATTCTATAATAGAAAAATATATCTAAGTAAACACAACTATTCTATTTGTTAGTAAAAGTCTTGTCAAAATAGGTTCTGCCGCGTAGAAAATAAGCTAGGACAAACAACATACGCTTCAATTTTATTTATATGCGTACACTATCGTAGTATCTATACATATAATAAGAATGTAGATGTAAAAGGACTGTGCTTTTTCGATTTTCATCAAAAAAAATTTTGTAGGTGTCTAGGAATAAATAATAGAATACATTTCAATCATTTTTAGAAATGTCTGTATGTCTGTTTATCTGTCTGTTTGTATGAACACGCATCACTGCTAAAGTACTGGGTTCGCAATAAAACCTCATAGAAGACAATCATAAAGCATATCCTCGGGAGTAACTTAGTCTTTGTCTTAGGCATTAAAATCGGTCCACTCTATCAAAAGTTATTGTAATTTTAATGGCGCCGCGATTTAAGTATGAGAGAAGTAGATAAGCAAATAGACTAAATACGTTCAGATGACTTTATTAGTCATTGTTTTGTACATCATGTTTCACGTGGACGAAGTCGCGGGCACAGCTATTGCTTATTAACATTTAAGTTGGTTTATAAAAGTTAGCATTCCTTCGTCGTTTCAATAATTGATAGTTAATATTAATTTTTATGTACAGTTCGGTAGAGTTATAAACGAGTCGTTACATTTCAAAGTGAGCTAAATCCAATTTTAATCGTTCATATAACGTGTTTAATTTTTTATAGATTTTCAGTTTTATACACCGAGAACGTAGTTCCAGTTTTTCCGTCCAAAAGTTTTTTAATTTTTTTTTGCGATCTTCATTCACATTTTATATGTACAAAATTTAAAGATCTTTAAATATAACGTAAAATATTAGTAACGGTTAAAATTGGATTTAGGTCATTTTGAAACGTAAGGAGATGGAGAAACTTAAAATAGCTATTATTCAGTTGTTTGTTTTTTCAAACGTATAATTTTCTGTTCTTGCATTCTTCTACCTTTTTATAAGAATGATTATGTATCTATATATTGCTTTATATTAATTCATTACGTTTATTATATTTTGTATTTCAAGGAAAACATTCTATGGTTGTGTGTTAGGTATTTATTTTTAATGTACGGACTTTAGGTTATAACAATAAATAACATATTCTGAGATATTATATTTTGAAAGTTTACTAACATTAAATAAAGTATATCTACGAAAAAGACTACCAGACATGAAATAAAGTCTGCGAAAAATGTTAAACTCATAAATATTACATTTACAACTATGGAAGGGGTAACAATGCCTCCGGCTAGTGCGCTGTCGCACATTGTTGGACAGATTGGCTTCGTTTAGTCCCCTGTTAGTTCGTGAACTATCTACGATAGAGTGTAAGCCTTACGAATATTATATATCCGGCACATGCCATTGTTTTAAAATCTATATTTGCAATTGAGTTATCACCTTTTTGTCATCAGTAATGTTAGGAGGATTATTGTTTGTTTGTTTTTACTCTAAGTTTTATTTCGGGTTGCTATTTCTTTATATATTAAATACAGTCTCCTAAAATGTCCGAAATCAGTTTAAGCTGTTTGTTTTTTAAATAGGCATATCTGTTTTATTATTTTACTTTTCATGCATATACGTACATACTTTTCATGAATATATAAATTCCATTGTACGTACCACTCAATCTTGCTGTAGAGTTTTAAAGTGAATTTTTAATATTAAAAAACTCTCTGAAACTATACGATGGAATCAAATTTCAAAAGTGATTATAAAACGGCTCAAATAGAAAATAGATTTAAACGACTATGGATATATTATAAATGGGATATCTGTTGCACATGTTTACTATAATGACTCCGATCCATTACTAAATTATCTCACAAAGGGACGTAATAAATATAGATATCTACGTGTATTGATACAAGGAGCGGAGACAATATTTACTGGGCTACTCCCCTGGTCCTGCCGAACGGAAACTTATAGTTTTCTTGAGGCGCCCGCCGTATAAAATACTGCTGGTTCGGGCATAAATCAGATCGTGTCGCGGTCGCAGCCGGCGCGAAGACGCCGCGCGCCGCCCAGCGTCGCTTCGCTACATTTTAATAACAAGACTCCTCCGCCATAAATGGCCACTGACAGATTTTATTTCAGACCATATATTACGTCCAGCGGAGCACGTGGACTTTTTATTAATATTGGTATTGGATCTTCTTCGGGCAGAATTTGTTTAAAATTAGTTTTGTTTAGTCTTTGATGTTAGTCAGATGCATTTTTTTTAAAACTTAAACTATGATTTAACAGCTAGACAAACTAAGCATTATCTTGAAAAAATTTAAGACAACATAAAGTAACTTCTTTGTTCACCATAATTTTTTATGTTAGAAAAACATAAGAAGTATCTTGAACAAAATTAGAACTAAAGAGTTTCAATAAGTGTAGAGATATGTATCGGTATGGTGGCGGGTAGATTATGGGTAGTTTTACTGCGTCCGCCGACTTGCCTCGCCTCGCCGCCAACAATAATATTATAGTGACCACGAGGGTGTCGCGGGGATAGCCGCAGCTGTTTTTTACACGTTCCCTAACAACATTTACCTCCAACCGTACGAGTACATTATAGAAAACTTCAGAGACTTATGTTATGTTAAATATTTAAGATATACAATAAAATATTACTATAATTTATTTGTATTTTCAGCTGATGGTGAGTGGTGATGTCGCCTAAGATAAAAATAACACTTAAAGTCTTAGAGGCATCCATTCATAAGTTCAGCAGGGAGAACATACGTATATTTAGTTGGTGACTGATTGTCGACTTAGGGTAGTTAGTAGCCATGAGGGAACTAGAAAAGTCTATACCAAAATACTATAGTTTCTTTTCCAATGCCCAGAGCTTAGGCTGATTTTAGTATTATATTAATATATCATCGCTTCGCATATAGAACAGAGCTCTTATTCGATAGAAGTTTCATAATGCAAATTTAAATGTTATGAACATTAAATACACAAGATTTTTTTTAAATTATACGTTATATTTAAAATAACACGTGTATTCTAAATTTACGGCATCCTTATATTCCTACATACAATAAATTACAATTAAGTTACCATTGAACATCTTAACCTTATCGATTATCATTTTGTTTTCTATTTTTCTATTCTTATCGTTTGATTATTATCTTCTCATTATTAATTTTCACTTTTCTATTAATCTTATTATAGATTTTGATATTAAATTAATTGAACATTGTAAGATTGTTTGCACATTTTGCTCATAAGGTTATTGTTCTATGTATTTTTATTATGTTAATTTTTTGACTGTTTATATAATCCATACAAGTATATGAATACTTAAATAAATATCTATACTTTATTGAGCTTTACGCTATTTCGTTATATTCCAAACATTTTATAAAACAAAGACGATCCATACCCTTTCTGTACTGAAGTGACCACAGCCATTACAATAAAAATATTAAAAAGCGTATAAGTAAGAGGCGGAGGTCGTCGGCAGTTTGGTGCAAATGTCGCCTCAGACACTTACATTATGCCTTACTGCCCCTGGTCAGCCGGGGTTGCTCTCGCGGGCTTCCCCTGCACCTATTATCTCAATACTTTAGATAGTCACCGGGACATTCATGGACTGCGATCGTTCGCCCAAATGACCGGCCATTTGCCGAGATCCGATTAGTAAAGATTGTGTTTGTGTTGTATAATACTACAAAAATATAATCCCCTCTGGAGTTTAATAAGCGCAATCGGAGCGGAAATCGGTCCGGTTTCTTCGAAGACGTTGAAATTGAAAAGGATTGGGATCTGTCAAAGGACGGTATTACCAAAATCTATGTGCTTTGAGGGATTTTGTAGAACGCAATCAATTATCATGATTAAGGATTATTTTGCTACACTTAATATAAATAGTAATATGTGATACTTACTTACTTATATATACGATATTACACGTGATATAATTGGACTATATTTTAATTTGAGGAATTAGGAGATACAGGATTCGTCAGGAACAGCCCCATATATCTAACCGTTCTACAACTATAACATGACGCGAAAATCGTTAAGCTATTTGTATTGACTTAATTTGCTACAGTTGGTGATACGCGCTATAGGGTTCTAGCATAATATTTAGTCTTTAAGTGGTCTCTGATCTAATTGTAGTTTTTTTTTAAGTTTGATTTACGATAACCAAGGCAGTGATTCCTTGGTATCAGACAGCCATATTTGTTTACTACTTCCATTACATAGTCAAGAATATTATTTGGTTCATAAATTTGTGTTTTTATAAAACTTAAGTTGTAATCATGTTGTAGTTATTAAGGATAATATAAGTACGCTAAACTAAACTATGGAGGTGAACTGTTCAAGTACAGGAATTTCATATAGATCCAGTTCAAATCAATAAGTAAAACTTGAATTTAAAAATTATTTTTTATTCATTTTTGTCATTTTTATCATTGCAAAAAATTAATGTAATTACTTCTGCTTCCATCAATAAATTGATATCGGAATAACATGGACAACATATACTCAAGTATAATAAAGGTGAACGCGGAGTGTGCAACAGGAAACTAAATCAAATCGCTGACTGGCGTAATGCAACACGATACTTACTCGACCACTAACAAACAATACAATCCATTATATTGTTTTATGTGTTGGTACATCTTCTTTTCCTAATTATATTTAGGAACTTTTATCGTAACATATATAACCTACTTACAGCTAAGAAACGTAAAACTAAAATAAATCACACAAATAATAAGATAAATAAAGTAATTAAAAAAGGAATTTAAAGAAAACATATTACATTCTGGAAGTATCCGAAGTCGGTTTGGCCAGAAATTTGTGATACATACATACATACTTTAAATGTATTAACAGATAATCCCGTTCCGTAATCTTGATTTTTGAAGCACTAAACAAAGAAATTACAAACATATTCGACGCTATCTTACATGTTGCAAACGGTGAATCTAAAATTTTCATTAGGTATCTAAATTTTCTTGATGAAACCTATTCAACCCCTAACCTAACCTATGTAACTACATAGTCATACATAGTAGGTAAAAGACGTTCAATGTACCTATATAACTGCTTCTATAAACAAGATTATATTATATCTTTAGCTAGGTCTTAGTATATTTTCTTGCAATAAGTTTTATATGAAATAAATAGGGAGGAAAAAAGAAAGAAAAAGAAAAAAAAAAGGCTATCCTAATCAAAGTAAAATAATAGAAATTTAAATTTAAAAATTAAAAAAAAAAAATTAAAATTATTTAATTAAAAAAAATTTTAATAAAAAAAAAAAAAAAAAAAAAAAAGAAAAAAAAGGGGGGAAAAAATAAAAATTAAAAAAAATTTAATAATTTAAAATTTTAGTTGCCGCTTAACCACAGTACAGAAGGTACTGACACTGAATTGTGCGGTAGTCGGCATTAAATCCCTCTATCATTTGAAGGATTCAGGTATATAACTCAGAAAAACTGCAGGGTTTTGAAAATAATAACAAATTTATTACTCATTTATACAACTAGTCTTAGCAAAAACTATTACATGTCAATATTTTTGGAATTAATAAAAAAAAAAAGCAAAAGCCATTTCCGACCATAAAATTCAGTTATTTCAATTTATAATGTACTGATATACTAGCTCGTGCCTGAGATTTCGTTCTCTTGAAAATAATTTGTTATTTCATAGGAAGCCGACGTGAAGTAACAGTGCTTGCATTGTTGCGTTTTGTTCGGTCAGTAAGAGCGCCGGAGGCCCACTTCCATTTCCCCCCAAACACAGGCTTGCAACGCTCCTGATGTTGCAAGTGTCTATGGACGGTGGTGATCACTTAACATCAGGTGACCCACCTGTTCGTTTGCCTGCTATGACATAAAAAAATTAACTACGTATTCTATCTGGATTAATTTTACACCGTCTTTCATTTGTTTTTAATTTTAATTTTAAATTTATTTTTTCTAATTTTATTATCATTAATTTTATCATTATTTCTTGAAAAATGAATGAATGATGGTCGCATTCGATCCAGGCGATCGATTGGGGGGGGTGAGGGAGTTCCCAATTCCTTGAATGTATGTAATGCGGTCTATTAAACACCAACTCAACACACTTGTCAATTTTAAAACTCGAAGTTTTAACAAACTATGCACAACTTAAAGTGATCGCATATTCCAGACGAAAGAGCTGGGTGTATGGTATTAGAAAAGATTATGAGGCAGTGATACTTACTTCTATATAATATGGTGATGTTAAAAGTACGTTAATATTGATAAGCTAAGGTTTCCACTTTGTGTTACTATTAGTAGACCCTTGTCTATATTTCGGAGTAGTGAACTTAAACGTCACGTCAGCCCAAGGCATGTTCTTGACACTTCGCCTGCAACGCCGTAATCACATATTCCATTTAGGAAGCCACGATGGATTTTTTACAATTGTATAAAGATGTAGCTAGCGTTACGGGAATCAATGACCACCGTGGTATCACAAGAGAAACCGTGCCCGGTCATATAATGACCAATATGACAGTCAAAGTGTTTTAATACGGTACGTGCATTTTTATAAAATATAATTATAAAAATATAATACAGTTTTATATTTTCTCTCTCGATACTTGGAGAACATTTTTCGAGGCTTCGGGTTTTACGTACTTTCCTTAATCATCTATCAGTAGCTTTATTAATAGAAATGAGATTAACTAATTTACGCTATATCCTAAAATCTTGGGAAGTACAAAGATACTCTCTTAACTCTAAAATATGAAATCGAAATTCTAATGGTAGATTCATCGATTCCTTCTTATAACGCAATATAAGACAAAAAATATATGTCGTATGTATATTAAGTATGAAGTAAAATTTTCAAAATTGAAATGCATTGATATAAGTTTTCAGTGACAATCAATAGTGCGATTGATGCGATGGGGGACTTCGTTCCGGTCGGTTGTTCCTATCGAATGAACCGATCGGGGAAGATAGCGTTCTGCTCCATTATACTCCACAATAATCCTCAGAACAAAGTCGATTTGCTTGTAGTTCGAAAGTAAAGGTAAAAAAGACACACATTCTGTTTTTATTTTGATGTGTATCAATATCTACAATTATTTCTTGACAATAACTATGCCTGTGAATTTTTATATTGTTCCTTATACGTCAAATTATGTTAATCCTTTAACATTTCAGTTATCTTATTAAATGATGGGATCATATATTTATTTTTTACTAGCTGATACTCGCGACTTCGTCTACTTTGCTTATTAACAATACTCTATGTACAGAAGAAAAACATAAAAACATTTATAGCAAAAATATATATTGATTACAATTATTTTTTTATAAATAATGTTATAATTTTACTTCCTTTCTCCTGTGTATGCACGCCACACCGTTTGCCCAACTTCACACATCACTAAGCACGTAATGTTTATATAAATCGTAGTCTCTTGAAATTGTATAACATTATACAAAACTAATTGCTATCTATACTAGCGAAGAATATAAGACCAAACTTTTCCTTAACCAAGTAATAAAATGGCAAGTGAACAACTAAACGTCAATCTTTAAATTCTGACAATACTTGTAATAGAAAGACTATTTTATCTTCTTTCTCACTCGCGCTCATTTTATACGAAGACTTTATAAATCAAAATTTTCACTTTTCTTTACAATTTTTGAAACATTTGCCTTCATGCAAACATTGTCCTGGGAATTACAAACACAAAAAAAATTAGCAAAACAGGTGGAACTGTTCGAAAGTGATGTACTTACGTGTATTCTGCAATTGTTTTTTATTTGTGTAGATGAAGATATCGTGATATTTTTTTAGACAGGGATTAAGTGCCTAAGAAATAAATATAAAAAAAATCTGAAATCTATCTAATAGTTTTTGTGTATTTTCTGTACAGCGGCAGACCCTTGAGCTAGTTGCCCAAATAAAATCGCCTGAGTACCTTAAGCGCTCGCTTTAGTAGACCGGTGAAGCTGTTAAGACCTTGCTAGGTCAATAGCGTAGTCATTTCGAAAAAAAAAATGGATAGTAGCTGACCTTAACACCATGCTAAGATGGCATAACAATGTTTTATTTTTCACCGAAAGCTCGGGAGCCCTTATTACTTAAAGTTGATAAGGCATGCGAAGTATTTATAATGGAAACTATAAAACAAATTGGAAACTCACAAAGAGCTAAAGCCAGGTTTAAAATGACATTAGCATCATACAGAGAGTTGTTACTCGAGTGGTTGCTTCGAGCGCCTCTTACTACGGGTCACGCTCCGGTGAACTCTGATCCTATCATAACGCAATCGCATATATCTTCACCATCTTCTAGGACAAAGTACTATCTAATACAAATACAATATTTTCAACCTTATCCACTGGACTTTAGATTGTAAGTAAAGATTTAATAGCACTTGCAACGGTGGTTCAGCAAACGAGAAAAAAATCTGCAGATATTTACGATGATAGCTTCCAGCTAAGAAGTGAAGTATATAGGTAAACTTGATCGACGTCTATAATAATATAAAAGTCCTACTATTTTTTCCATTATTGTGGCGTAAAATTAAAATGAAAGAATATAAGAAATTGAAATTGAAATTTCTGTTGTTTATTCCGGGTAGTTTCCAAAACAGCTGAAAAGATTTCAACGGTTCTTTTACTATAAATAACTCTTCAGACTATATTATCTTGGCTACATTACTAAGCTTTGCATACAAGCACTGTTAATGGATTTTCTCGTAAACTATACTGTAAACATGTAATTTCAAATTGGAAACGAAATTAAGAGGGTTTAAGTGCACTGTTAAATTTTTTTGTAAAATTACAATTGTTTTACAAAACAAATATTAACAAAATTCCAAATCAACGTATATTAATTCAAAACATAATACAATTCGAGTAAAATTACAAGACATGTGAAGGAATTTACTATAATGAGTTGTAATTTTAAAACTTTTTTGTAATAATCTTACACGTATTGTAATTATTCCTAACCGTTGGTGAATTTCCAATGAAATGTTGTAAATTTACCAGAATTGTTTGTAATTCTATTTACAATACTTTTCTTGTGATATTACGAAAAAATGTTGAAACTCAAATTAGTGTGAAGTCATTAAGAATTTACAAATAATTTTAATATTTTTCTAACACAAATTTCAAAATTGCATTACGTATTGGAATCTTCCCAAAAGTTTTTATTTTTCAAACACGTATTGTAATTTTTTATGATTGTTGATAAGATCCAAAGAAAATAATTTGAAATTTACAAAAATTGTTTGTAAGTTGGTTTACAATACATTTTTTTATAAAATTTAGAAAAAATGTAGAAGATGAAATTTCTACGAAATTATTAAAAATTTATCCAATCGCGTCGTCTTTGTCTTATTAGTTGACTTGTTGGTCAGCATCGAAGAAATGAAAAATTTTTAAACTTTTTATTTTCTATAAATAAAATTTTTTTTTTTTGATTCTCAATGTACCTGATGCATTGATAAACATAGTAACCACTTGAATGAAAAAAAGTTCATTTTGTTAATATAAACGATTTTTAACGGCAAAAACGGTAAATTTACAATACATCATTTTGAAATTACAAACCATTTTTAACATAATTTGTTTGGTAAAATTACACTATTTGTATTGTAATTTTGCTGAGCGAATTTCCGATAATCGTTTGGTAAATTTCTACAAATGTTTCGTAATTTTTACAAATTGAGTTGAAATAAATTGTATTGTAAATTTACAAAACGGAATTATAGAATTACTTTTTTGTTGTGCGTAAAAACTTCCAACATTTTTTTTGTAAAATTACATTAAATTACTAGTGTGGTAAAGACAAAATCATAGTAACAAACTATAATAGCTTACAAACCGGTAATGTTATAGAAATAAAAAGTGATTTGAAATGCACGCTTTTTGAATGGGTACAGTTGGTAATAAAAAAGGAAGTACTTAGGAATAACATTAAGAGCTGAAATTTCCAGGGGATTTTTTTTTTGGCCTCTAGAACGATATTACCACGTGTCAGCAAAAAAAAAAAAAGTGTCAAATGAGACACGCTGATGCCTATACAAATATCAAAATTATTTCATCAGCATATATCATGTTCTATTGAAGTCTTGGCGGCCTAGTGGTTTGACCGGTGAAATTTTATTTCGATGTCCGCAGGTTCGAACCCCGGCATGTACCAACGAATTTTTTGGAATTCGCGTACATTTACTAATTCAAATTGGTAGCACTATCGGCTGCCGGTGATGGAAACCATCGTGAGGAAACCTGAAAATGAGAAATGTTCTTGTAGTAAGTACTACTGTATGTGGGAAAAATATACAACTGTGGATTTCTCAGAGTTTGAAATCGCCAATACGTCGTGGGCTGGCATGGTAATTATGCCCATACCTTCCATCGGGAAGGGGCCTATGACCCTGCAGTGGGTCTCTTACAGGCTGATGATGATGATGATGGTAGGGTTAGATACTCTATCATTAAGTTGAATAGTAGAGGGCTAAGAGCTGATCCCTGATGAACATCTATATTGATTTCAAAAGCTTTGCTTATGTCTGCTACACTTCAAACTTAAATATTAGCATTGTTGTATATGTCTTGAATTAGTGTCACGTAGTGTTCTGGTATTACCATTATTCCAAAAAATATCATCATATTTCGTTAAAATATCTATTTATGGATTTATTTTTATTTTAGATGTACATAATTATTTACTGAAGGTTGTAACAATGTAGTGTTCTCTTATTACAAACAAAAATAATAACTCTTTTTATTATACCTTAGTAATCCTATGATAGGTGGTAGAGCCACGCTGAAGCTATTACTGGTTTCAGCATGAATGGGTCGGCTCACCCAGAGTAGTACCACCCGACCCACAGAAACACCGACGGGAATTAGTAGTGCTTGCATTGTTGCATTTCGTTCGGTCAGTGAGAGTGCTGGAGGTCCACTTCCCCTTCCCCCTCCCCTCGCCCCTTTTCGCAAACATAGGCTGGCAACGCACTTGCGACTCCCCTGGTGTTGCTAGTGTCTATGGACGGTGGTGATCATTTACCATCAGGTGACCCGCCTGTTCGTTTGCCTCCTATAATATATAAAAAAAAACTTTTATTATACCTCCTTTTCTACGACAATGTCTTAGTTTTTTGGTAAAATAATTTTCAAAGGAGGGTATAATAGTTTCGTAATAACTTTATTGGAAAAAAATATAAAAATCCACAAAACCCTTATATTATCCCCTAAGATTTTGCACATCGATAATTCTTTTAGCGAGGGAAAACTTCAAAAGTTAGTGCAAGTGCCGTGGGGTCCCGAATTTTTGATCTTTATTAAATTGTTTCAAATCGTTTAACTTGTCGCGGCTCAATCAGTGCGGAGGGCGTGTGTCGCGGCGCGCCCGTGCGGCTTGCCATTTCGCGCGTACTACGACGCTTTTCGAACTCGTCGTCTGTTTCGTGGTTCCTGATTCGAATATTCGATTCAGAGATTACAGTAAAGTAATATTCTTTTACTATGAATATCTTTAGTGTTATGTATTATGTTGTGTATTTTTTTTAAGTAAAACTTCTTTAAGCGCAACCAGGAGGTAATTGGACGACAATGCAACGGAAGTCCGTTACGGCAATATAGCGTCACGTTTCTGTACCATCCGGTTTTTAAATATTTTTGGTTATGTCAATAAATAGTTTACAAACAGATCAATCAAAAAATTTTGAAAAAAAATTGACAATATTAAATTGAATAATAATAAAAATCATACAATAGAATTAATGATGTATATATGAGTGTGCGACCGTGCTGCCATCTGGTTTCAATGTAAGTAAGTAACAAATTAAATCAAAGCTTCATTATCATCATATCATATTATTAGCTAATTTGGAACTTAAATAACTCAGGAAATATTATTAGCAACTCTTTGTTATAAAGTAAATAAAATATAGAAAAGCACGCAAAATAAATTCATAAAAAATATTAAATTGAATGATAATACAAGTCATACAATAGAATTAATTATGTATAAATGGGCGCGCGACCGTGCTGCCACCTGGTTTTAATGTAAGTAAGTAACAATTTGATTTAATATCAAAGCTTCATTATCTGTAGCCATAATGCTATGGTGTGCCATCTATCAGCTAATTCGGAACTTTAATAACACAGGAAATATTATTAGCAATCATGTCATATTTGACGTATAATACTAATAGGAGCCTCACACATGTTACACAACATTTATGTGGAACTCAGGGTTTGTCTTGATTCCTCACAGGAAAACCAAATCTAGTAATTAACGTATTGTTTTAAAATGTATAGTGGTCGAGTATAATAAATGTATATATTACTAGTGTTACACCATCAATAAATGCCTTTTTAAATTCTCATATGATGTATTTATTTTTAACTTAATCGCCATCTCTTATAACGCCAAAGAAGTTTTACTTCAATCGCGTGTGACGGTTATACGCACTCATATTTTTTTATCGTTATTTTTTTAGGGACATTTATCATTTCTGATGTGTCAATCCCATCGTACCTTATAGCTACAATACATATACAACTACAATTCTTAAATCTAAAAACACAAATAGACTAACTAATAAACCTAAATAGACCATACAGCCCTTTGCAACAGTCCGATGTCGGTTCTGCCTGTGTGCTGTGATACACACCCATATCCCTGATATATAACATTGTACTTTTTAAAAACGCATCATCTCAATTTAGACTTTCAAAAAATGATGATTGTCGTCAATCTTACCACACCCGTTACAAACTGGTGAATTTATAATTTTTTCATAAGATATTTAAATTTCCCTGATGGGATGTGACCAGACCGTAATCTAAAAGTAGATAGATATAAGTAATGTTCCGTTGATATTAGCCTTTGCGAACCACGGTACAGATGGAGGTTGACACTGTATGTGTAATGTAGTAAATCGTTGTACGTATATTTTTAAAATATTTTTTAACTTGCTTTCTTAAAACAATCCATAAATTATTTAACCGTACTATTGAATGCGAATAGATCAGAATTAAATAAATATACCAAAAAAAATGTACATGGGGTTTATTTTTATCTGGAACAATGCAATTTTAAGTTCAATCAACATTTTATCAGGAATATAATACAGTATGAGCATAAATCGTTGATAGTTACAGGAGGTAGAGGGGTCGGGGGCAACACAGGAAAACTGATTTATTCACTGGTGATATTTTATAGCGCAGTTTGTTCCGGCCGTTATTGTATTAGGGCGGCCCTTTGTTACAGAACGCCGTCGCCCTTACACCTCAGTACATTCTAGTTTCTTAATGTGACTTCATCAGATATATTTCTTAAAACCTAACCCTCAATAAGTTCTTCGTTTTGAAATCAAAATTTTATTTACTTAATATGGTGAGACAAAGTATAAATTGAAATACAATTTTTTTACAGTGCGTTCGAAATAACAATAATTATTTGTAATCATTTTGTAAGTGAATCGTTTAAATCTTTAAGGGCATAAATATGTACTTCACATTGTACATTTAAGGTTTACACACATGCTTGTTATGATAAATGTACAATATTAGAACTTGTAGTGATATTCGCTATCTATATTACAATAGAAATATGTTTTTTTTTTATTATAGAAATGTCAAATTAATGATATACTATTTGCAAATCAAGGTCATTCATTAATTCGCCATTTATCAAGTCTTCTAAGCCCACGTTATTAAACAGCTTAGAACCATAAAAATCCCTTCAACAATTTCCGCGGCGGTGACTCAATAAAAAATAATACTGATTGTCCCCCAATTTTTTAAAATTGCGTAAAATTAAATTTAGAATATACTCTTTATCCCTGTGGAGTCTGACAAATAGCCGGGAGCGGCGGCGCGATTTAGCCACGCTGTAATTGGTTTTTTAATGCGCGCTCGCGAAGTACCACCTTCCGCTTTATCAAGTGAATACATTATCAAATCGTTAGGCCGCGGTCGGTGCGACCCCAGCGCTATGAATAAGAATCAAATACGTTCGTCGCTCACACACCGCCACCGCACAACCGACCGTAGCTGGAGGGTTGGAAATTAGTAATTCCGCATTTTAACGGTTAATAATACTAAATAAACCATGACATCTGAACTTATGAGTGAATATTAATAACTATAAATTACTTAGTACAAGTTATCTCTGTTACTTACTATAGATATACCTACGTAGTTAAAAATGAATTCTTGGTAAAACACGAGTATTGTACTATTATAAACTATTTTTATTTTTTCAAATTTTATTATTAAAATAGATAGGCGCCATAGACAGGGGTTGATTCTGGAAGCATAGATAGAGGGTGTAGTAAATTTGACAAGAAAATATTCAAAGAGGTGCATGTCATATACGCTTTCGTGAAAAATGAGCGTTCACATTATATTTTTAAGGATTGCATTTTTTTAACAATTTAGCTCGCTATAACTATTATATATAAGAAATCCTATTGGGCACACGTCTAGTGACTACATAGTATTTGAACTGCTGTTTGTGGTAACACAACTAACAACAATGATGAAAACAAATATAGTATAAGTGGCACCACTTTCTTCAGGAACCTGAAAAACTATCTCAGTTTTTTACGGCATTGTAGAAGTCGAAAAAGTCAACCATTAATGTTAGTTCACTACTGTTCTGTACTATAATACTGCTGTTGTAGTTATGATTGTAAATTATATAATTATACTAGCGGGCCCGGCAGACGTTGTCCCGCTCTGATTATGAAAAAATACTTGACAAATTATATACTAAAACGTTCCTCATCAATCACTCTATCCACCGGTGAAAACCACACGAAAATCCGTTCGGTAGTTTTTGAGTTTATCGCGAACAGACAGACAGACAGACGCGGTAAGGGACTTTGTTTTATACTATGTAATGATTAAACCAAGCGACCGTATTTGATTCATGAGAAATACGAGAACAATGTTTCATAAATAAATCGAAGAGTTAACTCAATCCGAATCCTATCAATTCTAATTATTCTAAATAAGAAATAATTGTTCTTTATAACAATGATCGATATTATATGTTAATTTGGTTTTGAAATCGTACAGTCGTACGTTATGAAATGTATAATGGATATGCACATTATCTTCGATGGACCGTGTCATCATCCCGGTCACGTAGCACGTCACGTCCGATCCTCTGTCTAACAGCTAGGCGTACACCCGGGGAGCATTGATAACAAGCGGATTGGCTATCCGCGTATAATTCGTACTCGTAAAACCACTGTGTCGATTTTATTAAACCGTTAACTTCGCACAGAGTCGGTTTTGTTGTGACGAATATTATTATAGTTTTATGTTCACTCGTTAGGGTCCCATTTTATTAGTTCCTGGAAAACATGTAAAATGCGTGGCGGTGTTATTATCCTTTCACATAAAGGATACTTGGTGCATTTAGTATGAGATCGGCTCGGTACATTGTGAGCTTGTCTACGTGGTTAAGTGGCCCATTCGCGTGCAAACGAGCGCGCACTTTAAAAATAAAAAAACCCTACACTAAGTCGGTATCGTTGAAAGTGGCACAGTCAATATGGCCCTCTGGACATATTAGTCGATCGATTTGTATTATATTGTGGTTCAGGTGGACGGTTCAAACATCCGGCAATCGTTATTTGAAAAATGATGTTTGCATTATCATATTAATATGTAGCTAGCCTTAAATTTAAAAATATATAAGAATTCATGAAAGAATTATGATCATCATAAAAGTGTGTCGCAAAAGTTGAGTATTATATATTTCAAACTAGCGGTCCCTGCGGAAGTTGTCCTGTATTCATACTAAAAAAAAATCTAAAATTCAACCGCAGCGCCACCTATCGGGTCCAATTTACGGGAACACGTACACAAAATTTCATTAAAATCGCTCCAGCCGTTTCGGAGCAGTTCAGTGACATATACACGTACAGAAGAAATTTATATATAAATATAAGGAAATTATCGCGTACGTTATAATTTTACTCACTAGTTCTCAAAATGTACATGTCATCAACATAAACTACTAAAAATGTTTTTATTTGAATTAGAAACTTAAGTTTTAAATTACCATAATAGGGGTATAAAAGTCGTACTTAAATTAACATGGAAAAACCTTGTTCTGTATTAATAAGCGCCTGACATTCTGTATTAATTTATACTTCAGTATGTGTGCCGCTAGCTAAGCTTCAAAGCAATAGTAAACTATTATTAAAAAGATAATTTCGCACGGCATACAACATAATTTTCATATTTATTTTTTCAATCGTATGTTCATTTTACTAAAGCTGTATGCGAAATGCGAAGAAAAGATGGCGTTTTGATAAAAAGTTTCTCGTTTGAAATTCTTATCAATATACAATAATTATTATAATAACTTTATATTATTTACAAGATCAATAAAAAGAGACTAGCTATATTTCTGAAATAAATTCAACCCCGGTTAGTAATTTCATAATATTACCAACACGACGTCGCATGTGTGCACAGATAATCAGATGACCAGCGCACTTCCCACAGTGTAAATATTATTTAGCTAAACTTGTTTTACGGTTCGTTCCATACATTTGCAATTTGCTTGATGTGTGTTTTTTTAACAATAAATTTAGACATATTGACATCTTGACTCTGATAATTTAAAAATATGATACCTCTTTTATTGTCGGTTGCAAAAAGACTTCATAGAATCACTCACATATGTATCCATCCAGACCTCAGGTTCTCGTCCACAAACTTTAAAAATAACTAAAGTGGTCCCTTCAATATGGAAGGTAGATAGATGGTTTACTGATTGCATTCAAGTCCTGCTCAGTTGTTACGAATCTATGAAATAAATTCTTTGTGAAAATTGGAAAGATATCAATAAGAAAAACAATACTGAAAAAATTATGAATAAATGACGCACATTTAAAAAGAACTTAAACTAAACTAGGAAAATGAATAAATTTACTATTGCCAATATGTCCATTGTTTTAGTTGAGTATGAAAATACTATAAATTTATATTGTATCAGAAAGCTTTTACTGTCAATATTGATACAAGAAATATATAAAAAATGCAAGTATTTGAAATAAATCACTTGAGATCACTTAGTATCTTTATTCTTCAAAGAAAAGCCCGTATTTCCTTATTTGTCCCGTTACCGTTCCAAGGCGCCTCTATCTGGTTAACACGAAGTACACGGGGAAAAATGATATAGGTATGGAGGCAATCCAAATAGATTGTTATCTACCCACGTGTTTACCGGTGTCTCCGCGGCACGTTCGCGCTAACAAGCGACCCTCTCTTCGAATATACGAGATTCGAGGTGACAGTGTGAGACCCTTAGCACGGACCCTCAAACCGTGTGACGCTACGCGATGAATGCTCACGACAGATGTCCATTGAAGCTTTCATTCTGCCCTGCTTTTTAAGACACTGTAATAATGTTTACCTCGTGGCAGAAGAATAATGAAACTGGGATTTCAAAAGAGTATAATAAAAAAAGTTTTCGGACATACGGACTTCTTAACTATATTTTCTTCTTTTTTCAGGATGGAATTAATTGTCTACCGAAATAATTGAAATAAAAAAACACGAGTATATATTTTGATTTCTATTTATGTGTTCTATCAGATTAATAGACACAGTTGATCATTTGTATTTACTTGTTAAATAAAGGCAATACCAAGAGTCTTCATATTACATATTATTTCCTTTTTTAATTACTGTAAACGTAATTAAGTGAGGAGAACCTTTTACAGGCATTCACTACATTTAAGCCACTCCATATTATAGATAAAATAATTGTATCAAGCTTCGTGACGTAATACGACAAAATTATTATTAAAACAGAAATGTGAAAACACTTGTTGTTATATACGGAACATCTATACATATAAAAATGTAAATCTAACGTGTCTGTAATTTTCGATTTTCGTGAAAAAAATTGTAGCAGGTATCTAGGAATAAGTAATACAATACATTCCAATCATTTTTAGAAATGTCTGTCTGTCTGTTTGTATGAACACGCATCACTGCTAAAGTACGGGGTTCACAATAAAACCTCATATAAAAAATCATAAAGCATATCCTCAAGAGTAACTTAGTCTTTGTTTTATTATAATCGGTCCACTCTATCAAAATTTATTGTACTTTTAATGACGAGGCGGCGTAAGTACGAGAGAAAAGTAGACAAGTAAATTGACTCGGTATATTCAAAAGACTTTATTAATAACCGTTTTTTACATAAGTTTCCACGCGGACGAAGTCGCGGGCACAGCTAGTAATTAATAAAGTAATATAAAATGGAGATACATAAAAATTTATGACTGAGATACGAATTTCCACAATATTAATTCATTCGATCGCAGCCAAAACTATGAACGGTGGTCACCGCCATGTATCATTGCGGGAACGGTCATTGATTTGCCGATATCGGATGGTATTCGTGACTTATTGCCGGTCCCCTTGCGTCTTGCGGCCATTACATTTGAGCTGGTATCCACGGGACCAACTCCTCCAATAACTACACCTCTAATACACCTCATCATTCGCTACGGTCGTACTATTCGTTTCGTGACTAATTGAGTGTAGCCGTTAACCTTTAAGATAATAACTATTACTTTATCAACTTACTAATATTTCGTTTTGTCCAAAATAACTGACATTCTTTACCGTTCATGGATCACTAAATCTACTTTGAAATGTTTTGAGCTTTTTTTATAATTTAAAGTATGTTATGTACATTTTGATTTTAATAACACTTTACTGATAACTGTTTAAATAATTATACAATAGTCGTTTTTTCTAAGTTAAGTTTAAGTCACACCGGAATAAAAAATGTTACAAAAGATAGATTTATCACTATTTCATAACTAATTAAAATGTTATAACTGGTTAGATAAGTTAATACAGAGTTTAAATATTTAAAAAGGGTAAAGACCAAACTTCGATTCCTTAAAAAAATCTAAGACATGTTTATGTAATAAGCCTCCGTGGTAGATTAACAAAGGATCATACTTAACTATTGATTCCGTTTGGGAAATTCTTAAGTGATCTTTTTACTGACACAATTTCAAGGATGCATATAAAAGTTAAAAGAAGAATTTGTGGTATCTGTGAATTAAGAAAAAAAAACTACATTCACTCAATACTTATACGACATTCTCAACACTATGCCTCTGGAAGCTACAAAGAGGTTTTGTTAATTATTTGAATGAGTAATTTAAATCATTGTGGAGCTATATTGTTACAACCGCTGTAGGTAGACAAAACGTGATAAGAGAATTACAAGTGATCATTTGCATAATCCTCGGCGCGGGCGCAAAACAGATAGCGGTAAGATGCTTAGGTAAATTAACTGAACGCTCCTTCTACGACAATGCTACGGTCGTAGATCGTAGCGTGGCCGCGTAGATGTACCGCGGCCGTGCCTCCTATCTGTTTTATAATTTGAAATAAAAAGTAATATTAGGCTTCATTTCTTTTAAGATTATCCCAATTAAATAATACTGTTAAAATGAAATAACATTTTCATGTATTTTACTGTTATTTTATGCGTACAATTGTATATAATTCAATGATAGAATATGTGGATTGATACAAGTTCGTATAAAACGCTTATGAATATGAGTTATATAACTATAGTTATAGTTGGGAAATGAAATAACACAATAAACTGATTACTTCATAAATAAATACTGAACTAAAAATATATTTCTTATTATTCTTGATAATATTCTAACAAGAATATGTCAAATATTCGTTTTTTTAGTGATAAAGTTGGCAGTTATAAACTTGTTAGTCGGCTACTTGTTTGTATACGATATATTTTTCTTAAAATAACCAAATATTTTACAGAATTTATTATCGACAGTTACTAATTTTGTTTTCTTTTACAGATGTAGGTAATATTCGCGTAGGCGTGTGCAGTCACGTTTAGCTGTGATTGGATTAGGTTTGTCCTGTGCTGACGAGTCCCAAGGGAAAGGCGCGGGCCCACGGCGATGCATTGACACGACTACGACGCTAATAACAACGCTACCAATCTCAATACATATAAACTACACTTGCTTCAGACCGGTCATTCACATTGGTGTCGTAAAAACTTCGATGAAACCGTTTTCTTTTTATTATTATTATGTTCAGAACTTTATAACTTATTATACATTTTACTATCGATAAAATTAAATTAAACCCTCACAGTGATAATGTACCGAGCGTTCACGTATCGAAGCTATTTAAAGAAATTATTAGGTGCAATTACGGAGCTTGTAGTGCGTGATTGGAATGCGCGGAGTATAGGGCGAGGGTCCGACGACAAATTCTTACAAATTAATACATCTCTATCTGGTAGCCGACTTGCGACCGACTGCGATACGTGTGGAATACTTTATTATTCTATCCTAACACAATTCTTCCGAGACTAGCTATTGACAATGAGTGGTTTAGAGATGGGTGCGAAAAATAAAATAAGTATATTTATTCCATATACATACATTAACTTATTCCAAAATAAAGTCAATATTCAACTTAAACTCTCTACATTATTTCTCGAATTAACTTTCTTAAATTTGAATCATTCATTTGTATATATTGATATATTGTATGGACTTATCCTAACGGCCTCATCGCATAATATACACGATAGATATGTATCTGGTGATATGATAACTAAATGGACACTATTTTTATTATGGTACGACAGTGTGATCTGTTGACAACAATGCAAGCTATGGTAACTATAGTTCAATCCTAAAGTAACTGCGACCAACGAGAGATAGCAAAACACGAAAAACTAAAAACAAAATATGACTGATTTATTAACCATGTGTATGGTGGTCGCAAACCAGTGGAGTATAGATCCCTACTACTCTGCAAACACTTATACTGTTGCAATAGGTTTCACACAGATCCTATAAACGTTATTATACTCGTTACTGTGTCCCAATAACTAATAAATACTATTATTTCATTGAAATATTAAATAATAGACGTTTTTTTCTTAATTTTATTTAGGGAACCTTATCATTTGTGATATATCAGTCCCATCGTAATTTATATCTATGTATAACTAAAACTCTAAATCTAAAAAAAGGACTAATTAGTAAACTTAAATAAACTACACAGCCTTTTCGAACAGTCTGGTGTCAGTTCTGCCAGAATGCTGTGATAAACACCAACATTCTCGATATTGGTATTAAGTTCCCTAATAGATCGCATCCTCTGAATTTAATTTTTGTTACATTCTATCAAAAAATATTAACATTGTCAACCTTAGTTATAATACTATGAATAAATTGTATTACTTTACATGATTTTAAAGTTAAAATTTGATGGAAATGCATGAATATATCATTAAATCACAGTTTAATATTGTAAAGAATATGTAAGTACCACAAGAAAGTAAATAATGTTTACCCTAATCTCTGAATATAATCTGCAGTCTCAGCGTGATAGTAAAGTGATATGAGTCCGCGTGACGCCGCGCGCTATGTCGTCCGCGCTTCGCACTCCTTGTTTCTAGAGCAATCGAGGCGCCAATAAAAAAGACGATCGTCGCCCCGAGAGCCTGGGCAACGACTTATTTACAGAACACCCTGCCATCGCTATTTATTTTATTGACTGCCATTTGTCCTGACTTTTATCGCTATCCACTTCCCGGATAAAACAAAGTCAGGTAAAAAAAAAGAAAAAGAAAATTATATTATATAAAACGAAATGAAAATGATCGTGAGTGGAATGTTTTTTTTATAACTTTATTTTTGGCAACCAATCTTATAGATCCTTACTGCCATTGTCGAGTAGTTAATATTACTACAAGTTAGTGTCGTGCGATCAATCCAATGTCAATGTTAACGTTCCAACAAGATGGTGGCTCCCTTGTTACAACTTTCCAGGGAATTTTTGTGGCATCTCAGAATTCATGCTCCGTGGTATTATTTTCCATTCACTTCACTTACGGACAATAATCAACTATATTACATAAAAAACCAGCAATTTTATACAATATAGAGTCAAGTAACACAAGATTATGAACAAAATATAAAATCCACTACATGACAGACCAAAATCCCGCCAAAAACTCCAAATATATAAAGTTTTTTTTCGGCGAGTTGTTTAAGATCGCATCTGTCATAAATAGGGTATGGCTAAATTTAATCTTACTGATATACTAGTGTATCCGGAGCTCTACATGCGTAAACTTCAAAATATCACTACATATTATAAAACAAAGTCCTCTGCCACGTCTGTCTGTTCGGGATAAAATCAAAAAGTACTGAACGGATCTTTATGCGGTTTTCACCAGTTGATAAAGTAATTAATTAGGAAGCTTTAGGTATATAATGTGTCAAAGTTTTTTTCATTATCAGGGCGGGATAAAGTCCGCCGTGCCCGCTAGTTGTTTATAATTAAAACCCATATTTAACTATTCACATAGTGAATTACAAAAGAACCCGCTAGTGACCATATTTAACCCGACGGATTAACCAACATTGTTTTTACTTACTCCTTATGGTATGCTAGCGAGCGACCCCGGCTTTATACGGGTGCAGTGTGCTTATCTATGTGGCATTATTAGTACCCAAACAGTTTAGCACTTACACGTCGACAGTTCTTCAAAATAAAAGAAGTTTCGAGTTCTTCAACACAAACAATATACCTTGTTGCTGTGTGTAATTTTAAATCAATGATATATTTTATGATAATTAACATTCTGGATTAAATAAGTATTAATGGTATATTGATCAATACAAATTTACAGATAACCTACTATTTTCCAAAGATATATAAAAGACTAGCGGTCCCTGCGGACGTTGTCCTACTTTGATAATTTTAAAAAATCCTAAAAGCCAACTGCAGCGCCACCTACCGGGTCCAATTGTGAATCTAAACCATTCTCGGATCCACTGGAACACGCACACAAAATTTCTTAAAAATCGGTCCAGCCGTTTAGAAGGAGATCAGTGGCATACACACGTACAGAAGAAATTTATATATAAAGATAAGACGATTACTATCAGGAGACAGATATATACCACTGCTAATTTTTCTGCAGCCTATTATGTATCGTTAGTAATGTAAGCGCTTGAAAAATACTTTTGCGGTTGCATTAAAATACATCAATATTTCTTTACTTTCTATAAATATAATAAACATGTATTGTACAGTGTACGTATTATCTTTACCGAAGATAATCTATAACTTGTAGTATAAACTGTATCAAAATATATTACGTAGTTTAAAAGAACTAGGAGACCACACACACCCAGAGGTACAAAGAGCGACTTTGTATTTACAGATTACAAAAATATATCAGTTGATTTTCAACCTTCAAGAACGCAAATAAACAGACAGATCCATGTGAAAGGGTTTGTTTTACAATATGCTAGTTATGACCGCAGCTCTACGTTCATTTGATATTGTTTCATGATATTATCATTTATTATGTGTTCTATTCAGTATTCAATTAATACTTAAGTGCATTAGTTATTGTATAGATTCTCCATGCTCAAATGTCTACACAAAGAAATGTTCTTGACGATTTATTGAAAGGTGCATATAAGTCAATGTACTACAGTGACACATAGTGACGAGTTATTATAAAATTTATTTGTACGAACTTGATGATCGTTCAAATGGTCTTGAAATTTTTTAATCTCAGATATACCATCACCTACTAATACTATGCTTTAGAAGATCCTTCCGAAGATCAGTTAGATTGTTTAAAAAAAATCAAATTGACAACAATTGTTTTTTTTTTATTTTTCCTCATCATACTACTTTTTTTTACCCCTCTTAGTGATATAGATGCTGCAAAATTCAAGTTGATATTTTGTTTTGTAAGGGTTGCTCGCAATTTTTTAGATCAACCTGTAAATATATATATTAACGAAAACTTATTTTTTTGAAAAGAATTTAACATACTTGAGAATAAAATAATGTATAAGGCATTTAAAATAATTAAAATAAAACAGCACTCTGATTATTAAAATATTTGTAATTATATGATTTGTTCACAGAAATCTGAACCTATTTATGAGAATACTTAAACATAAATCGAATGAAATAAATAAATTGAGTCCTATTTTATTATACCATAGTAAAAAATGAAGTTGAATTTAAGTTATGTTTAACATTTGTAACAATGGGGTTGAAATATTGATAGTTTAAAGGGATGCTGACCGAAGTGTGTTTTGATTTAGTGTTTTTATTACTAACCCCCTCCTTGGATTACAATTCAACCAGTTAAAAAATCTATCCATAATATTATATGTATTTTTTCAATTTATATTACCTACAATAAAAATTCCCTTTGTTAGATATTTCTGAATGGACATAATTATCATCATAATTTGAACTATACAAATCACGTAATAACATGAATGTTTAAATTTGAAGGAATTGGCGGTTCCTTTATGAAGTGGAAATTTGTTTAGGATAACCATAGATCTATGTTGTAAAAAAATAAGACGCAACATAGCCCCTATTAGTAATATAAACAAATAATGTTAACCGTAAGATGCATAGGCATAAAATTCATGTCATGCAATGCATTGCATGCAATTTCTATTTAAATATCTACTAAATTTTAATAAGCTACAACCTTCAGTTTGACAATCTATCGCCGAATACCTATAGATGAGCTACGCTTATTCCATTTGAGAGTTAGTTTTCTCACTTAAATCAGTTGAAATTGAAGTGAAACACTAAAACCCATAAAATAAATAAAGAGAATACATAAAATTCCAAAGTAAAATAATAACATTTAACTCAATATAAATTAGTAGCAAATTGTATATTTTATTTTATTGGCAGTATCATAACATTTATGGTTAGGGCAAGAACAGGGCAGCAGGGCACCGGTCACAAGCAAGGGGTGAGTACCATTTTCCACACATCATTGCATGGGGCCACAGATTTATTTGCATGCGGGCCGCTGACCAGGATCCATTACTGCCATTACGATGCTATCAACCGGCAAGAGAGTTATGGCGCTCTTGTTTTTCTTAACTACATGAAAAAAATGCTAACATAGAGAAAATCCGAATATTTAGGAAGCAGGACCGATAGAATTGATTGCCGAACGGGTTACGGTTTCCGCTGTATTTATTTTTATTTGGGGTGACTAGGTTCAATCACTTAAACAAAATCTCAGGGTTAACCTTGAATACTTTGTATATTATTGAATAAAATAAGTATGATATGATATCGACAGTAGAAAGTTTCATTATCGACTTACATGCAAATACTGTCAATGACTCCTTAATCAATTAGCCTTTCCATCGTCAATATCTGCAGTACTGAGTCTTTCAATATAGACTACCTAATAATGTCTTTGGGGATATACAGAAAATAAGTAGAAGAAATGCGTTTTTCGAGGTACGTGTTACACGATTGTTGTTCAGAAATTTTATTAATTAGCCATTATTTCTTGAAATCATATGGCTTTGTTAAATATTCTTATATAAAATATATCAATATCCCACTTATAATAATAGAAGCAATCAATTCTCCGAACTCAAACGTTAACTGTAACTACCGATCTCTATCAAATACTCATGATAAAAGTTTCTTTAGAAGTTAACAAACTTATGTCAAAAGCGAGGAAAGTTTTCGGGGGCGGGCGGCTATTTACAACGTTTCATTCAGATTTATGCCACGCGTCCGGCTAGTTCGCCTGCTTTCGATTCAATACGGATAATGAACGGGGAGGAAACTATAAATCCATTTAGTCGCGAAACTTGCGTAATAGATAAATAAATGAAATAAATATTGTGATGTATTCGTATCGCTTAACGATCGTCGTTTACGTTCACAGCTAACCCGTAATAGGGCAGGTCTTCCGCTTGCCATTTGAACCTGCTTAGTGAGGTTTCCGCTTAAGCGTATTAATCTGAAATTAGGTCGCAGTTAACACCGTAATGTTAAGGGTCAATGTCCCTTTGTGTTTTCTACGAAGTAGGTAACAATATATTTTATGCAAAAAGTTTTTATAATAGATAATGTTTAATTAGATTGTTTAAGGACTTGAGCAGTTCTATTATCAAATATTTAGTTTAGAACAGATATATTTTATTGCAACTTAAAGTATAGTGTTTTTTCAATTTATATTTTGTGCTGTTGTCTTGACTGTGTTATTCTGCAATATGTGTGTAAGCTTTTATAGTATGGACAATAGTGTAAATTATTATTATACCACATATGAAATTCATGCATCTTTACTTAATGACCTGTGTTAACGCCGCAATAACTATACATTTGATAATTATTATAATAATTATAATTTTGTTCAATTTACTTTATAATAGCAGGTACCCATGATATAATCGTCGTTAAAATGATTTTGTTCTTTCATGGAAACTACGTTCTTTATCCCGATTAGTTGTAGACACCCTTTCAATTTTTTATTATATTTTTGGTATTTTTACTTACCCCAATAACCTTATTACCGCTGTTAAGTTATATTATGATTACTACTCAACCGGTATAATAAGTAATGTTGCATTGCCTTGATTATTATCTATCCTGAAAAGACCTCAATTTATCGGTAACTCTTTGGAAAATCTGTTCAGCCGTTTCGGAGATTACACCAGCAAACAAAAGATAGTTAATTTTTATTTATATATCTATACTAATATTATGATGTTGGAGGGTTTGATTGGTTGAACGCGCTAATATCAGGAACTACTGGTCTGATTTGAAAAATTCTTTCAGTGTTAGATAGCTCACTTATATCATCACGCTAAGGCCAACAGGAGCGGAGCACCAATAAAGAATATTTCAAAATCATTTTTTTTCCTTTTGAGAGCTTCCGCTGCGTGTTAACGTTAGCCCAAAGTAGTTATTCCACGCGGGCAGAAGCTAGTATATAATATAGACTAACCATTTACCGAATTCTATTTCCCATCGGATATATCTCGACAATTATCCTATTTTTAATTACCTACTCGTTGGGAGATACATTTTCAGAAATGATTTTCTAGTGCTCCCGCATGTTATGTAAGGAACTTTTCTTTTAAATTGTATAAACAATACAATGAACGTGATTATGCGAACAGGCAATAATAGTTAAAATATTCTTAGTCGCATAGGGACAGAACTGATCGCTTTATTGGCTAACGTTTACTAAGATAGGGACATCTAAACTACATCAAATGTCGATGTCGATAGTTATTCGAGATGATAGTTATTTTATTTTTATTATTTACTAGCTGTGTCTGCGACTCCATCCGCGTGGAACTTAATGTAAAAAAAATTACTAATCAAATCATCTGAATATATTATCTACGTTTGTCTCGTACTTAACTCGAGTCATCATTCAAATTACAATAACTTTTGATAGAGTGGACCAATTTTAATGAAACAAAGACTAAGTAACTCTCGAAGATATGTTTTATGATTTGATGAAGTTTTATTGTGAATCCAGAACTTTATCAGTGATGCGTGTTCATACAAACAGACAGACAGACATTTCTAAAAATGATTGAAATGTATTTCATTACTTATTCCTATCTAGGAATGTGGTATCTACCTGCAACATTCTTTTTTCACGAAACTCGAAAAAGTACAGACACGTTAGATTTACATTCTTATTATATGTATAGATATAGAAGATAGATAAGTAAAAATGTGGTAAAGTTTACAAAATGTTAATTTTAAACGTAGTGTATTATAAATAATAACTAGAAAAATTAAAAGAGTATTTAAGAATGTGTGATTTTATTTAACCAAGTTTGAATGCTATTTTCTATTATTATTATTTTTTGAAACTTTCAATTATACGAATATATCAGCCCTATCCTTTTGAAGGTCACATCAGTAATACTTTTAATCATGAGTACTGCAATATTTCTTGTTAGATTATTATTGAAGGTGGAAAAGACATTTGTTGACTTTATTAGCCACCAAATAAAAGGGACTAGAACATAAGGCATTTTGTGTTTAAGTGAATGATAGTGGTAATAAAAGTATTTTTAAGAAGATAATGTTTTCAGAATATTTAGTACATAAAAAATAGATCTATTTACATAATACATTTTCATTGTGCCAAAGTCGACACTGCGTTAGTTAGTTGAATTCCACCAACATTGTATTACTTTTAATATCGTAGTAACTAATCATTAATAAACAACTGTAGATTCTAGAGCATGTTTAGCTATATTTTTGTAATGGTAAATAATACCTTATATTTTTTAATATTATCGACAAATTTTTACAATCTCTAAACGGACATACATTCGAATGGGATGGACGCGACAAATCAAGTCGTGAGTTGCAGTAGGGCGGCCCAAGATCGACAGACCTGATTTATACGACGGACCGGTATCTTTCCTTAGATCATCTGAACTATACTAACACATTCTAGTCCAACGTTATTAGAGGTCAACAAAAGTTCTTAATTATCTTGTTAAAACTTATTGGGGTTATGCAGGTCATGATCTGTTTTGTTTTTATTTGTAATTTTAATAAATCTAAATAATTCATTTTTTTGGAATAAATAATGGTTATTACAAATTATATTATCTATATAAATAGTAATCAATCGCCGAATGTATATAAGCTTATTACTTCATAACAGCTGCATCTATTTGACTAATTATGTTTTTGTTATGCTTGTAATTGCAGGACCAGGTTTCTATGAAGGAAAATGTTTGAAAAATCCTACGGAAGAATGATAATTTTTTGATTGACAAAATTTAAAAAGTGAGTGAATGAGACAGAAACAATAGAGAGATCTTTAAAAGTGTTGACAGATTGACGTTAAGTTGTTCGATTTTCATTCGGTTTTCATTGGTAGATTTATGCTCATTTTCTTCTTTAATACACCCGTACGAAGCCAGAGCCTGTAGCTAGTTATAAATAGAAAAAATAGTACATACCATCGATATTTGAACATGCTTTGTAACTTACTCTATATAAGCTACTAGCTTCTGCCGCGACTTCGTCCACGTGTAATAATTACTGTGGGGTAACTAACATGCAGCGGAAGCTCTCAAAAGGAAAAAAAGACCCGATTTTGAAACTTTCTTCATTGATTCTCCGCTCCTATTGGTCTTAGCGTGATGATATAACCTTCCTCGATAAATGAGCTGTCTAACACTGAAAGATTTTTTCAAATATTACAAGTAGTTCCTGAAATTACCCCCTTCAACCTCACAAACTTTCCCTCTTTATAATATTAGTATAGATTGATGTAACAAACTATTATTGTACTCCATTGTATAATAGGCACTTTATTAACCAACAGCGGCCCGTCTCGGCTTCGCACGGGTGAACAATTGGTTTAAAAATTTATGTGGATTGGCTAAACCTGATCATAGTCTTGAAAATCTTATACCCACGATCCAACCGACAATCGAAAATCTTACAGAAAGAAATGTCTTTGGTTCGAGGATAGATCATTGTGCTAAAATGAGAAAATAAAAAACTATCTGGTGAATTCATCTGTTTTGATGCGTGATAGCTTAGCGGGACCTACTCTTTACTGTATCTGCCAAATTAAGTCACAGTTAAGCTAAACACTGGTGAAACACGCCATAATATATATAGGTTATTTTTTTCTAGTAAAAAGTATAACCTATATTACTCAGGGATAATGTAGCTTTCTAATGATGAACGAATTATCGAAATCCGTCTGGTACTTTTTGAGTTTATTCGTTATAAACATACAAAATTACAACGTTTCCTCTTATAATATTAGTGTAGATAAAAATATCCCTTCCATTAACAACACATGTTTTTAGAAGGTAATACAGTTAAAAGTTGATATTAAATTTGAACTCTCTTTACAGAGGACGTTTAATCGGTGCTTAAAGGGCAACCGTGGTAAATCTTTAGTAATCCGGTGGACAACAAATATAGTTCAGAGGAGATAAGAGAGGTCCGGTTTGGACGCGGGGTGCTAATGCGCTATTTGTATGGTGATGTCGGCTCGCGGGCAACGGTCCCTTGGCTCGGCTAAATGTCCACACATGATAGTGACAACCGCAACATCAGTAATAGCCTTTCCCGAAATTGTGTTCCGTATTATGCATTCCTGTAAATTAATTAAAGCTCATTTAGATTGTCTTAAATATTATATCCTCGTGAAATAGCGTTTTTTTTTGGCAATCAATCTTCCAGACTGTTACTGCTATTGTCGAGTAGGTTATAATATTATAAGTATCGTGTGATTATTTCATTGTTCCAACAAGACGATGGCTCCCTTATTAGAACTTTCCAGGGAGTTTTTGCGGCATCTCAGAATTCATGCTCCGTGGTATTATTTTCCATTCACTTCACTGAGGTACGGACAATAACCGAACTATATTACGTAAAACACACCGCTTTTACAAATTCGGATTCAAATAACACAAGACTATGAATAAAATACAAAATCCACTACATGACAGACTAAAATCTCGCCAAAAACTCCCTCGCGAAATAGTTGTACAGTGTCCTGATGGATACTTGCAATTATTTATATCAAAAACCAATAATATTGATAAACATTGTCAACATTTATATCGATATAACAAAATTGACGATATAATGATATCGATATTGAAAAATACTAACTACTGAGATACGAGTAAATAAGATTTAACTGAGTAATTACTCTCAATTACAGCTGTATTTTGAATTATACAAGGTTCTGAACCCAATTTACGATTGTCCCGCAGTACCGGAATAGGATGGAGAGAAACGATAGTCCTAATTAATGTTTTTAGGTTTTATAAACAATACACATGGATTTTTTTAATATATTTTAAAGCTGGTTCCTTTATTATTTACATTTTAGCTTACTATTTTTACAGTTATCTCGGTTTTATAAATAAATATTAAAATTATTGACATTCTCATTGCTTTTATATACCTATTGATATGTTTACATATTGTAGTAAATCAAGTAGGTAAGTTCGAATATTGGCAGACGCCGCGCCGTGACGTTAACACTGACGTTCCTTCAAGGAGATTTAGAACAAAAAATGAATTGATGTATATATTTTTTATTTCTCCATTATGCCATTGACCGAGCTCTGTCTAGCGCGCGTTTTTATTATTTTATTTTATTTCACTGTTGTCTCTTTTAATATCCTCAATAGTTTTCATTTAAGTTAGTATTCATTTATGTTACAATACAGTATGCATAGTGAGAGATAAACATTTTTCTAAATTGCCGACTAGCGTTTCAAAAGATATTAACGAAGCTAGCTCGCAAAAATATAATTTTCTGTAATTAAATGCCTAATCAGTACTATGGCCGCAGCATCCGATTTTGAAACGTCGGGACATGTTACCGTTGATGTTTGATACCAACAAATCGTCCACGATCTGCAAATAACACGAATGCTGCCAATACAAATATTAAAACAGCAATTCCTATGAATACCTATGCTAACCTACACTTTGTCTACAGAAAATATGAAACTAAGGCCTGTACAATAAGTACTCCGTATTAGATTCACTATTTATTGGTGTACTTATTGTATGAATTATATCTATATTAAAAAGTCCGTAGTTCCGTCTGTTTATTTTTTAATGATGAATGAATGATAATTTTTTTAAATAAAATATCGTAAATTAGTCGACTAGATAACTATTATAAAATTAGAAAAAAAATGTCTGCTTGTATATCCAGATTTAACTTAAAAACGGTTTGACCGGATTTTCACAATAGAAATTTATATTATTCCTCAGTTGATAGGGTACAAAACTTGTCGACAATACTTTCAGAAACCGTAAAATAATTATAAGCCTATTTTATTTCTTCGGATTGTGACGAAATTTTGTGCACGCGAAGTATATGCTATTTAAAATTGTAACATTATCAGTATCATATATAACGTTATAAGGAGAATTACTAAAAATAAAAAATTAAGTAACTCTCAAACGGTTTTCATGTAACCGATGTTGATCAAATTTTTATATAAGAAGTATAAATCATCGCGATATCAATGGGCAATAATAATCATATTTTTAGAAATAATAAACAGACTTTAATAAAATTTTCGACACCAGTACAGATATTTATCACTTTGCATTCGTATATTATCGTGTACCTATACTTTAGAAACATTATGATTATTAACTAATCTTCAAACCCTTTTCTATATATATATTACTCCAAAATTGATTACCTATAAAAATTATCAGCATTTGTTTTACCACAGTACTTACAATAGTACTTTGTTTTAATAACAGGAAGGAAAATAACAATTTGAAAATAATTACTGCTTAAAAAAAGGAAATACAATACATTTTCTTGGTTATAATATATAACGAAACGATCACGTATCTTTGTAAATGTTCCTAGATACTTTAACCACTAAGTTATTTAAGGATTAGTCGTTGAATTTTCTTGTATTAAATATCGTTGTAAAGGGAATATAAACGATATCAGGACACATAGTCAAGTCAAAAATTGCACGTAACACAAACCAGATGACAGAAAAGGGACAACAAACAAAGCACACAAATGCCGGCATCCGCAATATTTATTGTGCTAAAAAAATGAACATTGGAGGCCAGTTCATTTGCATGGCAAATGTATATTTAGAATGGATCGTCACGAACTCAAAATCGGAGGCATTCCTGAACAACATTACGCGAAAAAAAATAAGTTCTATAATTTAAGTTAGATACCTATCAACGGCACATTTAGTATTTGCTACATACATTCATATACAGTTTATAATGACAGTATTAAATATTACTAGCTTTGAATTCGTATTTTCGATTATATTCAGTACATTCTAATCAAATTATTGTTGTTCTTGAATTAAAATAGCACTTTAATTCGGCTGATAGTAACGAGTGATGTAGCAGAAAATGGTAAGAGTGAAGTAAGCCTAGGAAGTAGTAAAGAAGTTGTCTATCAAGACCGAGGGATGTAAATCATTTCCTTAAGGATAGATTTTCAACTTGAGGGATGATTGTTATACTAACTAACTTATAGAAACTTTGAAACCGATTGATATAGGTATTTGAGCCCACTTTGACCAGCGCAGTACATTAGTATTAAAGGAACAAGCAATAGTAGTTTGACTGATAGAAGAAAAAACGTTAAGGCATTAAATGTCTGGTTTTCAATAGATTAAATTACAATGATAATGTAATGAAAGCAACTATCAGTATTAGTGTGGGCCCAGCTTAAAATCGGCGAATTAGCATTTAGCCATTGCCAACAGTATGCTGGTGACCTTTTCGATGTTGTTGAAAACCAACGATATAGAAATGCCATAGTAAATGCTACACAGGTAAGCTTTTCGGTGGTAATCGTTTTAACACAGCCATTGGTACTACATATAACAGGAGATTTCTTATTATACATAGGTACTAGCGGCCCCGGCAGATGTTGTCCCGCCCTGATTATGAAAAAATCCTTGACAAATTATATACTAAAACGTTCCTCATTAATCACTCTATCCACCGGTAAAAACCGCATGAAAATCCGTTCGGTAGTTTTTGAGTTTATCGCGAACAGACAGACAGACAGACGCGGTAGGGGACTTTGTTTTATACTATGTAATGATATTTATATGAATATTTCGGCTACATTTTAACGCTATATACAAATTGTTTTCTTTCTTCCTTTTCATAATCCAATGTAGAAAACCATAAAACGTTTAAAATACATTCTTGATCACGTTATACCTATAGGTATAATTAAATAAGTTACAACGTTGCGGTGGATGAGTCGCAGTTTCCAACGCATCATTAGCGGTTATCACTTCATTCCGGGTGAAAAAATTTCAACAGCTCTCATCGGCTCTCACGTGCACTCTTGATTTATTAATTTTCACCTTCATAAATATGGTATACGCTATTTTAATGAGATTCTACTCAGAAATTTAGATTAAAGACCATCGCTTTTTTGTTCATGGAATTAATGAAGTAATACTGAGAAGTACTTTTCATACTGAAAACTAATAATTGTTAATGAATTAATATTATATAGTTCACTAATAACTCATTAGCTTTAGGTACATATTAACACTAAACTACATAAATTAATTTTGACCAAGCGATAGAATTAGTAAGTCGTAGAAAATTTAATTGGTATATACATATGTATTAACTAGCGGGCCCGGCAGACGTTGTCCCGCCCTGATTATGAGAAAATCCTTGACAAATTATATACTAAAACGTTCCTCATTAATCATTCTATCCACCGCTGAAAACCGCATGAAAATCCGTTCGGTAGTTTTTGAGTTTATCGCGAACAGTCAGACAGACAGACGCGGTAGGGGACTTTGTTTTATACTATGTAATGATAATTATGTAAAAATAGTTAACATTATATATTATTGTTGGGGTCAGTTGGTTTCAGGCTTTAGAAGCAATAAAACATTGATTGACTTCAGTAACTTTAGTGGACTGTATATTTTAACTTTCACAATGTATATAATCGTATGTAACGAGCCGGTGACAATACATATTTTCCTCGGTTTAACACTACAATTATAGTCTTACAATTAGTACATTGTACGTGCCTTACTGCCGCACGTTCATCCATACATTTACATAGTTCACATAAATTCACATTATATTTTTAGTGATGGTTCCGTATAACATTAGACAAATAATAATAATAATCGTATTGGCGGTTATATTTGAATTGTTACATAAAGGATATTTTTAAATATCACATAAGACATATTAAACACAGAAACCAAGTAAATAAGAAATACGACAGTTTATCTGTACGTATTATGTAAACAAATTTATACACATAGACATGATAGTTTGTCTGTCTATACCAGACACATTAAACCTGCACATATATCGTATTTATTAGTATAATATGACATCCCATTACGCATAATGAGCATTAGTAGAGAGAAATATATATATACATGAGAACTCATCTGTTCGTAGTAAATAGAGAAACATTTATTTACAACATTTACCTATTTATAGCTCATCTGTCCGTAACAATTATGAAGGAGTCATAATGAGAACCTATTGTTACAATTATGGTAATATTATAAGTCTAAGAATATCGTATTTACAAAACAGATGAAAAGGTTAAAAAAGCGGAATATAAAAAAATGTTTAGAAATTAAAATTTTAATGTTCTTTTCGTCAAAATCTTTTATCTTCGGAAGTTCATTGATTGCTTTAGATTTTTCAGTACCTTACATTATACATACATACGTAGTGTATTACATATGCGCGTGTTTTCATATAGTTTTTGGAAAATGAAAAAAATCGTGTAAACCTCGGCAAAGAGTAGCCGGTATACAGTTACTAAATGATAAGGTAATTAAACTGAATTTGTAGCTAAGTTCTTGTAGATTAAAATTGTTGATGGCTAGATAATTGAAGTGTCAATACTTAACTAAGTGCTCGAGGTTATTGTAAGAAAATTAACGAATTTAATAATTCCTAAAATTCGCATATTATTACAAACAATCATTTCCTTTTTTTTCGAAGTGACTATACGCTATTGGCCTAGTAAGGTCTTAACAGCTTCATCGGACTGCCATCAATTGCAGAATTACCTGTTCACTCAGTACACAAAATTTCATGTGATTTTTAATTAGTAATTTTTGTTTACCAAATTGGTTGGTATGTGTTATAGTTTATCTATTACAGAAATTTGCCTTTCAGTGAATTAATTTTCATGTCTCTATCTACATCTGCAATATGCAACTTTTGACAGTTTTTCCTTGATCATTTGAAATATGTACAAATTAAAATCCACATCATATAAGTATAATATGGAATAACTATATAAATTATAACATTAGATACGCTACCTGTATTTAATTTCGTTAAATTCGGTAAAGCCGTATTTTAATGAAATCTAAGCTTATCACCAAGCCAAATAATATTGTCGTAAATTTAAACTTCGAATTCAGAAGCTTTTATAATAACTGCCTATCACAAAATTTGGAAAAAGAAAATCATTACATAGTATAAAACAAAGTCCCCTACCTCGTCTGTCTGTCTGTCTGTTCGCGATAAACTCAAAAACTACTGAACGGATCTTTATGCGGTTTTCACCAGTGGATAAAGTGATTCACGAGGAACGTTTTGGTATATAATTTGTCCAGGATTTTTATATAATCAGGGCGGGACAACGTCTGCCGGGCCCGCTAGTAAAATATATAAATAGAACTACAAATTTATTAATGCACTAGTGGTCGAAACTCGACCATAATAAGAGGTGTAAAGTTTTTTTTCACATATTAATTATCTGTCTTTTCCAAATGGTAAAAATTGTATTTGAGTATTGTACATAGCATTGCCGCGGTTAATATATATTTGGTGATAGACCAATACGTATACGTAATATACGTTCTCAAAAAATAATAACGAAACTGGGTGTATTGTAAATAAACGATAGAAATGAAACTTTGTATTACGGGGAAACATTTTAATTGAAAGAAGGTACCAGAAAGAAAAGACCGAGACATAGTAAAAACCTTTCTAAAACAAGACGAAAATGACAGCTATAAAGTGCATGATACGAATTTAGAAATGCAAAGTGACTGGTTAAATATAGATGAGTTTTGTATCCCATTAGCTCTGAAGTGGCGCACTTTGCTATAAGAATGGTCTCCTGTGTTACTAAAATTTTACCTTAATGCCTTTCAAATGCCCCTCCCCAACCAGAGTAACTTAGTTAGGTGGAGCAAGGCCTCTGAAAAATCTTGCTATTCTTATAGAGAGGCGATAGGTACAGCTAGGCACATATTGGTAGTATGCACGGTGCTCCTTAATGGGGGTCATTACTCACATCGCTATGACAGAGTTCTTCAAATCACACGAGAAGCCATATAACTCTTTCAAAAGGTAGAGCTCAAAAAGGATTAACCACAAACAAAAGACAAATTAACTATATAATAGAATGCTCAATAAATTCTAAGAACAAGCCTTACTCAATCCTGGGTGCAGCTCCAGATTGGACCATTTTAATGGACACGTATGAAAAGTACTATAAAAACCAAGAAGATGTGTACGTTTCGTCATCCAGACCGGACATATTTCTTTTTTCTAAACATACAAAGCGCGTGGTACTTGTCGAGCTTACCGTTCCGTGGGAAACTAATATTCCTAAAGACTACGAGATAAAGCTGGACAGGTATTGCCACTTTGTAAACGAGTTGACTAAAACGGTTATAAAGTTCATCTATATGCCGTAGAAATGGGAGCGAGAGGTATACCAGCAAAATCCTATCCTATCCTAATAGCCTGCTGAAAGACCTCGGTCTTTCCAGAACTGCAGCGTGTTATATACTAGAACGAGCCTCTAAAGCCGCATTAGCAGGTTCATACCAGATTTGGATAGGCAGGAAGAGAAACACGAGTAGTTAAGGTGAGTGTTAATGTACATTGGAAAGGCGCCCCTTAAACCTACAGCCGTCTCACAAGTCTCGGGAACTACTAGGATTTTCTCTCGCTGCCACGCGATGGATCCGGCACCCGCACGGTAATCCATAGTACCTATGCTAAGTATGTACGTCTGATATAACAAAAAGCTAACGTCACCCAGTGTTCCCAAGCGGTCATCCACCCAGTACTGACCGCGCCTGACGTTGCTTAACTTCGGTGATAGGATGAAAACTGGTGTTTTCAACATTCTACCCGACACAGTGTATACCCTCATCACCTTTCGTCACAGAAAAAGGTTGCTGATTGAAATTTTAAATATCTCTCATAAGAAGTTTTACTTCAAAAACTATGGATAAAGCTCAAATTACATATTGGATTGAGGCAATTACTGAATTCATGTATGACTTACTGTACCTTGTTACTTCATATCCTGGCTTCACGTATTTGGATGTAGTTTTCCAGATAAGTTGACACTTATAATTATTACTTCGCTCCTTAGTATCGTAGCGAGCTCATATATAGCCTAGAATCATTGTCAATAAACGAGTTGTATAACGTCAAAAGAAATTGAATTAGTAGTTTCTGATATCAGCGTATCCAAACATAAACTTTGCAATGTTATTCTTTTCAATATTAGTAAGTGTTCGGTACTAGGTCGTATATCGGACTCTATGAGATATTTAAAGAACAGATTTAAAAAATTAATTTTTCATATTAAATTACAAAATATTTCTGTTATTATGTTTTAAAATTTTAATAATTTATGGATATTTATAATTTACAAATTGACATTCTATACATACAGCCACATATACTTATTACCTTTGCCTGTAAATTGTTCAGAAACCGTATTTAAAAAAAAAGAATTTTCAAATGTCAAAATACTACGATGATTGGTTTGCGAATTGTTTGTTTGTGAGAAGAAGTCATTAGAAAGTGTTATCAAGCTGTTAAAAATCGTTTTTATATAACAACATCATTTGAGAGTTATATTATTGTTAAATCAACTGATATGTTTCACATGTCATTGTCGCAATATTCAACTTTAAGTGGTTAGCCTTGAAGTAGATGTCACCTATTAAATCTCGAGTGTTGTTTATTTTACATTAGAGTTAAATCTGAAGGGTATTCACGATTATATGGCTTTGATATTTTACTTATGTTTTATGAAAAACCAGAAGAGGCATGTTTTACCCACGTATTCGGGGGAAAAGCGCACGTTTAGTAGTTCTCAGCTGGATTTATCTGGCTGTGCTGTGTGCCGCGTCCACAGCGCCTTGCGACAAGACACGCCGTGTGTTTACTGCGCAGAGTGGTATCATCACCGATGGACCCAGCAATTCTAACTACACTCAAGTCAGTCACCCTCTCTGCAAAGCAAATTGTTGTAAATATTAGACAGACATTTATGAGATGATTTTATTTTAGGACTCGCACTGTGAATGGCTCATCAAGGCAACTAATAGAAGTCAATATATAACCTTAAGTTTTATTCGTATGGGCACAGAATGTTCATATGATTATGTGTTTGTTTATGACGGTGATTCATTTGATGCTCCTTTATTGGGAAGCTTCAGTGGAAAAACAGAACCACAGAATGTCACTGCATCTAGTGGATATGTAAGTAATTTACCATTAAAAAATGTCATATTATAAAGTAACTAGCGGGCCCGGCAGATGCTGTCCCGTCCTGACTATAAAAAAACATTTACAAATTATATACTAAAACCTTCCCCATGAATCACTGTATCCACTGGTGAAAACTGCATGAAAATCCGTTCAATAGTTTTTGAGTTTATCGTGAACAGGCAGACAGACAGACACGATGGGGGACTTTGTTTTATACTATGTAATGATATATAAATTGGTTATTGTCATATATAAACAATATGACACTGAAAGTGAATTTTAATAACATTTAAAAAGTTTGATAGGTACTTATGTATTAATACCACCTTATAATAATAATCTTTGATTCGCAAGCCTAACTTAACCAATTTATTTTTCTCAATCTTCCAGTCTTGGTTTGGTCGGGTTAGGTTAGACTCGTGAGTACAATATGAGGAGTAAACCTCGTTGAAAAATCAATGGGGGAAGGGGTGGCGGTGGGACCTCTCCTCTCCGCTTCCGGATGAACCCAGGGAGGAAGGGGTGAGGGCCTCGACCTCCCATTGCACGGGTTTGGTGGGCAGGGCGGCAGTCTTGCGACTGGGCTTCCTCAGCTGGGTGTGACGTGTAAGCGCCTGTTGCCAGAGGGTGTTACGGAGCCTGCTCACGTAACCCGTGACACCCCCATATTGGAACATACAGTTGGCTGTGGAGTTTTTTAGTCGATTGAAATTCGACTCAGTTCAAGTCTTCCCCCGAGGACCTGACAAGAGTATGAAAGAGGTTTCTCCACAAAAAAAAAATAAAGGTTAGACTTGTGAAACAAAGACAGCGTGGTTGGTTTAATATGTTAGTGCTTACTGTTTGACAATAACTAAATGTATTATGGAAAGTGATTTATTGTATGAATCTTGTTTTTGAATCTTAGCGTTTACTTATATAATGTAAACTTTAATAATAATTTTAACATACTCAAAATATCAGTGTGTGATATTCCTTGTATGCATTTACAAGGAAAACATCTTAAGGAAACGAAAGTTAGTCATCTAATTATGTTTGTCGAATGATATATTCTTGGACATGATTAATGATTGTCATTGTTTATGTCTAAAGTTAATATAATTTTTTCATTTATTTTACACATTGTGTTCTTATTGTGGGGCCGTTCATGAAATTCGTTCACATTTATGGGGAGAGTGTTGCTTGCCGTTACAATATGTGACATTCAGTGTTTTAGTATAAGTGTGTTATTTACAGTTCATCAATTTTGGAAATTTTTCTCTATTTATTTTTTTGTTAATATAGAAAATTATTCTTTTCATTTATAAATTGATAAATATTTTTATCAATATACTTCTCTCATAATAGAATAATAACTTGTTATATTTACTCATGTTTTATTTTATCAACATCTAAATTCATTGACTACTAATTGTCATATATCATGTATAGGGTCACAGAAAATGTAATATAGTCTGACAAAAGTGAAGAGGTATTTCCCCTGTGTAAAATGACAGATGAATAAAATGAATGTGATGAAGGATAATGAGAATTTAATTATTCCATGTCATATTCTTTATAGCAAAATTATTTATGGATTTTACTGTCAAGAATTGTTGCTGGTAGAGAAATGTCTCCCAAGTGTAGTGACACTTGAATATATTGTGACTGTATGCCTATTGAAAGATTTAAAATAATATTTTTGGTAGTAATATAAAAAAAACCTTTCAGTCACTGACCAACACCAAAAAAAGTCTATGATACTGACTCCAAATTCGAAATAATATATACTATGACATGTTTTTGGTGGGCATAACTGTGTCCATTACGTGTTTTTTTTTTCATACCATGTACATTGATAGTATTGGCTGGTGTATTAAGCTGAAATCTAAAATTATAATGTGCACATATGTCAAATATCTGTCAAAAAGTATGTATTACAGAGAGTTAATTATTTTAATATGATTTGTAATTTTTTTTTTCTTTTGACGTGATAATGGCTTTTAAATCGATGTCAGGCCGGCTGCACGCACGAAAAGCATGACTCATTGTCACGTTTAGCGTGAGCGACGAACAAGCAAATATTTAAATTGTTAATATTTTTACAGATGTTAATACTGCTATACAGTGATACAAATTATGTACTAGATGGTTTTCGTGCCACTTATGCTATACACAATTGCCCCAATGACTGCACTAAAAGGGGTTTGTGTTTTGCCAATGAATGTTTCTGTGAAGACAAATGGGGTGGTCCAGATTGTAGTGTCCTAATTTGTCCCAACAACTGTAACGGCAATGGACATTGTAAAGAAGACAGATGTATTTGCAAAAAAGGGTACATAAGTATACATTTTAATATGTATATTTTCTGTTTATCATTATTAATAATATATATATAGTATTTCATTAATATGTATAGGGTGTTATCACTTTTTTAAGAAATAAAGCTGTACATAAAATGTACAATGCAAAATTTAAAGAAAATTTGAATGAATTGGTTGTGAGATTTAAAACATTTTTTTGCTCCTCTGACTGTAATAAATTTTACAGCTTCTACTTTTAAGCACTTTATCCTTTAAAACTGTAATTATTAGAATTTAACATTCTTTACTTTTTATGTTATCTTATAATATACAAAGTTGTCGCTTTTTTTTCCATCGTAGATATTATGGTGAGTCATGTTCACTAAAAAAAATTGATAAGGAAGGAAACAGTTGGCATTGGATCTCACACAGTGAAAATGGTATGACTAAGAGAGCTGCTCACACTGCTGTTTATGTAAATCAAACAGATTCTCTATATGTATTCGGAGGATATGACCTCAACAAAGTATTAGGTTTATTGGAAGTATATCGGTAAGTTGTGATACTGAAATATTTGTTTAACATATTAGTGTACAACTGTAGTATGAAACCGATCATCTGTTAGCAAAGTTTATTGGCATGATATTCCTTTTTTATGGTACTTATGTATACAATACATTATATGTTATTTTTAGAGTAAATTCCAAATAGTAAAAAAGATTTTACTGTATACATACATCACTTAAAGAATTTAAACTATTTTGAAATTTAATATTTATGTCTACGTTTTTTATGCCGTTGATACTGTGGGCTAAATTACATGTCTTAATAAGATAGTATCACATTAAATCTTGAAATGCAATTACCTCTGAAGTGAAATACCAGAACACATAGTTAGGTGTTTGGTGATAAATTGCTTTCATATAGTTTGTGTCTAGATTGACAATATTCCATAACCTAGTAATCTTTACAGTACTTGCAAGCCTATATGATGACTGGAGTTAACTGTTTATGAATATATGTATTTGTTAGTCACAAGTGTTCTTGGATTGTTCTGTAATTATTGAGTACAGTACACTTGTTTCATAGTGTGATAACCAATACAATAACAGTTACGATAAAGAACACAACATTTTTGGTAATAAATAAAATTACTAAATGGTACTTTTCATTTTATTTAAGGTTTTCTTCAAGCCAGTGGTATGATGAGAATGGAAAAATATTACGTAGGTACCAAACAAATGAAGAACGTAATAAATACTTATTAGCACTTTTTACAAAGGTAAGCTATTAGCAGAAGTAAAAAAAATCTTATTAAGACATTATAAATTTCAAGATCTGTCAGCATCAAGTATTAAATATGCAGTAGCCTTCAGACAAATGTGACTTTAGGATATCCCCTTTTTCACCTGAACACAATTAGATATCATTTATTTCGTTGCATCATTTTATGTAAGCTGTGTCTATTTTCAGGGTAATATTGATGGCAGATGGCAAATAGGAAACAGAAGTTCCTGGTTTAACAGTATATTGTCGTCTTTCTCGAAACATGACAAGACTACTTTACCTCTCGGTTACTCACTATCCCCTACACCTTTTACTGAAAATTATTTGCATTTAACGGAACGACCTGAATTCTTTATTTTAAAATCGAATGCAACGAAACCCGAACCAAGATATGGACATTCAGCCTGTGCGTTTGGTACTGGATTTGTTTTGTATGGTGGCAAATTATCGGACGGTAGTTTGTCTTCGGAATTATGGTTTTACGACGCTTTATCCAGTCAGTGGAGTCTGAGAGCTATTAACTCAAGTGTATGGCCACCCGGACTGACACGTCATAGTTTGACAGCTGTTAAAGATGAATTGTATTTGTTTGGTGGCAGCACTGTTGATGGAGAGTTTTCTTCAAGGTAAATAATATCACCACTTTTAACTGTTTTTTTATTTGACGTATATTAAAAATTTGTAGCTCTGTCTGTACAATTTTTTTTCCTAATTTTAGTAATATATACCGCAGTTTGAGAAATATTGACTTAAAATATTCAAATATTGATTAAAAAATAAATAACTGTCAAAAAATTTCGTAATAAAGATAATCTCGGTTTACGTATATTTTATATGGGAAATCTCACGCACTGGGAGAGTACTCAGAGTTAATTAAGGGGTCAAATACTCAGGCAAATTTTTTTTTCATTTTAAAACAAGATTTTGCTTCGGAACCGAAAAAAATTTTTTTAGAAAATGTATTAATATGTACATTTAAAAGATAAACCCAATCGAAATTCTTGTCGGTTCTACTTATGACTCTCTTGCTTCTGAACCGGGCAATTTTAATTCATAAGTCTCTCAGGACTTAAATTGAATAAAGTAATTTTGATTTTGACAGCTATTGGCAAGTTCTAGTAAAATGGGTAGTAGTTAGTTACTAGTTCATCTTTTGCATGAAAAACACTTAAATGTGACATGGTGATCTTTCAAACGGTGTTGGAGTTTATCGATCTTAGATATACTAACGCTAATTTGTATGCGTTTTCTGACTATCAATATCCCATGCTAGCTTCTGCCCGCAACTTTGTCCGCATGCAATAGTTACCTTGGGCTAACGCTAACACGCAAGGAAAAATAAACCCCGATTTTGAAACATTCTTTATTGGTGATCCGCTTCTATTGATCTTAGCGTGATGATATATAGCCTATAGGCTTCCTCGATAAATGCGCTATCTAACACTAAAAGAATTTTTCAAATCAGACCAGTACTACCTGAGATTAGCGCATCAACCAAACAAACAAACATTCCCTCCAGCTTTATAATATTAGTATAGATAACAATAGCAAATTCAGTCTGAGTGTGTTTATTGTAATTTCCAGAATGTATAAAATAAAATTGAGCGATGTAAATATAGAATCTTGGGAGAGAGTACAGGTGCGAGGCGGCAAGGAGTTGGACGTCCGAGTTGTAGCACACACTGCAGTCTACCATTCACATTCCAACTCGATTTTTGTATACGGAGGAGTAGTCGCTAGTGTTGCCAGGTAATCCACACTAAATGTTATTTATTACGTATTAACCAATATTTTTATTAATCGCTCGACTCTCGAGAACCATAATGTTTTAAGGTCCATACAAACGAATGTACACCTTATGATGTACGGGTCAAGGGACAGTATTAAAACTGCATCCGCCATTTTGAGATTTAAATCTTAATTCGGAACCCGAGGGGTTATTTTTATTAAAGTGAAACTTTTATTACATCGTCTCAAACTTTTTCGTCTGTATGTTGCATGTCGCGTGATGGTCGGCCGCGGAGTAGTGATAAAGTGAAAGGCGCTCGTCAGAGCAGCCAGGGCCAATATGGCGGCGCCTATAGTTCGCAGCAGCTGACCGTATAGTGTATAGACTATTATTAGTTAAATGTCTATAGTGGGAAAAAAAGTTTCACTTTTACCGTGGTTTCATAAAACCACACAATCCTTTTTGTTACTGGTAGTTTAGGTTACTATTTTTAGGTTACTTTATAGGTTTTTCGTTATATGTTAAGATCAATAATTCTTTAAAATTGTCTTACGTTTTCCCTTGGACTGTCCGAAATTGTATGTATATAATAATTTATATATTTTGATTTTTGATAACACTACATTGTATTAACGTGAACAATTATCTTTATGACAGGTTTTCGAAACTTTCGGATAGAATGTTCGCTTTTGATATCGACTATCGACACTGGAGTGAAATACATTATCCGAGGGCACATTTGCGAGATACATACGTGCCGCGGGAAAGAGCGTTTCATACATCAACTATAATAGGTGAAACTTAATTAACACTTAACTATTATTATCTATTATTAGATTTCCATAATTGTTAGTTTAATTAATATTTTAATGCAGACTATCGCGTTCATCTTTCTTGAAAGGACAAAGCATCTTTTTAAGACTCCGAGAAAATTAGGAGTTGACGTAATTTGGTAGTGTACGGAACAATGATAAAAATATAGCAAAATCTTTTCTTGATAGTTATTTTACTAATTCTATGGAATTCGAATCCTTGTAAATGCAGAGTACGCACTTATCTATACATATAATAAGAATGTAAATCTAACGTGTCTGTACTATTTCGATTTTGTTGAAAAAAATTGTTGCAGGTGTAATAGAATATATTTTTGAAATGTCTGTCCGTCTATCTGGCTGTCTGTCTGTTTGTATGAACATGCATCACGGCTAAAGTACTGGGTCCACAATAAAACCTCATATAAAAAAAATCATAAAGCATATCCTCGGGAGTAACTTAGTCTTTGTTTCATTAAAATCAGTCCACTCTATCAAAAGTTATTGTAATTTTAATGCTGCCGCGACTTAAGTATGAGAGAAAAGTAGATAAGCAAATGGACTAAATACGTTCAGATGATAACTTTTTAGTCATTATTTTGTACATCAGGTTCCATGTGGACGAAGTCGCGGGTACAGCTAGTTAATTAATATAATTACATCAGTGCTTTTATGTCTTATTCCTATTCTATTTTTATTTTATTTCACTAGTAATTTTAGTTAACAACTAGCTCTTCTACTGGGATAGATATTGATACTAACAAAACCATGGAAACAATGACATATGTTGTGTGATAATTATGTTTGAAGAACTACCTAAGAACATATAACATATAGAATATATAACAAAGATATAACATATAAGAACATATAGAAATATATTTAGGTGTATTAATAAAAAAACGAGTGCTAACTGTGAAATAACATAACTTAAACCGGTCGTTACAGAAATATAAAACTTTGGATAGGCGTTCTTTATAATATAGCAGCACTAAGAAAATAATCCAGAGATAGTTATAGATAGAAAATTGTCCGAAATATTTCTGATGGGTTTAGAGCAGAACTTATGAAAAATAAGTATACCCTCATTGTTTAGAAGAGTATATCTGATTGAAATGTTAAAATTAAATGAAATATCGTGTTTTGAGACAAGATTAATTAGCAAATATTAATTTAAAGTATTCTATAATCTCTATTTAAAATAAATATTTTTTAAATTACTTTTCCGGTATTTTCTTTGCTTGAAGATAATTTTGCAATTGAGGGCTGACGCTCAATTATTATACTTTTTCTAAAACATAGACAGACTTTTTGTTCTTCGACACAGTCACATATGTGTTACTATCACTAAAATGCAGAAAAATAATCCTGCAGCTCTCTGCAGTTCTATATGTAGGGTGATAGTAATATTCTTTTTGTAGGTAACTACCTGGTGGTATTCGGTGGATATTCCCATAGGCATAATCGGGAGGAGATTTGCTATGATGGACAAATGTATGTCTACCATCTCGGTTGTCACGCATGGATACCCTTAGAAGTGTTGGGTAGCACACGTAAGTTTTATCCAAAGAAGCAAGGTGTCTTTGCACATGCAGCAGCTCTGAAGCCTCCGTCCACTTTACTAATTGTTGGCGGATACCACGGTAATGTTAATGGTAAGTTTGTATTGTTTTGTATATACTTATTGAAGCCTGTCTAGACTGTGATATATGTACATTCATAGTAGACCTATGTCCTAAAAGTTCATGAATTATTTTGATTTATTGTCATTATGTAAATGTCGGTAAATTAATTATTGTTAATTAAGAATTATGTTTAAGTAATGCTTTAAAAGCTCTATTTTTACTTCATTTATGTTTTTTAGCCCTTTGTACTCGAAGTATTTTTCATTCGTATTACCAGAAACTCTGAATGCGGAGTGTTGCTCAAACCGCGATTATCTACTGTTATCGAGAGTCACCAACAGTGAAACATCCCTATAACTAATTTTTACGATTTGTTTTTTTTTTCTTATGTTAAAAATTGAAAATTATTTGTATTGTCTCCGTAGCGGAGCCCTCGAGTGCAGAGGGTTAGAAATTCTTTATAGGTTTCAGCATTTGAGAACAAACTCCAGGTGTTAATTGACGTGTGGTCTAAGATGGTACACATGCTAAACCGAGAGGGGACTGGCTCTCAAGTGCTTCTGCTGGAATATATCAACACGTATTTGTCGACAGATTTTTTACTTGAGGGTAGTAGTACTAAGACAAACGACTTAGAAAAGGCCCAGTAGTAAGCAAGCTATGGTTTGTCGCGATATTTTTGCTTCATCGAAAGCTCTGATACAGATGCCAAGATTTGGACCTATGCCGATTAACTCGGTTTTCTAACACGCTATGCACTCAGCTGTCATTGGTTATCTTAATAAGAAAAGTAACATAATTTGCTTAAATATGATTTTTTGTTTTTGGTAATTAAAGTAAAATTTGTACAATAGGTGACATGTTGGCATATGTAGTACCGAGTTGGCAGGCAGGTATAACAAATAAAAATCCTGAGTCCGCATGCTCACGGCACCACACTCAGCCAGAGTGTCTGGCCGATCCGGAATGCGGCTGGTGTTCTGTAGATGAGGTAGATATTAACAAATAATTCTATAATGATATATTATATTATCCAATGGTTTATTTACCCTTTGCTAAGTAACAAGTGCAGATAACGAATGTAATAGTAAAGTGTTTAATAAAATCAGTGTATTTCAGATAAATGTGACGTCAGTGTGAATTTATTGGATTATCATCGCATCGGCCTATAATTAGACCTATAAATAGGTCTCTTCGCTAATTCATATATGTATGATTAGCTTAGGTAGTTTAGCTTAGTAAGATTCGCGTTGTTGCCTCCCAGGCAATAGAGCAAGCCAACGTTCGGGCACTTTGGCATCCTTGGGCTTGTTGCCAGCACCGTAAGCGCTTGCCCCATTAGTCCGGTGACGCTGTGAAGGCCCATGAGATCAATAGCGTGTAGTGGGTTAAAAAAAATGAAGTATGGTATGGACATATTCACCACCCCAGCCCAGGAAGTATTGGTGATTTCAAATTGCGAGAAATTCAGTTCTATATTTTCCCACGTACAATGGTACTGTACTACAAGAACATTTCTCATATCAAGATTTCCTTACGACGTTTCCTTCACCGTGAACCAATTTATATTAGTAAATATATGTGAAATTATATGTGAAAGTGTATATATGTGAATATTTCACCACATATTTGATTTTTTTGTAAAGTGGCTAGTTAAGTAGCTTTCACCATTCATCTGTATAGTTCTAGTGTTCGGACGTTGCGTGAACTCATGAATCATATTATATGTAAATTATATTAAATTCTGTAGGTGGTAGAGCCACGCTGAAGCTATTATTGGTTTCAGCATAAATGTGTCGGCTCGCCCGGAGTAGTACCACCCTCTCAAGGAAAATCGACGTGAAGTAACAATGCTTGCATTGTTGCGTTTCGTCCGGTCAATGAGAGCGCCGGAAGCCCACCCCCCGTCCCCTCTCCTCCCCCTCCCCCTTCCCTCTTTCCCCAAAGGCTGGTAACGCATTTGCGACTCCACTGGTGTTGCAAGTGTCTATGGACGGTGATGATCACTATGATATAAAAAAATACTGACAGATCGTAAAAATATCATTTTAGTATAGTATTATATTAAACAATATTTATACTTGCAAAAACTAAGTACTGTGTGAACATTTTATTAACAATTTGAATACAATATAAACTCGTAAATCAATTGTCCCCTGAATATGTTGCTTAATAAAGTGTAAATGAGCTTTTAAGAATTGTTGACTATTATCTATTTGTAGAAATGCTACGGTCGGACAATAGGCTCCAATTGTACAACAAATTTGCAATCTATACGATGTGGGGGTATCTGCCCAGCTCTCGGAGATTGTCACTCGTGCTTAATTCACGGTCCGCCATTGGATAAAATGAATAGTAGTCGTATACCATTACCATCCGTCAGCACTAAATTGGGCCTGCAAGAATGCAATTGGTGTGTTCAGAATGCGAGATGCCACCATAAAGATGGTAATCTATTTATTTATTCATAAAAAAAGGAATTAAACATTCTGATTTGAATTGTGTTATATTGAAGATTATTATTCACACATATCTTAACAAATAACGGATCTAATTTGGGGCATTACTCGTGAAGTTAAAATTTATTCAATTCGCAAAGATTCTTGAAAAAAATCTATATTTCAAATATGACTGTTCTTTAGAAGCCCATTACTTGATAAATAAACATGATAAAAAAAACTGTGTATTAACATTCATACCTACTAGACGTCCAATTCGGCTGAATATGAACGAATTTTAGAACCTTTTTTTCATTGTCCGTTTCATGTGAAATGAGCTATTTGTTAATCGATCGACTAAATGTCATTCATTTTGCTAATCATATGGTTTCAAACATATCTTATAAAGCTAATAATGTCATCTAATGCTAATATATCATGTTTCGAATTAAAAAAAAAAAACTATATTTCAGATAGTTATGGTGTCTGTGGAGAAGACACTCCCTCAGAGAATCCAGGTTGGTGGGGTTCTACCGGCACCGAAGTGATAACGCCTGATGAGTGTAAAATTCTTGATAAACGTCCCGGTCTAACATTTATTAGATATCAACAGCCAGCTAACTGGAATTACCCAGATGGAGTATCTGTAGTGAATGCAACAACAGTGGACTGGGGCACTGGAGGAGGAAGTAATCACATATTCAGTGGTCCAAGTGAAGCAAGGTTGAGAGGATGGCTTCATATACCGCAATATTGGAACGGAACAGGAGAAACCTTACACATTTGCGCGGGTTATTCTAACATATCACTAAGGCTTGAAGATAGTGCCAATTCAGTGGCTAATTTAACAGCTCAACCTTCAGCCTGTTCTCTTGTAGATTGGCCAGCTTTGTTCCCAGGTAGACTTTCCGTAGATATGCACGCGAATGATTCCCTTCACACCGGCCTTTATCCTTCTCATCATCATGCCAAAATGGAACTGCTCCATAATAAATCACAGGAAAGTGCTAAGGTAAATTCATAAATTTACATTCGTATGACAAAGGCAATTATAGTATATCGATTATTACGTGTAAAATGTATTATTGTCTTTCGTGTTACAGGTATTCACTTTTGAATTTTTGGAGCCATATTCAGATGGTCAATGTTCCAGTTATGATAACTGTCTTCTTTGTCTCGCTGATGCCGCGTGCGGCTGGTGCGAATTAACGAATCGCTGTGAGGTTCGGAATGCTGACGAAATGAGTGCCTGTGTAGCTGATGGGGAATGGAGATATCTGACCTTGCAGCCAGCTGCGTGCCCCAACTGTTCGAACTATATCAGCTGCGAACGATGCGTGTCTGGGAACAACTGTGAGTGGTGGGCAGACGAAGCGAGATGCGCGCGTCGAGGCCGCGCTGCCGGGGCAGTGATCGACACTTCTGAGTGCCCCGCCCCTTGTCGACTACGTCTCGACTGTGAACACTGTTTAGATGAGCGAGGACGCTGCGTCTGGTGTGAGGCAACGCGCCAGTGCTTCAGCTTCAGCGTTTACACCAGCGAATATCAGTTCGGCCTTTGTAGGGAATGGCTCGACCGCGCTTCCGTCCCTACAGACGAGGCAGCCCGAAAATCCGGTCAATGTAAATCCTGCCAAAGACACACGCAATGTTCTACCTGTCTACGTAGTATGGGATGCGGGTGGTGTCACTCGTTTGAAAATCCGATAAACGGAGCCTGCACTGAGGGGGACTTCACTCGATCACAACTGGATTGTGCTTCGCTGTTAAACGTGTCCTCAACAGATGCGGGATGGGCTTACGCGCAGTGTCCAGATGTTGACGAATGCGGACTCGGTTTACACGATTGTCACGAGCACGCTGACTGTACGAACACTCATGGCTCTTATATGTGTAAATGTAAACAGGGTTACATTGGTGATGGAAAGAAAAGTTGCATGCAGACATGTTACAGCAATTGTATCCATGGTTACTGCCTTGGCGCTCCTCAGTACAAATGTAATTGTGATCTGGGTTGGACAGGAGCTGATTGTTCAATAAATTGTGGTTGTCATAATCATTCGACTTGCAAAGGCGGCGTCGGAAGGTGCGACGAATGCCAAGATTGGACAGAAGGTGAATTCTGCGAGTCCTGTAAACCGGGCAGTCATGGAAATGCTACGACGAGTCAAGGTTGCAGAAGGTGCGACTGTAACGATCACGGTGACGAATCGCGTGGTATCTGTGATGTCAAAACTGGAGAATGTATATGTAAAGATAATACCGAAGGTCAAAATTGCGAACGATGTAAGCCAAAGTTCTACGGCGATCCGCGACACGGTGGTAGATGTTACTATCAATGTGAACCCAGAGGAATGCTTAAAGCTTCTGAGACTGAAGGTATAGGTTCGTATAAAACTGATCCTGATATCAAGACAATAGGCCCGTCCAAGGAATGTTTATGGATTATATCCGCTGAAGACATAAAGGATACCATAATTCAGTTTACTATAAATTCATCTACATTCAATGTGCCTTGTGATGAAAATGCAGTGTATGTGTACGACGGCCTCGGTGGCGTACCGGATATGAGTAATAACCAGCAAAGTCAACTTCTGGGTGTATTCTGTAACGGCGCGTCATCTGGTGTCATCGAAGCTCGGAGTGGGAATTTGACGGTTCATTTCAAACAGGGTCAACTAGATCAAGGCTTTGAAGGCATCTATAAACTACTTGCTTGTGACGGACATTGTGAACAACCAAGAGTTTGTAATAAAAAACAATGTTTATGCCGTGAAGGATACGGAGGGTCCAATTGCGAAATTGAAATTTGTCGAAACAATTGCAGCATGTCGAATAATGCAGGCGTATGTGATATTAGTTACGGCCGGTGTTTTTGTAATGAAGGTTTCGGAGGAGACGATTGTTCCATTAAACTAGACAAAACACAGCTCGTTTTTACTGAACTTTTTAACTCCGAATACCTTTCTGATGGTTTGGATCATCTTAGAAAAACGTTGCCTAGGTTCGGCCACACCTTGGTTGCAGACAGACGGGGGCTTTGGATGTTCGGTGGATATTCGCTCTCGCACGGTCCACTTAACGACATTCGATTTTTCGATACAAAAAATAATACATGGATGCAAGTAACTGTAGAAGCGACACCAGATGCAACAATGCCCGAAGGTCGATATTTTCATGCGGCTGAAATTTATCATTCCAAACAAAATATTTACATTTATGGGGGATTAAGTTTACAAGAAAAAAGTAAATACAACAAAACTCTAGGCGACTTTTGGCAGTTTAGTTTAAAAGATCAAAGGTGGGGCAATATCAAGCGAAAGGAAGAACAACCGCCATCACTTGCAGGACACACGTTAACTTTACAAAAGTATCAGGATTATGAAAGTCTGGTATTAATTGGTGGATTCTCGTTAGAGGAAGGATTTATGTCTGATATGTGGGAGTTTGATCTTGATAATGAAAAGTGGATTAAACTGAATTGCGAAGGTGCAAAACCAACAGGTATTATCGGACACAGTACAGTTTATCATGCTCCTTCACAGAGTCTTTATATTTACGGTGGTATACTTTATTCTTACAATGGATCGTCATTATCGAACAAACTTTTTTCATTTCATTATCCTACTAAAAAATGGAGTGAACTACCTACCTTCCCTAGTTGGCATCGTTATCATGATAATTTACCACAAGCAACTTATTTACATTCCGCTGTGACTACAAATGAATATATGATCATTTTTGGAGGAAGAACAGCACCTGATCAGAGATCTGATACTTTGATAGCGTATGTATATAGTTGCAATCAATGGGTCCGACTTGTAAAAGGTCTGTGTTTGTATTCAAATTAATACATCGAGTACTTTTATCGTTTTTGTTTACATTCTTACAAAAATTGTTGTTACAGGTGTGAATATAGTTGGTCATCCTCCGCCTCCAACAATAGCACATGCTATGGCGATAGATATAGAAACAGAGAATGATGGATACATCTATATAATAGGCGGATGGACAGGAAGTGCTCATTGTCAAGTGACACGCATATCATTACCTGAGGATCTTTGTTCTCTGTGGAGTTCTAGTAAGATAGAATGTCGAAGTCATATGGGATGCAGTTTTTGTAGTACTGGAAATTATACAAAATGTTACTCAGTTGACAAGCCTGGGTGTGAGGGAAGTGATAGAGTGTCAACAAACTCTGGATTGGCTTGTGATATCGAATTAGTATCTAGACGCGCCTGTGAGAACTTCACCACATGTACCTCATGTTTGGCCTCTTGGCCCTTATATCCGGAGGAGAAAGCGGCATGCAGATGGTGTGAATCCTGTGCTGCAGCTGTAGGTATGTCCACATATTGCAAAATGTAAACCTAATTTTTGTTAACATATTTTGGGTTTGATTATCCAGTTTTTTTTTAATAACTTTTTGCTTCGCAGGGGAGTGTGTTCCGACTGACGAATCATGCACGAGCATTAAATGTAACGCCGGTACAACCTACATAAGTGATGTAGATCAATGCCCCGAACTGAGGTGTGTGGCCTCTGATTGTGAAAAGTGTTCATCCAACCAGTGTACTTGGACAAGATCAGCAAAACGAGAAGGTACTCACTGTCCAAAAATTACTTAAAAAATTAGGAATTAAAAATGGTGTTTTTTCTATTATTAAGTATCATATATATTTCAGGTCAATTGACACGAATAATAGAAGATTCACAGGAACTATTTAACTGGACTTGCGTATTGACAGAAGAGCCAGGTAGGACAAGCCTGCGTCCTACAGAGAGAGAGTGTCCAAGCCGATGTTATCTCCATGAAGACTGTCAATCATGTCTCAGTTCAGACGGAAGCGAAGGTGGCTCTTCTGAATGTCATTGGGCAACGTATCTTGGCAAATGTATATCGCCCGCTTATCAGCCAGTTTACTGTGCTGGCGGTGTTTGTGGACTTGTTTTGACGAAAACTGATAAGAACAAATGCCCCGCTCCGTGTAGCACTTTTGACCAATGCTCCGAGTGCTTATACCATTCTCATTGTGGATGGTGTGCCATAGAAGGGGCTAACGGAGAAGGAGTGTGCACTGAAGGTTCTATAGAGACGCCGCTGGACTACTCTGTTCGGACAACGTGCTCAGCCGTGTACGATAATGTGCATCAGACGAACAATACAAATGAGACATTCTCTTGGCACTACACACGCTGTCCCCCGGAAAACGAATGCGAGAATAATCATCACCAATGTAAAGCGGAATCCGAGGCGAGTATACAATAAGAAACACGAAATAATGTTATGTTGTTATTCTATTCAAATCATAGACTTAACCTTTATCGATTAATAACCTATACATCTTCTATATACATATATCTAGCGGGCCCGGCAGACGTTGTCCCGCCCTGATTAAAAATAAATCCTTGACAAATTATATACCAAAACGTTCCTGATGAATCACTTTATCCACCGCATGAAAATCCGTTCAGTAGTTTTTGAGTTTATCGCGAACAGACAGACAGACAGACGCGGTAGGGGACTTTGTTTTATACTATGTATTAAAAGTAATGATAAAAATGTAAATGTTACGTTTCTGTACTTTTTCGGTTTTCGTGAATAGGTAATAAATTACGTTTCAATCATTTTTAGAAATGTCTGTTTGTATGAACACGCATCACTGTTAATGTACTAGGATCACAATAAAACCAAAACAAGAATAACTTAATATCTTCGAGAATAACTTAGTCTTTGTTTCATTAAAATCGGTCTACTTTGTCAAAAGTTATTGCAATTTTAATGAGGACGCGGCGTAAGTACGAGAGAAAAGTAGATAAGTAAATGGACTTAATACATTCAGATGACTTTATTAATCACTGTTTTTTACATAAGGTTCCACGCGGACTAAGTCGCAGGCACAGCTAGTACATAAATAAACCTTTAGTGCAAGAGAACCAAGAGAAGGTACATAGGTATATTTTCCGGTAAAATCTTCAGACAGACGAGAAAGCGAGTTAATAAGAACATGTTAATATAAACATATACAATACAATTTAAATATCTATGTTTATCTGAGCTGATCTGTGAAACGGGTGAACCGATTATATTGACGACATTTTCAGCCTATTATCTACAAAGTACCAGTATCTTCAAATTCATTAATATCTTCTATGGTAGTTAAGCAGTAATGACAAAATTTAAAAGAAATAATATAAATTGGCAAAGGCTTTGTAGGAGTTAATAGTTATGGCAAAATTAGAATACGAAGAAAATAAATGCTAGTTCATAAGTAATGCAAATAAAACACATAGTTTCCAAAACGCAAAGCCATTTTATGAGTACGTAGTTACGGCTATCAGGTATTCTATATAAATAACAATCAATTACCGAATATATGTAAACGCATTACTTAGAACGGCTGCACTTATTTGGCTATTTTTTGTTGTTGTATGTATTTGTCAGGACAATGCTTGTATTAAAGAAAATGTACTAAAAGTAGTACGGAATAATGTGACAAATTTGGGTTAAAAATTTCCATATAAAAAAATGAGTGAGTGAGAAACAAGACAGTAGGGAGATCTTTTTAACCGACTTCGAAAAAGGAGGAGGTTACTACGTTCGGTTGTATGTATTTTTTTTATGTATGTTCATTAGGCTGGTCGTTAAAAATTAAATTTTTTGCGACGCCCCCTGAAAAGCTTCCTTTTGATGAAAAAACACTGGGATTTTTTTTTTTTTTTTTAATTCAAAAGAACACGTGCCTCTAGACGATCTAAGTTAATTTTTGGGTATAATCATTTTTTCTCTGAAAGTATCTTATTAAATTTGAAATAAATATTATTTTAGATTTGAAAATAGTTAACAATGAAACTCCTTCATTTTTGGGCTTTTTATACTTCTGTGAGCAGTCACGTATGAATTATTTTCATAAAAAGATCTTAAAAAAATATCAGATGCGCATGCGCTGGACGTCTCGTTTGAAGACCCACAATAATTCTACAATTTATAATTATTTATATTAATTATTTTTTTATTTATATTTATTTATAATTATTGTTCTATAATTTTTTATATTTCGAATAAAATTGTATTTTTCCTGAAAAATTCCCAAAAAAAATGATTATACCCAAAAATTAACTTAGATCGTCTAGAGGCACGTGTTCTTTTGAATTAAAAAAAACAAAAAAATTTCCCAGTGTTTTTTCATCAAAAGGAAGCTTTTCAGGGGGCGTCGCAAAAAATTTAATTTTTAACGACCAGCCTAATGTTCATCGATATCTCCGTCAATTATGAACCGATTTTAATGATTCTTTTTTTATTTGAATTGGTTATATTCAGAGGTATTCCCATATAAATTTGAAGAAAATATTGAACCCCTAAGGGGGTGAAATATCGTTTATTTGATTTCCACCAACTTCGTCTTTACGTATTTTCGTGAAATTGGAACCGATTTAATATACCCATTAGAAACCGGATATATTTATTTACACTAAAAATAGAAAAATAAAAAAAAAATACCAAAAAAATAAACCGCCTTCGATGTGAAAAACTAATAAAGCACTAAAAAGCGAACTACCTAACTGAATTATTAAATAAACAAAAAAAAAAAAAAATATATTCCGCTACCTAATAATATATTAAGTGATGTCAACCATTAAATTTAGGAAAAAAAGAAAAATACAGGGGGCAATGATATGAATTTAGTTGGCATCGACTTCAAATATATTGTTAGAGGAATATAATATTTTTTATTTTATTTGTTTTTAATAATTTTTCTTTTTCATTTTTCACATCGAAGGCGGTTTATTTTCTTGGTAAATTTTTTTTATGTTTAATTCAGTTAGCATTTTATTTTATTACATATACGTATTGTAAAGGGAAGATTTTGTATCGTTTTCTTCGTTAGGAGGCGTCCATTAATAACGTATTGCGTTTTTGAGGATGTTCTGAACCCTCTCCTTCTCTCGCGAGATGTCGTGAGTTTTACTTTATTATTTTTACTTCAACTTTTTTTTCTATTATTATATTTCGATATAAAAGTAAATAACCGTACATCTAATGATGAATTTTAATATATGGCAGAATTGCGCGGGTTTAAATATTTTATTAAAAATTTATAAAATTATTCTCTATCTCACCTTAATAGTTACATTAATATTTATCCGGAAAATAATAGGATATTAAAAACCCCCCCCCCCCCCCCCGGTCGTGAGTCGCCTTTATACCTTGAACGCTAACTGAACGCCTCACGTAAATCATTGAAGGCCCCATAGTACGCACCCGTGGGAAATCGGGGTGGGAAGGTAGTTTTTAATAGAATGTAGTTTAATTTATATAAATAGGTGTGCCGAGACTTGCCATCCGGCTACGAGTGTGTCTGTGGCAAAGGGCACAAACGAGTCGGTGGCGCGGGAGGCGAGTGCGCCGCGGTCTGCATACAGGGATGCGTGCGCGGGACCTGCATCCAACCCAACGTTTGCCGCTGTGAGTTCGGCTACGTCGGCGCTAATTGTACTATCCAGTGCCAATGCAATGGCCACTCCGACTGCGAGGGTCCCGATAAACTCGACAAGTGCAAAGAATGTCACAATAATACCATGGTAAGTATTTAGTCTGGCTGCTTTTTGTATCTAACAACCCATTGACAAAAAGTTTTATTAAGAGTAGGTCAAATTTTACCTAATAGTTATGAAAAGTCGGGAGACTACAAAACTGAGGACTACTCAGTTTACTACCAAACTTTTTGGTCTACAAATAGAATACAACATTAGCGATGATAATTTAGTTAATAGCTGTTTGGACACCTCGTCAATAGACGTAGGTTCGAATCCTAGCAACTGTGTCGGAGCTTTCGGTGAAATAAAACATTGTGACGATACTATAGCATAGATATGTGATTATTACATTAGATAATGAGCACAACAAACTCGAAGGTACATACACTTATACACGTATATTCGTATTCAGGTATTATTATATTCCTGATAACATCTTCCAGTTATATCATAACGTGACCTCCGTAACGCATAATAACACTTAACGTCATATCTGTAATGCCTTATGAAATGATCTCACCATAGTTCCTTAAGATGTTTCACTTTGAAACGTTTAAAAACACGTGAGCTTTTCCAACGACATTCTTTTCAATTTTGTTAGTATCCCCAAACAGGACATAAATTTAGCTAGCGCGAGTGTACACTGCCATTAAGCACACTAAATTAATAAACTTGTGTCACATAAATGTCACTTGTCTCAAGGTGATTGGGGTATCTAGTAGTGTATATAACCAAAACAGGAGGTGACATTATATTTATATTCACAGTGATAGTGATATAGAGTATAAAATATTCAAATATGACGTCTGTGATAAAAAAAAAAAGTTTAATTGCTCTTGCCATTTGATTTTAATTTTTTTTTAATTAATAATTCTACTTATTAATCACATTTAGGTATCAAGATTATAATGTAATATTATATTTTTTATTAAAAATAAAACAAGAATAACAAAGGTACTTAATCTATAACATTTACAAGTTATGAGGCTTACAACAAATATAGCTAGTAAAATAATAATACAATAAGTATCTATATTAGGTACATTCGTTTATACACTGGATGTTGAACTGTAATTTTAATTAGATTAACAATAGGTTCATGTAAAAGTGCATTCGAGAAATGTTAGAGTATATTGCTATTATTTCAACAAATTAATGAAATTACAATCCAGAAATTTTCTAACACGCCATATATTTCAGATATTTTATCAAACGTATTTATTTTATTTTCGGTCGTATAGGGAAACCAGTGCGAAAAATGCAAGCCAAACTTCGTAGGCGATCCGATAAATAACGTTCAGTGCATACCGTGCTCGATGTACTGTAACGGTCACACGTCAACTTGCACCAACGAACCAGACGCTGACGTTGAAGACTACTACCGCGATACAACTAGTTTAGCTAAAGCACGCTGCGTACGCTGTGCAAATAACACAGATGGTCCTCGATGCGAACGATGCATCGAGGGCTATTTTAGAGGTTCTGAAGATTTCCGAGATGCCTGCAGACCGTAAGTATTGTTTATGGCCGGTCCCCACATTTATGGAGTATAGATTATATCTGTGTATAGAAATGTGTCCGTCAATATATGCTACATTAAGGTGGCGCTACAGTAGTAAAACGGTTCATTATTGTGCAATTAAAAAAAAAATTCATAACACTAAACACTAAATGTTAATGAATCACTAAAGGTTATTATCCAAATTTCACTAAAATTCTATCACTCTCCACTTTTTTCGACAGCAGTTATTTTAAGTTACGTTTACTAAATAATTTCGGACTAACCATATCCTTTGCCTATGCTAGCGCCATTTTGAAGGGTTTTGGAAGTGTTACTTAGTGCTTAGAGTTGGACACTTTTTCAACACGTCCCTCGCATGGACAGTTCTCCTTACCTCTACCCTTCATACCCACATTCTTGCAAATATGTGAATTTATAAGTTTATATAGTTCGAATTTTCGCTAATTCCACTCAGATTTTAATGTCACCGAACAAGTATAGCGAGAAAATGCAAATACGCTAGAGAATATATACGCATATATAATAACTTCTTGTTTGTAATAAAAACTGGTATAAAAGCAAAACTCGTGATAACAAAATTTTTAATATCGATCGAATAGTTATCCGCAAGTTCAGAACCCGAGATAAAAAATAATTTTCGAAATTAATATAACAATTGATGACTTTATCGTGCCACAATAAAGTCTAGGGATAAGGAAAAATATCATGAGAAAACCTGAACATGTGGAAAATATGCTTGTTGTTCCATTGTTTTCCTAAACTTAATATAGGCTATTTTAGATATAAATTCAAGTTTTAATGACAATAATCCGTTTGTTAGATGCGAGTGTCATGGACACGGGGACACGTGTGATCCAGTTACAGGCGAGAAATGCAACTGCGGAAATAATACCGAGAGCGACATATCCTGTCAGACGGCTAGCTCTAGCAAGAACTCTGCCCAAGAATGCTGGCGTTACCAATGTGTTAAATGTAAAGATCTGTACATGGGTGATCCAAGGAACGGTCATCAATGTTACAAGACCATAAATATAGAGAATAAGCTATGTTTTGATGGAAAATCAATAGGTAAGTAATAATAAATACACGATAAATTTCTATAGTAAAAATAATCGGTTAAGTATGTTGTCGTGATCTGAAGCTTCCGTATTATTATGGATGTCCCATAAATATTGATTGTATATTATCTTTACATTTTACAATGTCTTTGATTCTAGTGCTCGCATAGTACACAGTATGAAATTTACAACAAATTGTCCTGTATATATTCCAGAGGTAATTTCAAATATGTTATAATGGGATTTATACCACAAAATTGCCAAAAAATCTATATCCCTACCAAACTTCAAGACTGTAAAGTCCGTACCCATGCTTTTAATAATTGTCCTCTGTGCCTGGCTCTTATTATGTTAATTTAGAAACTTGTTTTTCTTTTTACGGAATATGAGGGTATAGATAATGTAAATATAATATAGAAGTATATGTTTTTATATTAATTTGAACTTCATAACACAAGCCCAAGCCATATTAACATGAATATAGATATATACGAATTATGATTTGTTGGCTTTAGGTATGGACAACTAAAAATTCTAAGATATAAGCTTTGTTACAGACGAGTGCAAGATAAAGCCGCGCCCTCTTTACCCCGGACAAACTGTCTTCGTTGCGGTGAATCCTCGATACATGAATGTCGATATCAGAATAATTGTGGACGTGACCCAAGGTGCCGTTGACTTATACTTGAGTCCGAATGACAGCTCGTTCGTAGTTTCCGTGAACTCATCAACCGGAGCCCACAGCGTGGAATTGGACCCGGTTCATTTCAAAAACGAACCTTACCGTCAGTCGTTACTCTTGGAAGATTACGAGCCGGACGATAACCACCTGACCTGGTTCTACGAGAAAGCTGAATATAGTCTCATCGACTATACGACGAAAAATTTGGCGACGTATATCACTGTTGATAAGAAAAATGTGATGCTGCGTGTCAGAATAATCCGTAATCGACTGGTACTAACGTTGCCGTATACTGTACACGACTTGGCTCATACAAAATTCTTTATAATTCTACGTGCGCGATACACAGAAGACGAAGCCGCTAGCTTCGGTGTAGTCTATTTCCGCCAAGACCAGTTACACATCGATCTCTTTGTGTTCTTTTCGGTGTTTTTCTCGTGTTTTTTCCTGTTCCTCGCGGCGTGTGTTGTCGCGTGGAAGGCAAAGCAAGCCGCCGACGTACGTCGCGCTCGCAGGAGACACGTTGTCGAGGTAAGCCAATTAAATCACCATATTACTAGGGTTGTACGTATATTCGAATTAACGAATTATTCGATAGCGATAAGCACCGAATAATTCGTCTGTTAGTCAAAAGAATTTTAATTAAAGTAGTTTTTAAATTTTTAATAAATAAGAAAGTTCACTGTTTATCTTATAAAATTATTTAAGATTTTATGCAAAAAAAACAATTGGTTGTCTATAAAGTCGGTTTACGGACGATAAATTTAAGTGATAACAAAACATTGATGAAAAATTACATACTTTTATGAATTGACTTATTCTATATATAGACAGATGCGTCACAAGCCGAACGCTTAAGCCAATCGCGCCTCTCTATCGCTTGTTCCGCGCTCTCGCTTTCACGCTCGGCTCAGGCGGAACGTGACAAAGAGTAGTGCTTTTTCGTGCGTGCAGCGGGCATTCTTCGATTTATAAGACGTTATCACATCAAAAAATTAATTGGAAAATGTTGTGTATCTTTTCCTATAGCTATTAGTTTAATAATTCTTCCTTATTTAAAAAATATTCGGATTATTCGATTAGTTCGAAAATTCGAATCGAAATTTTATTTTTAACGCCATCTATACTCTCGTCTTCGAAAAGTTTAATTTTATTTTTATTAATGCTGAATATTATCATACCATACGAGTTTGTATCTCGTTCAGATTTATAAGCAATTGCTTATAGCTAATTATGTGACATAACTTGTTCCATGTGCCCGAAGTTACAAACTACGAAGCAGCTTTAATCACTTAAACTTTTCAATAAATTTATTACCTTACGCTGCTTTCAATAACTATATATTTCATTTGTAATGAAACTCGGACTCATATTTTTCTCTGATAGGAAGGACTCGCGGGCATTCACTAGTTTAATACGTATGATTAATTTATTAGGACGTATTTCTAAAAAGGGCCAGGTGACTGAAATTAGAGGGATTCTTGAAAATAAAGTACAGAACTGAAAATTGAGATAAAGATTTTTGAACGAACTAAGGGTAGCAGAGTTCAGTTTCAAATTTAAAAATCCTTGTACTGTACTGTACTGTCGTAGTCGACGATTAGTCTGCGATTATTCGGCAAAGAGCGCAGACTATCCGGCTTCTAACTTTATGTATTTCTCAATAAAAAGTATGTAGGAGGAATTATATTAAATAAAAACCTTGTTTAAAATTTTTATTTTATATTCAGTTTTATATATATTGAAATGTATACAAAGCAATCTTTCCTTTGGTCGTCAGTTTCTAAAATTACTTGCTTCTAAAGAAAACATATGCCATTTATCAAAATATTAGTATCTTAATTAACAAACAAATAACATATTCTTATCTATACATATAATAAAAATGAAGTGTCTGTATGTAATATCAAAATAAAAATAAAAAACCGATTGGGTATGAAAGTATACACGCTACTGATAACAAAAATGAAATTTTTAAAATTTTTGTCGGTCTGTCTGTCTGTTTGTTCCGGGTAATCTCCGAAACGGCTGGACCGATTTTGACAGGAATTTCACTGGCAGATAGATGAAATTACAGCGGGATACTTAAGCGGCTTTAAATTAGACTAGTTATTAGCCGCGGTGTCGTCCGCAATGCTAACTCCAAAACGGTTGGACCCATTTTCACGGAATTTTCACCGGCAGATAGCAGACATTATAAAAAGTAATTTAGTCTATTTTAATTTAGAATAGCTGTTAACCGTGGCTTCGCCCGCAGTGCTATCTCCAAAATGGTTCGACCTATTTTTACGGGACTTTCACCGTCAGACAGCTGATCTTATAGGAAACAATTTAGGTTATTCTATTTTAGATTAGCTATAACCTGCGACTTCGTTCGCATGAAATTTAGCAAAAAATATGTTGTTCACTGTAAGCATGTACTTAAGACGTGCGTTGTACTGGACTCCAAGACTAAATATAATTGAAATTCATATATCTATATCCATGTATGTAATTTGAATTATATTGTCTTTTTGGACATTTTGGCGGTGATTTTTTTTAAATTACCGCGTTTTCATCTACATAACTCAATAACCGTAGTAACATATAAGAATATTGTATCGATTTCAATGGGCACTATTTAAATTTCGAATATTAAAAACTGCTTAGGCAGATATAAAGTTTCATATCTTGATTTCATTTATGCAAGATGTCAGCTCATTCATTGTTTTCAATTCAACATTATAATCATTAATAGTAATTTTGAAGATAGAAGGGGTCTTTATAGTAAGATATTAGATTATAAACGTATTACTTATTGACAATATGGGCATATTATATAATTATAATAATATCTTTAAGCTATTGTTTCATTAGTTCCTTATACGGTATAAGTGAGCACTGAGGTAGTTATATGGTGGGTTAAGGTTGCAAATATATTGCTGATGATAACCCTCATTTCACACACTGTTACTATTTATATATCTAATGTATACGTTACATCTTACTGTAAGTGACGTGCGTGTCGTACTTATAATTGTTTTAAAGAGCATTTCTTTAATTGTACATGGTCTCACAATTTTATATTTCTAAAATACAATTTAAAAATCGCCGGCGGAACTGCGGTTACAGCTAGTATTGAAATAAGGTTGCATGTACATGATGTACAGTAGAAAAAATATATCAAAAAATCGTAAACATTAACTGCTTCATAAAATCAACAACAAAAAAATGTACTTATATAATTTATAACCGTACATAACAAATCAGCTGTAAACGAAGCATCACTGAAATCCCCAAACCATGAGCTGCTCGGCCGACTAGTCGGCATTTTAACTAATCTAATCTAACCAATCGGCTAGTCGGTTAGGCAGCCAAACTCAAAATGGGCACATCTAGTACTTTGTTTATTTATGTTTTCTTTTGTTGATCAGATGCTTCATATGGCAAAGCGGCCTTTCGCAGTGGTAACTTTGATGCTTAATGGCGGAATGATACCAGTGTCGGGAGGGAGGCGAAGACGAGGACCTGAACTACGTCCAATCGCAATCGAGCCGACCGGTGACGGTCGAGCTGCCGTTACTTCGGTAGTCGTTAGGTGAGATCATTCAATACTTGTTCCATATACAATAATTTGTTGTGCAACATACGCTGTCCAAATATTTCTCACCGTTTGACGCTAATTTTACTGCAGTAAAGCTGTGAAACTTCAACATTTGCTAGTAATTTAAATACTGCAAATTGATAACGATCTGCTATGAGAAATAGGCATCAATTTGAGATATGATGTAAAACATTCTTTTTAATGACTAATTAAGTGTTTTTCATAATTATCCTTATGACGAATGATACTAACAAGTACAAATTACATATGTAAAATTTAATAATTCAGTTACATTACACCACACAGTCCATAAAGTTTTATAGATCTATTAATTTATAATGAGACCGAATCGCAATCATTTACTTTTTTTCTTCAGTTTACTCACAGTTTTGTTGCGAATGTTACTCTTTAACTTCCGAGTCAATTTGACAAACATTTGCGATAGAAAATTCATATCAATTTACATCGCAGTTTGGTGGTATATGAGTTGCATAAAGTCATTGGAGGCAAAGTAGATCGGACGTATAATGTAACAAAAGAAAAAAAAATTAATCGTACGCATAGATAAGTATAGCCAAGACTTTACTATTCTCTTTGGATGAATATAACCTAATATAAATTGACAATAAAAAATGTCTGTTTTCACATTTTTAACTCGTTTGATTTCCAATTCCCTCCCTTTGATTACTAAACTCCTTACTTTGTCGTCTGGGATTTTATATTATTCATCTATATAAATAAAACGATGTGATGCGCACTTGGATAGATTTCGATCAAATATCAGTTTTACCTCTTAGACAGACAGACGACTTAATCCTTATCAGAAAATATCATGACATCTTTCATTTAAAATAGGTTTATTAAAGTTACTATGACTTTTGAAATCACTATGCGTTCAGCAATATGTGAAGTGGGGCAAACGATGTGGTGCGCATGCGCAGAAGATAGGAAGTTAACGTATAATATTGTTTATAAAGAAATTTTGTTAGCATCGTACTGCTTTCACCTTTATGTTTTTTCCTCATAAGATATACTGTTAAGATAATAAACAATACAGGGGAAGTTGTGGGTGTCATTTAGTATATGTTTGTACATGTCCAGGTTACCAGGTGGGTCTCGCGCGCCTGTCCGTTTGGCTCTAGCATCATCTCTAGTACTGGTGAGCCGAGTCCCCGCCCCGAGACCTAGAGCACGTCGTGCCGCACCCCTCGCTCGTCTCGCCGCACACACCTAGCGACCGACCAGACCTGAACTCTCACACCATACTGATAAGTACAGAAAGGCGGCTCTATCTCAACTTGATTTTACTTTGCTCCAGCGCCAGTGCTGCCATCGACAATAATCTATGAAAATTTCGATTTAAGAATTGTAGTAAAAACATTTATTTATACATTTTCATAAATCAATTACTGAAGAACACCCGTTTAAACGTCGTTTAACGTCGATCATTTCGGCTTAAGCAAAAGAAATACACAAGAATATCGATAGCATCGTTTAGTCATTATTTGAAACTGAAGAAAAAAGCAAAGCGCGGACACCTGCGTGACGTTCGCTTGAGTTATTCCAAGATACTTGTTTTATTGAGATGGTAGTCTGTACTTGTACAATTAATGGATGTTTTCTATACTTTGTGCCGGAACTTGCATTAATTAAATAAAAGTCCACATTGTGTATATCTGTTGTACAACTCTTTATTCTTACGTTCCCGTGACGTTTTTACATTCTACTGTAATTAGAAATCACGAAATTAATACATCTTTTTAATCGAAACTCAAGCATTGCGCTCTGTAGATTTAAAAATAGTGTAATCTATAAGTAATGTGTTGAATTTAGTGAATATATTTTGTCCTGATGGCTCGTTTGAGTTGAGTGTGTTGATTGATTTATAATATGTATATTTTAGTTAGAATTAGTTATAGTAGTAGCTCATGCATATATTTTAAAAGCCGTCTTATAAGGAACCCAAGTTTAAAATTGTAATGCTAATCGCTAATCGGTTGTGTTGTTTATTTCGAATTTTATTGTATATATTAAAATGCGCTTTGTTATTAAGATAAAATATTTTCATGAAATATCTACATACATAAATTTAAAAAAAATGTATTAATAGACTTGTATATCGGAAATTAACAACTTGTAATATTTATAACTAAAATTATATGTTCCTACGAATTAATGAATCTCTTAAAATGTGATTAGCGAATTTATGATTATAATGTTAAAAAAATTTAACGCACTATTTTAAAATTTTGGAACAATATTATAATATAATATAATGCCATGGTTTTAGTATGAAGAATAATGTCTATTACCATACCACAAGTACAATAAAATGTTATGTACATGTATTTCTTGCCAAAAATATAAAGTTATGCAGTTTAAATTATAGGAATTAATGACATATATATATATTTATTTATATTACAGTAATTTTCTTTTTTTTATATCATAGGAGGCAAACGAACAAGTGGGTCACCTGATGTTATGTGATCACCGCCGTCCATAGACACTTGCAACACCAGGGGAGTCGCAAGTGCTTTGCCAGCCTGTGTTTTGGGGGGGGAAGGGGAATGGAGGGGTGTTGGGTTTCTCTGGCGCTTTCACTGACCGAACGAAACGCTACAATGCAAGCACTGTTACTTCACGTGGGTGTTTCTGTGGGTCGGGTGGTAGTAGTACCCCGGGCGAGCTGACCCATTCATGCTGAAACCAGTAATAGCTTCAGCGTGGCTCTACCACCTACAAAATATTTATTTATTATTGTTTATATTATTATTATTTTATATACTATATAAATGAATATAGAATTTATTGTTATAAATGTGACATTGATGGTACAGTTCGCCATAGTATTGCAGTGATATAAAGATATATAATATTAAAAGAATTTAACAAATATTACGAATATGTAATTTTACATGCTAATAAATTATATTAAGGTAATTTTTACAACTGCAATACATTATATTGCTCATTGGATTTATTAATTATATCAGTATAATGTAAATGAATTGATCAATTACTCAATGGGTATGTAAATGTATAGTTACGATAATTAAGTAGATGATTATATGTATAATAAGTGTAAAAAAAGTACTGAATATCGTTCTGTTTCTTTAAACCTATGTAATATTATATAAATAATATTTCATCAAAGCTATAATAATTATGTAACTGAGTCCAAATTACATTCCATTTATAATAATTATTTTTGTAAATATTGTATCAACTTGTAGATCAGGTATTGAAGAGCTTTAAGAATAGAGTATTAAGGAAAATTATATTGCTCAGTTATTATATTCTAATTATTTTTGGTGTATACATTCAAATTGCATTTATATGTATTTTTATTTGTACATTGTATGTTTGTTGCAGTGTGCAATTATAATATATAACAATATAAATGATTTATAGGTTCCATGAAACTAAAAGTGTATGTTTTTCTAAGTAATAAATGAGAATTCAGTGGTATTATTCTAACAAAATTATGTCTTAACAAAAGAATTAGGTAAAATCTTGTGGAGGGAAAGTAATTGCTGGTGAAAATTTTGTTTCAATTATTTATTTAACAGAAATATTGAAGTAATATAATAATACGTTATATGTATTTTAAATAATTTGTGGTGCCTGTTTATTGTTCAATAATTATACATAAAATCTGTCTGTTTGTAAAAGGTTTTATATAATGCTTTGTATTATATCAAAACTAAAAACAACAAAGAATGTTTTCAGTTAAAAATAAGTCTTTACGTTTTAAATTCGGATTTCATTCTTACAGCCATCTTATGAACTTTATTATTTAAGTATTCGCCAGCTGTTTTATAAAATTACTAGCGGGCCCGGCAGACGGTGTCCCACCTTGATTATAAAAAAATCATTGACAAATTATATACTAAAACCTTCCTCATTAATCACTCTATCCACTGGTGAAAACTGTATGAAAATCCGTTCTTTAGTTTTTGAGTTTATCGCGAACAGACAGACGCGGTAGACGACTTCGTTTTATACTATGTAATGAAGATACTGTTAAGCTCTCATATTAATACGAATACAAAGATATAAAAGTTTTAGGATTCAATGCATATTTGGAAGGAGTGAATTTAAATATTGGTAGCCAAACATCATTTTACTTGCTCAAAATACTTGTAAAAAAAAGTAATTGCTTAACATTTCTAAATATTACCACATAAAGTCCATTTTTAGTATTAAGGTATGTTTACACTTGAAATTATTTATATGGTAGCTATATATAACAGCATTCAGTTACGAGTTTAATATTTATATATATGTCATCTCAACTGAAAGTTGTAGTAATAATTGGGGTAGAGAATAATGTACATTTTATAAAAATCTTCAATTATTATTTTAATTATTTGACTATGACAATTGAGGTATAAGGTTTTAATGAAAATCTATAGGATCTCCCTAATAGATAAATATTACATGGCATAATGTCCATGACAATCAGAAAAGAAAATCGTAAACACAGTATTATGTGTAAGCAATATATTTGTTTGTCTTAAGAATATAAATGTTTAAATATACTGTTGTTTGTAAAATGTGTTTTATTTAACTTTTTAATGAACAGCATAATGTAGTAAATGAACATAGATTTTACTTTATATATAGGTTCTTATAATACTGTGTAGTAAAATAAATACTACTATTTATACTACTATAGATACTATTTATACTGTGTAGTATAAATAGTATCTATTAGAAAGATTAGAATGATCCAGTCATCAAAGGTTGCTACACTTGACGACTGATTACACACATTTTGGACTATAAATGTCCTATATCTTCCCATCTTTATCCCACGAATCCTCCCTGAAACAAACTCTTCTCTATGTCGCTATATAAATAAATCGATAGATGTATGTACACGTATCTCTTTCGTATTTCATTAAACTACTCAATAGATTTCAATTTTTTTTTAGTTCACTTCTTGGATACTTGGTCTATCTAATAAAGTAAATTTTCAAAAAAAAGTATTAACCGACTTCAATATCAATCAAAAACCCATAAGGCACTAAAAACCGGAAAATAAATAGTTTATCAAATTAAATAAAACATATGAATATGTGTGCTACCTAGAGATGTATTGGAAAGTCGGTACCGGTTTTTTTTTATAACATTGGTGGCAAACGAACATACGGGTCACCTGATGGTAAGTGATCACGGCCGCCCATGGACACCTGCGACACGAGAGGAAACACAGATGCGTTGCCGGCCCTTAAGAAAGGAGTAGGCTTGTTTCATGAAGGTTTTCTTACTTTGTCACGGATCCCATGATCAGAACCTAACTCTCATCAAACTACCCTTGAAGTACATCCCTTCCAATAAAAAATGAATCATCGAAATCGGTTAGCGTGATATTGAGTTATTCGTCTATTTGTCGTTTACATAATTAATGCAAATTTAAAACTTATACGGTTTTGCACTGGATGCCGTCGTTGGAACTGGACCAAATTGAAATGGGACCACACGGGAAGTACCAGCTTTCAAATAAAAAAAAAATCAAAATCGGTTCACCCAGTCCAAAGTTATGAGGTAACAAACATAAAAAAAAAAAAAAAAAATATAGTCGAATTGATAACCTTTTTTTGAAGTCGGTTAAAAAACAAATGATCACAATAATTTTACATAAGGTTATTAACGACCTAAGAAACTACGTTTTTATAAGCACTACACGTTCATCTTTATTTTCGGGCATACTACCCAAAGTGGCAAATCGCAAAATAATACACAATTATATAACATCGACAGAAAGAATGTAAATGTGAAATGTCCTCTTCGTATCTGACAATCCGATCTTTTAAATGTAATAATGGCCTCTTAATGTAATATACGTATATCCAGGGTTATTTTTGTGGCGACACACAGTGCCCATAAAGGGATTTTCAAAAATATCGAAAAATTGCCATAAAAAATGAAGGAGTTCGAAAAAAAAAACAATCTTGATAATCTTTACAAAATTTTCGTGTTTTTAATAGGTGAAAGTTATCCACATACAGAATCTAATCTATCTCTCTTGAACAGTTATCGCGACGCAGTGGTTTGTCTCTTTAGTAAAGGTCGTAAAATATGAGGTAATTGCAATTTTCGAAAATTAGCGTGCTCCCAAAAAAGAAGTGACAAAAGAGGCCGGGGTATACCCATCCAGACTTTGCATGAATGATGAAACCTGAAGTACTAGGTATGTTCAATGGGAAAGTAACGTAAACCATCTTTAATAGCATACTATTTATTTTACTGACCCTGTATTATAAGATTTACAAGTATTTTTAAAGTTATTCTTGTACGTCATTGACAAAGTATTAATCCCAGACTAAACAAGACACTCCTTACCTATTTTCCCTTCCAAAAGTTAGTCCTAGATCCCCTCTTGCAAAGGTCTAGTGGTTTGAGCTGATGTATACCTGAGTAATTAAACAAGTGGTAGGACGTCTGTACCTAATTGAATCGCTACCATCATGCACATGGTGTTAAATTCATCAGTGGCTCTTTGGTTTATTGAATCTCGAGATAAGCCACTACGAAGAGGCTACAAGTCAACATAACAACAATGGTTGCCGATGGATGTAGACCTCTCATTTGTCGTTACGGTTTTTCTACCAGCGCTATGCTTACCATCAGGTACAATTCCATCACTTTGTTGTGATCCAATAAAAAATAAGGATCATAAAAGGAGAAGAAAGAATAAAAAAACAATGATGACACATTATACATTTAAAAAAATTATATATATACCATGAACTTAACTAAGCTAACTAAGTATTACAGTCGTTTTGTTTAAATTTACAGTTATTTTTTAATTCATATAATTAACATAAAAGTGCTAAAAAAATTACATTTAATATTTTCTTAATTAGCGAAACATTACAAATGAGAACATGTCTGAAAGGTTATATTCCTTAACATATCTTGTCCAGCATCTTTTAAAAAATATGGAATTGCATTTGATGATTTCTTATGATAAAGGATGACAAGACATTTGTAATATAATAAACAATAAAGATATACATGTTACATTATTACAATTAGTTTATATGTTCATAATTTCCAGAACTACTTATCCATTTCTAAAAAATATTTTACTGATAAAAAGCTATATTCTTCATAATGAACATAGGTTTTTATTCTTATTGAATTTTAAGCTGATCATAGTCACAGGTGGTTGTTATTATTTTTCTTTTTTAGGGCCTACACATTATAATAATTTATAAAAAAAAGGTGGCAACCAACATATTATTATTTAAGTAGTTTAGTCATAGTTTTGGAAGAAAATGTAACACAAAAAATATTCTCTATGGCTCTACATAGTTCAGTTATTATGTATTAATTATAAACAAATGACAAAAAATGAGTCATATTAGAATCAAACTAAATACAGTTGACTCCAATAACAATGATCTAATAATATTTACCGACTTCATCATTTCAATCTAAAATTACTAAGTTGAATATATATATACATATATATGAACTGAATAAATAGTCAAGAACTACTCAAATTATTTGTTTACTTTTAAATAGGTTTGCAGCCTTGTTATAAATATACTACTAAACATGGTGATCATAGTTCAAAAATTGATTGATAAATTATTTAAGAAAACAATAATTATGACGACTTTAATATTGAGAGAGATGAGAATATCATATTATAAAGCATAATATTACAATTTTAACTTGTAAATATAATACATTTTAAAACCCATGATTATTTCTTTGTTTTCATTACCTAAACATAAGTGATATATAAATAACTTCACTAGACTTTTTAAAATAATTTGAGGCACTTGTCTATAAAAAGGTTGATTATTTGTAACATATTTTATAGGCAGATTTTATATATTTGCAAAACTAATAATAACAAAAATAATATCCTTTAAAGTATTTAAATAATCGGCTAAGTTCTAATTCATATAGAGATATCTGTATCTATTGTGAACGAGAGAACCCTTTACAAAACCAAAGCTAATCTTAGATGCCTCACTCTGATGTGCAAAATTAAATGCCGGGTAGTGTACATTGTTTACAAAATGGTAATTTTTAAATGTTATCACTTGTACATAGTAACATTCTTGTGTGTACTTAGTGTTGAGCTCTTCTCAGTACAATTGCGGTGACACTGAAAGGAATAATTTAATCACACATTTCATCTACTGGTCTTTTTGTGTAAGAAGATGAGTTTTAATTTTTTGCAACAATTCTTTCTTCACTGAGTCTGGGACCAGGGATCTTGCTCGCGGAGTCACTTTTGTGACTAGCGTGTCAAATGTTACATTAGCGCTTTCATTTTCTTTTACAATGTCTCTACAAAGCATCCTTACTTGGTCTCTCCAACCACACTCAATTAAGCGTCTTCTTAATAGCTCCTTAAACCTGTGATAGAAACTTAAAAAGTAAATATGAAAGAGAATAATAATTTATTTGTTATAATATAGAATTACCTCTCTCGATCGCCACTAAGAATTAATCTTTGATGAGCTATCGTATTATTAACAGTCATATTTGTAAATCGCAAACAAATCAGCTATATGACGCACGGAATCTAAATCTGACGTTTTTAATTTTACACAAATAAAACGTTTTATTATTTACACATAATATTTATAGCATCTTTGTAAAGTCATGAAGTTATTTTTTTGTCACGGATGATATTTTATATAACCAGCTATAAATGATATTTGCCGATTAATGATAACATAACTGGTATGGCGTCGACCATAAAATTACAAGTGGAATAATTTATAATACAAAGTAATTTTAGTGCTAAGAAAGCTTTCACTATGCTAAAGAATATATAAAGAAGTATACCGTTATCGCGATATTCTTAACGTTACCGAATACCGTTTTTAACAATATTTAATTTAAAAACAAATTCTAACAGTTAGCTGGTGCTACTGTGAATGCTGTTTTATATCATTCACACGCATATATTTACTATCACACGACGGAATTCTACTAATTATAATGTAGCTGTCATAATATAGCATGTTATAATTTATATCATTAGTTATAAATCTAAAAAAAGGTGAAATGTCATGTATATGTTAATACCAAGGAATCTATAAGTAAGCAACATTTATAAATTCCTCGGTTAATACATTCTAAATATTATATTTTCTTTGTCAGTAGAAAGTGAATAATAGAATCATAATGTGATCAGAAGTCATATTTTACTAGATGGTAATGCTGGTCTGGGAGAAAAATTAAACAATTTCTAACCTAAACAATATTGTATGTACGATGTCTGTTTTTTTTGTAGGCTATGTTTCTTGCATTTCAAGACGATACAGAGATGTTCGAAATGTCAAAAGTATTGGTATGGTTACAAATTATAATGTTATTGTTACTAAGTTATAATATCATTGTATGGTTATATCAACATTTTAAGAATCTTTAATACATTCAATTGATACATTCAATATATGTATAAGATTTTATAAACACATTAAAAGTTTTAAAACAATAATAATGATGTAAGTTTCTTAATTATTTTTTTCCGACGGTACTATTTTCTTGGATTTCTACTTCACCGGGCAGCATAGATGAGAATGCCAGATTTGTGCTTGTGTTTTTGTTGCACCATTTAGTCGGGTGGGCAGGAACTGCCTATGCAATTCTTCTACCTGACCCGGTAGGCCACTTAGCCCCTCAGCAGGGATCTGACTTGTGGTTTGAAGAGCGAAGATTTGGCTCCTCCTTAACGAAATGATGTGAGTCGCAGTAAACACTAATGCCCCTTAACCACATGGGCCTGTGTAAGAGTTGCCAGTAGAGCAGTAAGCGGGCGAGCGCTCTTGTTGTACCCATTAAACGGAGGGCCAACTGCCAGAAGTGCTCCTTGAATGTCAATCGACTGTCGAGGAAGAGACCGAGATAACTCACATTCGACCTGACACCGATGGAATCACCTCCCACAACGAACTAAGATCCGCGAAGTGGCACATTTGGAGGCCCATGAAAAAATAAAGCCTCGGATTTGTACAGTGCCACCTTTAATCACAGACACCGGATTCTATCAACAACCTGAGCGACGCCCGCCGTAGTGAGCATCACAGTTCGTGGTGCGACTTCCCCCGGTTAACACCAATATATCTTATCACCAGCGTAACAGATAAGGCTGACATCCCGGAGGAGTGCACCGTGCAACACCCAGTCGTATTTGATTTTTCACAGGAGAGGGATTGATAACATCGATGTTTTAGAAAAAAATTAAATAGATAAATACTATGAAAATATTTATTAAAAAAGAAAAAAACAAAAAAGGATTGTGTGGTTTTATGAAACCACGGTAAAAGTGAAACTTTTTTTCACACTATAGACATTTAACTAATAATAGTCTATACACTACACGGTCAGCTGCTGCGAACTATAGGCGCCGCCATATTGGCCCTGGCTGCTCTGACGAGCACCTTTCACTTTATCCCTACTCCGCGGTCGACCATCACGGTACATGCAACACACAGACGAAAAAGTTTGAGACGATGTAATAAAAGTTTCACTTTAAAAACTAATAGTTATGTTTCAAAATAGAATTCAAAAATAATAATTTTGACATTCTCGTGCCTAAGCCAGTAAGCGCAGTTTCATTAAAAGCAAAGTTTGAAAAGGAGGTCACAAAACGCTTTGATAAATTATTTGTCGATGTTTTTTCGACACAAAGATAAATATGATTGGTTGTGCCGCTTTATGTATATTTGAAAATTCCCGCATTATGGATTAAATCACGCCACTTTGAAGCCCGACCAATTAATTGCGATCAGGTTACGCCACCCGCCCTGCTTCCCTTTAACTATGGCACATGCTTATATAAGGTAGCGCGTCCGTGCTGCCGCCACCATTGCCAGTGTTCGACTGCTATCGTCAGTGTTGTTTGCGCGCCGCATCGAGATTGTTGTGGCCGCGCCGCATGCTAACATTTTGAGTTTTCGCATGATCGAGTGAGAAATAAACGCATCGCTACATACGTGCCGACATATATTATGAACAATAAGTGTTGTGTGGGAGAGACCCAGTGGAAAGAAACGAGAATCACCTAGCCGGCTAGCCACGTGGAGACTGCAGCGCCGCGAGGTATGTGCCAAGTTTCCTTCCTACCCTTGTCTCCCTCTTCGTAGCTGATCGCAATAGTTGAATATCAAATATAGCACCCCCGCAAATACAGTCCACTTAATTTAGCATAGAAATCCCCGCACCGCACCCCACGGTGACGTCGACATCGACGCGGCGTCACCAATGATGAAAATGTAAATTTGAAACAAGGTAAATAATATTTATTTCACGAAATAGAATTCAAAAACAATAATCTTGTGAGCCTTATGCCTAGTTAGTGATTACTTTCTTGGTTAATCGTAGCCCGTTTCTAAAATCAACCGCAAATAATACAATAGATGGCACTACACATATGAAACATCGTTTATAAAGAACGATGTATCGTTAATATCAGGGGGTTTAATATAAATATTAAAACATCGATGTTTATGAACTATAGATTGGTGTTTTAAAACATCGATGTAACATTTGTATCTTTACGCGTGACTGGGGAAGCGAATGGGTAGGGATCAAGGAATTTATAAGTAAGTTGTTTACTTATAAATTCCTTGGTAGGGATACAATAGATGGCGCTACATATCACAAAACATGCTTCATGCAGAGCGATGTATCGTCGATCTTAGGAGTTTCAACATTGTTGTTTTAACATCGGTGTTTATGAACGATACATTGATGTTTGAAACATCGAATCGATATATGGATAAAATATCGATATTTTGATATATATCAGCTTTATTTAAAAAAAAACGACTGTAAATCAGCTTAACACTGATTTACAGTTTTTTATCCAATATATCTGTACAATTTATACCATAAATGGTTTATTTAAAATTTTACATTACAGTTATAAGGGCCACTTGCACAAAAGTTTTTTAAGTAGTGGTGGTCTACTGGTTTGACTGGTGGAATATAATTTCGATGTCTGCAGGTTCGAACCCCGGAGTGTATCAACGAATTCCTTAGAATTCGCGTCTATTTACTAATTTCAATTGGTAAAACTATCAGCTGACGATGAAGGAAAACACCGTGAGGAAATCTGAACCTGAGGAATGTTCTTGTAGTACTACTGTATGTGGAGAAACATACAACTATGGATTTCTTAGAGTTTGAAATCGCCAATAAGCCCATACCTTCTTTCGGGAAGAGGCCTGTGGCCCTGCAGTGGGTCTCTTACAAGCTGATAATGATGGATATTTTTCAGTAAGAGTTTTAAAAAATACTCGTTGCTTTATATGTTCAGCTGTTTCACTACTAAGATTACTATTATTTTATTACCATGGCATATTTTATTTATATTAGCAGCCTGCTCTAAATTCCGGTACCTCGGTTAATTGATCCAAAACGACGGCAGCGTAGACAATGACGGGAGGAATAGGATAAATGCAGGATGTACGAAATATCGAAAGATGTTTAGGGTATCTTGCGATCCACGAATACCCTTGAAGCTCAAGAGGAAGGTGTATAAAGCTATTATAAGACCAGTCATACTGCATGCATCTGAGTGCTGGGTTACGAAAGTAACAGATGAGAGAAAACGGTACGCAGCAGAGATGCGATTGTTAAGATGTGTGGTGTAACTAGAATTGATGGAATAAAAATGTATATATCAGATAAAGTTTGAAAATATCACCAGACAGAGAAGTTGAGGAGTAATGGGTTAGTATGATATGAGCATGTCATAAAGAGAGATGAAAAATATACAACTAGAATAGTTATAGTAGTAGTATATAAATTTATAGTTATATATAAGTATGAAGATGTACAGATATAAGAATAGAAGACACCGAAAAAAGTATTGATAAAGTGTGTGAAAAATAACATGTCTATAAAAGGTATGAATTCTAAAATGATATCTGACAGAGGAGAGTGGAAAAGGAAAATATAATGTATCGATTCAACCTAGGTGGGATAAGAGTAAGAAGATGATGATGTATATATTAAATAATATCGACCGCCGATATCCAAATTTTAATATCGAACTATCGATATATCGACCAAAAAAATATTACTAATGAATATCGATATTTTATAACAAAAAAATCGATATTTTATCAACAGTCCTAATGTAAACATCCAATGAAGTCTAATGTAGAGATGGTAACTTAATGAAAATCCTTGCGCTAACTCAATAACTTAGGCGCAGTTAACTGCGCCGGCTCATTGCGCTAACTCAAAATTGCGCCATGGCGAAACAACAACAAAATTAAAACATGCCGAGTGAGCAACGTAATGCGCGACATCTGTAAGCCGCGCTCACAGGTACTCAGCGCAAACAGCGAGAGAAAGAATGAATAATATCGGGCATAAATAGACTTGACTGTGCTAATTCAGGTAGTGTTATGTATGTTTATGGTAAGATGGCATGTCCAAAAATGATGTATTTCAATGAATTTTTGTCTTTGTTACTTTAATACACTTAAGAAAACGATATAACAATACTTTTGTACACTAAAACACAATAACAAATTAAAATAAATCAACCATGTTTTTCTTTCAACTAGTCCCCACAGAATCGATTATAGTTCATTCGTTTTGATTTTCGAACGTAAACGTATTCCGTCATTTGTTTTACACACAGCTGTCAACTCGGCCATCTGTCAAAATAAAACTTTATGGCCAGAACACTGCTTGGATTCCAGGCCATTGCGTTATCTCTGGGAATGAGTCAGTGGATTCTTGCGCAAAGAATGCTGGCCAATCTGGTTCCTTCGACTATTATAGACTATATACAGAAGATCTACGTTCTTTAGATAAACTAGATTATTAGAAGCATGGCAAAAGGATTGAAAATTTTCCAGAAAATATAAGGAAAACCTTAGGGTTCTTTCCAAAATGAATTCCCCCAAAAACCATGATTTTTTAAATTCCAATATCTAAGTAAGGCCGTTACTTCCATCATCTGTCGTCTTCGTCTTGGTCATACTTGTACACCAGTGCATCTGTCTAAATTAAGGATTAGGGACCATTCTTTCTGCGAATGCGGCCTAGACGACGGTTCCCCAGATCATATATTCTTTAATTGTTCGAGTAACAGATTCTCCCTTTTCGATATCCCTCCTTATATTTCCCGTCCTATTATCCTTATGTGTCTCTTAGCATTAGTGAATACTAACCCTTTAAGTTTACAGGTCTTGTCATTATTTATTAAAATTAACAAGATCAAACTTTAATCAGATTATCTATTTCTTAATCAATATGTATCTAAGTTAGCTTATATGTACATTTGTAGGAAACATACAATAACTCGGTCTGAACACAAATTAATTATCTTCGTTTTTGAATTTCATTTTTTAATCGGTCTCCTTCGTTTATGACACTATCTGCCACAGACAGCGCACACTCTGTATCCACATTACATTGGCGGAATTGTGTATTGCATACACACCGCGCCATATATTAAAGAAGAAGAAAAATAAGTAAGGTGCAATCTAGAAAGTAAAGATTACCTAGGTATAACTCCATTTACATTTCACAGAGTTGCGGTTTATAAAAATGATATTCGAATATCCCGGTCCTGCGCTGTGCGCCAACTCATTTTGAAGAAGTGAGTTAACACATCCAGCGTAGAGAACTGAGTTGGCGCAATTGCGCGGCGCTGCGCAGTGTTACACATCTCCAGTCTAATGTGAAATGTGAATGATAAACAGACTGGAGTTGTGATAAGGATAAATTGTGTAAATACGGTTTACCTACTTATCAGCCAACAAAATCAAATCCCTACACGTTATATACATGGCGCATGTAGTAGTACTTGATTCATTAAATGAGGATATCTTTGTATGTTGTCAATGTAAATACGTTTTCAATTCGTTGAATTTATTTCTAGAACATAAGAGAATAGGATGTAGTAAAGTATTACTAGACCCAGAACAAGATGATAATAAACCTTCATCAATAATTATAGACAACGCGGTGGTTTCAAATATCTTACCTACACATAATGATCCTACACATGAAGTCCTAGCAACTGAAGGAGTTAGCTCCTGTGATAATGATATCAGCTGTAAACTATGTAATAAAGAGTTTAAAAAATTAAAAGGTTTATTATGGCACATGAAAACACACACCGAAAAGTATTACCAGTGCCCTGTATGTGGTAGATGTTTTAGACACAATTCACATTTACAGAGACACGTCTCATCTCACAAAGTGTGGCCCGAAGGTCTTACAGAAACAACACCAAAGTCTTTGGATGTTGAGCTGTTGAGTTACACCTGCTTATATTGCAGTAAAACTTTGTCTAACCACAACCAGTATAGATTGCATCTAAAAAATCATTTGGATTTAAAAAAATATAGGTGTACACAGAATGGTTGTTTAAGTTTTCATGAAAGTGTGGAAAATTTACTTGAACATATATCAAATGCTCATAATCCACCAACTTATGAATGTCACCTGTGCACCAGTCAATTTAATTCATTGGAGAGTGTAGCCATACACCAGCAAAATCATAACAAATTGATTACCCCAAAAATAGAATGTGAGCAGTACAAGTGTTCATTTTGTGATGCTGTTTTTAAAAAACCTGAGAAATTGTCTCTACATTTGCTCACAGAAAACCATAAGAAGATCTGTATCCATTGTAATAAAACATTCACCAGTGATAAAAGATTGAGAATGCATTTACAAGTACATAGGAAGTTGAAACCATTCCGATGTAATATCTGTGGCAGTAGTTTTCATATGAAAAAATACTTATCTTCACACATGTTAAAACATGGTACACGGGAATTTCAGTGTTCAGTTTGTCAAGTGACATTCAAACGACAAGATTTACTTCAGAGACATATGAAACTGCATCAAATGAAGATGTTACAATGCCCATTCAAAGAGACTTTGCATTGCAATAGAGAATTCAGTAGAAATGATAAGCTTAAATGTCATTTAAAATGGCATAGCAAATATAGTGCACTCAATCCATCTAACAGTGAATCAGGAAAATAAAAATGTTTAAATTAGATGCTGTTAAATTTGATATATTATGTGAAATAATGGCAATGGGATTATGTTTATACTATGTTGTGTAATTTTAGTATTCCAGTTCCAAAAAATGTTTTGAGGAATATGTAATTTCAATTACAATGAAACTTTTATCTAAGTCAGTAATCAGTATCAGTATATATAGCATTATTCTATATTCTCTATAGATTTTTTATTATTTTCCATATATTTGCTATCTAAGTTTGAGTAGTCCACAGATGAACCTAGTGATATTTTTAGGAGAGAAATTTTGACACAAGAGAAAATTGTTTGTCCATGATTCTACCTCCTTTTGCAGGTAATGAATTTTTGGTTGTGTCTATATATCGAAGGAAGAAAGCGGAATTGTCGTAATTTTAAAAACCCAACTTTAGACCAGAGCTAACAAACTATTTCAATAATTCATAACTAATATTATACCTATTTATAGAGATCGAAAGTTGATAATTGGTATGTATTTATATAGATAGTATTTATTTTATTTAAATAATTTAAAGTAAATTTTACCCCAGTTTTTTAATGTGTAGTGCTAAAACTAGGTATAAAACCAAGATCGTATCTATGAAAAATTTAATCATAGGAAAACGAGACCCAGACCATTTGAAGCGTTATTTTTTAAACAAGAATATGGTAAAAAGTTATTTAGCTCAAAATGCAAGTTACGACATTTACTCTTTCTCCCGTTGATATCATCAGTTTCTGAAATGATGGCTGTGGATATCATCCACAGAAGTGGCAATAGTAGCATCCACAAAATTATATCAAGTAATTAATAGGAGTGATTAAATATTTAGTTTTATTTATTTTTCTAATAGCTCTATGATTATTTGTCAAATACTTGTAATTGATTTTAGTAAATACTTTCTATAAATACTTTATTCCTTTAGTACTTCTAATGAGTTCATTTACTCACCACTATTAATTCAATATATTACAGTTACCTACATATATATTGAGTGGTTTATATTGATTGCTTAGCATTCTGCACATCAAAGGTTTCACAGGTAGGAAGTTCTTATAAATCTAATTAGTTGCCATATCTTTGTGGTTTGAAGTATACTGTTTAATAAACAGCGATGAAAAAACTTCTGGTTATGGGTTACAAGTTTTTAATATATTTCTTAATAATTATAACGAATAATCAAGATTTTGTAAATGTAAGTTGTTTATAATACTTTAGAATTAATGTATTATACAATAGGTATACATATTATATATGATACTTGATTAAATTATAATAATGAGTTTTTACATTTGTTAAAATGTATGCTAAAATAAAGAAAAAGGTATTATCTCATTGAGTGGTATATTATGTTTGTAATTTTTAAAAGTTTTGTTATTTTTGTAAATTTTAATTCTTTGATTATTGATTTTTAATTTTGAGTAAGATTTGAAAATACATAATATATAATGAATTGTATTATTATTATTACCTTATCTTCTAGGCAAAGCAATTTAGAGTCACAGATAGAGTATATTTTGATATTCATAGTGAAGATAAACCTTTAGGAAAGATAGTGGTGGGCTTGTTCGGAGATCTAGCACCAAAGGCTGTTGAAAATTTTAAGGTTCTTGCATCAAATGGAATCAATGGTAGATCATATAGGGGCACAAAATTTAACCGCATAATCAAAAGATTTATGATACAAGGTGAGTGTATATTAAATAAAACCTGTATTTACTAAAAGCATCTATAAGCAATTCTTGTGCAATTTACAGGAGGAGATGTAATATCGGATGATGGCACTGGCTCTATCAGTATATATGGGGACACTTTTGAAGACGAGAACTTAGAAACACAACACAGTGTAGCTGGCTTTGTGTCCATGGCTAATAAAGGTGAATATACGACATTTTGAGATTTAATTAATAATTTGTTATGTCATAGATGATTCTTTGAAAACTGATTTTGGTACTTATGTATTAACGCCACTGAAATGTGTTCGCGGACCGCTGCAGCGGCCTGAGCTCGCGCTGTCTATATTTCGCAAGTCTAAGCTAACCTAACTGATTATTTTTTTCAATTTTCCCGTCTCGGAATCGCTTAGGTTAGGTTAGTAAAAAAAAGGATCAGGTTAGACTTTAGGAAAGAACACAGGCATTTCGGTGCCGTTAATAACTTTAAAATTGCTAGATTATACGAAGCAATAAGTGCAAAACCATATGACTGGTTTACTTTAGTAACCGAATAACTTTGTATACATTTTTCATTTTCTAGGTAGGAATACAAATGGATGTCAGTTTTTAATAACAACTACCGGGACTCCGTGGTTAGATCAGCTTCATACCGTAATCGGAAAGGTAAATGTTTGTTCTTTATATTTTTATATAATCTGTTTGCGTTTAATTGTTCTTTTATATGTATCTGAAAAATTATTTGTTTAGGTAGTGGAAGGTCAGAATGTTGTTCATCTCGTGGAACACACACCGACCGACGTAGACGATCGACCTTTGAGGCGTGTGTTCATCCATGATTGTGGAATTGTGCCAACTCCACAACCATACTATATCTCTGATGATCCTTATGAGTAAGTGACTCATAAGTCTTCAGTGTTTCGTGTTAATAATGATAGTGCATTTTATGTTTTACTAGCTACATCCGCGGTTTCCCATATTTTTGCTATTATAATTTATATTACCTATAATAATAAATCACTGAGTTATAGTACGATACAGTTTATCCGCCCCAGCTAGGGGAGAGTTATATATAAATAATAAATTGCGTAGCATAAAAACCTTCTCCATGAAAAATCGTTTAGATGTACCAACATTCACGTTTTTATATATTTATGTACTAGTTTTTACACGCGGCTTTGCGCGTTATAATATAGATTTGACCCATCTATCGAGAGCAGTACTTTTTATGTATGAAAGGTACCCCATGTCCTCTTCTGAATTCCTGACAATGTGTATGTAAAATTTTACGATAATCGATCAAGTACTTAGCCGTGAAACCGCAACAAACAAACAAACTTATATTGCATTTGTTATAGGAGTAGTTGGGATAGGCAACCTTGTATTTTTTTTAATAAGTTTGGGAAAACTTCTGTGTAAAATTTATGATAAGTAAAATGAATTCAGAGGGTTCAACAATGGATATTCTAAGATCCCAGAACTACCAGACACAACTTAATAAAGAATAACTTATCTTTTTTAATATATTAAACCCTAAGTTCTAAGTAGTGTTTCATGTACTTAGAACGCTTGCGCACTCACGGAGATTCAATCTGTGGCAAATGTACGGGTACCATGTGAGAAAGGTGACTAAAAATAAGAGCTACTTTACTAAAATTTAGATGTCTGGTTATTATATATCTTTTGTAAACGTCACTCTAAAGTAGTACCCAGTATCGTCAGACACTTTCCGCTGGCCACAACTTCAGCCAGACGCCGCCATAAAGCAGATAGAAAACTGAATGAACTTCACTTATTTTTTAAATGCTTGATTTTTAAGTATGTTATTCAAATAACTACTACAAAAGTATATTTCGTTAGCCAGACAGATTGTAATGGCCAAACATCGCGTGTTCCCAGTGCGGTAGAATTTAGTAAATCAATTTATGTTATCATTCGAAGTAATGACTCTTAGCTCAGTAATAATTTGTTCAGACACCAAACGGTTCGAATCGTATAATGAATGACCTTGAGTTCTTAGGTGAAGGAAAATGCGGTGAAGAAATCATAGCATTGTGGTAAGGATTTTTCTAAACCCATGTGGATTGCTACCACCCTCAAACTGATAATCTGTCGCAGAGCACATAAAGGTGTGTTCCACCTCTTGCTTGATAGTAGGTATTCTCTAGGCTTAGCGGATTTTAGACCTTAGATCTTAGGGTGTTTATCAAAAAGTAGCCTTAAGTTTCTAGATTGTGTATGACATAATTTAATTTTTTTCGTTTTATTATTGTTAAGATACATACTATTCAGTTATTATTCCTACTTATTGTTTAATTTCCAGTATCTGGGCATGGATTAAAGCCTCTGCAGTGCCACTAACAATGTCATTTTCAATCCTTGGTTTCTTCCACTGGATGATGAGGAAAATGGAGATATAAATAATTGTTTGTGGAGAATATATTTTATTTTGCGTTAATAAATACATAAAAAAAAATATGTTTTATTCATTTAGAAAGCTTAAAGACGAACTTACGTTTAAAATCCAATTAAAATGTTGCTGTGAAATATTGTTCATTAGTTTCATACACAAGAACATAAAGTATAAAGTGAATTTATAAGTTATATTTGAATATAATAGAAATACTAAGTGTACAATCACAGTAGAACTTATGAAAGACCTAAAGAAAATAGTATTTAAAATCTATTTATATGTGAAGACTTAACTGGAAATTGTATTTAAGTGACAACAATAGATCAATATCAAAATCTATTTATTATAGATAGGTACTGTTGCCTTGACTAGTATATAATAATAACAATTGTACTTTTTTTTGCAGCAGAAATATTTATATTATTATATTTACACTTTATTAATAATAATGAAATATAAATATTCACTTGGCTTCTGATTAGGAATAAAAATGTGAAGTTTTGAATTACGTTATCATTAATTTTATATTATTCAAAAATAGTATGCAAACGGAAATAGTAATTGTTATTTTTTGTTACCGTTAGATTCGCTTATATTTAACAATTATTTCTAACTTAAATAATTTTTACGAGAACTTTATGTAATTCCCGATTGCCGAAGCTGTCGTAGCGACAAATGTTTGTGAAGCGGCAACATACGTTGGCATGAGAGGTGCTAGGAGGTTATAATCCAAGTATAGCCGCGGAGGCAAGTACTAGGAGTGTAGTGAATGTGAGTGGCGTTATAGGGTGAGCGTGGTCAGGAGAGGATTCACTTCCAGTAGAGGTGCTATCCTTGTTCGTATCGTCAGGTCTGCGAGCGGCGGTGGAGCCGCACGCGCGGTTGCACGATTCCCAGGCGCGGCACACGTCGCACGCCGTACTACTTATCGCCTGGTAGAAAGCGCGTGCTCGCCGACCTGTATAATAAAACCGATTTTTGAAGTTATACTTCTTTTGGCGCGTTAGGGAAAAATGATGAGAGTAAATTTTTATGATGCGCGCGCACACCGTCACGAAAAACCGACACCCTGAAGTTAGCTATAGTCAACATTTTGTTTCTTTGAATTTTTTGTTTGTATTTCTTTGTATTAAAACGTTCAATGTATTAAATACCTTTTTTCTGTTGTTAGTGTCGTTTTTTCTATAAACGTAGAATAAGGCGAAAGATAAAATGTATGAAAAGATTTTTATCTTGTTACGCCAAAGAAGTATAACTTCTAAAGCGTGTATATAAATAAGTACACCCACACACTTTTTTTGGTACAAACGAGCCGACACATTCACGCTGAAACTAGTAATAGCTTCAGCGTGGCTCTACCACCTACATACTACTATATTACTACAATTTCACAGACCTTATGATGTGATAACGTCTTTAACCCCGTTGTGATTTGAAACTGGATAACACGGAAGTGAACGATGAAACGAACATTAAAAAGAGACAAACATATACACCTCTAGGATTTAATGTGCGTGAGAATGAGGTAGAATACATTACACAGTATTTCTTATATTAGCGGTTTTGTTGTACATTGTACTACCTAATACTTGCTCTGGTCCTAATGCTGTACTTGTGTTTTGTGTGTGTGTGTGCGCCTGTGTATTACGAAGTCTTGGAATAAGGCGTCATAATCATGGTGTCTTGTTCAGGTATATCCTTTATATGGTTGTACCGTGTAGGAATTTGCGAATAAATCAATATCAGGAAAGCGTGGGCTCTATATTTAACCGAAAAACATGGTCCATGAGACAAAAAAGTTTGGGCACCTCTGGTTTAGAAATTGAAATCAAAAAGAATAGTAGATTTCATGACGAAATGTTTGGTTATGGAAAACGATAAAGTTATAGTAGTAAGATACAAACTCGAGTCGTATAGGTCTTCGAGTGTCGCCCAGCCGGGACGCTGTCGCGCGACGGGCAGAGCGCGCGGCGCGGCGAGGGTGGCGCAGCGCTCGGCGCGGGCGGCGCGCACCCACGCGTACACCCGCGCCCCGCCGCGCTGCACGCGCGCGCTCTCCACGTGCCGGACGGACTGTAATCATTCAATATATAGGCTGAAATTTTAGATAGTACCAATATTTATGGAAGATATATTGTACTTGATTCTCGTCCTAAATCAATTTAAAAAAAAGGTGCTTAATATTTGACCTGATTATCTAGAAAAATACAAAAACTATACGCAATCCTCTAGGCCAGAGATACTCAACGTGTGCGCCGTACAAAGTATAGAGGGGCGCCGCACTCCTTCCAACCTTTCTGCGGTAGCTTAACTTTATTATTGTTGGATAAAACATAAACCTTTACATTACCAGTACACATTTATCTATGTTATGGATGTTTTAATATTTGCGCCTCTACAACCAGTATCATTGTACGTATTTTTATTGATTGTATCTATCTTGACTAGCTAGCTAGGTTAGGGCGCGGCGCCGTGACAAAATATCAAACTGGGAAGTACGCCGCGGACTCAAAAATTTGGGAACCCCTGCTCTAGGCTTCTATGTTAAAGCACAGTGTCAATGACAGTCGGGTGATTTCACTTTCACTTGAAAGTGAACATGGCAACGGTATGAACAAAACAAAACGGTTTATTGTCCGTTTTATTATCGAAGGTTAATAACTCTGGGTCGCCCCTTACAACTTTGTACACCGGTCATTGCACCTAGGTTTATTACGATTGTGTTTATAGTTTTAAAAGTCTTAGAACAAACTTTAACTTAGATTCTCTTTATTATTTATTAACATTTGTTTAGATATTATTATTTTGTATGTTAAATGTGACCATGAAGTATTGTATACTAGAATACTGCGATTGTTTAACCTTTCACTTGATATACTCATTCACTAAACGAGCAACTCTTGTATGTATATAAATTTATTTCGTGTATCTTGAAAACTACACTAACGTTTTGAATCAAATTTTGTATTTAAATAAGGTTTTACTTCTTAAGTTTATCTATGTAGGTATCTTTCCTGAAAAAAAGTCTGACTTTACACAATAGATAGTTAAAGTTTTTTGTAACTAATTATTGCAGCCTGTCTTATAAAACCATGTTATAAAATTTTCTCGTGCTTGTATTGTTTCCAATGGAGGAATACTGGTACCTCAAAATGTAATAAGATAATGCTGATATTGATTATTATTGAGCGTAAATGTCATGGCAACTGACATTACTTTGAGTATACGTGGCCCTCCGAATTGTTTTAAAGTGCGACCCTGGATTTAGTATCCTCTCGCCACGCATAGTTGGTAGAAATGTTATTGACGCGTATGGTTATAATTCTAAAATGTAACAAAACGTTTTTAGAGTACATACGGTGAGTTCAGTAAGTGTGTTTATGTCTGCTCGATACCCGGACGGTAATTGGACTGTTAGCAAAGTCAGTCCGCTCTCAGTTTCATTGCCTTGCGCTACAAACCTGAAATTTGATTTATACACTTGTTATATAAAATAATATTATGTTTAATTGTTATCTCGCTTGTTTTATTTATACTTTAGAAAAACGGTAACAATAAATTTTAACTTTATCAAAATATAGAAATTAGATTTTTGACGACCATATCAAAATTTCCCCATGCCAAGGATGGAGAATTAATAATTGGTAAGTTATTTAATAAAAATTAATTTCTAAAAATTGTAAAAACTCTATTTTAAATGAATGGGGAAAGTATTGTAATATAGGCACGGGTAAATGACACCGGATTTTTTTTTCTTAAATGTTTTTATGCTTCTAACAATTTGACTCAAAGCAGCCAACTTGGTAAATAACGGACACTCTAATGTCTATGTAAATATAATCTCAAAATCTAGCGATCGGTTGCGTTCTAAGGTTTTACCTAACGTTTTTAATAAATAGCAATATGCTAATAGGCAAGTGCAAGGCTCTTGCTGCAAGACCAAGACCAAGTGTATTTACGTAAGACCAAGGTCAAGCCAAGTCTCGTCTTGGTCATGGATTCGGGCAACACTACCATAAATATCGAATGCATTCCGCCATGAATATTATACGATAGAGAAAATATGAGGTTATTCATGATGACGTCACCGATTGCGACGTTGTGATGAGCAGCCTTTTCAAGGATGGTCTCACTTGTCGAAGTGACTTACCACTTGGTGTGGTGGGCATGTTGTGCGACTTGCCTTAAATATCGGTCGTAGTTATATAAATTAGTATTCGAGTAACAGACATGTTTTTACTATAAAATCATTTGGAAATTTTGAGATTATTTCATCGAGTTTAATGATTAAAATGATTTACCCAAAGCAGATAGATAGTTGCAGACGATCTTTTGTAGAGACTTGGTCAACCCTGGGGTCGAGCGTGTATCGCGGCCACGGCGCCGTCACGTTGGTGCTCGCCTTCGTTGAGAGTCCCACAAGCGCTAAGCCTCGCCCTTCCGTAACCGCGCTAATCGACCGGCTGTTTCGAATCTATAACAGGCATCCTTTATCAGATTAATTATAACGTGTATTTAGATAATAAGAATATTAATATATTAATAATTTAATATTTGTTAGTATAAAGGGAAAGTGAAAAGTGTTGCATAGTATTGTCGCTTAACTATTGCCGTTAGCTTGACACAGTACGTCGCTCTAGCGACTCGCTCTGATTGGTAGATCGATACCGAGTACAACTGTTACAACCAGCTAAATATGAACCCCTCGGCTGATTTTTTAAGGGACTGTGCTGTTGTATGTAATTGAAACACCTGATTTTATTTCACGCTTATTTTTCATTTGACAGGTCAAACTAAGTGTTGTCATTATATGTTTTACTGGATAATACTCTAACAGTAGTCCGGTGAAGTTGTTAAGGCCTTGCTTGGCCAATAGCGTAGTCAGTTCGAAAAAACAAAACAAGATTTTTTAAGGCCTAGGTCTCAAAATGGCGAATCAGGTTTGAAATATCTAGCCAATTTTTCAAATTATAGTTTTACATCATATAATTTGTTAAAGTTTGTCAAATATTGTAATAAATATTGTATATTTTTTTTAATTTGTCTGTTGACCAGTGCATCATAAGGTCTTCGTTACTTTTTATGGAGCTAAAACTTTTACGGTGTTATTACAAAAGAGTTAAATACGTATTGAATACTTGTTTTAAAAAGGTTTCGTATTAAATGCACCGCGCTCGCCCGAGGCTAGTTCGCGTTATCATTTTCGCAAGTCTAACCTAACGTAACCAAAGCGAGACAAAAGAGCAAGATGACGAACACTCAGCGATCGCGGTGCATTTAATTCGAAACCTTTTTACAGCAAGTATTCAATACGTATTTAACTTTTTTGTGATGGCACCGTTATAGTTTTGGACAGTCCAGGGGTTAATAACAATACAATTGTACATTGTTTATTGAATTCAAATGTAGTCTGACTAGCAGACGAGTAACTTAACTAATCACTGGTCATAAATTAAAAAAAAGAGATTAGAGCTTACTGGTAGCGTGTTAGGAACCCACGTCAATTGACACAGATTCTAATCTTAGGCCACATGGTCATTTAATATCAGGTAAAACCTATAAAGCATAAAAGAAGTATTTTCTTATATTAGATAAATAAAGGTCTCTATGTGCTTACAGGTTGGGCTTGTATGATAAATGCGTTGTTCTCTCCTATCTGGAATTGTCTCGCATCCTCGGATCCAGTCACGTTCACAGATATTCTAAGTTTAGTTGAAGTCTTTACTGTCTCTGCGAATTGCGCTAAAGCGTCCACCTGCACATTACAAAAATATATTAATTTATTCTGCTAATTATAAAATAAGCGACAAGCAGTCGATTTACCTACTGTTCCAATTGACTAATTTATAGTTAATCATTCCGATTACAGTTCGGACTTGTTTCTTATTTCAAGAATTAACAATATGGTTACTAATATGCGGTAGAACTGCTTGGTGGAATATGCTTTTAATTTATTTACGTAGGAATCGAAGACTAGGTTAATAAAAAGAGTTAAGGCGAAGCGATAATGGGTTAGTTCATAATGCCTTCGTACATAGTGTCGATGGACGTAATTTCGAATTCTTGCAACTGAGTCAGACCTTCCGGTGGTGAAGCCATAGCACGGTGGTAGGGTTTTTTCCAAGTCCGTCGTCCGCTAGCTATAATCCTCAAGTCGAAAATCTTAGACCAGATCGTCATTTGACCATGCCTAATATACGTTACCAATCATACGTTTCTATATAAAATATAACAATGAGAGGATTATTGCGTCGCGGTAAAGATTGGTCTAATAATGCGAAATAAAAAAATTGGTTGTCTGTAAAATCGGTTTACGGACCATAATTTTACGTGATAACGTCATAAGAAAACATTGATGAAAAATTGCATTAAGTGAATTATTTTATATATAGATAGCTGCGTCACTAGCCGAACGCTTAGGCCGATCGCGCCTCTCTATCGCTTGCACCGAGCCCTCAGGCGGAACGTGACGATGAGTCATGCTTTTTCGTGCGTGCAGCCGTCGTTCATCGAATTATAAGACGTTATCAAGTCCAAAATTATAAAAAGCAAACATACGACGTCAGGGTTGGGGTCGATAGACGGGTATCCTTGAAGCAAGTATCTAACAACAGGGACTGCTTCGTCTACAAGTCTCGCAGCGAGCATGCTCCGCAGACCCCAAGCGGCTGTCGTCGCGTCGAAGCTGTTCCCCTTTAGCCACGGGTTGCGCCACTCGTTGCCCGACAGTGGTCGCGGCCAATATAATGCACCATCTAATCAATCATTCATACATTCATTACGATTAAGAGTCTCATTTTCAAATAGTATCTAACATTTACAAAATTACACAAGTACAGAAAAATTATTAAAACCACAATTTAAAACACCGCGTGACTGGTTACTCACTCGCAATATTTTTACAGGATACTCAGTATTTGATACTCGTTATAAATCAATAAAAATTGGGTGCTTAGTATTTGACCTAATTATCTAGAGAAATGCAACAATTATATTCAATCAACGCGGCAAGACGTGCATACCTCTACCATTTTGTTTATACCTATATATAGAAGAAGATAATATGTTAGTCCTTCGGAATTAATGTGCGGATTTTATAATGTGATACTCACTTATAGTACTGATATAGGTAATGTGTTGGAACGCGCGTTCAAAATATAATCAGTAATTAAAATAAATTATTCAGTAAACTTAATAATTATTAACTGATAATGTTAGAAAAATAAATATGAAGCTTGTTTTTACACCTCGCTTGATTTCTATTCGATACTGTATATGTAAATATATCCAAGGTTCATACCGGTAGTGTTGGTGTATTTGTCCATCAATTGCAACGCGAGCCTCGCTTGGGAGTGTCTCGCGGCGGATAACGCTCCACCGACTATGGCTAGCGTATGAGCGTCCAGATTTGAAGATAATCCTTTAGCGATATAGTCTGTTGCTTTGTTTATATTGTTTTTAAACAGAATGTCGCTACCCTGTAACATTATTTAGAATCACTTGTGTTTCAATTCATATATATTCTGGAAGGATTCTAGAGATATATATTTTTGTTTTATTTTGGAATCAATATTGTTAAGGAACTGATTGCAATCAAAGTTATGCTCTTATTTCAGTATTTTATAAGACGATCTATGTTTCCATACAAATCCATAATAATTCATAATTCTTTATTTTTCATAATACTAAAACCTTTCTCATGTATCACTTTATCTACTGGTGATAACCGCATGAAAATCAATTCAGTAGTTTTTGAGTTTATCGCGAACAGTCAGACAGACGCGGTAGGGGACTTTGTTTTAAACTATGTAATGAAGATTTTTTAAATTTATTTGCAAGAATATATCTTTCTCTATTTCGTTTTATATATCTCTACTAAATATTTTATTCAGTTGTGAGTATACTGAAGAACCTAAAGTATTTCATATAAGGACTACTCTGAAACAAAAATCTTTAATTTTTATTCAAAGTTATTGTTAGTCAGCTCCATCCTTTCGAAGACATATTTAGTGCTGGTGAAAGGGAGTTCGGATACCTATATAGAATATATAAGTTACCTTAGTTTGTAGTAGAGCGAGTAGAGCGTATGCGGTGAGTGGCAATGGAGCTTGTACTCTAGGGTCATTGCGCGCGGCACTCGGCGGCGCTTGCCAACTGCCGTCAGTGTTCTGCGTCGCGACCACCCACTGCGCCGCACTCGCGCTTACCGCAGGCGATACTTGCACGTGTCGAGCACATCGCGCCACCCATCGCAAAGCCAGAGCCGTCATCCTACCACCGACATATCGATAAAATATCGAGTGCCAAAAGTAAAAAGGACGTAAGATAATTATTGGAGTGAAACTTCTTTATCGACGTAGGGAGGAATTTTAGAGCATGTAAAAACGTATGTAACGTTTTTCGGTTACGCGCCATCTTAATTTCTGTACATTTTTCCGCTACGCGCCATGTTTATTTCTAAAGGTGAGCTCAGAATGATCAGATTCCGTTTTTTTTTTCTGTAAAGTAAATATAGTAGATCATTTTTCGAAAAATGATGTCATAAAGAAGTTTCACTTCTTACGTGTGTACACTGATACACGCACGTATTTTTTTTATGTTATTATACTACAAGTATTACAGGTAATAAATATTAAAACATAAAAGGACAAAAAAAATTTTTGACGTTATCAAAATATACAAAAAAGTGTGTGTGTACTTATGTACACGCGTTAGAAGTTATACTTCTTTGGCGTAGCAAGATAAAAATCTTTTCAAAAAATTTATCTTTCGCCTTATTCTACGTTTGTAGAAGAAACGACACTAACAATAGAAAAAAGGCATTTAATACGTTGAAAGTTTTAATACAAAGAAATACAAACAACAAATACAAAGAAACAAAATGTTGGCTATAGCTAACTTCAGGGTGTCGGTTTTTCGTGACGGTGTGCGCGCGCATCGTAAAAATTTACTCTCATGGTTATTCCCTAACGCGCCAAAAGAAGTATAACTTCAAAAATGTTTTGGCACTCATATCAAAATTTTGTCATCCCGAGGGATGACAGTAAATGGAGAATCAATGAAACAAGATAAAATTAATTTCTAAAAAGTGCAAAATCCCAATGTTCAATAAATGGGAAAAGCATTGTTATTTCGACATCGCTAAACAGTATCGGATTATTTTCCATAAATGTTTTTAGGATATAAATTAAAGATTTGAACGATACATATCTTTGTATTTAACATACTTTAATGTTAAAAATTACGCTCATAATCGTAAAATAAAATAAAACAAATTGCTTTTTGATTTTTACAAATGAAACAGTCTTTAGTCAACACACAGTTATTTACTAAATTGGTAATATCATAGAAACAATCGTGAGTGCTCGTTATACTAACCAAATATCTCCCTGAGATTCGCTATCTGTATCGGAGGCGAAAGACCCGTCAGGTCGCCGATACGCCATCAGTCGCTGATATCCGATTGCTGCCAAGGAAACGGATTCCTTTGCTATAGCGACTGCTTCTTGTCCAGTAGCCTATGTATTAAAAACGTCAACATAATAATGACGATGGTGTTCGTGTAATATATGAAGTATGAACGAATTATTATACTAGAAATCTCAATGTATATAAATAAAAATTAATTGTCGAATGTATATTGCGTATCACTTCGTAACGACTGTACCTATGACTGGTTATTATTTTTTGTTGTGTTTGTAATTGTCAGGATTAGGTTTGTATGAAAGAAAATGGTTGAAAAATCCTAGGCAAAACCGTAAAAATTTTTAGGTACAAAAAAAAATATTAAAGTGCCCGAGTGATACGAAAACTACCAGATTGACGTTCAGTAACCACTTTAATTCTTTATATGGTCTTACTATAAAGGGACAATTTGGTCTCATGTTCTGCATTACTACACCCGTGTGAAACCGGGGTAAACTCACTTTTTTCCAGGATCCGTATTAGTTGATTGTTCGCGGTAGAGCTCTCCGTTTACCGGGCTAATAAAAATGGGCATATTATTTGTATCATAGTCTTTACAAAAGCTTAGAACTAGAATTGAGTTAAATAGTACGGTAAAGACGAGAGCAAAATTTGTAAAAAAAAAAATTGGTTGCCTGTAAAGTCGGTTTACGGACGATATTTTACGTGTTAACGACTCGGATGCATCGCCCGATGGAGTGGAAAAGAGATAGATGCGCCACAAGCCGAACATTTAGGCCGATCCCACCTCTCTATCGCTTGTTCCGCGCTCTCGCTTGTACGCTCGGCTCAGGCGGAACGTGACACTTTTTGGTGTGTGCAGCCGGCGTTCATCGATTTATAAGACGTTATCACGTCAAAAAACCTTGGGTCTTAGGGACTTGTAATAGCTACGAATTAGAATATACATATGTTTTATGTGTTGAAATTACTTTTGATTTTTTAGGTATCCTAGGTTGTTACTAACCTGCAGATAGTCGAGTAGCACGCATGCGATTGCGAACGGTCGCAACGCGTGTGATGGATCACCAGCTGGTGTCAGTGAAGTAGACGAACGTACAGCACGAGCAGCTGATGAGAGCAAATCGCCTGTCGCTTGTAACCATATTCCTCCCGCACGCAAACCTCGAGCTACATCCAACGTGATGTTAGCTCGCGCTGGTCCACGTCGAGCTTCCAGTAGTCCCCATGACCATAGTTCCTCCTCATATCCATCCTGGAAAGTATAAGGAAATTAATATAAAATGTAACACTTTTTTATAACAAACGTAAAATGGCTAAAGCTATTCCTGATAACAATAGCTAATTCAATGATAAGCAAAGTTCTACTTACTTTAACTTCAATCGATTTGAATAGGGAGTCAGAGAGGCCATTACCGCTGGCTTCAACGATGACAGGAGCTTCGCCCGTACGTACAGCAGTCACGAGGAATGCAGTACTTACGGACCCGCGCGCTGGAACTGTCACGCGAACTCGACGGAATAATTCGATCTCTGTAAATTTTAAATACACTCTTTGAAGTGAAACTTCTTATAGGAGGGCTTTGAAATTCTGATCAGTATCCAGGCGATTACACATTCAAGAACTAACCGCGCCCAATGTTCCTTAACTTCGGTGATCGGACGAGAACCGGTGTTTTCAACACTCTATTCGACACAGTTTTTACCTCCACTACTTTTTGTCACACAAAAAGGTTGCAGATCAGAATTTTAAAACCCTCCCATAAGAAGTTTCACTTCAAGAATGATTGGTTCCTTACGCCTCTATTTTGATTAATATAGTATTCTTTCTTATCCAGTTAAATACTTTAATTAGGTCGAGCATGAATTGTTGACCAAAACTACCCTCTACAGCACACAATTTTAGTGAATATCTTAGAAGATATCATAGATTTAAAATTAAGCACAACAACATAAAGTTATTTGGGTAAAGAAGTCATTACGTAGCTTCTAAGACTTTGATGAAATGTTAATATCAAAGCGATAAATAATTGAAGTTAATCGGTTAGACATTTATAACGTGCTACATCCATGCGGAACCAGAGCGGGATGTTAATATAAATATAAAATAAAATAATATAGAAAATACTTACTTTTAGTTGAATCAAGTTCGTTTTCCAGTGGTTCGAATTCGAAATATTGGTCAGTGTTGTGGAATGTTACTTCAACCTCAGTGTCCACGGCTAAAGTCGTTTTCAATGTCATAATCGCAGCTAAAGTTTCTCCTTTCTGTAATGTTGCTGGAAGTTCCGCAGTGATATGTAGAGGTACGGACGTGGTGAACTCTTTTTTTACAGTAACATCTAGTCCAAGTGTAGGATGTACAGCAAATGCACCAACAACAAAATCGCCGGGATTTGTTAACGTCCATCGTTCTTTGGCACCTTTACCATCACTCCTATGGTAATGGAATACATATTAAGGACACTGTTCTATTTTATATTAAAATGCATCAGCAGGTTTTATTGATGATATATTATTAATCTACTATCATAACTAACAATTATTATTTTTATTGCTTATATACATTTCATATTTAATTTTCACTTGAATTCTAAATACTGCAAAATACAGTATGATTGATATGTGCATATGATTGATTATTTTACATTTATGTTTTAATATTTTATTTACATCGTTCAAGTTCTAGTTCTGTGTTTTAAGCACCGTGCCAAGCGGGTTTTAAAGTCAAAAGGCTATTAGAAGGTGGATCAATATGTGAACGACGGTAACATCTGGAAATGACGCCTCTCTCTGTGCACCACAAAAAACGAAGGTAACTATTTATATTTGTAGTAATATATATGCTTGCCGGTTCTTCTCGATGACTGGGTTGTTTTTCCGAACCGGTTGTAGCTTTGACGTTCATAAGGGCCTTCTCAGGGCCTAAATTGAGTAAAGTGTTGATTTTTGAATACATAACTTATTAACATCAACATACCCTATGGTGATGTTAGCGACGGTCCATGTGGGCTGGGACGCGACAGTAAGGTAGTATCGTGGAGACGGAGGCGGCGGCAAACGGCTAAACGCGTACGGACCAGCTAACGGAGGTCTTGTACCAATCTCGAGAGGAGCTTCAGTTGATGAGTCCTCTACAATTTACATATGTTTGATTTAGACTTTTACTGTACAACCGTTGTGAGGAATAGGGACGCATCTAACTAAAACACAACTCGGAGAAAAGCCCATAAGTCTGTAGTCTAGGCCTTTAACAAAGTATCTTCATCTGCTTCGTTGTATATTCTTTTTTATACTTACTTTTTTTTACTTGTAGGTTTTAGTGTTCGACAACAATTTCATCTGATGTTAAATATTGTACCATCTAAGATGGTAAATACGCCCAACATAGAGCGGCTGGCTCTCAAGTGTGACTGCGGGGCCAAACCAACAGGTGCTTGGAGGTAGATTTTCATCTTAAGTGTGGTAGCTAGCGGGCGGCGGATTAAAAAAAAAAACTTTGCCACCATGTTCCAGTTTCAGCACGATGTTATCCTTTATCGGAATCTCTGACTCAGTTGAAAGGATTCCAACTTACGTTCATCTGAGCACGCTATTAACTAAGCCATTATCGCTTCAAAAATAGATATAATTTCAGGTTTTTTTTTATAGGTGCAACGAACAAGCGGGTCACCTGATGGTGTGTTCACCGCCGTCCATAGACACTAGCAACACCAGGGGAGTCGCAAGTTGCCGATCTATGTTTAAGGAAGGGGGAGGGGTGAGGGGACGAGGAGGTGGGTATCCGGCGCTCTCACTGACCGAACGGAACGCGATAGTGCAAGCATTGTTACTTCACGTTGCTTTTCAGTGAGAGAGTGGTCATACCCCGGGCGAGCCGACCCATTCATGCTGAAACCAGTAATAGCTTCAGCGTGGCTCTACCACGTACAAGAACAGGTGCTCATAGCTGAGCAAAAAACAAATAGATGCACCTTATTTTCCTATTTCCAACGATATATATGTATATAAGAGAATATTTCAAAAAATGGTAGATGCGCTCCTCTTTCTTTGGACAGACGGTATAACTGCATGCAGTTGTGCTCATATTAACTTTTTTGTACTTAAAAAGTTTTATAAAATACTAGCGGGCTAGGCGGACGTTGTCCTGCCTTAATAATAAAAAAAAAACTAAAATTCAACCGCAGCGCCACCTACCGGGTCCAATCTAAACCATTCTCGGATCCACTGGAGCACGCACACAAATTTTCATCAAAAGCGGTCCAGCCGTTTAGGAGGAGTTCAGTGACACACACGTACAGAAGAAATTTATATATAAAGATATGAAAATAACAGTTTGGTTATACACACACGTTACGGTATGCTCACATAATCTAAATATACCATTACACAATTTAGTTAATTTTATTATTATTCTAAGGTTTAACTTACTAAAGTTCTTATTTAATACTCATTAATATAACAATATTACAATTACAACAATATTAACATCTGTTATTTATTTACTTACCGTTTGCTGCTTTGTTTTGAATAATAACACCGTCTGTTAAAATTACAATTCCGGCGTTCTGTAAGGAAAGTTTTTGTAGTGTGTGAATTTTGATTTTCTTTTGATTATTTTTGATGTTCTTTGCAAGATATTTATTATGCTAGAAATAATATTTACCGTGAATACATCAGAAGAAGTATACCCGCCTAAATCGATGCCCATGTTAGGAAGAAAATCGTCATTTTTAAATATCGAGTGGTCTAATCCGCTGAAACTTTCGACTTCGCGTTCAATCTGAAAAAAAAAGAAATATTTTCTAATTCCATCTTTTTTAATCATGAATGTTGTTGTATTTTATACTAGCCTCTACCCGCGTTTTCGTCCGCGCGGAAGTTACTTCGGGCTAACGCTAACACGCAGCGTAAGCTCTTAAGGGAAAAAAACCGCCGTATTTGAAACATTATTTATTGGTAAACCGCTCCTATTGGTCTTAGCGTGATGATAACCTATTATAACCTTCCTCGATAAATGAGCTATATAACACTGAACGAATGTTTCAAATCGGACCAGTAGTTCCTAAGATTACCCCCTACAACGTCACAAACTTTACCTCTTTATAATATTAGTATATAGTAATAATAATCGACCACTGTAGAAATTTGACTATTATCATAAAATAGTTAGCTTTTACCACTGACTTTGCTCGCAATAATGTACATTCGACCAATTTCTTGGTAATAACATTTTTTTCTGGATAAAAGGTAAGATAAATAGCCTTTTCTGTAGCTCTAACAACTTGTATGCAAAATTTCATTATAATCATTTAAGTAGACAAAACACGAAAGCGTAACAGACAAACCCACAATATCATCTATAAAATTAGTGAATGTTATCTATAAACTTATTAAAAGTAGGGCATTATTATTTGGGTGTTGCATAATCGATAACTGAAGAAATTTCACTACATTTTCTAAAAAAACTATATTCAAGTAAGTTATTAACATATTTCATCATCAGCCTGTAAGAGCCCTACTGCAGGGTCATATAGGCATCTTCCCGAAGGACGGTATGGACATAATAACCGCGCCAGCTAACGTCATATTGGCTATTTCAAACTCTGAGAAATCCACAGTTATGTTTTCCCACATATAGTAGTTACTACAAAAACATTCCTTGGGTTCAGGTTTCCTCGCGATGTTTTTCTTCACCGTTAACCGCCATCGCCATTACTAATTGAAATTAATAACATTCGTTGGTACAAGCCAGGGTTAGAACCTGTGGACATCGGATTGATGTTCCACCGGTCGAACAAATGACTAATAATTTTGGAAATTATAATATTCCGTGACGTACCGTGTCTATATCAAGTCCATTGCCGCGACCGTCTTCCTCAGATAATCCTGAACTTATAGCGTTCACGTCTTGACCGAGTAGAGCAACATGCGACCCAGCTTCACCTGTCACTCGTAATTCCAACAAACTACTCGGCTTCGGATTAACTCCAGTTGCGGTAATTGGTGATATGGACACCTGTGGAAGGTTCAAATGTTAACATAATTATAGAGTTTTTAACATTTAAAATAATGCGTCACTCCTAACATTTAAAAAAAATCGTATTGTAATCTAAAAATTGCGGTTTTACGTATAAATGATAAAAAAAAGGTTTAATAGAGAATATACGATCAAGAGTTCAGCAGAATCTGGAGAAGTATCGCTTTCTGTATTTTGAAATCGAATTTATTTACCAGATCTAAATTTTGTGTTCGTACAATTGGTTACCATAGCATATAAAATATATATTTTTGAAATTTTACGAGATACAACTTTTATTTGGTTAATTAATCAAGAATTATACACACATATCGTTAGTTTGTATTTTGTTCCTATGTATAAAATTAGCGTATTTGTTATTTATAATGTGTAATAGAAATAATTAAAGACGTATTTTTCTAGAGTCATTGCCAAAAAAATTCGGATTCTCATAGCAATTCTTGTCGGTGCATTGTGTGTACTTCACACGCGGAATAAGTAAAAGTGAAACTTTCAAAAAGAAAGCGAGAAGAGCGTATGTCTCACTGTTCTCCAATACCCGAAAGCAAGTGAGATATTGCTCCCATTTTACCCGACACAGGATTTACCCCCACCACTGTTCGTCAGACAATAGGGTTACGTATGAGTATTTCAAAGCCCTCTCATATGAAGTTTCACATCATTAGGTAAATTACTTAGGAAAAATTTCAAAGTACTGGTGGAAAAGGTAGTCTGGTGAAGCTGTTAAGGCCTTGTTTGGTCAGTAGCGTAGTCAGTTCAAAAAAAAAAATTTGTTAAAAAAATCAATAACTTCATGTACCTTGTGCGGCAGTAATTCATTCTGAGGTGCGTACACCGCTGCAGACAGTATGTTATTACTAGTAGCGTCCAACCTCGGATACCACGCTAGAACTACACAGCCTGGGGACATACGTGACGTCTTTGGTATTGAGATGTCGACACTACGACGAGGTGGACTTAACTGAAAGTTTATTAGTTAAAATCGATTATTAGTGTTATATTTCAAATATGAATATTATTCAACAATTTAGCTCTTTTTTGAATCGATTTTCTAGTCACAATTAGTAACACAAATGTTAAATGCCTGAGGTTTATCCTGCTCTAATGAAAAATATTACGAAAGCAAAATAGAACAGTACCGCAGAACTACACATTTAGATAGCTATTTGCCTATATTATAGGCTTGCTGTATTATATAGTTCACGATATTATCTATCCGCTCGTGTTATAAATCTGCCGTACTTGCTCTATATTTCGCAATATTTTTTCCTTCAGCCGGAGAAATCTCAAGCATATTTTGAAATTGTTGTCACTGTATTATAACCGTTGATCATGAACTAAAGCTAAATCAAAACAGAGTGAAAATAAAGAATGTCATGAATATGTTGTACAATTTAACTTAAATAAAACATATTATCTATACCTAAAAATAAAAATATCTAATATATTCAACGCAGCTGACAACATCGATTGCTTTGCTTTGCTGTTAAGATATAAGATGGAGTTTTTGCCGGGATCTTAAAATGCCATGTAGTGGTATTTATATTTTATCGATAATCTTGTGTTATTTGGTTCTATATTGTGTAATGTTGGTGGTGCTTTACGTAATATAGTTTGGTTATTGTGCATAAGTGAAGTGGATCGGAAATAATACCACGGAGCATGGATTCTGACTTGCCACAAAAACTCCCTGGAAAGTTTTAACAAGATGGCCATTATCTTATTAGTTCATTGAAATTATATCAGGAAACTTGTAACACCGTTAATCACTTGACAATGGCAGTAATAGTCTATTGGAGGACAGGTTGCCAAAAATGAAATAGACGAAGAATAAGATATAAAATAACAAATTATTGTATGCATTTATATTATTTAGTATTTATATTACTATTTATAGTTACTGTACCACAATTAGTAAATACTAGAAACTTCAAAGCGGTTAAATTAAGTGGTAAGTGTTATGCGATAGTAGATAAACCGGTAACTTTATTTGGTTATATGGAAAAACCAAATCGATTTCAGTGGAAATTCATGTCTGCTAATTTTCTGTCCAAACAATGGAAAACTAATCTTTGAAGGCAATTGTTTTTGCAGAATCCTAGCGTTATTATCACATAAAGTTCGTTATATCTCTATGTGTGTGTTTTTTAAAATATCTATATATGAAAAGTTTCATTTATTGCTTGTAAAGTAATACATGTATTTATAATAAATCTAAATATTTGTTATATATTATAATTAATTAATATTTGTTTTTCTTTCGAATTATCTGATTGCAAATTGCAACATCTGCTTCGTATTTCTCACATTGCTGTAAATTATTTGGAAGAATGCGTTAAATTAAGCCTCGCATACAAACTAAATAAAATAAATTAGCAAGCTAATTTATGTATTTACTAACTTCTACAGTCTTGGCTAATAATATGTCGCCACGTCCAATTACAACGTAGTGCACTAAATCCATGGGCTCAGTTGCAGTGATACGAGCTCGTATTTCGTCAGACTTGGATGATCCTGATGACCAGCCCGTCAACATTTCTATTCCCAAGAATTGTCCTCCCGCGTATTCACTTCTCTGAACGTTTATAACGCGTTCTGACACGTCTTTGTATTTTACCTGAAAAGGTAAAACTTTAAAGCGGATTCTAAATATTGGCGGCGATGAAACATCGGACGTAAAAATATTAAAATAATAAACTTTACCACTAAATTGAGCGTAGAGTTAATGTGTGCTGCGTCGGGTACTAAAGTGTACATAGTACGGCCTTTGTTCAGACTCAAGGTAGTTACGTTGACTGGAGCTCCGTCGTCCCATAGTCGTTCAACTGTAACTTCATCGTTTACTAACAAAGTTTGCCCTGATGGGTCTATTACCTCGATCTATAAATAAACAATTAAAATATATATATATATTGAAAGATAGGAACACTTCCATTATTACAATTTTAAAATGCTTTATGAGAGGGTTTTTATTTTCATGTCAGAAAATAATTCCAAACAAAAACTCAATAATTAAGTACATCACAAATAGCGTTGCCAGACGTCCCGATTTTTCAATCCAAATTAAATGTTCCGAGCGGGACAAGCTCAGGTCCCGCTTTCGGGGATAACTCGATCGTGCGTTCATTTTGATTTTTTATTTTTTTATTCAGAATACGAATAAGACTCAACTATTTAACGGTAGGGTAAGTCTGATTGAAAATATAATATTTTTATAAAGATGAATGCCTATACCTATTTTTGCTATCTATTGTCACGTAAACGTAACTGTAATAAAAAGATAAATATTCAAAGACTTTTGATAATATAGGTTTTTTTTACGATGTCCCGCTTTCCACGAAATAATCCCGATTTTTTTACTCAAAAGGTACCAAAACCCCGACTTTGCAAAAAAAAAATTGGCAACACTGACCACAACAGTGTTTTAATATTTCGATACTTGAAGAAAATAAACCTACCTCTTTTTCGTTGACCAAAAAACCCAATTTTTCGATTTAATTTGGCTTAGAGAGATTATCTTGTGTGTGTTATTTGTAAATTAATATTATGTTGTGTTATGTGTTACATTCAGTTATAAATGGGGTTTATAACACAGTATATCTAAGTAGTGAACTCTAAAAACTGACCTGAACGATAAAAGGTAGCGTTGGTTTGAAATAATTCGGAGCAGTCACTTTAAGCCTGTACGGAGTTCTTAGTAACAATATTTTACTTGAAACATTTTGCCTTATCAACGTATCCTTCTCTTCTAACACAGCTTCGACAACAAGTGGTCTAGCAGCGTCTTCCGCCAGATCTAAATCAGTTTTTAGATCGTACGTTACTTGAACTTGTCCATCGATGTTGACAACCTTTCTCGCCGGAGAACCCATCACGGGTTGTAATAGACCAGAGAAGAACACAGCATAAGCAGAAAAAGTTAATTCACCACGTACTGGTAATCCATTGAAATGCCTGTAAACAATTTTGAATATGTATTTGCGGATTGTTTCTCTGTCTTCCAATACTTCACTTTTCAACTGGACTACGAGAAGAAGGTACAAATACAGTAGAGAGATGTAATTAAAAATGAAGGAAAGTTATTAAAATATCTTGTATTACATTAGATTAATAAAAATGGATTATTATTAAAACGTGATAGAATAAACTTATTAGTAATATTATTACTCGCTGATAGCGGTGCCTTAGTCTTTTTTTTATATCATTGGAGGCAAACGAACAGGTGGGTCACCAAATATTAAGTGATCACCACCGTCCATAGACACAACACCAAGGGAGTCACAAGTGCGTTGCAAGCCAGTTTGGGGGAGGGGGAGTGGGCAGGGGGAGGGGATGGAGAGAGGAGGGCAGGGTAGGTGGGTAACCGGCGCTCTCACTGAGCGAACGAAACGCAACAATGCAAACACTGTTACTTCACGTCGGTGTTTCTGTGGGTCGGGTGGTAGTACGCCGGGCGAGCCGACCCATTCATGCTGAAACCAATGCAATAGCTTCAGCGTGGCTCTACCACGTACATCGCGTCGTTGACTACTTTAAAAATATATTTTATGTACACAGGAAAAACATATAAGTACTACAACGTTGCATTACTCCCTGAGGCAAGAAAACACATCGCTGAACGTGTAATGCTTACATAAATTGTACTTTCTTAATAGTTTAATAACTTTATATTAAGCGAAGCTATCGTGATATTCTTTTGTAGATAACAACAAAATACTTAACAAGTGAAATATTAAAAATGATGTAAATTTATCCAGTAGTTCCCTTTTTTAACCCCACGGTGTACGTCTTCCGCTATAGTTGGGACGGCACGAGATCTCTATAGACTTCATCGTGCCGCCTCAGCGGTTGGCCCAGCAGCAAAAGCGGCGCAGCCGGGCCCCGTCTTGTTCGGAGACAGCCGTGTACACACCGGCCGTCTCCTCCGTCCGCCGGATCAGTTCCTGAGTTATGTACGCACAACTGCGGACCTTTATTATTTTTATTATATAGACCAATCTATGTACAAATTTGTAATTTTTAAAACGACACAATATTCCTGTTTATAAACAAGTGAAAGTGAAATTTTACTCACTTCGCAGTAACATTAACAGTGAATCGACCTTCACTGAACAGCACCTCCTTAGGCATAGTCATCTCCATTTGGAACTTGGGCTGTACATAATCAGCTACCAGAATGTTCCGCGAGTACCTCTGCCCACGGACTTCCACCTATTCGTTACACAATATAATATAGGTATCTATGAAGTTATGCAAAAACTCTTCAAGCAAATCTTTAAGGTCATCAAGTAGTGGGCGTTAGATATGTATCTTAGACTGTCTTAGAGGCTATAACTATCATTTCCGAAGTTAGTTCGTACAGTTTTTATTATAAAAATATATTCTGTTACAATTAATAAAATTGAAAGTATTATATGTCCAGTAACGTTAGTGAAAGTATTAAAAGCATGCATTTCATGTTTCGATAAGGTGAATAATCATTGAAATTTATATTTCATGATTAAGTAATTTATAATTAATAGTACTTTAATTACCTACTATATCTTTATAACGTTCATAAAAGTCCAATGTCAATTTGTTATAATCGCGTATATTACATTAACTGTCCATCAATTTGGTATGTTGTTTTAAATATTGTACCTGTATAGTCCATTCTCCGAGACCAGGTTCATCGGCAAGTATTAATTCTTCTGTAATTACACCAGTGTCTAATGTGAGCCCAGCCCACTCCCGAACAGGTGTGCCTCCCGCATCAAGTATAGCAATATCAACACTGCCAGTTAATGGTAAAAGATACCTTGAAAACGTAATATGAAATAAATTTTAGGTCATGTACAACGAATCACATTTAGTGGATTAAGTTTAATTGAAAATTGTTAAAGAAAATAACACGAAACATTTGTGTTCTTTGTAAGCACAGAATGTATCTTTTTATGCTATTATTTTGCGTTCACGTAAGCAGGTTAATGACCGCTGCGTAATCACACGTAATCTCACGTACACCGACAGAACTCTTCTTGTATTGACGATGGCATAGAAATTGAAAGTGTATTTTTTCTTTTATAACTATAAAATCTTAACTTTTTGTATCTCATAGTTTTTTTGTTCCTTTGTAAATCGGACATAATAAGTTTATTTATTAGTTATGTGGTCTGTATTTCACCTATTATTTTATTGCATTCATTAATATGAATGTCATGTATAATGTATGTTTACTATTGTTGATACAGTACATAATTACTTAGTGACACCTACCCGCTTCGCTGTTCCCTAAATAAAGTTTTAATTAAAAAGATAGAAAATACAAAGGCAAGAATAGGTCAATGGAATCTAAAAAATAAGTAGCCTAAAACCATTTACAATAAATTCGTCATCGAATGGTCATTGTCATATATCGATTCATTCCGTAGTTTTGACGTATGTATTATTGTCGCTCAAGGGAACTGTATATATATAGATTTACGTAAAGGCCTCACGGAAGAAATTGCTTTTAGTAATAAGGCCTCTCTGTTGATTTAACGATGTAATGTGCTATACGAAACATTTATATAAATTCTCACTTGTCCAATGCGATTACTCTGAAGTTGATAGTGTCACTGGGTTGGTAAACTCGTTTGTCTGTTTGCACGAAGACGCAAAAACTTCGCAGTTGGTACGTCAATGGCGCTGATGACGAGAATAGCGGTCCTGAGGTGGATCGCGCTACCAGCGAGTAATGTCCAGGCCCTGGGTCGCCAATCTACATAATTACAATGATATTTATTGAGTGCTCTACCTAGAAAATATTCACAGTGTTTGGATAATAGCTGGTGAATCAGTATAATCTTGAATAATCGGTTCAAAGCATATATATTAGGGTGGGTCAAAAAAATCGATTATTTTTTTTTTACAAGTGACACGGAAAAATGGGTTTCTAGACACCTTAAAAAAATTCTCACCAAGCATGAGCTCTTAATTTTAATAGGAAGATCCTCCGCATCACAGTTTTGTATTTTTTTCTCAGTCCAATAGGAAAAAATTCATCCCTCATCATTTATCGATTGAACAGAAAAATGTTCCGAGAGAATTTTTTAGGAAATTTAATGCTCTACAAAAAAGGTATCTTATATTTTTTCCGTAAACCTCACCATTTGAAAGATATTAAGGATTTAATTTTGATTATTTTAAGACAAATTTTATTTTTGTTTATGAATTTTATAACTCGACAATAAATGACTTTTACAAAATGCGCAATACAAATTTTTGTTGGAAATTAACTGCTCTATAAAAATGGTTTCTTATGTTTTGGCGATGAAATTAACCGTTCAAAAGATATTCATCATCAAACTTTCATGTGTACGGATTTTAAAAGTTTTTGATGAGATATTCAAAAAATTTCAATTTAATTTATAAATTTTGAGAAAATTTACACGAATTTTAGTTGTTATCAACTGAGAAACTTCAAAATATTTTTCAAGTTTTTATTTATGTTTAAGTATATTTGTCTACATTTAAAAAATAAATTGGACATTATTTATCGCTTAGGTAGTTAAATATTTATTAATAAAAAAAGCAAAGTTTTCATTATACATATATTATGATATGTTTCAGTATCAGAGAAAAACAATGTCCAATTAGTTATAAATAAGTATTTTATTTCAATTTTCAAACAAGTTTTTGTTGCAAGTTGGGTAATTTTTTCGATGCTCTTTGACAACTTGCAATAAAAATTGAAATTGCTCATCGTTTTTTGTTAAACATTGGTTATATTCACTTACTAATGCGACACCTCGCTCTGCCACATCATTAACAACTTTTAATTGTGCGAAAAATTCATATGAAATTTATAAATTAAATTGAAATTTTCCGAATATCTCATCAAAAACTTTTAAAATCCGTACAGATGAAAGTTTGATGATGAATATCTTTTGAACGGTTAATTTCATCGCCAAAACATAAGAAACCATTTTTATAGAGCAGTTAATTTCCAACAAAAATTTGTATTGCGCATTTTGTAAAAGTCATTTATTGTCGAGTTATAAAATTCATAAACAAAAATGAAATTTGTCTTAAAATAATCAAAATTAAATCCTTAATATCTTTCGAATGGTGAGGTTTACGGAAAAAATATAAGATACCTTTTTTGTAGAGCATTAAATTTCCTAAAAAATTCTCTCGGAACATTTTTCTGTTCAATCGATAAATGATGAGGTATGAATTTTTTCCTATTGGAATGAGAAAAAAATACAAAACTGCGATGCGGAGGATCTTCCTATTAAAATTAAGAGCTCATGCTTGGTGAGAAAGAATTTTTTAAGGTGTCTAGCAACCCATTTTTCCGTGTCACTTGTAAAAAAAAAATAAGTAATCGATTTTTTTTGACCCACCCCAATATATATGTTTTTAGGCCTTAAGGTTGTAGATTTTACTTTATCAATTTCTTTTTTTGCGAACCAATAATCTAGATTATTACTGCCATTGTCGAGTAGGTCATAAAATTACAAGTGTCTTGTGTTCTAACAAGATGGTTCCCATGTTAGCAATTCCCATGGAGTTTTTGTGGCATCTCAGAATTCATGCTCCGTCATATACATTACGTCATATATATTACGTAAAGTACCACCAATGTTATAAAATATAGAGCCAAATAATACAAGATTATGATAAAGTGACTCACGAGGAAGGTTAGATATATAATTAGTCAAAGTTTTTTATTTTCAGGGCGGGACAACGTCCTCCAGGCCCGCTAGTTTAATATAGAATGATTGCTCATTTGCCTTATATTCAAAGTTAATGTGACCGAGAAATGTGGATATATTATGAACATGAAATCGATTTCGATTAGAAGATAAATTCGTTTGGTAATAATGAGTTTTGATTATACTCACATCGAGTTCAATTAATCTTGAAGATGCGGCTGGGATTTGAACCTCTCGGCCCTGTGTGAATTGTTCGCCATTTGCTCTTCGCCCTTCAACCGCCACGTATAATGTATATGCTCGTGACCCCCCAGCAATAGCCACACTATATGGACTGAATGGCCTTATAATTCGTGGTCCTACCACTGATATACTGTCGATTACATAAAAAAGGTATAAAGTTATGAAAACCGTAAAGCAATATTAACATCATTTTAGGTATGTAATTTAAACCAATACTTTATTATATTTTATTTAAAAGCAGTTCTTACCATTGTATAGCAACTGGGATGGCAAAGATTATGAAGAGGTAGAATGTGCTTTTTGCAAACATGGTTCTGCAATAAATATTAACAATATAAGTGTTATTTCGGATTTTCCCTGAACGGTTATTCCAGTTATTGGAGAATAGTTCCAAAAATGTTTGTTTTCTAATAAATCCTTTAGAACTGTCTAGGTACCTACGTACTATTCAGTGAGCCTTAATGGGCTCTTAAGTATTTACATAAGTTAATAAAACAGAACGTACGTTTTTTAATACTTTATTGTTCTTAGCGTTTAACTACAGACTCGTCTGATATTAAACAACAGTTTGGTCCAAGATGCTAGAGAAGCTAAACCTAGAGGGGATCTGGCTATTAAAAGTAGAACAGAACATACCTATATGTATTGGGCGAGAGATTTTCAACTACGGGTAGTGGCTATTAGTGGCGTCATTATACCATACACGTGGCGAGTTATTGGATAGGACCTCAGTAAAAATCGTCACGTCAATTTAATTTTAATAAACCGGTGAAGTAATTACTTCTGAACTCGCGGCCTCTCGAGCCGGAAGCCAATGACATTTTGCTAACTCTGCCGCTCTTTTTTTTTTCTCGAACTGATTACGCTATTGACCTGGCAAGGTCTTAACTGCTTCACCGGACTACACCTCTGTCCCCATATAGTTATGCCACTTACAGCTAGTCAAACAGGCGTAGAAAAGGCCCTACTACCTTGCTATAATTTTATCATAATATTTTCTTTTACCGAAAATTCCGGCTCATTCGAAAGGTTTTGAACCTACATCGACTGAAACATTGTCCAAATAGTGAAACCATTGAGCCATCATCGCTTCAAAAAATTATAGAAATGTGGTATGGTAGAGCATTGCGATTAGATCAGGCCGGTGTATATCTAGTAATCAAGTTCCATGCAGCCAGTAGAGAGCCTAGAGGCCAGCATGGAGCCTGCTCATGAATTGAGGATATCTCGACGTTCACCGTTGTTTTTGAATTATATTGTACTTGACATGAGATAAAATGCCGTTACCTTGTCTTATTATAATAAATAAAATGCATAACAACATCTAGTCCCGGCTCTTTGCATCAGAAAACTAAAGAGCTTTTTTGAAATCACTCAGAAAGATGCTCCAGAGAAAAATATTTTTGTATCGAATGAAGAAGTAACCGCTGAAACTGAAGCTTATTTTGACGGCAAAGACAAATCGAACCTCAAATTTCGTATTGAAGGTAATTATGTTGATGAATTAAAATGAATTTTGCAAAACAAATGTTATTCTTTTAGTTAGTCCAAGGGCTTATTGAACCATGTACGTAACTCCATGAAAGTGACAAGCTCTCTAGTAACACTTTGTATTGTATTTGAAAAGTGAATAGAAACTTTTTTTTAGGTATGATTTTATATGTTTTTAGGCATGATGGATATTAATGTTTATTATAACCAAAATAAGGCATTAATAGTTAGTTACCTCAAAATTATATTGGATTATAAGGTGTTTTCAAATTACGAATTTCTATTCTCAAACAATATACAATTCATATTCTCATATAATACATACATATGTGACAATTTTTTAAAGTTATTTGATATTTTCAACTGATTATTTTAAAAATTTGAAGGGCTAAGTTTGACCTGTGTGAAGTATCATCCCTAATATTACGAGTAATTATTAAATTGTTAATCTTAAGTTACGGATCTATATAACAATTCAACTTCTTTTTAATTTCTTCCTAGTATTGACTTTGATTTCTTATTGACTCGTTCTAGTATTAATTTGCATTTACAATTTTTTTTTTAATGATCTGATATCGAATTTTCTTAGAATAATTTTGATTTACATTTGTTTATAAGGATACTTTGAAATCAATGTTCTCTTTAAAACATTTCGTATTACATTTCTGATGAAAAACTGGATCCAAGTTAGTATATATAATTATTCTTATGAAAATACTAAGACAAATATTCTGCCATAAAAAAACTAGAAAATATATTTATAAGCATCGTAAATTTGATTCCTGAATGTTATGATTTGGACATAAACGTATTCCACAGTTCGTTCTCAAGGTGAATGAAGAGCACCTTGAGGGTTTTTGTTGGCACATAGCGGACGTAACCATCGCGTCACCACCACGCCTCAGCCTGCGTATTGGCAGTATACATGTGGGATATTCAAACAAAAAATATTTTATTGTTATATAAAAGCACAAACTGTATAGAGGAACAAATATTTAGCGTGTTAGGTACACGCTAACGCCTTGAAATTAATTCATACGACAAAGTCATCGATGAGTCGTGGGTGAACTATTAGATATGTAAGTATTGAATTCACATGTTTACAACCGAGCTCACTGTCCTTGCGTCCCAGTATATCTGACTCACTATGTCAACATTAAGTGTAGGCGGAAAAGCCTTAAGGAAATATTTAAATGAAAATAAACTATTGATTTTATTAATATATAAGAAAACTCATTTCGACTCATTTAGAAATCATTTTACACTTTTTATGTATACATAGATAATACCATAATATTTATTGGTTGTATAAGCTACTTGAACTGTAAATATGAACACTTTGGAAAATAAACTTTCTCTTACGATATTGTTCTGAGTGAAACAATGTTTCTCTGTTAAAACCATAAAACGTTTGGTAAGTGCATAGCAGAAAAAGATATTCTTATTATGTGTCATTCACTGAATCCATAAATGGATATATTATCGTTAAGTTGAATCCTTTGTACAAAATACTGATGTCACTTGGCTATCTTAACTTGAAATCTAGTTTACGAATTTAAAAATAGCGATTGCACACACGAGAATCAGAGTGCAACTCAATCACTATTTCAACTGACCTCACTCGTCGGATGTTTAAGTTACGCAAACACTTTATTTACATGAAATTTAACACTATATCACAGATCGTTTCATTCGAGTGCACATAGTTTTCGTGATAGTGCGAGCGTCGCGAACCGCGCGTGGTGCAATGGAACAACTGACTGTGGAGGCTGTCGCGGCCGGTGGCGGCGCCTACGCACGCAGGTGGGGCGCCTTGAAGCCTTGCGAAAATCCACTGCCACTGTTCACACTTGTGCTAAACCCATATTCTATTTACACTGTATAACAATATATTAATTATTATACTACGTAAACATATTTATATATACGTTCTACGGTTTATTTTAAACAGAAACAAAACGAACATAATGTATGGAAATTATGCACCAAAAAACCTATTTACTGCGGCCTATTTAATATATACTGCGTACTAGGCTTACTACGATATGAACTAACTAGGCCTTCTTTGGTTTGGACGACCTTTATTAATATTTTCTGTAAGTAAATACTACGGGGATTCACATCTAAGCGAAATATATGTAGACCTCTCAGGTGGATGACCTTTAATTACATTTTTTTTAGTGTTCTCTATTATTCCTTTATATATTTTTTAATAATTTAATTGAGATTTATTCATTGATTCCTTTAAACTAATTCTCAAACTTTGCATTTCGTTATCCTAGATCCAGGTCTTACTGGCTTAAATACTTCACTGCCTATTAAAACCCGTTTTGCCCATGTTGCAAAAAATGCCTAATAAATATGGTTTGTGTTAGGAGGACTTAAAATAAAGTTTAATAGATAAAGTAGCTGGATTGTAGTAATACTTACACTGAAACTTTATTTCGTGAAAAAATTATCTGTGAGTCAGTCCAACTTAATAGAAACAAACATGATTAACTATGGTAATGTATTCTTCTAACGCGAAAGTGCTATGCGCCTTAGAACAATATTTTTAGGTATGCATGTATAAGAAGTCACATAACAATCTATGTAATCGGCTCAGGAATTCGTTTTGTGCGAGACAATACATAATACGCAATATTAATATGCTTCTTATAAAATTTATTTTACCGTTTTTATTTTCTACTAATATGAAGTTCACTTATCGTATATCATTATACATTTTAATTTCATCTATATTTTAGAATCTTTAATAAGTAGCCTGTGTTATTTTTTAATCTTCAGGCTATATATAAGCTAACAACCTTCGATCATTATTTCATAGACGGTTTTTGTGTTACTAAAGACGACAGTAGAGTGGACTATTTATAAACATGATTTCATCGTCTTATATTTCTTATACTGGTACTTCATAGGTTACTTGTTATAAAAACTGGTAACAGATATTTTGAAACGAATACATGTTTAACAAATATTCATAGAGAAAGTATGTACTACGCTAAAATGTATAACATTATACAATAGAAGTATATATGACTTATGTATATTTGTGTGAAGAATCGTAATCACAATACTCTTCATACTTTGTTACCAGATAAACCAGTTGTTCATCGTATATAGTTATATACTACGGGCACGTCCCAGTCATATCACAATCCGCTATGCTCGATGCGACATGAACTCAGTGCGTTCTCGTAAACCAGTTTTTAGCAAAAGTCTACACAACAGTTCTTATTAAACTAGTTTAAGAAATTATAGTCTAGTCTTATGAACAGTGATGTGAATTATACATAGTTTTTATATAATTCACTGTGTGAATAATGGAATTACGCAGTAAGACGATTGTAACTGCGGTAGGTAGCTAAATGTCGATAGTATCCATTAGCTTATTATTCAATATTCTGTTGATTACATAAAATTGTATTTCGGTAAAATATAAGTTTCGATTTGATACCTTTGAGAAATAATCTTTCTGACCTCCCAACTTAAAACGTTCAAATGGCATATAAACCTGTTTATATTATTTTGTTCTTACAAGCACTAAATTTACCCACCTTAGATATGTAAAAAATCTATAAAGACGAAAGCTGTCTATGCGGAATGATGACGTAATACTGGTTATGTGAGTAGGTTGTCATAATTATTAAAAGAATGAATAAAACTGCTATAAATATTTATAATTTGTTTATTGCATAATCAATATAAACAGGTTAATCAGCAAGAAAATCATCGATTGGCGAAACAAACGACATGGGTGGTGTTGAAGAATTTTTCGAGGGTTTATAGGAGTTATCATTGCTATTTACTATTGCGGCCAAAGATGCGTTGTCCGCTAAAGCACTTTTTAGTGCACGTTCTAATTTTTCGACACCAACTCTCTCTGCTTCTAGAGCTTCCTGTAATTCTCTGACGGCTTCATCGTCACGCTCCTTTACCATTTCTTTCATAGAGTTATTAGAATTGAACAAGCGTTGTCGCAATTCCGCTACTAAAGCCTCGAGTCTAGTTATCTCGACTGAAATCAAATTTGCTTTAAAAAAAATCGGCAATGGAAAGACGAATTAATGGATTGCAGAAATTGATTTATCTCAATGATTTTTCTTAAAGAACACAACCAAACCACAATCAAGTAATGAAAGAAGATATACGTTTTAACATAAAAGAAACAATGAAATTATAAAGGTCTACTGTATTATAACTGAAATATTTTGAATGTCTATATAGATTTTTTCCTACAGGACAACTATCTTAAAAAATGAAATCTATTATATATGTTAGTTGTAAACCGCAACATCGATCGCGTGTAAATTAGCAAAAAAAGGCATCAATATAAAAATGCGTGTGAGGCGCGCTCGATACTGGTTACTGCTTCTTTAAAATATTATATTTTCATAGCACCCTAACTTTATTTCTAAAATAAAAGTAGCTTAAGTTATTCCTTATAATATCAGCTATCTGTCAGTAAAAATCCTGTCAGAATCGATACAACCATTTCGGAGATTAACCAGAACAAACAGACAGCCAGAAATGTTTTTTTGTTACTTATAAGTAGTACCTTATATACTTCTATATCTATTATTTATCATTACAAGCAAAAACTTCAATTTTATTTATTTGTCTTGCCCGGTATTTGAGATACTTGGTTAAACTACCAATAGTTATTGACTCAACAAAGTTATCCATAAGATAAACTGCCAAATGGCTCCTTGAGTTTTACTGACATTTATCGTATGATTGTGTGTTCAGAAACGCAATTTGACAAGTCATCGAACAGATAACGCTGTTGAACAGATAAACTACAGTTAAAGTACCTCAGAAACCGGGGGCAAAAATGACGGAAAAGAAAATACATGTTTTAGACATGTCTGTCTGTCTGTCTGTTTGTATGAACACGCATCCCTGCTAAAGTACTGGGGTCACATTAAAAATTCAAATCATAAATCATATCTCCGGGAGTAACTTAGACTTTGTTTCATTAAAATCGGTCTATATAAGTTATCGTAATTTGAATGACGGCTCGAGCTAGGTACGAGAGAAAAGTAGTAAGTAATCTTTAACTAATTTGGTTGAACGCGCTAATCTCAGGAACTACTCTTTCGATTTGAAAAATCCCGCCAGTGTTAGACAACTCATTTATCGAAGAATAAGAATACTGGCATCATCACGCTAAGACCAGTGGGAGCGGAGTACCAATTAAAAATATTTCAAAATCGTTTTTTTTTCTTCTGAGAGTTTCCGCTGCGTTGTATTTATTAGCATTGGTCCAAAGTAACTATTTCACGCGGACGAAGTCGTGGGCAGAGGCTAGTGTATGATAGAAGCAATAAGATATACATATAATAATCTAAATAATAGGTAACAAATACCATTTGCAGCGAGTAGTTCTCGCGTAGTATGTTGTAATTCTGCTGTGGCCAAGCGTTTCTCTCGCGCATGCGCGGCGGCCGCCAAGCGAGCGCGCTCACGTATCTCTGTTCCAGCAACTGCACATCTTTCTATTCTTCGAAGTTCACTCTCTAGACGAGACACCTCTCTAGGCGTTTTATTTAAGTCCCGTTAGTACGGAAACGGACATTATATGAATTCCGTGACATTTCATTTCATTGTTATTACTAGTATGCAGACAAGGGTATTTTATATAATGCTATTAACCCTTAAATGCGTGATTGTTTTGAATTTTGAAATCAATTTTAAAACAACATTAAACAAATACATCCTATTTGCCAAAAGCAATGTCAACTTTTCCTTTCATACGTAAGGTATTTTCTAAGATTTTGATACTTTGACTGCCAAGTTGGACATATATGACCGGCCACGGTTTCTCTTGTGACAACATGGTGCGTACTCATCGGTGACCGGAGCATTAGATCTATTTACAATTGTAAAAAACCAACTGTGGCGTCCTAAAAGATGTTATTATGGTGTGGCAGCCAAATTGTTTATGTATAAAGAAATGCACACACTCAGATTTTTAGATAAAATTAAGTAGAAATGGAGTAGGCAATTGACAACAATATGCATTTAAGGGTTAAAGGCAATTTAATGCAGTCCCCTTCGCTTCATCAAGTCAGACTTTCTAGAAGGGTAATTGAATGTGGTATTCATGATCAGTTCCGGTCACATACACCATAACAAGTACCTTTTTATGATAGGGTAAATATAATCTCCGCTTTGTGAAGTCTGCAAGTCTACGTTCGATTTGTATAATTTGTCCTGGAAATGTGTCCGGACCGAGAAATTGCGGCACAAGATGATCTTATAGTCTTGGAGGATTGTTGGTGAGGTTAATATTTATTGGTAAAACCTGTAGTCGACGCGACAAGAATATTTTGTTTTTCTTTTAATCTCTTTGTTTTCTAAATCTAAATCAAGAATGTACTCAAGCCTCGTTAAAATTAAGAGAAAAAAAATTAGTCAAAGCACATGACCTCATTCATGAGATGCTGCTATTCACAGGAACAAATTGTCTCACCCGGAGTAGAAATGTGATCTCTTTGTTTTTTTTTTGTTATTTTACCTCGAATTCAACACAATATTAGTTTGAAAATTATATTTAAATTTATTTTATAATTTTCTGGAGTTGTTTTGTAACAAACAGACACAAAACACTTGTAATTTTGATAATTAATATTCTAGCTGGAACAAGCTACTTTGTTTACGTAAGATCATTTTATAATTATGGCGTAGCATCTATAGAGATGCACAATAATACACACATTTGATACAACTACTAATAATGTAATGCACTATTCCTGCACACTCAATAATAAGTTATAGAAGACCGAATTATTCTGTAGTTCATTAACGGTTGTTCGTTATTATTATAGACAATTATAACGGTCGGTTATCGCAATCTGCTAGCGAACATTATGTAATGACCAACAGATCGGTGAAAGAGAGAGGACTTTACGTTGCCCAAATTCAAATTCAAAATACCGGCAACGAATATTCATTTCGCGATTTATTTTCGATTCCATCCATTACACGATAATTCCAGTCATTGTAATAGATAATAAAAAACGTTACAATTAGCCAACAGCAGAATAACTAACAACAGTTCATAATATAATTATTATAGGATAACGTAACATTTTATTTCTTTATTGATATATAGTCTTTTTTGCCACAGACAGTAAAGTGTCTTACTTCTATATGGATATTATAAATTTAAACCTTCGAGCATCTTCAGTTGCGTTACAAGTGCGTTCTTGTAACTCGGCGTACTGTCGTTGTAATGTAGTGTGTGACGCTTGAAGCGGTCGCAACTGTTTCAATTCACGTTCCATTGAAACTATTTCTGTAGATATCTCGGAATAACGTTCCTCGAATAAGCTTCTTTGTCTTTCCTAAAAATTTGAGTTTCATAACGATTCAAACCTGGACGATATTCTTGTTATTTGTATTAATTTTACAGTAATCAGCTTTGATATTCGTCTGTGTTTAACTTATCATTTCACACGTTGACTTATTCTATAAATACGCGTAAGAAATAGCAAAATAATAGATGAATAGTTATAGTATTTGTATAATATGCTGTGTAAACAAAGGTAATAACAACTTTATTAATATTTCATAACCTTTCACAATGAGAACTTACAAACAAATAAATAAATTTATCTACGACAATTTATATATATATAAAATTCCAGAGTGCATGTAGCCGTAACTCTTCTTTTTCGTAGCGCTGTTATCAAGATCTAGTCTTTTTTTAATTAATTATAATATTAATTGGATTTCTCACAAAAAAACATACAATCCTAAATTTCTAGCCTCTCAGCACCTTTCCAAATTTTTTTATATGTTCGTGATTTAATACAGGATTTCGTTTACCTGCCGTGTGCGCTAGTTATAACCTACCATTCGATCGTCTTGAGCTTATGTTTGTAATTGAAATTACGTTACGTATAATATGCTAAATAATTTATTTTTAAATCTATTATCTATGCAGGTACTATAATTAACGTAAATATTTCAAAAAAAATCTGAGTACGATGCTTTGTGAATTTACATTCCTAATGTGGAGAATGATTTCATTACTAACCTAGCTGCTATAAACATAATTCTAGTAATAACAGTTATACTGACAGTGGCTACCGAAGCAAGTTTCTTAACTGTTTTGTATATTCTTGTCACGCATTTAATAGCTGTGCGATAAGCTAGACCTGATAAAGAAGAGTATCTAGATAATACAATAATAAAAACTGCTCGCGACTTCGTATACCTTAATTCAAATATAAAACCTAATAAAAATTAATACCTACCGTAGTCGAATATAGCATTCTATAAACGGATCGGACATTATCAGCCTGTAACAGACCCACTGCAGGGCCATAGGCCTCTTCCCGAAGGAAGGTATGGGCATAATCACCACGCCAGCATACGACGTATATTGGTGATTTCAAACTCTGACAAATCCAGTGCTACGTTTACCCACATAGCGTAGTACTACAAGATCATTTCTCAGGTTCAGGTTTCTTCACAATGTTTTCCTTCACCATCTTTCGGTAGTGTTACCAATTTAAATGAGTAAATGTACGCGAATTCCGAAAAAGTCGTTGGTTTATGCCGGAGCTCAAACCTGCGGACGTCGGATTGATATTCCACCGGTCAAACCACTAGACCACCACGACATCGACGATCGGACATACAATCAAATATTGTGTAAGTAAAAATTTATAGTTGATGACTGGAGAGTTTGAATCTATACTAATATATAAAGCTGAAGAGTTTGTTTGTTTGTTTGGTTGAACGCTAGGATCTCAGGAACTACCAGTCCGATTTGAGAAAACCCTTCGGTTTTAGATAGCTCATTTATCGAGGAAGGCTTTAGGCTATATATCATCACGCAAACATCAATAGGAGCGGAGCACCAATGAAGAATGTTTCAAAATCGGGCACTTTTTTGCTTTTGAGAAATATCGTTAGCGTTAATATTATATACGTTGCCATGGTAACGTGGTAAGTTTCTATCGCAAATATTTTCAAAGTTTATTTTGTTTTCCTATTCAAAATTTGTTATCTATTAAGTATTATAAATATAAAGTTTGTGTATGTACAATTAAAGTAACAACTTTTTGATGAATGTATATGGCTACAAATGACCAAAAATTTTTTTAAATATTTTATCTATATTTTCATATTATTATATTTCGTCTGTTTGTTTGTTTGTTCCGGGTAATCTCCAAAACGGCTGGACCTATTTTAACGGGAATTTTAGTGACAGATAGCCGAAATTATAGCGGTTGACATATTGTACTTTATTTGTCCGCGGCTTCGTCCGCATTGCTATTTCCACAATGGTTGGACCGATTTTCACGGGGTATTCACTGGTAGATAGGGAGACCTCATAAAAAGTAATTTAGGTTTTTTTTATTCGCCTTCGGCTGCAGTGCAATATCCGTAATGCTTGAACTGATTTTCACGGGGCTTTCACTGGCAGGTAACTCACCTTATAAGAAGTAACTTAGACTATTTTATTTTGTTACTCAAGACTTCGTCCGCAATATTCTACTATCTCCTAATCGGTTGGACCGACTTTCACGGGACTTTTACGTGCAGATAACTAGCGAGCTCGGAAGACGTTGTCACGCCCCGATAATAAAAAGAAAACCTTGAAAAATTATACTTAAACCTTCCCCATGAATCATTCTATCTACTGGTGAAAACGGCATGAAAATCCGATCTGTAGTTTTTGACTTTATCGTGAACAGACAAACAGACAGACCAGAGGACTTTGTTTTACACTATGAAGTGATGAACTGTTACCTGTGTATTCGTTCGTGTGAATTTATAAAAATAGTTTGTTTACTGTAAACAAGCGCGTGAGATGTGCGCTGTACTGGACTCCAAGAATAAATGTATGTAATTTGAATTATATTATCATTTTGGTCAATTTGGCAGCCATTTTGTTTTATTTATCGCGTTTGCATCTACATAACTCAGTGATTATAGCAACGTATAAGAATAATACAATTATATTGACAATATGGGCATGTTCTGTCTATATAATAAACAATTTAACACATATTGTTCGATAATGTATAGTTTAAAATTTTCATTACTTTCTTATATAGTGTTAATGAGCACTGAGGGTGGTACATAGTAGGTTAAAGTTCTAGGTATGTTGCTGATGACAAATCCCATCCCATTCGACATACTATTCGTATTCACATATCTAATGTATACGTTATATGTTACAGTAGATGGCGTAATATAAGATTGTAAGTAGGTGTGTACATTACAGAAATGCTTTTTCAAAAACATTTGTAACTATGACACCATAGTTATTTAATACATTTAAAAAAACGCGTGCGGAGCCGCGGGGGACAGCTAGTATAATATATAGGATCTTATAATAGCAATATATTATAAAAGACTTTTTACCGATTCATTATATAAATAGCAAATTGGAATCTGTTTTTTTTTTATACTGAAATGATTATTCAAATGGATAAATATATTCTGCAGATAATTTACAAAAAAAGCACATTATATTATTTATTCCACGACAAAGGTCCTGATGGCCGTGTCGTATGACCGTTAAAATATCAATTCGCTGTTCGCAGGTTCGATGCAACGAAATTTTTGGAATTCGATTACATTTACTAAATTTAACTCGCTTGATTGGTAATTACTTGGTAGCTAATTTAAATTAGTCATATTAACGGCTGACGGCGAAGGAAAACACCGTCAGGAAACCTAACCCTTAGAAATGTTTTAATAGACCAACGTATGTGGCAAAATATAGAACTGTGGTTTCTCAGAGTTTGGAATCGCCAATAAATCGTGAGTAATGTAATTATGCCCAGAGCTTAATTGAGGAGAGGCCTATTGGATGGAACTGACACGGGTTGCTGTGATTAATATATTAATATTTTTTAAGCTATTAAACAATATTATGTTAATTGTATCTTCTGTTTTATTACTGTCTTTTGTATCGTATAATGACTCTGTATCGTAATGTATGATAACTGCTGTAATCGACAATATTTTGTGTCATAATTACTATTAACAATTTGTTACAGCTTATCTATTATGTCCCTGTTGTCGATGCTTTTCTCATAAATAAAACAGTATACTTAAACCTACAGATAATTCTAATTGAATTTTTAGTCCTGTGATTTGTTCGTGAGCGGCGGCAAGAGATGTTGCGGCTTGTGTAGCGCTTGTCGATGCCGCCGCTGCATTGTTACGTGCCTCAGCTGCAGAGCGGTCTGCGGCGTCGCGGGCCGCCTCCGCCGCCTCCGCACGCGAGCACGCGACGCGCAAACTCTCCCGGAGACGACATTCTGAACTCTAAATCAATAAATCACACAAAACAAAATCGCTATCGCTTCGTTCTTCGAAACTACGTCACAAATATTAATACTGCTTTCACTATTATCTCGATAATTTCTCCCGGAACGTATAGTACACGCAATATTATGTTATAGCTAAACTTTATGAAATGCACCAAAATAATGATTACGGGTATATCTAAAAATATGGGCTGGCTATCTCCTAAAGATAACCTACAGTTCTCGCTTTTATTTTTATGTTATTTTACATATAATTAAAAATAATGGTTTGCTTGCGAAGCTATTTAGAGTAGTATAGGTTAAACCCTATCCAATTAACGAATATTTTATTTGCGTTGGGCATTTAATATACCTAAGTGAAAATTGCCCTTTACAGCATATAATTTCAATTAATGTGTTAGAAGATATCACAGCTTTGTAATTAGGTAGGGTTGTTCATATGACAGCGCTTTTGAATATACTTCTACTCAGATGAAATGTCAATATTAAAGTCCAAGATCCCAGAGCTGCCAGACACAACTTAATTTTAATTATATGAAACCTTATTTTTTGGGTAGTCTTTTATGTACTTAGAACTCTTGCGCACCCACAGAGTTCGAGTCTAGGGCAAGGTATAGACATCAGAAGAGAAAGGTGACTAAAAAAAATTAATGGCTGAATTTATATATGTAGTGTATAATATCATTTTAAAGTAGGAACCAGAGTCGCCAGACACTTTTCGGGGAGTACAACTTCTACCAGACGCTTTAAAGCAGACCAGAAAATGAATGAACTTTACTTATTTTTAAATGCTTGATTTTTTTTTAATATGTCATTCAGATAACTATTATAAAGCTATATTTCGTCAGCCAGACAGACTGTAAGGGCCAAACATCCCGCCAGACGTGAAAAATAGGGCCTTAGTCTGAGAGAACAACTGTTTATGTCGGCTACAACGTACAATCAGTGAGTGAAATGCAATTATTTGCAATAGTGAATATCATGGAAGGAAAACAATTATTAAAGTGTACATTGCAAAAGTCATGTGTATATGTACTGAAACTAAATTAACACAATTGTAGATATTTGAGTTTTAGATCTTATATCTAGTTTTTGTTTAGGTTTAGCATGTCATTGTAATTATTTCTTCAAGCAATATGACGTCTGTATATAAGAATATCGATTAATGAATTATTTGCTTTGATTTGTTGATTATTATTAACTACATTAATCCTCGCCAAAATTCTTGACCGCTTTGAATATATCTGCACAGAGCACAAATTTAGGAACACATACGTATTATATTATATGCATACACGATATTACGCGTAAGCCCGAACTTACCGCTATATTCAGAGCGACTAAAAAGATTTCCAAGGACTGCACTTCTTTCGGGGACAAGATAAGCATATTTACTAAAGTCGAAGTTTAATAGGATATATTTTAGAAATTATCCCTATATTGTACATATATATCGTAAAATTCTAGTGGCACTGTAACAGATGTAAATTAAAACTGCAAAAGAAAACTGAAGCTTGAAACTATTTTTATTAATGTATTATAGATCTAAGAGATATCTCATAGGAACGATAAAATTATAGTCAAGTATTTAATATGGAAAGTAACAAGGAAAACATTCTTATGAGTTTACAAATCAATTGTTTTTACGCACCGAAGAGGAACATAATTCGCCTATAAATCCTATAAGTTGTTGCTCCAACGACTCAATTGCTGAAGTATTAATATTCATATTATTTATATTAGGTTGTGGTTAAAGACACACAAAAAGCGGAAAATATTAATAACAGCCGTCCAATAGAACAGGCAAAGGAATTCATCCATACTGCCAAATCTGTAGTTGTCAATAATATGATTAAAGTTGGTTTAGCCATTTTTTTCTACTTATCTAATTTATTATATTTCATATAAAACGCATAGTAGTGAAATAGCTTATATTTATTATCCCATATTCTTCAATAAATTTATATTTATCTTTTCAGCCTTCCAAGAAGAAAAAGTAGAAGCTGGAAAATAGTATAATTATGTAGCTATTTTAATTAATGAGAGCCCCTTTGTAGCCACGGTAAATGTCACTTACAGCCAAGATGGAACTAAAACGTTTTTTTGGTTACATAATATTTGTAGTATGTATATATATACGAATTAATAAAAATATCTATAATATATTAAAATCGATTACTTTCTCATAACGTCGATGAATTAAAAAAAAATCCCTTCTAAAAAGTTACACAAATTCCGTAAATAAATAGAAACCTTATTAAGCAAGGTCTGATGAATATGATGAATGACGGAGAGATTCGAGTCGTAATTCCTGTAGTTTTGAGGTGGCTCGTGGTGTGGTGTGTGGACGAGCGTTGTAGTGAAGAAGCAGTAGACTACAACAATTGACAAGTTTTGGTTATTTTACAAACTTACAACGTCACCAATACTTTACAACACACCTTCGTGGTTATTGTTATTTCAAGGTTCAGAAAGCTGAACAACGCCGACAAAGGTTCACCATACATTCACTCGGGTACAGACACCCTACCACCCCGCAGCTTTCCTGTATCTAACCAGTGCGATACATGTTTTTGATTGCTATACGAACAATTTGATTCAGAATCTACTATTTTTTATGTGCCTATGCAAGCTATGACGCCATTTTGTTGTTGTGTCTATAACTCACTTTCCGAACTTTTGTATGTTTCCATTGAAGAAGAAATTGAAGGCTGCTGCTAATTCCGATGTGATCTGAGGAATCTCCTGTCACTATGACTTTCAATGAATTATTATCAACTTTCGTCTACGAGCGGCTCCCGGAGTTTATTATTAAGATCAAAATTTTAAGAACGAAAGCGATCACTTCGAGAACTTTGCCTGGTCCATATACATAGTTGGTATCGCATACCATCGATACTGCGTTGATGATACGATGGAATTCGTATTCAAAAATAACGCGCAATTTCCATTTTTAATTCGTCACGGAATCGGCACTATAATAAAATTGGAACGGTTGGAAAACAAAGGCACAAATTATTTTCAAGAGAAATTGGCGATCCGCCTCTTTGTCACATGGACGCAATGTATCGTCATATATTTCTAAAATTTAGATTCATTTTTAGGGCCTTAATTTTTATAGCTTATCAAAATAATATAAGTTACTTTCTTAAGTAACTCAGTGGTATTTTGAGTATTAAGCACTTAAGTGATATTTTGGTAAATATAGTATTAATCCTTATCAACTAAATATTTTAATTACTTTGGGCATTTTGTGTCCATCAAAATTATCACTTACAGCATAGTATTTAAAAGAGACATTCCAGATTTAAAATCACATGTAATAAAAAATAAATTATTTGTATGAAGAGAAGAAAAATTAAAATACTATATTGATCAAAACAGTGACGCGGATAACTAATTATTTTTTACAAAAATGTTAAAGAAAAATATGGCTACTGTAGTTATCCTAATGAGATGTATATATCATCACATAGTTTTATTTATTTATTTACTTTTCTGTAATAAGAAGTATAATTCCGTAATAGGTACATTAGTTTAACGTAAAATAAGCTCCCGAAAACTCGTTTCTTAAGACTACATTAGAAAACTTTTCTCTGCTTTATTTAAACATAATGTACATGTATTATTGACATAAACCTTCGGGGAAAAATTTACTAAACGACAGCGACAATCGTATCAAAATCCATTGAGTGGTTTAGACGAACTAAGGAAACCACAGACATGAAAAGCGATTTTTTATACGTATATTCTTCTTCTATTTTATTTTTGGCAACCAGTCTTCTAGTTGACTATTACTGCCTTTGTCAAGTGAGTAACGATATTAAAAGTTTCTTGATATAATTTCAATGAACTAACAAGTTGGTGTCCATCTTGTTAGAACTTTCCTGGGAGTTTTTGTGGCAAGTCAGAATCCATGCTCCGTGGTATTATTTCCGATCCACTTCACTTATGCACAATAACCAAACTATATTACGTAAAGCACCACCAACATTACACAATATAGAGCCAAATAACACAAGATTATGGATAAAATATAAAGACCACTAAATGGCATTCCAAGATCCCGCCAAAAACTCCAGATACGTATATTATAAAATTGGTTTGAAATTCTAAGTAGAATAATATATATCGATCTTCACATTGGCCAGTAGATATTAAAAATCTGGTATTTCATAGGCCAAAACATACTAATATAATAAATGCTAATTAGTATGAGTTTATTTATTTATTCGGTACGATTTCACGGTATAACTACTGAACCGATCATCATGAAATATTTCATACACGTTATCAGAGGTACAGAAAAAGACATTCATTAATTTCATCGACAAAAAAATTACAAATCTAAATTAATCAAGATTATTAAAAAAAAAATTTAAACATACAATTTTTAAATATATAAAAAATTTTAATATTTAAGTGACAAACAAGCATGCGGGCCGTCTGATGTTAAGCAGTCACCGCAGCCTATCGACGCTTGCAACATTAGAGGGGTCACATGCGCGTTGCCGACCCTTCAATGTCGTATATACTTTCCCCTTGAAGAATGCCATATTGTAGCCCCCAGGAAAAACCTCAGCAGGAAGTTCATTCCACAACCGAAGCGTGCGTGGGAGGAGACCCCTCTGAAATCGGATCGTCCGAGACCATTTCGGTTCCCGTGTGTGAGGATGAATTCCCACCCGATGACGAGCGGCACGATAATGAAAAGTAGTCACAGGCATAAGGTTGAACAATTCCTCGGAACATAACCCATTATACAAACGGTAGAACACACATAGGGAGGCGTCGTCTCTCCTTAGACTTAATGGTTCGATACCGTTTGTGAGCTTGGGATCGTCAAAAATTCTCACAGCTCATCTTTGAGCCGAGTCAAATGGCCCAAGTTGGTATCCAGGTGCTCCCGCCCAGAGATGGCAACAGTACTCCATATGGGGACGGGCTTGCGTTTTATACAACAGCAGTCTTTGCCCATGGGTGAAGTTTGTAATAAATACTCTATTTTTTTATAACTTATACTGCTAACACTATCTGTGGACCAATAATATCAAACATCCACATTTTTTTAGCACGAAGGCTGTCTGTCATTTTGAAATTGAAGAACTGACGAGAGCGAATCCGAGGGCTAAAGCTATTTTATTATACTTGTATTGAGAGGTTTAAATGCTAAAATTATATATATATATTATATATAAATTATAGCGCACACTCACGTTACCTATATTAAAATATTTAACGTTTTTCAGACAAAGAAAGACTTTTAGCTGTCTTCTACGATTACTTGAATAAATGTTTAGCAACGTTACAACCGTAATTAACTTTGTAGCTTCAAAGCAGTAAATTCTCGAACAAAAATAATTTTCTTGTTTTAGCAATTTGTTACCTATAATCTGATCAACTTATACACTTTGTAATGTTATTGAAATGTGTCAATTATTACAGTGCTCTTCAAGAGCAGTCAGCTTGCGAGGGGAATATTAAAGAAGGGGGTGTTGTTTTTATCACAAGATGAAAGCGGAGTATATAAAAGCTTGTTGTTTTCTTATTCGCTCATTCTCTCAGGGTACTGCGAACTAAGGGTAAGAATAAATTTAAATACTTTTTTTTTTTATTTTATGTTTTTTGTCCAATTATATATTTGTTCCACATCTCTTTATCAATCCGTGAAAAGCTACTGAGATAGACAGCGACAACGGAGGCCTATTTTTTTCCCGGTCATTGTCTCTTGTTTCCTACACATTATATATCTTCTCATCGGTTTTGAGTACTTTTGCTATGGTCACAATTTTTTTGTTTATGCGTAAATAATTCTCACATTCTTTTTTTTACTTTATTTTTGGCAATAAATCTTCCAGATTATTACTGCCGTTGTCGAATAATTAATTATATTACAAGTGTCGTGTGATTATTTCAATGTTCCAAGAAGACGGTGGCTCCCTTGTTACAACTTTCCAGGGAGGTTTGTTAGCATCTCAGAATTCATGCTCCGTGGTATTATTTTCGATTCACTTCACTTATGCACAATAACCAAACTATATTACGTAAAACACCACCAATTTTACAAAATATAGAGTCAAATGACACAAGTTTATGAATTAAATATAAAATCCACGTCATGACGAGACTAAAATTCCACTAAAAACTCCAATTATAATTCTCCGATTATTGTTCGTCTTTATTTACTTCATTAAGTTATTGAGGTGTGAGGATGTATTTTTCACAATTTTATTAATCTGTGGTATCCCTTGAGGCGACAGTGGAGCTAACACATTCTTTTGTAATATCAAATGAATATATTTGCAAACTCTTATATCAAATAATTTAAAAAAACACGTTATACAATAAGATATGAGTATTAGTACGCTTTATCACCTTATATTGATTTATTCTCTTGTACAGGTCGACTGTTAAGCGAGCAGAAAACACAATCAATGCCCCCTAGTTCGTATTTTATCATGCAATATACTGATTGCATATATAGTCAATATTTACCTATATCCCAAACTGTCGACGTTTTTATTTGTTATCATTACATAGTATAAAACAGAGTCCCCTGCCGCGTCTGTTTGTCTGTTCGCGATAAACTCAAGATTTTCATGCCGTTTTTACCAGTAGATAGAGTGATTGACTAGAATGCTTTAGGTAATACGATTTTGTCTATATTTTTTAATTATCAGGGCAATTAAATAATTTATATAATTCAAAGGTTTGACCATAATCGCAACCAGTTGTAAGTGTGACAGTGTGGTCAAAGACGGTAAAACACTCAACTTAGGTACAGAGGACTCGCTCTCATGCATCGAAATACATCTATATGTATATGTTTAGTCATGCACTTCCAATACGTGGTTAGTCCAAAAAGTGCTATGACTGCCGTAATATGTTTTCAAGACGATGTTTTCCTTTATCGTAAGCTCATAATCAATCGAGCTAACGTCGGTAAACGCAGCATCTGAGTAAAATATCCCTTTGTCATGTTTTTAAGCCGCGTCTATGCCTTCAAATAAGAGTCTTTATAAAGTAGTTTTATTATTTATATATAAATGTTTATCCCTTTAGTACCAATCACAGTACAAGTTGTAGCAAAAATACAATAAAGTTGTTTTACGGTTTATTTTTCAGAACTACAACGATGCGTAGTGTAACAATAACAGCGATAGCGCTAATTATTGCTCTGATGTTGTTTCTACGATACAGCGAGGGAGTCAACCTTCGTAGTTTCATGCCCGAGGATGATGAAGAGTACAGACCTCGACCGGCTTACCGAGACTATGGTCCGATACGGAACCGTCCAATCAGAAGGGATGATGCTTTCGATGACTACGGCCATCTGAGATTCGGTCGCTCTGACGAATGACGTACACACCTTCATAGCATTCGACACATTAAGAATCGAAAGCAAAGCAAGCCATGCATCTAATATCTGAATTTTTAATTTCAAGTACCGTTTAACTATTGCAGAAAGAATTGTCTATAATAAATGGATGTGTAATATGAAGGCTGGCACATAATATGCATATTACACGTCTATTTATATAAGTAACTGTTATAATATGGCTTACAGTAAATGTTCAATCATTACATATTAGATTATAATAAAGGATTGGATTAACTTTGAAGTTTTTGTTCCGTTCATTACCAAAAAAAATATGTGGCAAGTGGCTCGATCAACAGATATAGGTAGGTATATAGTCGGTAAAGTAAAAAATAAAACTTTAAATAATTTAGTTGCGTTTTATTTTTAATAAATACATTTTACAACAGGTTATAGTACAATAAAATATGTTACAATTTTTGTTGAACTGAGTATATAATATAATGTTAATTAAATATTTAAGTATATATTTACGTCACTTTACGGTATGCTTTCCGAGTCATTGTACTTCATATATACCTATATATATAAATACGTAATGTAATAAATTGTGTATATAAGTTAATATTTAGTAATCAACTAACACTATTAAATTTGTATAGCATTTTATTCGATATATGAGTGGTTACTTAACATTGTAACATTGCAATATGATTTTTATAATTTCGTTGTACTTTTTGGAACATTTCATTTAAATATTTTTAAACCTCTAACCTCTGTGTCTCTTGCATTTTATAATCTGTGTATGCAACTTGTACACTGACTTACTCAATGTATTCGTTTAGTTATTGATACTTATTTTCTATAACATGTTTACTTAATACAGTTATTATAAACATTAGGCACACGTAATATCACTACCTCTATATTATATGAATATGAGACTAGTTAGTTTTTTGCCTAAACTAAGTTATACTATTTATAATTGCTATAATCTAAATGGTTAATTGTACTTGGTGAAAATGAAGCGTAATGGAAAGAAATTCTTTGAAATTAACTTAAATTTTTAAAACAATTATATTAATTAACAATAACCAATTTCATTTCGAAATATTATTTCTTGAAAGGAAAAAGTGAGTTTATAATAGTTATGTTAATATATTACAACATTAACGACATTTTAATATTTCCTCGTAACCATGTTATACCATAATATATTTGAGTATTCCCTTTTTAGATATATGCATGCAAAATAAATGAATTATGGAATAATAAATATTTAAATGATGTCTCTCTTCTGTGAGTTCCCGAGTAGTGCCTGTAAATAAAACTGACTATCAGTATATCACAATAGAATTGACATATCATATGTCGTTATTATGGATCTAAACTTAATTATAACTAAAAAACTGTAGATACGTCATAAGCGCTTAGACAGCTCCTCGTTAAAACTTTGCTAGCTAACACATTTTAGATGGCTGCCCCGTCAATCCGCCCGTATCTAAGCAACATATAACTATTTCTTTTTCACCACCGATATTGAGAATATGCCATTTTACTTCCACATTTTATCTAAGTCAGTATGACGTTGCAATATTACTTTACGTATGTGTGCGTTATCGTGCCATTTGTTTTGTTACAATATTACAATATCTACAGATTTTTACTTATAATATCATTGATCTAAAGGTTTAAAACTTGTTCTTTTTCTTCAAATAATATCTCAGTAAAATATGTCAGGGTCAATGTTTGATCGTTCTTATCTACTAATACTTATGGTTTCTACTCTCTTAACCATTATATAAGTATATTCCAGGTTGATCAAAGGTTATGATCAAATGTTGGTTACTGTAATGTGAATGTTATGATAAACTACTGATTACTATAATAACATTTCATAAGATTTTAACGTATATGCAGGTTCCGTGGTATTAGTCATCTCCGTTTAGTTCTATATCACACAAAATCAACTAATCTATAACATAAATTATTGTATTAAAATAACTGCAATACTGCACCAAAAGAAATTCTCGTCAAAAATTCACATGTTACGTATTATGAATACTATTTTTTAACACGTCAGGTAAGTGTAATAGAAATTTAATATAATGAACATATGTGTACCTTGTTGACGAAGTTGACAATAGCTGTAGCTGGTTGTTCAGGTTCTAACTCTGCAAAGATATGGCACTGATTGTCCGCGCCCGAAGTGGACCGCGCCACAAATGCGAATATTCGTCTATGAAACATAAAGTGCATAATTATATTGAGATTTGTATGATTCAAAATGATAACGATATTTGAAATATCGATTATCATTTATTATATTATACTGAAATTGGGTAAAAATGTTGAAATATATAATTAAAGTGCTATAGTAGGTAGGCTATGACAACGCACATTTTACTTCAAATTACTTTTTCAATGTATGAACCATTATTCTAATAGTATTACAAATACGAGAGTGCGTTTGTTTATTTATTTATTTCTTGTTTTGTTTCACGTGGTAGGGAAAAGGACACAGGGTACTTATTAACAGAATAGAAGGATTGTTCCCGACAGATAGGTCATACCGAAATCAACACAAGCGAAGTTGCGAGCAAAAGCTGGTTATTCATAATACTTACTTGTCAGATTGTGTGCCGTTATCGATGTATGTGTATCTTCTTTCATCAGGATCGATGCCAGCATAAGAAACACCATTAGTTGGGTAGTGTCGCCTAAAGAACAGTTTGCGTGCTGCGTCCGTTAACGTGATGCCACCTCCGAACACTTTGAAGTGAACAACATGTGCCGGAGTCTGAAGAACGTGAACATTTAATATTTAAAACAAATACCCTTATATGCCGCAAATTTCATTGGTGTTGAAATAAGTTCGGTTTTAGTTTATTTACCTTTTTGTTTAAAATATTTCCCACGGCTCTTTTGACTGCAGCAGGGCCAGTCAAAGCTTCAGTGTTCTCTGAACCAAGTAGAAGCACGTGACACGCAGCCCCGGACGACAAGAGCGCGCGCGCCGCCGCGTTCGCGTTACCACCGGCCCATGGATCCCTTTAATAGTCGTACTTACACACTTAACCTGTTTTATTATACTATACACAACCCGGTATTCGATCTATTCGAATTTCGATCTATTTTGGAACCAATTATTTTAAATTAAGAAAACAATTGAACGTCACCTTTTTATGAAATTGTTTTCATTTTATTTGAACTGGTAACACTTTGAGCAATTTTCCTTACTAGTTATTTTGTGGCTTTGTTTTCGATTTTTTTTTTATTTACTTTTATTTACTATCTAAAAGATGAGTTCTCCATTATACTTGATGTAGTGATCTCCAGAAGTCAAAAATCATTCAACTATTGTATTAAAAGTATTAAAATAAACAAGTAATGTAGTCAAAAACACATGTTTCATTTGGATTTTTTTTGCACTTTCATATACATATACGAGTACATACGTATTTAATCTGAAAAAGTAAGAAGTAAAGTAGAGCTTACATTATATATATCGTATTTTAAGTTAACTAGTAAATTGTGGACTACTGGATTGATGAATACGATTGGTATTATAAAATTATACTGTAACTATTGAAATTCTATAAATACCTGTCAGGTAATCTCAAAGGCACGGGCAGAGCAAGCGGTGTGACTGTGTGCTGATACACGAGAGCCGAGAGAGAGCTGAAGACTGGCTCGTCGGGACACCCGCGCAGTCTCACGCCGCGGGCTGTCGGCTCGATAAGGAAATGTCGTACACCACCAACTGCACCCGCTCGAACAGCCAATCCAAACGCCCCCGGAAACGAATTGGAATCCCTGACTATGAACGCGCCTTCTTCTAGCTGCTGTAAGGCTGCTACAGCTGCAAAGAATGCATCAATTGACTCCAATAATATCTTTCTCAATATGTCTTCAATCTCAACACAAAAATAATTTCATGAAGAGTTTCTAAATAACCCACGTATATTGTTTTATGTTTAAGGTTGATTCAATTAGGCCCGGCGGGAGGAGGCAGCGCTTTGCGCGACTCCTCCCGCCACCGTAGCCGGATCTGAGGGGATGGGGGGGGGGCGCATCTCCTCATTTCACAGGTCCGGCGGACGAGGGGATGCAGCTGGTGTGTACCCAGTCTGCCTCTCTATAAGTAAGAGCCCGGCAGTCACCTTCCGCTGGGCGGACCGTTGGGACGGCTCTCCAAGGTTGATTAGCGTTGTACGATCCCTTGCCGCCTCAACAATCACGATCTGTCGGTACACCCGGGAGGGTGACGTATCCATAAGGGATATCCCCACGTTAATTAGAAAAAAAAAACAGGAAAACACAAAAAAGAAAATAGTTCTGCTAACCATCATCTCTGGAGATGCTTGGTTTATACCAATAGTGGCTAGTGTCTCGTGCGAAACGCACTCGGTCCGGCGACACGTGCTGTGGCTCGGTGCTGCCACTGACGCTTGATCTTCGCGAACCACTACTTCCATTGTAAGTTCGATATTCGGATTCTGGGCTGCCTTCACGTTCTTTTCTGTATTATTAAATACTTCATTAAATACTCATTTCGTAACTTAAATCGGGGTAAGTAATTTCGAGGCTGACATTAACTATTGAAAAAGCACATTATTGAAGTAACACTTCTTTAGACGCGACTACGAGGTAACTGGACGACAATGCAATGGAAGTCCGTTACGGGAATATGGTGTCACGTTTCTGTACCATCCGATTTTTAAATATTTTTGATTTTGTCAATAAATCGTTTATAAACAAATCAATCAAATATTTTTGAAAAAAATTAATAAAAAATATTAAATTGAATAATAATAAAAATCATACAATAGAATTAATTACGTATATATGGGTGCGTGACCGTACTACTATCTGGTTTCAATGTAAGTAAAAGTAAATAACGAATTAAATCAAAGTTTCATTATCTGCAGTGCTATCAATCAGCTGATTCGGAACTTAAATAACACAAGAAATATTATTAGCAACTCTTTGTTATAACGTAAATAAAATATAGAAAAGTGCGCAAAAAAAATTAATAAAAAATATTAAATTGGATAATAGAAAAATCATACAATAGAATTAATTATGTATACATGGGCGCGCGACCGTGCTGCCATCTGGTTTCAGTGTAAGTAAGTAACAAATTAAATCAAAACTTCAGTATCTGTAGTGCCATCTATCAGATAATTCGGAACTTAAATAACAAGTTTTACTTCAATCGCGTGTGACAGTTACACGCAACCATTTTTTAGAGAGAATCGTATAATGGGTATGTCGGAGTAAAGTACCAGATAATGTTTTATCTATATATACATAAATAAAATTGATGTGTACATAGTATTTGAATTGTATTAATAATGCTAAGAGATTATCTATACTATGTTTAATTAACTATGGAGCTGTTTTTGTTGAAAAGTTATATGTGTGAGTGCTTGCCTGGTAACTGTAGGAGAGCGCGGCGGACGGGCGCTGAGTGACGGCGTGGGCGTGGGTGGGTAAGGTGTGCGAGGGTGTGTGGGGAAGGCCGGCGTACCCGCTCGGGACTCTGCGCGGGATTCCGCACGAGATTCACTACGCAGCCAGGTATCAGATCGGTCCTGTAATGGAAGAACGTTATTTTATATATCTGAAATAATTATTTTTGGATCAAATATAATCTTTCTTTAATATAGCTGTAATTTTCACTGTTATTTTTTATGTAAAAGAAGCGTTTTACGTAAAAATATATATTGAAAACCTGAAGCGTTATGGTCAAAATGAAAATTGTACATGAGAGAAATGACGAAATCCAGAGATTTTATTTGATTTTTCGATTAGAAAATAAACAAGAAACTAGGATACAAATTGTCTTACAATAGTATCGGTGTTAGCTGGTTCCGCAAGAGACAATAAACCAGGCACGGGAGTGTTTGTCGGTGTCGTACTGGAACTCCATTCGCGCATCGTCATCTTTTCATACATGAATTTTTTAGATGAGGTCCTGTAAGTAGCAGAATATAACAGAAATAATAAAAAATACAACAATAATAAATTAAGACAATGTAGCTAGTTTCTCTACATACCTGTCTGGTGCTTGCGGACTGATGGTATCAGTCTTGAGAGGCGTGCGTGTGTTCACATGTAAAGGAACACTAAAATCTTCGTCGTCATCAGCAAATGCTGTCGTATCACTGGTATATCCATCCACTCTACAAATAGTATATTATTTTAAAATTCCAATTTATCTATACTCGTCTGTACTAATCTATACTATATACTATAATATTATAAATAGGTGTAATCCGGTGAAGCTGTTAAGACCTTGCTAGGTGAATAGCGTAGTCAGTTCGAAAAAGTAAAAAAAATATAAAGGGTAAAGTTTGTTAGTTTGTGACGTTGTGATATTGTAGGGGGTAATCTCAGGAAGTACTATACCGATTTTAAAAATTCTTTTACCAATAAAAAGCCACGTTATTTGTGAGTGACATAGGCTATATATTAACCCGAAAAATGAAAAGACTTTTTGTGGTAGTCGGATTTGCAAAGTAAGTCGAAGAGAAAATGGTCGAATGAAAACGTTTCTTACGAACGTTGCCTTAACGATGAGAGATATATGATTGAGTTCTAGAGAAAAGTTATAGAGCTTGATAATGCCTAAGAAAATCACTGACAGCATATGTCTAACTTCAAGGTTTTTTTATTATCAGCTCGGAACAACGTCCGCCGTGTCCGCTAGTATGGTATAAGTAGAATGTGTGTTTGTTTGTATAGTATTAGTGTATTACCGATGACTTGCCGATCTTCGCACATGTCGGGAAGGTGCAGTATCCCACTCGAGCGGTAGTCGAGCGACTCTTTCCCTAGCCTCTTTCTTTTCCCTTAGTCTTTGCTGTTGCCTTTGCAGCCATGTTAGGCCGGAGTTGCTTTCAACGCTGCCTTCAGATCGCCGTGGTTCTCGAGCTCTCGGACTCTCGTGCCAGCCGAGAGTGCTGTTCGATCGCCATGTGCCGTTTTCAGGTGGTGTTTTAAGCGTGCTACTATGCGACCGTTCTGTCCATTCCATCTCGCCGTTTACCCATCTGTTGAATATATATATACATCATTTTCCTTGCAAAACCTTAGTTATCTAATTATAATACTATTTATTTTGTGAACATTGAAGGTTCGGAAGCAGCTTCTTGAAATTAATTAACTATTAAAAAAATGATAACTTATATGCATACTTATACTTAACGCGGGTTATTTGGTTTGTAACTGTATATGGTAGTATATACAATGATATTATAACTAAAAAGCAGTAGACACGTTAGCTACATGATATTTTGACAAAACAAATGGCACGATGACGAACACATACGTAAAGTAATATTGTAACGCCGCACTGTCTTAGATAAAATGTGGAAGTAAGGTGGCATATTCTCAATATCTGTGGTGAGAAAGAAATAGTTATATGTTGCTTAGATGCGGGCGGATTGACGGGGCAGTCGTCAAAAGTAAGACAGCTAGCCAAGATTCAACAAGGCGCTGTCGGAGCGCATTTGACGTATCTACAGCTTTTTAGTTATAACTAGTGGGTGGTCCAGTGGTCGACATTCGACCATAATTCATTGCATTTTTAAAGTTTGAACTTTATTAGGGTTCTTTTATCAAAGGGTATTTATTATAACCTCTATAATCAAAAGCTTTCATCATGCCTACTCAGTTATTTGCCACTTTTTTTAATTTTTTTTTTTTTTTTTTTTTTTTATTGTAGCTCGGCAAAGTGACTGTACTGTGCCTGATGGTAAGCACAGTACAATCCAAAAACAATGGCGACCACCGAAAGACATACTATCTATCGCCGGTCGCCGTTGTCATGCCGGCCTGAAAGCGACCCAGTCAGGGACAGCCCCCCCCGGTTGCTGGATATACACCGGCTGATCCCGGAACGCGACACGCCCAAACATGTCACTATGGCGGGTGTTCCACCTGGTGTACGGTGGTCGCGATCCAGTCGGGTACAGACACCCTACCACCCCACAAACATTAACATATATAAACATTAAAAAAAATCGATGTCTAAATGAAAATTGAAATTAATTATAAATTTGAAACAAAAAACAGGCGGTTACATAAGGTGGTAAGGCTCTCAAAAACTAGGTAAACATAACTTTACGAAAATAAAGAAATTTATCGCAACTCATGACACAATGTTCAATTAATTTTATACGACACCATAGGTGCGTGGTATTTCTGGGTGATATTGAATTAAATATAGTCTGTACATTATGAGGAATAGTAATATGCCCAGTATCATTGTTTGGAAAAGTAGTGGATACACAATAGAATCAAATGATGAATCCAAAACAAAGATGTTTTTAATACTACCATTAACTTTTGAAAATGAATTCTTTTTTGTTCATAATTCATCATCAACTGTACTAAATATAATTGCTACATCAAGTTGAACTGCATCATTGTAACCGCGGAGATGTAAGTCAGGGATTACTTTCATGACCAAACAAATTTTCTTATTTTGATTTTACAAAGTACTTTTTCGCTCATTTTTTATTGAATCATCATTTGAAGTGAGTACATCATAAAGAAATACTAAACATTGACATTGACTTTGGAAATATTGCTTTACTCTTATGGCAACATGAAGCAAAGTGAAATGAAGTGAAAGCAGTCCTGTCACCTAAAAATTTTGACATTCAATAAAACCAAAGAGAATAATAATTATTTCAGTAGTTCCATAAATTTACTAAAGATAAATTATTTATCAACTTGCGGCCCGCTCCGGCTTCGCACGGGTATAAAATATATAGCCTATGTCGTTCACTGAAAAAATGATCAAAATCGATCTAGTAGTTTTGATTTATTCATTACTGCCCGTGGCCCGCCTGCGTTTGTTGCAATGTAAGCGGAAAAAATTTAATTATTTACAACATCACATTAGAAACCTCAAAAATAACAGTATTTCTCCACTATTTAATGGATGTTATTATAGATATAAACCTTCCTCTTCAACCACTCTATCTATTAAAAAAAACCGCATCAAAATCCGTTGCGTAGTTTTAAAGATTTAAGCATACATAGGGATATGGAGACAGAGAAAGCGACTTTGTTTTATACTATGTAGTGATTAATATTAATGTATATTATGAATTTACATATTATATTATTCTAAAATTAACCTACAATTTAACCAGTTGATTTCAAAGGGCATATTGTAAGGCACGTAACGTCAGTCATGTTAGAAATATTTAAAAGATAATTGGAACGTAAGAAGGATGAAGGATGTTCGAAACGTCTTTTTCATTTACATGTGTGTATATGTTGTGTAAAATTCAAGCAGTAGTGTGAGTAATGTATATTTTAATTAATTTAATATGCTTGTAATGCATTTTATATAAAAAAAATAGGTTCGTGCACTTATCTGCCATATAAACTTTAACTATGCTAAATTTCAAGTTTATCCGTTCACGCAATTCACTTAAAAAGGATACAAAGTTTTGGCTTCACATATCATTACCTAGTATAAAACAAAGTCCCCTACCGCGTCTGTCTGTCTGTTCGCGATAAACTCAAAAACTACTGAACGGATTTTCAAGCGGTTTTCACCAGTGGATAAAGTGATTCACGAGGAACGTTTTGGTATATAATTTGTCCAGGATTTTTTTATAATCAGGGCGGGACAACGTCTGTCGGGCCTGCTAGTTAATATATATGATATCATTGAGTATAATAAAGTCTTTGGCTAATACGTCATCTATCGATGTATTATACGTACCTACATGTACGATCTTGTATTGTCTATGTTAAATTTATAAGAAAAAGATTAAAATAAATGAATTTATTTAATTTGGAAATTTCACAAAAATATTATCCATGTGTAGTTAAATGCCGCAGTTGTATAACTGAGTCGAGGGTCGACAAACATCCGTCGTTTATGGTAACGTTTATCTCGAAATAGTAACTTGTTTGGGTCACGGAGTGCGGCGCGAACGCAGTCATACGTCACTCACTTGCTCTAAATCAACTCTAGAATTGCGACTTCAACTTATAAATTATTTCAATGTGCTGAAATAACTATAAAAATCTTTAACAAAATAAACAAATTTCTTCTTACACAAAGTATACAATTTCTTAGAAATACCTAATATAGTAATATTAGTTTAGCATAGGCAACTTTAGAAAGGGCTCTTGATACTTGTTTATGATAAACTTAACTCCAGTGAGTTCCTCGAATGGCCAACCCGAGTCAGTAATTTGACTGGGCACTTAACAAGGTATTCATTCAGTAGGCGCCGCATAAATAATTCGCGATAGGCTGATTATAGTAGGTTCTCCGTGTGCGTCGCGTAATCATGCGGTACGTATATCCAAGTACGTGTTCAACCTACACCTCTACACTAAGATGTATACAATATGGCATAAGTTCGACAAATGAATGTTTCATTGTAACTTCCTTATTTGTCTTTTAAATACGAATCAGGAAATTATTTTATTCTACGATATAAAGTGAGAATTATAAGAAATATTTATCATACAATCAAGCACTAGATAATATTTCAAGTTTCAGCTTATTTTAGTATTTTCTGTAGTGTATACGATGTATAAAAAAAACTAGCTGTGCCCAACAATTTTTACAATTCTCAATTACAGTCAACCCAGTTATGTAATCTTACAGTCTAATTCGTTATCGCTTAGTGTAATTTCTATGGTAATTACTATGCTCCTAAGAGGTGTACCGTGTTGTTTCACATAGTTAATTCACATAAAGTACACCCAAACAATTTGAGGCAAAGTCGTATTCTGCTCCTCGTATGTACATAATATAAGAAGCAGATATTTATGACTTTCGAATTGAATAGTGCGTAAAGAAATAAGAGTTTTATCATCATATAAATAATTTTAAACAACATTTATTAACCATATATTATTTTAAAAACACACTACATACCGTAATCTATTATCGTTCCCTACAATTTATATGAAAATAAAATTTCAAGACATTGATTGTCATGTATAGAAGATGCTATAAATTTGTTTCTATCAAAGTTTTAGTATTTAAGCAGGACCACTCTTTACTTGAATAAATAAAAAATATTAGTCGTTGAAGGTATGAAAATAGTATGTCGTACCGAACATATATTACAGAAGAGAACAATAATATAATCTTACTGACTACTAGCTACAATACAAGCAAAGCTTTTAAATATCAATTACAAATAAAGCAGGTATACAATAAGTGCTTCGAGCAATGCAGCAATGACACTATCGACAGCATGAACAGGGATATCACCATTCGTATGTCTATCAAATTTGACGGAACCATTACTATACTGACATCTGATATTTTGCTACTCGATAGGTGTGGTAATCGACATGTACTGTCTTGTTAATTTTATACAGAGACGGCTTCACTCACGTTACTTTACTATAGATTCGTTCTACAGTATTTTTACTGAATGAAAGTATTTTCCTTTTAGATCCTATATCCCTACCCTATATCCATTTTTGTACCTTTGAAAATATGTATGCAAAATTATGATTGTTTAGATAGTTGAGGCGTGAAAGTGAAACCAACAAATAAACAAACAAAATCACTTATAATATTAGTAAGTGTTAAGAGTAGGATTATAGAACAAAAGACTAATATGTATATGGCTAACATATGCTAAATTTTTCTCGATTAGGTATTACGTCATTTGTTTCTGCAATAAATACTTAATTCTGTATTGAGATAATACATATTACAAAGAGATGTAATGATAACAATTCTGTTTAATAATAAGTTATAGTACTTGTAAGAACATTTTATTAAAGTAAAACTATTAAGGTTTTAATAGCCTTAATAACTATCAAAAATTTTTAAAATTGATTAATTCTTAAAATCTGCCAGATTGGCGTATATGTCATTACGGCGTTTTCCTTCGCAAAAATCCAGTTTACTTATTTTACCTAAAATTGTTTGAAGGCAAGTCTTATCGATTTGTGTGTTCCCGTCGTCATGACTTCATCATTACTCATTACTTTCAAGCCAACAGATAATTTTTTTTGATCGCATAATATTTGTATAGAATAAATTAAAACGTAAGTATTAGGTCTTTACCTATGAAATTGCCGTTTGTATGAAAAAATTGAAACGAATTTTTTTCATGTATTTTTTATTTGTATTAATCGAAGTAATCGCCCATGCAGTCAATGCATCTTTGCCAACGCAGTGGCAGTTTATTGATGCCCTTCTTAAAGAAATCAGCTGGACGGGAGGCAACAAATTCTTCAAAGGCATTTTGTACTGCCTCTCGGGTATTGAATTTTTTTCCCGCCAAGGAGTTATCCAAATTCTGGAAAAAGTAGTAGTCTGTAGGTGCAAGGTCTGGTGAGTAGGGCGGATGACGGAGAACTTCCAACCCCAGTTCTTACAACTTGGAGACCGTATGCTGTGCATTATGAGGTTGCGCGTTGTCGTGCAGGAGCAGCGGAGACGAGCGATTGACCAATGCTCGTTGGAGATGTGCCAGCTTCTCCATCATTGTGTTCAGTTCTTCCCAGTACACATCTGCAGTAATGCTCACCCCGTTTGGTAAGAAGCTGTGATGAATCACACCGGCGCTAGACCACCAAACAGTGACCATCACTTTTCTAGGGGTAAGTTTTCGTTTAGGGCATTGTTTAGGTGCTGGACCAGGATCCAACCAACTTGCTGAGCGCTTTGCGGTTATCAAACAGAATCCATTTTTCATCGCAGTTAACAATGCGGTTCAAAATTCCTTCATTTGTGTGTCTGTTGAGCAGTGCAAGGCACGTCTCGACGCGTACTTCGCGCTAGCGATCATTGAGTTCGTAGGGCACCCATTTGTCAAGCTTTTTTACCTTGCCAATTTGACGCAAATGGACCAATATTGTTTTGACGCTAACGTCGAAAGCTGCTGCTAATTCAGCCGTAGATTGTGTATGATCAGCTTCCACAATCGCCTTTAATTCGTCATTGTCGACCAAAGTCTTCGAACGGCCGCAAGGTTCATTTTTCAGGTCGAAATTCCCAGAACGGAAGCGAGCAAACCAATAACAGGTGGTGCGTTGGTTTGTAGTGTTAGCTCCGTAAACGTCGTTGATGTTGCGTGCCGCTTGTGCCGCGTTGCTGCCACGACGGTACTCATATTCCATAATTACTCGAATTTTTAACGTATCCATGATGACAAAAAAGATTGAAATGCGATGAAAATGTAACACTAATCAATAAACAAATGACTACTTTTGGAAAAAGAATTCCATGTTTTTAAAATAAAATTATTTTGATTTGTAATGGCCAGTACTGCAGAACGGCAATTTCATAGGTAAAGACCTATTAATATTATAATCGCATATTAATGTATCAATTATTCAAAGTATAGTTATATAGTGTAGTTACTATACTACGATTATACCAGGTGACTGTTTAGACACTCACAGTGTTCTAGGATATGATCGTCACATGTAATGTATAAAATAATAGTATTAAAACAAATACTAATAAACAACCAAGAAAACCTAAGTTAAAGTTTGTTCCAAGACTTTCAAAAGTATAGGTACAAACGTAAAATAATAAACCTAAGTGCAATGACCGGTGCCAAATGTTACAATGGGCGACCCGAAGTTAATAACTTTGGATAGTAAAACGGGCAATAAACCCTTTTGTTTTGTTACTGACGTTCTCACGTTTCCTTTCAAATGAAAGTGAAATCACCCGACGGTCATTGACACTGTGCTTTAACAAAGACGCGTAGAGGATTGTGTATAATTTTTGTATTTTTCTAGATAATTAGGTCAGATATTAAGCAACTATTTTTTTTAAATTAATTTAGAACGAGTATCGAGGGCAGAGTGTCCTCCAGAAATATTGCTACTATTTAAACAGTCACCTGGTATACGTAATGTTACGTACCTAAGAAAAAAATATTATTATTCCTTCAGTAAATATTACAGTTAACAGAATAAGCATTTTTACAATTCATAATAATTTATAATATCAGAGTTATTATAATTAAACGATAACCAAATTGTGTTAATGAGTACAGTCCAAAAGTGTATCTTCGTTATTCACAAACATAATGAGTTATGTTTGAGTTAATATCCTATATTTATTGGACTTACGAAGTTGTTACTTTGCAAAATATTATGTGTGTAAAAACTTATGATCAAAGTATTATTGGAAACTACTGATCCAATACTGAAAATTACCTTACCAATGTAGGAAACATTGCTTTATTCCCTTTGAGTGTTTATGTAGGCGCGGGTAGTTACAAGTATTTGATAAAATTGTAAATATTCTATTTTGGAAAGCTCGTCACTTAAAAACTTCAGAATCAATTAGAATTTGGGTTTATTTGTCATAGGAGGTAAACGAACAGGTGGGCTCCCTGATGTTAAGTGATCACCGCCGCCCATAGACATTAGCAACACCAAGGGAGTCGCAAGTGCGTTGCCAGCCTGTGTTTGGGGGGAGGGGGACGTGCGGGGGAGAGAAGGAAGGGGAGGTGGGCCTCCGGCGCTCTTACTGTAAGAGGGTGGTACTACCCCGGGCGAACCAACCCATTCATGCTGAACAGCTTTTTAGTTATTGATGCTGAAACCAATAATAGCTTCAGCGTGGCTCTACACCACCTATAAAGAATTGAACTCGAGTAACAATAATAAAATTACAATTAGAAGAAATAATTCCCATTTTTGACTGAATAGAACACAGTTCCCTTAAACCACAAAAATCATTTTACAAGAACGTAGTCGCGTAACGTAACTTTTACATTGTATAATCCTAACTAATATTATAATCGTGAAAGTGACTTTGTTTGTTTGTTACGCTTTCCCTTCTTAACTACTCAACCGATCATCGTGAGATTTTAGTAGTCCGGTGAAACTGTTAAAACCTTGCTAGGTCAATAGCGTAGTCAGTTCGAAAAAATCATGCGATTTTACATAGGTGCACGTTGTCAGGGGGTCATAGAAAAGAAAATCACCTATCATCATTGATAAATAAAAACCCAAGATGCACAGTCTCGAATAAAATAACACTCAAAACCGTCCCCAAAAACTCACCGATATACCTAAGTAGTTATAGTTATACTATAAACTTGTTTTTGCAAATTAAACCTTACGCGAATTATTTAAAGTTGTTTTTACAAAGCCGTGTACAAAAAGTCCAAAGACGCGAATGACGAGAGATTATTTGAAATGAGCTCGGAATTCTCAATTATGCACTCATTTTATGCGGACGGGTTTGAGATGTTGACTGTGCATCTTGGGTTTTTATATATCAAAGCCTATCATGGAGAGAAAATTTACTCTCGCCAAGGATAGATTAAGACTATTTTAACGCGAGCTTAGCCGCGAGCAAAAGCAAAAGCAAAGGCAGCAAAAGCTGTGCTAATTTTGTAATGAACAAATCGAATAAACGACTACCATTACGATTCTCCGGACAACATTAAATCGTGGCACATAAGTATAATATCGAAAGAGCTCATTGAAAACATTCAACATCTGTTTCTCAAACATATGGTTGGTTTTTTGTAATGGTCACTGTAAACAGATACGGAATCGGTTAAAACGACACCCACGACACTGCTGACTCCCACACTTAAATAATCTATTATACGGGTGCAATTTTAGTGACGAATTATATGGCATATTTGTTTACCCATTAATAGATGACTTTACGTGATAATAGGCGTTGTTAAAGAAGAAAAATATTAGGATCAAATCAGGAGAATTGTTGATGAAATGGCAGTGATAATTAGTACACACAATATTTTGGTATCATCTGAATGAGGTAATGCAAATTAATTGATTTACTTTTATGGGAAACTAAATATGAACACGATATAGTAAAAAAATGTATAGTGTATAATAAAGTTTTGCTAGTATTTTTTACCACATTGCAGAAGCAAGTTCTCTGTTCTTACTGGTTGGCACGTACAAGAAAATTAACAATTCTATAGTACATACAGTACTTTTAATACTTTAAAATAAAATGTACTTTGATTATAGGTATTTCATTTAAAAATGCGTTGAATAATTGTTTGATAATGTACAACGAATTAAACAAAGAGATATACCGTTTTTTAAATATTTGTTATGAGTTCTATTGGGAGAAGCGATATTAAGGTCATTTTTTATCGCAATGTTTATTACAGTCCACAGAAATATTATTAATGTAAGTACGCACTACATAGATATGGTCAGGATGAAAGCGTCTCAATGTCTAAATTATGTTTTATGACTCTACATCATTAAGAGCGAAGTGGGTCGGGCGAAACGAGGTTAACTAAATTAGACGGGTTTGAAAAACCTATACTCATTTACTCCAATGTTACCAAATGTTTTAACACGTTGATTTTTAATTACAATAAGTATTTTTATGTTAAAATTTTGCTATATATTTAATTATTCTTTAAAAAAAAACTGTGGTTTGTTTACATTGTGTGGTAAACACACAGATATATTATACATACATTTTATTAGACTATGATATATTAACAAGGTGTAAAATGTAGGAGGATCAAGGCCTTTACGCCTACAACGAAGCAGGAACAGAATTGTTACGTACATAAGAAAATTCAATATCATTACGATATAAAACGTGCTTCAATTCCTTGATACATGTATATTTATATGACCTTTGTATAGTATAATGTCTAACATCGTTTAGGTATCATCCCATAAATAAAATAATAATTTGAATATTATAGTGTAAATTATAAATGTAACGATAAATTACTATGACGCGACAAAGTTTCCTGTTTTCACAAATAAGTATATAGAAATATAATTTTCTTATTAAATATACATTTCCTTATTCTTCTCATTCATTGAAGGGGATTTTTAAACTCAAATTTAACATATACCTGAAAATGATTAGTAATTGCCAAGGAACTAGTTTATTTTATTAAGTTAATTAAGGTATAAATGCTTTCTTGACCTTTTAAATCAATCGGTCCATATAAGTTAACAATCATTAGACCAGTCCATTTAAAAATAAAAAATGTTGGTCGTAAATACTCACCTCTCATGGCGGACGGGTGTTGGAGCCCGTTGCAACGAATTTGTAGTTGTAGTGGTAGTTATATCCTCATGAGTAAGTTTACGAAGAGTACGAGGGGATAGTGGTATTCTTGGAGAGGGTTCAGGGGTCATCGTACGATCATCGTCGTCATCTTCAATAACTCGATAGTTTCTGTCAGTTCCGAGGGCGCGTCTCACCAGCTCGGGACTGGCAAGTCGGTTGGAGGAGCGTAACATACCGGGTCGCAAGCCGGGCGCTCCGTAAGTAAACGGAGCGGAATCAGCGCGAGCGTGATACGGTATGTCTGAGACTCGATCGTGTTGCGACTGTGGCTGTGGCGTTTGTGGCGCTGGCGGCGGATCAGGCAGAGCGCTTACAGTGCGTAACATGTCACCGAGGAGTGCGTCAAGCTCATCTGGTGGGCTCGGCGCCGCTCTACGCCCCGCCGAAGATATGCCTGAATCCATTGATGCACTGAGTGGTGAAGCGGGTCCGCCGCCGCCCGGCCGCACTACAGTCGCGTATATAGATCCGTCGAGAGGTCCGAACGTGTGTGCTCCTTCGGTCCCCTCCCCCGTTTCACCTCCTGACCCTTCGGCGCTACCGTTATTCTCACCTGTGCCAAAATTATTTCATCTTATTATTAAATAAAAGGTTTCATATTAGGTACTATATACAATGGTTACAGAAATAATACACGTTTCATAGCGACTTGTCTAGCGATACTTTAATTACGAATAGCTTTTAAATTGGATTCGATTCAGTCTAATAAGCAAGCGCGGCGTCATCACAACCAACTACTTACATCGTAACGTATCGGCCGAGTCGTAAACGTGTGCAATTTTCTACTTACTTGTACTGTACGATACATTATAATGATTATAAGGTTTACGAAGGCAACAACAATTATCAGATCTGTTGGGTTTATCTACACCATAAAAGCTAATCGTTGAGATAACAATATGTACATAATATATTGCATTCATAGCAGACAAACACCATAGTAGAATAAGAATAGAAATATTTTTTGTAATTCGTTTTCATTAATAATAAATACCGGTTATAGCCAGACAATTTTGTTTAATTTAATTTATTCAATTGAAATAGTAACATAATGCTCCATACCACTATGATCTGCAAGGAAAAGCTCATTGGAAATAGTTACTGATACGTAGCCATAAAATCTTTTTTATTCTTCTTTATGTTATAGCGTTCCATCTCATGTCACATATCGCACAGCAATCGAGGAAATTTGAAAAGTTATGACATAGAAAATGCATTTGTTTATATGTATATATACACCTACTAACGCAAGCCTCTGGAAATTACACGTCGAAACTTGAATTTAGCAAACAGCCTAAAGATCGAAGGTTAAAATATACAATAACAGCGTTCATAACTTTAACACTTGATTAATGTTATTTTTAATATAACCATAGTCACGATCATACCGATAAAATAAAAGATAAATAGCTAATTGTTCAGCTTTCTAGGACTTGAATTATACGTTGCTCGACCACATCCTAAAAAGGATTAACTTGTCTTCCCGTTATTTATCCCGGTAGTAAGATGACACCGTTGCCCGATTAAATACTTCAAGTCATAGGTTTCATACTTTAACATGTGTTAAAGTCCATATATCAATCAGGTGAAATTTGTGTTTTTTTCGATATTTCATGTATATTTCTATACTAATATTATAAAGAGGTAAAGTTTGTGAGTTTGTGACGTTGTAGGGAGTAATCCCAGGAACTACTAAATCTATTTTGAAAGTTCTTTTACCAATATAAAGCCACGTTATTTGTGAGTGTCATAGGCTATATATCATCACGCTAAGACCAATAGGAGCGGAGCAACAATGAAAAATGTTTTAAAATCGGGGCTTTTTTTCCTTTTGAGAGATTCCGCTGCGTCCTAGTCCAAAATAACTATTCCACGCGTACGAAGTCGCGGGCGGAAGCTATTAACTAATTATATTATCTATAGTAATATTATAAAGAGGTAAAGTTTGTGAGTTTGTGACGTTGCAGGGGTAATCTCTGGAACTACTGGTCCGATTTAAAAAATTCTTTCAGTATTATATAGCTCATTTATCGAGGAAGGTTATAGGTTATATATCATTACGCTAAAACCAATAGCAGCAGAGCACCAATGAAGAATGTTTCAAAATCGGGGTATTTTCGCCTTGAGAGCTTCCGCTGCGTGTTAGCTTTAGCCCAAGGTAACTATCTATTCCACGCAAACGAAGTAACGGGCAGAGGCTAGTTTAAATATAAAATGATGTTACTAGACGGCAGAAAATTACCCAACATCGGCTAAAACTTCAATACCGAACATAACCTTCGCATTTCATTCAACTGATTATGAATTAATTATAAGATATTATTTCGACTCATTATTTCATGTTCTAGTATTATTTTACATAATTAAGCTTTGCTGTTTTTAATTATTTTTTTGTATTCACGAATGAAGGCAATCTCAGGTATGTGCAATGTTTAGTTTCACTTAAACGTGTTTACATTCTTTTTGTGACTTTATGAGTTGTAAAACCAATTACGGGAAATTTCAAACGATTTCTCTCTCTTATTTTTATGTATGTCACATAAAGACTTTGATATGAGCCAAATATAGGTTTATTACAGACGAAATAAATACAACAAACTGGCTGTTACTATACGTACAAATATTTACAAAATGTGTATTTTGATTAGTACGTTGGTTTGTAAATCTGTAAATAGTTAATTATGTTTAAATATAATATTTTATCTTATTTATATAAGTGCTATATTTTTCATTACTAATACATGTGTTAACTCGTAAACATTAATGGTTAATAAATATTTTTTTATCATTTAATATTTTTATATCTATGTTTACAGACCTGTAACTAAATATCTCTAAGCGTGTAGTGGATTGTACGGTCTAGTGTTTTGTTGTTGTTTTAGTTTAGCTTTATTTATGCGATAAAAAGGTTCAATTACATAAATATATACTACCTACTAATAAATTACCACCTGATTAAAATAAGGGATTAAATACGATTGCATTTACTAATCGAAATAATATAATTTTATTGGAAACGAGTGTAATTTTATCAATACTATATTATTTAGTACAAATTATGTGGAAATTGTTATATTTATCGTAATTAGAGAAAGTGCATTAATGTTATTATACTGACAATTTTTTTATTTAAACAAAGAGTCCCCTAAAGTTAAAGAACTTCTACAAAACGTAAAAATGAGAACGAAGATTCCAATACATTTTTATTTTTATTGATACGTTGTTTCTTTGCAGAATGAGATCGCCTTACACGCAAAACAGGTTTTTTAAACATATTTTTTAATTTTGTACAGCCACGTTGGCTGACACTGGAATGTGGCTATCTAAACGTGCGATCACACGGCGTCGGAGCATGATGTTAAAAAAATGAACCGCGGCCTATCCATAACGCATTTAGCGTAAAGATATCAACGTCATCGTTTGATGTCCGTACGGGATTATTTGAGAGATGAGTTTATTTCTGTGTTGTCAACAAAAATAACACGGCCGCTATCGGGCGACGGCTACTGTTACGAAATATGCACCGGGTTGAGCGCCACAGGAAGAGGATGTGTGCGTAACGTACCGCGGCCCATCAGTCTTACTGTCACAACTCTGATGTTCTTTATCGTTCTAATAAAACTTTATAGTTACATTTAATTAAATATATAAAAGACTAACTGTGCTTGCAACTTTGTCCGTGAAACCTTATATAAAAAAATAGCGATTCATAAAATCATCTGAATGTCTAAGTCCATTTACGTATCAACTTTTCTCTCGTACGTAAGTCGCGTCGTCATTAAAAGTACAATAACTTTTGATAGACCGAAACGATTTTAATGAAACAAAAACTAAATGTTACTCGAAGATATGCATTATGATTTTTTTTCGACAGGTTTTATCATGAACGCAGTATTTTAGCCGCGATGCGTGTTCTTACAAAGAGACAGACAGACATTTCTAAAATTTATTGAAATTTATTTTTTTAATTATTCCTAGACACCTACATTTTTTTTACAAAAATCTAAAACGTACAGACTCGTCAAATTATATTCTTATTATATGTATAGATAGATGTATAGAAGATATAACAATAACATAGTACACATTTTACTAATAATTCCGTTCTTTATAGGTGGAATTCAAAGAATATGATCGAATAATACGTATATTGTTGAAAGCAAGTGTGGTTTGTGTTACTATAGGTGAGTAACAGTGTTACGATGCTATCTGTTTGGTTGGGTTGTTATGAAGGTAAGCGCGTACTCGTAACCGACATTCGATGATGTCATCGGACAGGCTCCACCTTGTGTTTCACAGAAACTCTAAGCTCTACATTATTATTCAACCCAACTCGTTTAGCTGTCGTTCGTTATATTAAATTTATTGCAATTTTACGACCAGTCTGGAGCTCGCAAAGAATATTTGGTTACAAGTCAATATTCTGTGTTTTCCAGTATTATGATATTAAGCGGAGAATACATTGTTTATATTGAAGAAAGAACAACATTAGTGTTGTCACACTAGTTTTCAATTTACAAAAAGGTGTCACGTCAATAAAAATAGGGCACTAAATGAAAAAAAAAGTGTATGCGTACTTATGTACACGCGTTACAAGTTATACTTCTTTGGCGTAACAAGATAAAAATCTTTTCAAAAATTTTATCTTTCGCCTTATTCTACGTTTGTAGAAAAAACGACAGTAACAATAGAAAAAAGGTATTTAATGCATTGAAAGTTTTAATATAAAGAAATACAAACAACAAATACAAAGAAACAAAATGTTGACTATAGATAACTTCAGGGTGTCGGTTTTTTGTAACGGTGTGCGCGCGCATCGTAATAACTTCATGGTGTCGGTTTTTCGTGACGGCGTGCGCTCGCATCGTAAAAATTTACTCATCATTTTTCCCTAACGCGATATTATACAACTTCAATAAAACACTCGCCTTACATTACAATCACTTGTTTTGGTATTCTAATAATGTACACTAAAAGAGTTTCAGAAAAATCTAAACTATTTGAAAGAGAGTGTTTCTGAAATAGAATGACCAAGACTGATTGGTGTCACTCACAAATGGTTATAATAATTAAGAGGTTGTGTTTCTACTTTCTGTAAAGTAATAATTAAGTCAAGTACTACCGTATTAAGTGACTAATATTTTGTTATATATACTACAGTTTTCTCGTATTCTATTGCCCACGTAAAGTACAAAGTAGAAATATGCAAAATAACGTATAGTACTTTATTATAAAGTACAGTCAGTAACATTCAATAACATGTCTTAGTATTTATATATTAATAGGAAAAAATAAAAGGGTTCAGTACAATTTTGCTCCGCTCTTTGTCGACCGAGATTCTTTTCATTTTTGTAGTAGTAACTATTGACGAGTTTTAGAGTTATCAATAAAAAATTGGAAAGAGTTCTTTTCTTTCTTTGAAATGCTTGAAAGATTAATGAATTATGATCGAATTTTGACCACCACACGATCACTAGTTTTAAAAGACGCAAAACAAAATTTGTTTCTTTTCATAAAATTTTATATATATCTAACACTACTAATTAAATTAACTATGAACATTTATATTTATCGAGTGTATATGTATATGTAGCGATTTATTTAGTTATATGTATTTTACTAGACCTGTAGCTTAGAACAAAACGTTACTGATAAATTCGAAAGGCTTGTCTGTATTGCGAGTCTATGGGACCACAAATTACAGGTGAGCCTATTCCCACTAGTAACATAATAATTAATTACCAAATAGGCCCATTTTAAAGTAAGAAAGAAAAAATACCCTAAAGTTTCTATACTAACCCATATTTTTCTTGATACAAGAAATATGTAAGATAATCATGGGTTTTATGTGTCAATGGAGATAATACAAAGTATATTTATTAGTTGCAGATTATATAATACGAATTAAGTAATAGTCCATTCGTGGAAATATGATGTCAGAATAATTTATATCAGATAACACGAATTTCGTAGTATTTTCTTGATAGCAGTGTTGACATCGACAGAACTAGCGACCCTTTCATGTAACGTATGTATGTACTGTGCCAGACTGTTTAAAATTCAAGCAATAATAATTATATGTTTAGTACGAAACTACAGGTCAATTATTTATATACGTAATATTTTTAGCATGCTTATGAAAATATAGTCCGCCTTTTTTTCTCTAGTAAATAGCAAACAAATAAGCATTATTAAAGATGATATATTTGCAAGATATACATTTAATTATTACCATTGAAAATAATAAGAGAGATCATAATCCGCAAAAAAAAATGTTTTAGGAATATATGAGATCAATCAACTATGTAAATAAGAGAGTTATAGAACAGATGATTTAGTTCCTTTTGTTTTACGATGAAAGTATCACAATGTTGTGGAAGGTAATAATTTTATCGCTACGTCGGTAACTTTAAAAACGGCTGTGATGTTCTTAGAATAGGCAAATTCAGTATACAATCTTGCTCGAATTCTGCTGGAAAGCAAACGTGTCTTAAAATTTCCCAAACCGGATACGTTAAATACGCAATTTATTGAATATGAGTGAGTTTGAACCGTGTCGAACGATTCACATTAAATCAGTATGCATGACGTCAGACTGTATATATAGCTTTTTGTTGTGAATACCCAAATTTATAGTAAGATCCATTTAGCGTTATAACACGAGAATACCAGAAGCAATTTAAGGTTATTAAGGATGTCGATCCATTGACAATATTAATAACTTAGCAAGTAAGTACCACAGGTACACGTTTTTTTTTTTAATTATTCGATTTTGGTATACAATATTTAGTTAAAAGTACACATATAATTAATTATTATGAAATATAAATTTGAATTATTTTATTATTCTGAAATAATATGAAAGTATATACATGTCTTTCTAGGTTAGATTAAAAAAAAATTTGGTTATAATATTATGATTGACGATATAGTTTACATGTCATTGAACTCAATCTATTCAAACAAAACTAAGCCGAAGTGTGACGAACGCCTTTAGTTTTAAGGGCCGGTCACGGCCTTGCGACTGAGTAGTGCAATGAACATATATCACTAATTCACTACGCCGGTCAATTAGTGGTCTGGCGCCGTAAGGAACTGAGTCTCATTTCATTATTGTTGACAATTATTATTGTTGGAAATCGTAAGAAAATGTCAAAATATAAACAATAAATACATTCATATTATTATATTAAGGAATTAAAATTTTGTTCTGTATATAATAAATACAATTAAAGAATGTACATGAATAAAGGCATGTTAAACATACATTTAAAAAATAATAATAATACCCAAAATCTACTTACCATAATATTAGAGTAAATTAAAAATAATTTAAGCCAGTTTGTTACTAACATGCAGCTATTTTGGTAAATTGTAAAGCTCTATTAAGTAATAGTTTACTTTGTTACAAACGATTAAAATAAATGTCTATAAAACAAACGTGTAGCTGTTCGCAGAAACCATAAAACTAACCTCAACTATATATAATATTGTTCGAAGGCCTCGAATCGTACACACGTAATAACTTGCATTTTAACACGGATTTTTGTTTTGATTCACAAATTACATTTCGAAATTATCGAGTCTGCACATCTTAATTATATCTAAAATTTGAGTTTACGAATTCGGTAAAATTAAATTAAACTGTTGTATGTACCCGCACGAGATACCACGTAGCGACTGGGCGGGCGGGCGTTCGTCGGGCGGGCAGATCTACGTGTCACTAAAATAGCTTAGCACCTGCATCGCCGCAAACCGCGACTCTCCGATAACTGATGTAGTTTGCTCGCTTTGTCAGGAGTAATGACACATTTATGAAGATATTTGGGTTCAATGTAAATGTTAAAACTGGTTATATAATAATACTAAATTCACTAAAAAGAAATAAATACGTCGTGTTTAAAATTCAGTCATAGACATAAAAAAAGCTGTATATATTAATGTAAAGGTGAGTTCTCAATATCCAGATAACATATTTGTGAAGTCGTAAAAAATTAAATGTATTATGATATTTATTATGTAATGTTTTAATTACGTAGTGTTAAAAGGATATTATCATGAGAATTCTTGATAGAATATCACTACATAGTATAAAACAAAGTCGCTTTCGCTGTCCCTATATCCCTATGTATGCTTAAATCTTTAAAACTACGCAACGGATTTTGATGCGGTTTTTTTAATAGATAGAATGATTGAAGAGGAAGGTTTATATCTATAATAACATCCATTAAATAGTGGAGAAATACTGTTATTTTTGAGGTTTCTAATGTCATGTTGTAAATAATTACATTTTTTCCGCTTACATTGCAACATACGCAGGCGGGCTACGGGCAGTAATGAATAAATCAAAACTGCTGGATCGATTTTAATCATTTTTTCAGTGAATGACATAGGCTATATATTTTATACCCGTGCGAAGCCGGAGCGGGCCGCTAGTTAGTAATACAAGTAAAGACTTTCTATATATTTATTTATTTTATTTATTATGCTTTATAGTCTTTAGTGTTTTAACCACAATCTCGCTTGATATTAAATATTGATGTGGTTTAGGATGGGAAACACGTTAAGCCTAGAGGGAAACTTGCTCTCAAGAGACACCTATAGGTGCTTAGCGAGAGATTTTGAACTTCAGTATCGTAGTTAGCCAGGCCGGTTTGATAATAGCACTACCACAATGCAAAACACCACGACTTATATGTTGTTGATATTATATTAACTTTAACGTCATTACTTCATTCCAAAACAGTACCCAGTAATATACAAAATTAAAAAATCACTTCGTATATTTTTTTTCAAAAAAACCTTATATTGGTTGTTTTACTACTAACAATGCAACTTACATCAATGTTGTCGATAATGATGTACGGAAGTTTCAGTAATACACGCTGGACACGTGTGGAACTTAGAGAAAGTGAGCTGAGCAGACGACTAAAATAGATTGAAAATTGCGGATGTCAAACTAATAAAACACGGTAACAGCGACACTTGTGTAAATTACTTCCTTTTTGAGACTGTCTGAAGGTTTAAACCGTGACATTAAGTAACCTCAAGGATTTTTCCCTCAATTTACCTATGCCAATAAGATCTGTTATAAGGTTTATATTCTTTATAGGTTCAGCGTCTAGCCATAATCTCACTTGGTGGCATATGATAATGTGATGTGATGTGAGAGATATTTTACGTTCAGCGTAGAGCAACTGGCTCTCAAGTGTACCTTGCAGAACAAACTTATAAATATTTGGCGACAGATTTTAAACTTATGAAGGGCTAACCTTGCAGGAATTAAAGAAAGTCATAATGTCATTTCACCGATAGGTCAAATCCATTGTAGGATGAAAACTTACGTCTGTCAACAAGGTGTCTGAACGCACAATAATCCATCATAGCTGCTTCGAATATCATTTATTTTGTCAATTACAGAACTTAAAAAATAAATCATAATTGTAACGTTAGATAAAAAAGTAGCCAGATAAATATACCATAATAAAAGAAAACAATTATAATCGCTGTTTTGTATAGCTTTTTTTATTATATAAGACGACAATGTGTCGGCACTTTTCCTGATGGTAAGTATAGTGGAATATAAAATAATAACGACCATCGAGAAATCTATAATTTCCCAGTAGTGGTCTTTGTTATGCCGGCCTACAAGCTGTATATAATTTGCCTGACTGTGAATCACGACAAAGTAAAAGAGAGTCACTGTGATGGGTTTTTCACTATTTGAATTGTGGTCACGGCATAGTCGAATACCACCTACCATCCCACAGAATAGTGTATGACACTTAATTGTTATAGTCGTGATGGTTGAGTGGTTTGACCGGTATAACGTCAATTCGATGTCCGCAAGTTCTAACCCCGGCATATAGTAACGAATTTTTCGGAATACGCGTACATTCACTACTTAAATTGTTAAACTATCGGCTGACGACGAAAAATAAATTCGTGAAGAAACCTGAACCTGAGAAATGTTCCTGTAGTATCATAATATGTGGAACAAATATAGAACGTTGATATTTCTCGGAGATCTGAAATGATCGTCGTGAAATGGTGGAATGAACGAACGTTCGTATGGGAAGAGGCCTGTGGCATTGCAATGGGTCTCTTACAAGCTGATATGATATCGCGAACTAGTAGGTGGTAAGTTTGTTTGTTGGAAAACTTCAAACGAGCGAGGGTGTCTTCTTTTGTCATTATCACAACGGAACTCGTCACGTGTTTGTCTGCTAGGAACTCCTACCTGATAATAATCGCTTCCATGCAGTGCAAACCTCACTGGACTTTAGTTATTAGTCGCGCATTCCAAATTCCTTGCTAATACAACCATATGTGCACATGAAAATATTCGAAACTTATATCTCACAACCATATCGACCCCAAACAGTATTGTAGAGAACGCACAATAGCTGCCATTTATTTGTAACCAAATTTGATCAATCAGTAATGGTAATTTCGGGCTCCGTTTAAATTCTCTGTGAAATCAATAATCATGCGCTTTCTATTACCTACTTTATACTAGAGAAGGCTGCGGTGAGTTCTCAACACACACAAACTATATATAAAATATTTGGTACAATCAGTTTGTTCCCCCTGGTCGACTATCTTCAGACCGCCGTCAGGAAGATCTCGAAAGATGTACAAGCGGTGAACAATCGCCGCTTTATACTCCCGGAATACGTGAGAGCATTGATCACAGAAAAGAACGCCGCGACTCGAGCTCACGACAATTACCCATCTATAGAGAATCGGGACCGGTTACGATTATTACGAAAGAAAGTTAGGACTCGTATTTCTGAGATCCGGGCCGGCAGGTGGGGTAGGTTCCTGAAGAACATCCGGCCGTCTCCCACTTGGCGAACTGGAAACTCGCGCGAACATTTAAGTCAGTCGAGACTATTCTGATGACTCCTGTCGATAGAGGCCCCTGGTTGCCTCCAACGTTCGATAGTATAGACAAGGCGGAGTATCTCGCCGCGAGTTTAGAGAAACAATGTTCACCGAACTCAGCAAACACTGACTCTATACATATTGGATTGATCGAGTTCTCGGTAGAGCGCGCGCTCGCGTCATTCCCCCGCGAATACCCTAACCCTATCACTTTTAACGAAGTATCGGATGCCATCAAGCTTAGGAAGTCCGCAGGTCCCGATGGGATCAGGAACGAAGTACTGAGACTCCTTTCTGATCGCAACATAGCTCTATTGGTCTGCTTCTTCAATGCGGCCATGTCTCAGGGCCACTTTAGAGCCGCCTGGAAGAAGACCGTAGTGATATACACAAGCCCGGCAAAAAACTTAGAGTTAGAATAGAAGATTCCACTATAGAGTGGAAGGTGATCTTTCCTCACTCCACCCGATACGTTCAAGTGTGCCCGAAGGGTTCATTCTTACATCCTCTCTCTTCAATCAGTTCGTCAGTAACTTACCTCGGCTCCCGGGAGTAGAGGTAGGTTGTTATGCTGACGATACACTACGCTTCCAGTTGGTTTCCGATACTACTTAGCACTTGCATCGAAGAAGCCGTTAGCACACTCGGTGACTGGTTTCTGCGACGGCGTATAGAAGTTAATCCCGATAAGAACGCTGCAATATTTTACGACCCTAAAAATCGCGACTATGAGCGTCTCTCTCAAGCCTATCAGTCTATACGGAAGAGTCATTCTGTGGACCAAGCAGATCAAATATCTAGGAGTCACGCTAGACAGACACCTCTCCTTTAATCGCCACACAATGGCAGTATGCAACAAGGCCGCTATGGTCATGGCACGTTAGTTTGCCACAAGAGCAAGACGCCAGACACAAGCTCACTCTGTATAAGACTTGCATCCGTCCCGTTCTAACATATAGCTGTCTTCTTTTCACACATATGTCAAAATACAACTTTAATAAATTACAAACTATTAAAAACCGTTTCGTATCTCACACACAGGGAGCTGGAGATGCCCTCTATCCAGACGTACGTAAAGTCACTCACTATTAGCTATTTTGAAAGAGCCGCGAATCATTCTGTCCGTTAGTGGTATCCACCGCAGATTACGAACCTTTACCGAACGATGCGCCTTATAAAAGACGTCTGCGACATATTTTTGCCGACCCTCCCGACCAAATAACGGCAACGAACGATCTTTACCAGCCTGTTTCTCCAAACAGAGCGAGTTCACGCCCACGCCCGCGTAACCATAGATAACGCCGTCGTGGCCTGGGAGTAAATTTCGCTCTCGCACACCAGATTAGGCCTCTCTCAGCACCGACTCAAGCCTACGTTCCCTCGGCGTGGAGCCCTTGAGTACGTTGCTCGCGCGATACAGTGACACTAAACCTTACATAACTGCAACAACATTACACATATCACCTCCACACATGTGCACACACACATGTTTACACATGAAAGTGGAAGGGTTTTGTTTTTTCCCTTATTGATCTGAAATAGTTTAGAAAATTATTCAACACAAAATACATATAAGAGTTATTGAGGTATGTATGCTTGGTACACATATATCTTTCAAAAACTCATATAAGTATGGATATGTAACTTAGCTTAGGTTAGCTCAGATAGGGCGGGCCACAAGGCGGGGGGTTCCACAGGGGTCGGCCTTAGGGCCGCTCCTGTGGAACATGGGCTACGACTGGGTGCTCCGCGGCGTGCTCCCATATGGGGCACGCCTCATATGCTACGCGGATGACACCCTAGTCGTAGCCCGGGGGGGGGGGGAGTGGAGGGAGGTGGAGCGCCTGGCCACGATGGCCACAACCCTCGTGGTCAGGCGCATCAGGAGGTTGGGCCTCAGGGTGGCCCTCGAGAAGACCGAGGCCCTACTCTTTCATGGGCCTCGGCGAGGGCCACCACCGGGGGCCCACATAGTGGTGGAGGGCGCCCGGATCAGGGTGGGGACCCAGATGAAATATCTGGGCCTCACCCTGGACGGGCGCTGGCGGTTCGAGCCCCATTTTGTGGGGCTCGGACCGCGAATTGCTGGGGCGGCGGCGGCACTCGGCCGGTTGCTCCCTAATATAGGGGGGCCTGGCGCCGGGCGCCGCCGACTCTACATGGGAGTCGTGCGGGCGATGGCCGCCTACGGGGCACCGGTGTGGGCCGACGCCCTCGGTGCCGCCAACGTGCGCGCGCTGCGTAATGCGCAGCGCACGGTGGCACTGAGGGCGATCCGGGCGTACCGCACGGTGTCCTCGGCGGCGGCCTTTGTGCTCGCCGGCTCCCTGCCCTGGGAGCTGGAGGCAGGAGTTCTCGCCGCCGTGTACGAGTTCACGGCGGCGAGGAGACGAAGGGGGGAGCCTCCGGCTCCCAGGGAGATAGAGGCGGAGAGACGGCGTCTCAGGGGAGACGCCGTCGAAAGATGGAAGCAGGACCTGGCGGACGAGCGGTTCGGGCGGTTCACTGTGGACGCCGTCCGCCCGGTCCTGCGGGCGTGGATGGAAAGGGAGTGGGGCTCCCTGACGTTCCGACTGGTGCAGGTACTCACCGGACAAGGTTGTTTCGGGTGGTACCTGCACCGGATCGCACGCAGGGAGCCGACCGCCGCCTGCCACGAGTGCGGCGCTGCCGAAGATACCACGCAACACACTCTGTCTGAGTGTGCTGCGTGGGGGGAGCAGCGCCGCATTCTGGCGGCGGCGGTAGGACCGGACTTATCGTTGCCGAGCGTGGTCTCGGCCATGCTCGGCAGCGAACAGGCGTGGCGAGCGATGTCCTCCTTCTGCGAGGACGTCATCTCGCAGAAGGAGGAGGCGGAGAGGGCCCGCGAGGCAGATCCTCAAAGTGGCCCTCTCCGCCAAAGGAGGACAGGCGGGAGGAGGCGGCGCTACGCCCAACTCCTCCCGCCACCGTAGCCGGACCTAAGGGGGTGGGCCGGGGGGCCCATCTTCTCATTGCACAGGTCCGGCGGACGAGGGGGGGCAGCCGGCGTGTACCCGGTCTGTCCCTCTATAGGTAGGAGCCCGGCGGTCACCTTCCGCCGGGCGGACCGTGGGGGCGGCTCTACAAGGTTGATTAGCTTGAACGATCCCTTGCCGCCCCCACACAACGGTCTGTCGGTACACCGTGGGGTTTTAGTCCGTGCGAGTCGGACATAACCCACTCTCTCCCCCGGGAGGGTGGTGTATCCATAAGGGATTTCCCCAATCTAAAAAAAAAAAAAAAAGATAGGTCGCGAATTGCTTGAACCAGGCAACAGCCCAAGCTGAGGTGTGCCGGGCATCCTTGAGCTAGTTGTCAAAATAAAATAGGCTGAGTGCCTTAAGCACTCGCCTTAGTAGTCCGGTGAATCTATTAATGCCTTGCTAGTTCAATAGCGTAGTCAGTTGGATAAAAAAAAACAATTTTTTTCTAGAAAGATATCGTTCGTTTGAGATTCATCGGATTTAATTTAAACATTTGCTATCCTAGAGCAATATTACAGCCTAGTATACATTTTGTAGTAATTACAGGTATTATTAATTCGTGTCATGATAGTTACAATGTTTCTTTATTACTCGTCGTTATACAACACGCGTCAAAATATATCGTAAAATGTAACGTGGTCAGGATAGCGTCCAATTATTTTGTTGGCGGACAATTTTACGTTCATCGGACATGCATTTTGTACTCATGTGTTATTCCTACAATATTTTCATTTACGACGGAAAAATTTGTCTAAGCGTTTTATAATGTGCATTAATTTCTGAATCGTAATTTGAACTGTTATTTCAGAACTGTCTAAACACCTTTTAAATGTCTTTCCGGGAGTTTTTTTAGTTTGATTTATTATTGTAGTTGCAGACGTTCTTTGTTATATAAAAGGTTATTAAATCGTGACATATACATGTAACGTTTATAATTAAGAGTAAATAATGTCATATAATTATTTCATATATTTTATATATAAATTTCTTCTGTACGTATGTATGTCACTGAACTCCTAAACAGCTGGGCCGATTTTGACGAAATTTTGTGTGTTCCAGTGGATCTAAGAATGGTTTAGATTCACAATTGGACCCGGTAGGTGGCGCTGCGGTTGAATTTTAGATTTTTTTTTATTATCAAGGCAGGACAACGTCCTCCGGGACCGCTAGTATTTTATATTTCTTCAGTTTATATTTGTTATTGATATCTCATTTTTGTGAGAAGTGCAATCCACAATCAACTTTATTTTTCTTAGATTTTGCTGTATGTATGAAAAGATAAAAAATATATTCATATAAAAGAAAAATTATTCTTCATTTTATGAACATTCGTCATATTTTGAGTATTTTAATAATTCGCAGTTAGGACTTACATTTTTTTGTAACATCAGATCATTATAAAATTTGTGGAAATAATACAAATATCATTAGTTAAAGAAAATGTACTTCTTAGAACTTATAACTATTTGAGCTTGAAGGTTACCTACATTTAAACACCAAATATAAATAGCTTTCGTTAATGTTGTTTGCCAGCAGCGACGGCATTAAAAGTGTTATCTTACCGTGATCTTCGTCAGTGAGTGTTGAGAGAGGTCTCAAGTGTTCGAACGAGTCAGCGCGCGCGAGTGCATCGGGCGCGGCGCGGAGGGGCGCGGCGGGAGTGGGCGCGGGCGCGGCGCTGCTGCTTCCCTCTCCTCTTGCGAAAACCAGCTCCACAGCTCCATCGCTCGGAAACGATGGATCTAAACGTAGAGGAAATGTTTTTAAAGTTAACTAATCAGAACTGCGTTTACCATTTTCCATCGTAATGTTCGTAATAGATTTTTTGCAAAAAAACTAAAATCAATCGCTCGTATTTACTCATTAATTTCATAGTAGTAGCATGCAACTAACGCCCATATACGAGCACGAATAGTAGTCTTTGGACTCGATTATTCTAAGCTTATTATAATTAAGCTAATTATTATAAAAGTTATAGTACTTCTGTTTACAACATTTAATGTATTCAATAAATGAATAAAAACTACTGTCAAACAATAATAAATATCTAGGAACATCTTAAGATTAAACATGCATAGGACGGAGTATAACTTATAGTGAGTGATATCATCATTATAGCTCAGCGATTGGGTTCATCAGGTAAAGGAGTATATATAATATAATAAGGAGGATATTTGGAATAAATATATTTGAAAAGGATATTTTCAGTAACATCCTTTAAACTTTTTTAACTGAAAGGCTTACTTTTCGAAAATGCACAAATGTGTTAGAGACAAATATAAATACAATGAAGTTTAGGGAGGTTAAATTGTCTATGTTTATACTTCATACACATTATATATATAAACATTGTCTATTTCAATTTCTTTTCATATTGAAGGTACAAAATAAATAATAAATATATAAGTACAAATCAAAAAAATCACCATGCATAGCGTGGTCCAGATGTTGCTTAGTAAATGAGAGAGTGTGATCAGCGACTGCACAGGTGTGGAACTGACAGGCGAATACGAGGTTTCTTTGTGTTGCGTTCGAATGAGCTGGTCTTCTGTAAGCGCGCACGAGAACATCGCCGCGTAGAGCTAGTCGACCGACGCCGACAGTCCAACCGCCTCCGTTCACCATGTACAAACCTGGTGATAATCCCCGATTAATCATAAACGTTAACAAGACATATTAGTAAATTGTTTAAGATATAAAAACTGGTCAATATTTTTTCAATTATTTGATCGTCTCGTGAAGGACATCTTTCAAGTAATAAGTAAATTATAGGATAAGGTTTCATATATGTAGATTTAAAAAACTATTCACAAATAAAGGTTTATAGTTAATTTTGCAAACACACTGAGGTATCGACTTGAACCTCAAAATCTTGCTATTTCGGCTCTTAGCTAAGATTTTGGCTTTCATACAAACTGGGATGCTCGTTTTTATATACCATATCTTCTAAATTGACATAATAGACGCTGTGTCTATTAGTGACCATGTAACTTCAGAACATCTTGAAGTATGAAGTAATAAGCAGAACCCTACAAAAAAAGTTCATGTGCCGTTTCTTGCACTAATGGGTTTTATATACATTCAGAATTGAGAAAAAAACATATATAATAATATTTTCTTGTTTGCATATGATCTTCTGTTCACGAATTACACTTGAACTAAAAACGAATTATTAGTACTTTGCTAAAGGGGCAATCTACAGTTTTATCGACTTTTCTCCGGCATGTTTAGTTAGACGCGCCCCTTTTCCTTACGCCAGTAGTAGTTACCTCAATGTATTTGTTTTATGAGTCTATTATTCACAACTGCATTGCGATTGAATAGATGCCGCTGTAGTCGTTATCAACAAAATTATATATTTAGTGAAGTGAAAAGAGATACAGAAAAACTAAACCACTAAGGCTATTGTCGAGTTATTAAGTACTCGAAACGGCAGAACAACGTGTGCCGGTCATCTAGTATCTATATTTTTAATTGAAAGCGAAAATTAAGATACCTGAAGTGTAAACACAGACGAAGTTCTCGTAGATCTTAAGGAATGCTATAGTGGGGGTGGCGGGAGTAGCAGGGGAGGCAAGGGATCCTGCCACGCTTACGTGTGTCAGATGCAACGGCGCCGCATTCACGCGGATCTGACCGGCCAGCAGCCCCGCGAATGTGTCGATATACCTACAAATTGAATAACAAATTTGGTCACACACTCACCATTCGCACTAAAATAAACTAAATTAGTCACTTAAGTTGTGAAAATCAGATACTCTTGATGTAGTACTTAACAATATCTATTCTAAAAAACCTAGTAAATTTAGCACACAATATTCATTTGAGACTAGATGATGCCTGGGACTTCGTCTGTGTTATCATGCGCATGCGCATCATACCGCTTGTTCCACTTCTCTGTGGCAAGAAAATAAGCATACCCTAATGCGCAATTCTTATAAAACATGGTTTCTTAAAACTACAAATTAAATGAAGATAGCGGCAGCATTTTTTTTAGATAAGAACTAAAAAATATCTTAGAATTGAAACTAAAGAAAACGATCAAAATCTATTCAGTAACTTATGTATAGTGAGTGCACTTGACAGACCTCTATAATTTTGTTTATATATAACAACAGAAAATAGATTACAAGAATAAATAGTTCTTAATATTTTAGATTTAGTTCCCCGAAAAATACGCACACCGGTACCTACCTATACATTGGCTAACCCTTTATCTACATTTGACGAGTGAGACTCGTCATCGATATGAATAACCAAAGTTACAGATGAGGACTGAAATTAGGATTCAATGAGGATTGAATATGAATATAGATTTCTAGGACCAAACATTTCTTATCCCACAGATAAAATTTAATTAGGGCCGTTGCAAATACACGTATGAAAGAAGAAAGAATATCTGATCCTAATTGAAATCGTTTAAATCACACACTGAAGTTTGTAGTTGTTACTATAAATCTGTAATATTTAAAGGGTTGTTGCACCGTATTTCTGAGAAAAGTTGTAAATTTTTCGATAAAGCTAACATCAGACGGATCATTCGGACGAATGTTGACTAGAGTGATTTCTTTATTCTGTGTTCAGACGATGTTAACAAAATGACATCGAAATCAACCTTCACTCGTTCTTGTTTGTTATGTCGTCGCATGAACTTATTTAAAGAACATACATCATCGTCGGATTGTTTCACGGATGAATTAATTCGTTATTTTTCGACACAATAGACGCTCAGTGAATGACAGAAATGAAAAAAAATTGGACTACTTGATACTAGTTTACTTAAAACACGCATAGATACTTTTGGCCAAGTGCACTAGAGAATTGGGCCGCTGTTTGGTTTTAGACTTCGAACAAGCTGATATCATGATTGAGAACAAAATATGGAAGACAGCAATGATTAAAATGAAAATACTCTATAAAATATTATTACACTGTACTGTATAATGTACCGTTTATTTGAAGGTAATTGAAAGACAGGAACCCGATCGTCGAGATATCTTCTCATTGCGTATCTATCTAGAGCGTGCTCCGGTGCACCACATATAGCAGAATAGTGCATATACGCCGCAACCAGAACTCCCAGTCTCTCTCTACTGCCCCTGTAAACAATAATAAAGAGAATAACATCAATTAAACATACTGTGATTAATAGGCTTCTTTATGTGTATATTTGCATTGCATGACTGCGTTATAATTAAAAAACGAATATAATTTGGCAATTTGTCGATTTTATTCAGTTTTATGTACCGGAGCAATAGATTTTTTTTTTGTTTTAAAAATTGATATTGCCTTTATTCATTTATTACTTCAAGCTTTTGTTTATTATTTGAACTACTATGTATATTGTATAGCGGATATAGTATGTAGACATTTACCATGCGAGAAGAATAGCAACATTTTTCGGATGTGCCGCGAGCCAACTTTCGATTTGTTTACAAGCGGCACAAAGTCGCTCTAGTGGGGGCGCGAGGTTTCCGGCCCAACCAAGAGACCGAGCCCGTCCGAAAACACTTCGTGCTGCTCCGTTATCACCCGAGCCATCACTATTGCTGACTTCAAAAACCTGAAAATTTTGATTTTTTTTTGTAACTTACATGTTATTAACAATTGCCGAAAGTATGATATTACTTCATTTGAATTGTTTTTTAAAATATTGATTTCAATATTTCGATAAGACTAGTATACAAATAATTTTTTGATTTTATTGTAGGGTTACTATTCCAAAAATTGTATAAACCTCAACTTACACTGTCGTTTAAAAGGGATAAAATTAAAAGTTGAATTAATACTACTAATAACTTATCATAAATTATTAACAAGGTATTTACTAACCATAAAGTGTTCTCCGTGTTTATTTGTCAGCATGTGCGCGGCTTGCGCTTCAGCATGTGCATCACGATCTGGTAGATGTAGTGCTAGCATGCGTTCCGCGACGTAGCATAGATCTAGCCGCGAACCAGCCGAACTGCTTGGGTAACTTGCTGAACGCGGACCACCCTGCCGATGCAAACAAAGAATATATAAATTCGAACTTCATAACCCAAAACTGTCATACTAATATATTTAGTTAATCCTTGATATATAATATCTTATTCAAATAACATGGTTTTTAATTTGAGAAGTGATGATTACTGTATCACTTTTGTAGCCAGCAATTAAATAACCGTCATTTCGAAACATTCTTATCTCTATAATTTTTTCAATACCATTTAATATATATTAATTACTATATTCAATGAAACGTATATAGGAAGGACTATTATAACAAGTTTGGTATGTTAATCGTATAAACACCGAGGATAAAACTTATGACATTATACCAAACGTATGCGCATTTCATTAAAATATACAATGATACGCAGTAGTCGATTAATCACTTATTACTATTTAACCGATAAAATCGGATTTATTGGTTAGTCGATTAGCCGGCCTTAGGATGAGATGTAACTAGTTTTAATTTCATTAGATAATTGACAAATTATTTTGTCATTATCACAGAATTACTTCTAATTTTCATGTTTTCCTATGTTAAGTAACAAGTGAACACAATTGCGATTTTGTTTATATTACCCGTGTATGAGCAAAAGTGTATTCAATTTTTAATTGTTTTATTTATACTTTTTAATGCTCTCAACGTTTATATTTAACGTTTATAAATTATAGATTTATATATAAAGCTTGTAACGTATGTATGTATGTAGTGTAATTATTCTATTGCTTGCTTAGAACTATAAAAACTGTATTTGTATGTATAAATAAATATAGTTGTTGATAATTCGATAATAAGGAGTTTGCCATAATTCCTTGTTACATTAACTAAACACAAATTTAACTGACTTCTATAAAAATTTACATAACCATAAAGGACGACGGAAATCAGTGATAAGCAGAAATCGTAAGTCCTTATTACGTTATCTCAGTATAGTTGCTAGGTTAAATTAGCAGTCTGTTTTATATATACATAAATGAAAAGTACTTCAGATATCATTACATAGTATAAAACGAAGTCCCCTACCGCGTCTGTCTGTCTGTTTGTTCGCGATAAACTCAAAAACTACTGAACGGATCTTTATGCGGTTTTCACCAGTGGATAAAGTGATTCACGAGGAACGTTTGGTATATAATTTGTCTCGGAATTTTTTTTATATTCAGGGCGGAACAACGTCTGCCGGGCCCGCTAGTTAAAATATAAACATTACATAAATGATATTGGAAAATGCTTTCGTATTAACGTAACGTAACTTTTTGCTAGCGAATGTTCTATACACTTACAAAGATTGATTCTTATTTAGGAGCAAGTCTAATATGCCTTAATAATAATAAAATCTGTATTTAATACTTGGTTTATTAGTACCATTGTTGAGCAAAATCTTGATGAATCTACAGATCTGTCACTACGATGACCCACCTGTACTATTTGTGTTACTAATTAAATTCAAGATAATATAGGTAAATTTACGCGAAGTTCGTTAAATTCTTTCGTAAATAGTGTAGTTTAAATTTATGGACAATGTATTGATATTCTAATAATCGTAACCATTCAGTAAACGCTATTTTATGCACAGTCACTGGATCTTTTGCTTTGAAGTAGAATTAGGTTTGGAGATTATGTTTTCCCATATTTCGTTTCTCATATCAACTTACAGCTTCATTTTTATTGTATTATCGTTGTTAATAAACTTTTTAATTGTATGTACATATAACTTTAAGTAATGATCCACTTGTGTGACACTACTGATGATACTGACCACACTAATGATACACCTTCAACCAGAAAGGTAACAACACAAAATTTACTTTCCTCGCATATCTACGTTATAACCAAAACGAATTTACTGACATAAAAACGAAACTCAAATAGTGACCCCGTAAAGAGTGAAAAGTCCCGATTTGGCTCTACTTTGTGAGTAAACGTCTGATCAAACATAAATCCGTAGGTGCGCCATAACTGTGAAAGTGTCACAAACCGTGCGTAGGCGCGACTAACGCAAGGCTCTGTTGGACAGGCAATGAAATAACCTTTGTTCGTAGCAGATTTAATCCGATTACACTGGTAAACGTAAAATTTATGCCTATGCTTTGTGTAAGAAAATTATACTTAACCAACGATGTTTATTTAAGTAAATCGCCAATACGTGTCTCATTTATAAGACATTACAACGAATGAAAAGTTGAATAAATGTGGAGCGTGTAAGCGTTCGAAAAAGTATTTCAATGTTCCTGAGATACGCTCAAACCTATGTTAGCATGACAGCTGCAGTTTAAATTATTATCCTTTCACTTAGTTATTTAACGATCACAATATTTGTTAATCTATACTAATATTATAAAGCTGGTGGGTTTGTTTGTTTGGTTGAACGCGCTAATCTCAGGAACTGCTGGTCCGATTTGAAAAAATATTTCAGTGTTAGATATCTCATTTATTGAGGAAGGCTATAAGCATCACACTAAGACGAATAGGAGCGCAGCACCAACGAATTATATTTCAAAATCGGGTTTATTTCCTTTTGAGAGCTCTCGCTGCATGTTAGCGTTAGCGCAAAGTAACTCTTCCACGCAGACGAAACGAGCAGAAGCTAGTTCCATAATAAATATATGTTTGTCGGTGCAGTATTAACAAAACTACAAAAAGTAAATCAATAATTAACAGCTACGGTTTATCTAAGCACCATATTTCTGGAATTCTCAATGGAATGTCATTTAAATAAGGTATTTTTTTTTAAACAATTTGCTAACCTGTTCTCGTATAAAAATTGGAGCAGCCGGTGTAGCTGGAGCGCTCACTGCTCGAGTCTGTAAAAACAATAGAAGAACATTTGTTAGAGAAGTTTGATATAATTAACTGTAACAAGATATTGTTGAACTTAAATACGTAAAACTAGGATGGTTAAATATAAGTTGTGATAAAAGATTATACATATCGTTCGCCCTCCTTTAACTCTGTACATGACCAGCATTGTTTAGTAGCGTTCATTAATATACTCATTTTTTATACGAATACATTTGAAAAGTCAAGAACTCTGGTAACTTTGACAAATAGACTGTACAATTCTTTAAAATCTATAACACGTATAATATTTGTTATACAATTTTGTTGTAACACTCATATATACTTCATTAAATAGTATAAAACAAAGTCCCCTACCGCGTCTGTCTGTCTGTCTGTTCGCGATATACTCAAAAACTACTGAACGGATTATCAAGCGGTTTTCACCAGTGGGTAAAGTGATTCATGAGGAACGTTTTGGTATATAATTTGTCAAGGATTTTTTTATAATGAGGGCGGGACAACGTTTGCCGGGCCCGCTAGTTATGTTATAATTTATTGGTAAACAATTCAAATTCATACTATTTGTACTGTCAAAGTGTGCCTTACAAATACGGACTATCGTTGATCTATTACATTTTAATAAAAACTGCTTTTTGTTTTTTAATGTCATAATAATCTGAACTTAAATCTGGTTACCTACTAGAATCGCTCTAATACAACCTAAGCATTAACTTTCAGACTATGTATCGATATTAACATATCTCTTGAAAATTATTTTTCCTATTTCAGAAACAACTAAACCGTTGTTACACCGAATATTTGGCAATTAAGTTTAACACGTGTATTTGTTTGACATTGGCGAAACTGCGTACACAGGCAGAGGCCATACCGGGAAAAAAACTTTAGCAACATTGTTGGTATTTGAATATCATTAAACTATAAAGTAATATAAATTCTTCTAATTAAATTATTACCGTTATTAACATGATATCAAGAGCAGTATTTTAGTGAAGTATTTTTTTCTGTCAGCGCAACGTCTTTATCTAACGGCTTACATCGCCATTATTAAGTTATAATAAGTGGTTGTAATAAAAAAATACTTAGTTCTTACGAGTATTATAGTTCATAGATATTAGATGTATTAATATACTTTATAAATTATTTTAAATAACTGTAATGTACGTTATGTATATAGACAAATTATTAATGAAATCTTAATTTTTTTTGTCGATCTATTTCGTATTTATTATCTTGATTATACAAGTATGAATGAAAATTCAATGTAAAGAACAAAAAATGATATATGTACGATTGTTGTCGGGCATGAAGACCAGAGCAACCAGAAAATAGGTTGTTATTCCCAGTATGTTAAATTAGGGAATACCGTAATTTAAATCTACTGTGATAAGCACGGTGAGCGCTAAAAGCGAGATTAGATCTAACTTTATTTTTATTATAATATATTAAGAGTAAGAACCACTCACCTTGGCGCCTTAAAAATGAATATTTAATACCACCAATGAACTAAGTATGACATATTTTAACACTTCTACATTAACCTAATTTTATTCGTGACATGGCTGATGATCCCGAATACGAATATAATGAAGTTTTAGAGTTAATATCAATTTTTATTCATTTCATTTCTCAAGAATCTTCATAATTTAGGAGTCAGGGTTTTTTCATAATTTAGGAGTCAGGGTTTTAACGTGTCAAACAAAAACTGGTATGAGGACGCAGTGACTGCCAATAATGGTTTAGCGATCAACTTTTTTTTTCGAACTGACTACGCTATTGACCTTCCAAGGTCTTAACAGCTTCACCGGACTACATAACGATCAACGATTTCACGAACTATTCAACAGTATTGTATCAGTTTTGTTGAGCAAGTAAAATAGTTTGGATGAGGATATTCGAGAAACAAAAGAAATCCATTTATCGATAGATTATTTTCAGTAAAGTTCTTAAAACTTCGAAATACAGAGTATCTCTTAATATTTTATATGATTTACAAATTAATAGAAAAAAGAAAAGAATATAATGATGCACATGTTGTAACAATGCACTTATTTTATTTTACTATGAAAAAATTAAACTATTCCCTAAATCACATAACTCTGTACAAATTGTTATTTGTATTAAACATTATTAATTTATCTATTTACTTGCAAGTACTAGTGTGCAATTCACTAACGTTTGTTCGAAAAAAAAGGCTAAATAAAGCAACGGTAAAAAAGAAAATCTATGATCCTCATTTACCAAAAAAAAAAAACATTAACATTTATAACAATTGGATATTTTTATTAATCATCATTATCAAACTCTTAAATAAAGGAAAAGTTTAAAAATGCAAATGATTTTCTGTTTTTATTATATTCGTAAGACCTTTCACTAATTGAGCTCCGAGTATAGCCTCCATCATATTTTCATTATATTGCTCTTGATAACGGCTTTCGAAGGTAAAATTTAACCTTTTTCGGATTCATAAAAGAGATCGTTTTACCGTACATTACGATGCGAGTCAAATGGATGTTACGTGAAATGTAATAATTCGAACGATCTGTATATTTAAAAAAAGAAATACTGTTTATCGTGTAGTATATAAAACTATAAAATCTATAATTTCTCTGAAAACAATAAAGTTAATTTTTAAGCGTGGTATGGGTATTTCTAGTGCGTGCTTACTGGATATACGAGTATAATGTAAGAGGTGTCCGAATGCTCAAAACAAAACCGGACAACTCGATAAGAAATGAAAAAATAGCGACACCAGAGGTCCTGACATTACGACGTGACCAACACACATTGAGGAAAACACCCGATACAACGATTCATCATAATATGGTGTACTGAATCGTGACGGTAACTGTAGGTGGAATAATATTTTAGCAGATCCGTTTTTCGTTTGCTTAAATTTTAATTACCAGCAGGAAGAAAGCTATTCTGTCGGTCTCGAATGAAAATAATAATGACACGAACCGAAGATCGTTTATGTTCTCCGGAGGCGAGACTTCGCGAGCGCATGCGTACTGCTCGTATTTGCCCGCGTTGCAGATAGAACACCGCCCGCCATAACGCAAATGCAAGCCGATGTAGCGCACGCGCAGCTTCCGCAGTAGTTCCACATTGCGCCCGTCCCCGCATACTCAATCTCACTCAATTGTTAAATTTCATTTTAAATGCCTATTTCAAATATTTACATTTTATTACAGCGTAACGGTTGAATGTAAAATATTTTCTCATTTACATTATTTTTGTGTATAGAATGTTGATAATTAAATCTAAAATTATTTAATAAGAAACACTAAAGTGTATTTGAAGGTTATCTTTAACAATAATCCAAGCTGCTAAAGCTTGAGTGTTAATAAAGTTATAAATATTTTTTTAAATATAATATAAGAGGTTTAAAACAAATTATCGAATTTTCTCTCTTGTCTTGGTACCAGACTATATAATTATATTATTATTATAAAATAGTATTTATTAAACTCGTTTAAGCCAATAACAAGGTTTTATAATATACCACGGATATATTGTAGTTTTTATTTGTGTTATTAAATGATAATAATAATACAATCCAGAAGTTATCTTACAACTCATAATTAGAAATTTAAAAAAAGATAAAAGTTATTTTCAATAGGAAGGATATACAAAAGAAAAACTTGTCTAAAAAGCTCTCTCAGACTATAGGATTATATTGGGTGAAGAAGGCATGAAGTAGCCGGCGCCCAGGGGCATGCGCCCAGTCCCTGCACTGCGACATCTCGCACACACGTATCATATGCAATCACTATGTCCGTTGTACATTCGATAGAAAAATGCGACAAAAAGTTAGTACTCAAAAATGTTCATTTTATCAAGTAGATTACAGGAAAAGTTAGTCTTAGATTACTTTGTAAAACCGCATAAGTTTAATTGAAAGTATAAAGTTTGAGTTTTAATTAAAACGCGTAGCTTCAACAACGCAGCTATAACCCTGACCTTCCCTACAAAATGCGTATTTAACATGGGTGAACAACCTCGAGGGTGGGACTCCTCTAAATAAAAGACCACGGTATATATAATTTTACATACACACGAGAACTGTCGGTCACGAGGCGGCTTTGACCGGTCGAAAAGAGACGTACTTTTTATCATTACTTTTGTATTCAAGGAGTAAAAACAAAAGTCTAAGGACTGCTTTTACACATGTACATTTTGAAATACATACGTAATAACGTACTTAAATACGAATATTATTTTTAGCTTTTATATATTGTGGGTTATATATTCAAATTATTCGGTTTAGATTTTCTGGTCTACAAATAAATAAAAAGAAGAAGCTTCATCAACTTTTTAACAATAAAAAAAAATTCCATGATCATATTATTATTATAATTGTCGTAGAAATGTTGAGAGGAAGATTAATTAACCGTAAGGTATATATTATATTTCTTTACAATGTATCATGCGGTTTTTTTTTAATATGGTGTTTTTAGATGATATTGCGTATCATTTAAAAAATTATTATATTGATTTAGTAAAGGTGTTAACAATCTCTTATTGCACTTTTCACTGTCACTCTTAAGTTTTTTAAAACAAAATATTCTTTACACTAAACTAAACTTTTACCGAAAATAAAAATCACAATTATTCAATATATTCACTAAGTTTTCTTTCACAGTCTAGCGATAATATTCATATATTGTGGTTGAACTGTGTGATAGTAGAGTTTTTTTGGGAATCCTTCAGATATTTTTTAATGATTTGAATGTAGCAGCAGACAGCAGGCGCGGCGCCGGGAGCGGCACTGGCGTCATAATCTCGCCGCAGCGTCCCGGCGCGGAGCGTTGCTCGACTATCTGGCGTCGCCGCGTTGCTAGGCAACGTAAAATGTTCTGCGAATTCGTGCATCGTGCTGACATTGCATTTCCATTCCCACTGATAATTTTATTCGATAGACGTTTTGATAACATGAAGTCTAAGAATTTCAAATTTAATCAAACTTATCTAATAATTTCATTGCGCACCTTATTTTAATATATTTTTTTATATTTAACACTGAATATACCGGTTTGATAATTGATAATTTTTGCATCGAAAACTATGATGGCCTTTGAGAGTTTTAGAATATGAATAGAAACACTTGCTACTGAAGAAAATATATGTAAAATTTTAAATAATAATCTATTTATGTAGATGATAGTATTATTATTTACGGCACAAAATCACCTTTTGTGCATTTTTAGCTCTCCGAGAAGTAGTCTGGAGGTTTAGATAATCAGTTAGTGAGTCAATTTTAGTATAAAAGGCCGTATCACTCTATTGAATTTATTCTTTATTAAAATGCGATTTTTGAAGTAAAAACTTGTTTATCCACGTTGAGTGATTTTTGGTAGGAAAAAACCTGTGTTCGCATCACCGATACCTCAACATGCTCGTGACGTACTGCGCTTGCGCCAAACTAACGACGCGTAGTATAGTGAACTGTGCACATGTAAAATTGATATTTTGTATTGAAATTCATCTTTCTAACCCATCATATGTTTGATTAATCTATACTATAATAAAACTGTAGCAAGGTCAAATCTGTACATTAAATATTTTTTGAAAATTTTTATCGGAGTAGACTTTATTATCGATATAGAAGCCAAAAATAATCTTTTTACAATTTTTGTCTGTCTGTCTGTCTGTCTGTCTGTCTTTCTGTCCCTGTGAACACGCATCACGCTCAAAGTACTGAACCGATTTTAACGAAACTTGACACAATACTAACTAATATTCCAAGGTTACATTTAGGATACTTTTTGTCCCATAAAACGCAAGGGGTTCTCCAGGATAACGAAAGACAATACATTGTAGTTAATGTAACTAGACTTTTTTGCGACACCTTAGTACAAGAGCCAGGAATGTTGGAAGAACGAGACTTTTAGAAAAGCTGGTTCTTTAATATGAAGATATATTATGCCCTTCCAAACAGGATTCAGGATACGTGGTAGCCGGTTAACGTTGTGTTTTTAATACGCATCACACCTTTACAGGTCTAAATTTTGGGTTATAAATAATTTAAGGAACATTTTTTTTCAGTAACTTTAAAACGCTATTAAAACATGAATGTATCACTGTCAGGGAATTTCGTTATTGACACTAATATGCCCGATGATATTCTTTATAAATAAAATAATTCATTTCAAACCATTTTATTTTTTCCATTGCAAAGAACATACTTTATTTTATTAACCATTATGATATTGAGATTTCACCGTAAACAATGAAAAACAACGATAAACGTAGACATATGACTTGGGACTGACGCCATCTTGATTACATGCGTCTATAACAGGCACTTTCACAAGTATCACTATCTTTATCATACATAAAATGAGGTAAACATATCAATGCAGATGCAGAATCTAGCTCTAAGTCTCTTAACGTTTTCAAAGCATTAGCCGGTTCTAACTGGGGTGTTCATCCATAATATTGAGTTCGTTTATACTTCAATATTATACGCAGTCGAATTGACTATGCGAGCTTTCTTTATGATAATAGCGCTCAGATTAACCTCTATAAACTTGAAAAAGTCCAAAACCAGGCCATGAGAATTATCGGGGGTTTCATTAAAAGTACTCCAATCCATGTTATGGAAAGCGAATTGAGCATATGTCCGTTACATCTTAGGAGACAATATTTAGCTGGCAAAATCTATTAAAATAAATGTAGATGGTATTTGGAAGCCAAAGAGTCAATATGATATTCTTAAAATAAAAGATATTTGTCTTCAATATATAAATAAACTAGCGGGCTCGGCGGACGTTGTCCTGCCTTGATAATAAAAAAAATCCTAAATGTCAACCGCAGCGCCACCTACCGGTTCCAATTGTGAATCTAAACCATTCTCGGATCCACTCGAACACGCACAAAAAATTTCATCAAAATCGGTCCAGTCGTTTAGGAGGAGTTCAGTCACATACACACGCACACAAGAAATATATATATTAAGATATTACCAAATTTTGTTAAAATATACACTGACGGATCTAAAGCTGGTAATTATTTAGGAGCCGCATTTTTTGAGTCAAATTCCAAAACTTTTATGAAATTTCAAATTGATGAAAATATTTCAATTATGCACACTGAACTGATAGCAATTGCAGAGGCCTTATCATTTGTAGAATCTACTGAGTCCATTAAGATTGTTATTTTATCCGATTCAAAAACTGCTCTTCAACACGTAGCTCGATGTACCTTGACTTTTCGAGGAATACCGATAGCCTACACTATTTTGAAGCAATTACTAGATTTCAAAGCAAAGAACAAAGTAATTGTTTTATAATGGATCCCTTCTCATATAGGTATAACTGGGAATGAAAGAGCTGATCTTTTAGCTAGAGAAGGATCCTCCGAAGGTGCTATTATTAATATTTTACCAACTTATTTGGATGTATGCTCAGTATTTAAAAATAACTGTTACTTGCATTGGAAGGAATACTTTGATGAGCGTTCTAAAAGAAAAGGAATATGGTACAGAACGATTCAGCCACATGCCTAAGGTCAACATGGATTGATGACAGTACGATTTGCCGTCGGGAAGCAATCACAGGAATGAGATTACACTAAAAAAGTTCGCCTACCTGATGCGTAAAGTACCATCAACACTCTGCCAGAGTTGTGAGCTCATCGATGACGTGCACCACATCCTGGCAGAATGTGTTCGAAGCGAAGATGTTAGATCTCGGCTTAATGCTACTGGTTCGTTCCACACTGGTTTGTACAATTCGTTATTGTCTGACCCCATTTCGAAAGATGCTAAAGAATTGTACAAAATTAATATAAGCTATTGTTAAGTTTATTGTCATTCTTATTGTTATATAGTTGTATGTTACTTAGGTGATATAGTCGCGCAGGCGACTAAGCCTTCATTAAAAATAATAATAATATTAAAATTATAGCTATCTTAACATGGTTTGAACATACTTATTTGATTTACAAAAAAATAGCATCGGGCACATTATTGTTATAACAAAAATGTCTGGCGATAATAATTTCATGTGTTAGTAGCGTTTCAAAGTTAGTAAAAAACAATACATTAAAAAATTATATAAAAATCAATATTTTTGCCTGTAAAGGTGCGATATGCACTAATAAACTCAACGTTTACAGCCAGGTAGCCCGCACACTGTTCGGAAGAACATGAAGATATATAAAAACTGGCTTATTGAAATTCTTTTTCGAAACCATTACTAGCTCTTAGACAAATAGTTATAGGCAAATGACATTTGACGCGTCGTATTCATATCTTTTTAATATTTATATTTTTCTTCAATACAATAGAGTGTGAAAAAGTTTTAATACAAGTTGAAAATAGTTATGATATCATTCAGTGTTTAATTTATCATTATTTATTTAATGAATATATTATATCATTTAATTTACAATTTAACTCTATCAACTTGATATTTTATAATGTAAACTATACTCACTGTATAGTAAACGTCTACAAAAAAGGGAAAGGAACTGCGTTAGAAACTGGGGGTCCATAGACCTCTAAAGCTTTTCTTCACATTACCGCCAATATATGTAGGTTGCTACGAACGGGTTGTAGCCTTACTTTAAAAGATTTCTCACAAACCATCTGGGTTTGAGTGAGTCCCTGGATAGTTTGGATTCACAATTGGTTTTTTTTTTTTTTTTTTTCGAACTGACTACGCTATTGACCAAGCAAGGTCTTAACAGCTTCACCGGACTATTAAATTCACAATTGGAAATCAATGGTGTGGCTGTAATAAGGTTTTAGGTATATTAAAATTTTTCGCGTTTAAAAATACAATTGACACCAGTTATAACCGATTTGGTGCAGACGAAGTTGCACGGGTCAGCTAGTTATTAATAAACTGTATAAAAATGTATTTAATTTTCGCTCGGAGTGTTACTAGATGTAAAACCCAAACTAATGTTAATAATTCCAATTTTCAAATTATGAAATGTAAATAATTCAAACTATAATAAGTTTAAAATTTCAAAAAAGAACATAAAGATTTTTCGTGTTGGGTTTTCACTTCTTCTGTCTGTCGGTTTTTTTAACCAGTATTAGGTCGCTGCTCTTAGTATACCATAGTAAATTCAATTTTATAATTTCAATCGATTTGGCGAAAAAAAAATTATAAGTAATTTTGTGAATGCGTAAGGTCTGAAACTCATTATTTTAAGATTTATTATTTTTTCTTCGTACCATGCAGCAAACAAAAAGTGTAGGTTCTCGGAAAGTAACATAGGTCTTGATAATCAATCCGTGTTTGGGATTTTAATATGAATGGCCGTATTCGTTTATTTACTTTTTTTTGTGTTTTATTGGTCGGCGTTAATTTTAAGTTTAAACTTCAAGGCGTTTTCAACTAAAAGAACTTTAACAAATGGATAGACAGTCAGGCAGGCAATAAGTGTTCCTACGACAATTTCATTTTTTCATTTAGACCTAGGGAACCCTAAAAAGTTTCAAAAGATCTATCACAAAATTTTAATTTTAGAACCAATAGTATTATTTTTACTTAGACTATCATCATTATTTAGAACGAAAAGTTATTTGATCTAATTTTGGTGACAGTGTTTTATTATTGTTCATTTATTAATACGTTGGATTTATGACACATAGGAAGAAGTCCATGCAACGAAATATATCAGAACTATTAGAACTTATTGTACAAGCAGCTCCCATAAATTAGGTGTTACGAAAATAACTCGCTAGCTTAGGGTGGTTGATTGTTCGGTTATGAATGTCATAAAATAAATTGCAAAGAGTTAAAGAAAACTGTTTCAAATTGAACCCGCGAGGCGTTCTGAATGAAGATCGATTGCACGGCGTAAGAGACCAGCATGCTCCCACTCTAGACGTGATTATTACTTGTTGAGAGTTGTTCAGTATTTGCTCGATGCACTACACACTCTGATTGTATGACCTTCACCCAGGATAACTATATGAGCTCAAATAATAAATAGTGATATCCTACTCATGTTGCACATTTTTCAATAAACTAGGGAATATTTTAAATCGTTCAAACAAGAGAAATGAGTAATTGTGCTTAAATACACACAATGTCTTACTTAATATTTGGCATATTTTAGTCAATAGTTGGCAGTAATGTTGAATAGTAAACATGATGTTTCTTTTCAAATCAAGCTCTTACCTAAATTATCATGTAGGGATAATTATTCCATGGCATGTTTTTATTTCGCCTGAAATTTGCATGAGAATACACTTCGGTCGTAGGGGAAATTGGATTGATTGACACATAACGAGTTAAACCAATATCTTTCTTTTATATACTCTTAAGGTAAAATGTGATGTGCTTTTGTAATCTCACTAGCAGCCACCGTGAAGGCGCACAAGGCGCCTCTTTGAACTATTTTACATAGTTGCATGCTTTAGCATGGAATATGATAGGTGTGCTAGTTTTCGACACCCATATTATATTTATAGATAAAAGGTATGTCCGAACGTTCCATGCCGGGTTCGTTAATTGTAGGAAAGGATTTCATTTTTTTATATCATAGGAGGCAAACGAACATGCGGGTCACCTGATGTTAAGTGATCACCGCCGTCCATAGACACTAGCAACACTAAGGGAGCCGCAAGTGCGTTGCCAGCCTTTGTTTGGGGAAAGGGGGAAAGGGGTAGGGAAGGAGGGAGGGGAGGGGAAAGAGAGGGAAGGGGAGGTGGGCTTCCGGCGCTCTCACTAATCGAACGAAACGCAACAATGCAAGCTGCTACAGTTATGATCCATTCTTTTCTTTTCTACTATATCTTTCCCCGGTTAAGAAAACATAAACGAATATATAAAAGTCGTCTTAGTAGATTGGTTTGACCATTGGAATTATTATTATTATTCGAAGTACCTACGATTTTTTGTAATTAGCGTACATTTACAATTTGGATTAGTAATATTATCGTCTGATGTTAAAGGAAACATCCTGAAACCGAAAAATGTTATCATAGTACCATCGGATTATGGAAATATATGAATAACAATGAATTACTTAGCATTTGATATTGCCAATACGTCGTGATCTGACGTGATGATTATGTCCATAACTTAAGAGCCCGCAACGGAAGAGGTTTTAACCCTAGAGTGGGATTATTACAGGATTATTACTTTTGATGGTGGTAGAGCCACGCTGAAGCTATTACTGGTTTCAGGATAAATGGGTCGGCTCGCCCGGGGCAGTACCACCTTTTCATAGAAAACCGACGTGAAGTAACAGTGCTTGCATTGTTGCGTTTCGTTCGATCAGTGAGAGCACACCTCCCTTCCCCTTCCCTTGTTCCCCCTCCCAATCTGGCAACGCACTTGCGACTCCCCTGCTGTTGCAAATGTCTATGGACGGTGGTGATCACTTAACCTCAGATGACCTACCTGTTCGTTTGCCTCCTATGATATATAGAAAAGGCATTATGAGCCAAATGTCATTATTAAAAAATTAAACAAAGTAGCAAACAAAAGCCGGTTCAAATACGGGTAATAAAGAGTATTTTTAGTAATAATGGATGTACCCATGAAATACAATCTTTATGGATATCATAAACGATTACCTAGGTACCTGTTGCATGAACAAATAATTACTGATGGATTGACTTTGCGCGTTGCGGGGAAGTACGTGGCTTATGAAAGTGACCAAGAAGGTAAATATTACATTTAAAAGCGCCTAATGTAAGCGTAACGTCCAGCAACAAGTCTTTGCCCAAATATTTATACTAAGACTTGATATTTACATAACATTACTTTTCTACGAAATTAGCCTTCTATTTTGAACATCTGTTTCATTTTACAGTATTTGATAAAAATAACTATGCAAGAGCATCATGTTTTTCAAGCAATGAGACGGTAATAGTGTATTCTACTATCTAGAATTCAGTTTGCTAAATATTTTAATATTGTACATTCAAGTGAATCATAATTTAATTACGTAATGGTTTTAAATTTGTCCATATACGGTCTTATTCCAAAAACAAAAATGAACACGGGTATAACACGAGTTTTACTAAGCATTGCCTAAAAATTAAAATCTAGTTTAAGTCCTGTTTAAAATACTTTATTACAAAAGCGGTCCAAGCGGTCTCTAGCTAAATATCTGATTTAAGTTTTTTATGCAAGCAACTTTGAATAGCATTCGTTCAATTCAATCTAATCATTTAAAAACGTTCCATTACATACAGACATTTTGCAAACAATTTCAATTTACGAATAATATTGTTCAGATCTTCATTAAGAAAATTTACTTATTATATGTTAGATTGGTTATCATTATTGTGATACTTTATTTAGAAGAAAGTTCTATAAAAAAATAAAATAAGCAATTTATAAGATTTATATATTACATGAAAGTGGAAAGAGGAACAGTATAATGACAGTTTAAATACACTATGAGATGTCAATAGTGTCAACTAGTACTAGTTATGATTTACTTATGAATGTCTAAAATTGTTTAATTTATTTACTTGTTCGAAATTTATACCGATGAAATCCATAATATACTGTGAAACTTCTTTTGTCGGGAAATAGAGATACAGTTAATTACAACAATAGAATAAGAACTGTCAACTTAGACAAGTGTTAGAGAATGTTTAAATTAAAATAATGTCCAGCTGTAAGCAAGGGTAAGACATTTTTTGTGATCAAACTTTTTTTAAGTAAGAGTTCAATGCGTAACTGCGGCTTTACATTTACGTATGAGACTTTTTGTAATAACACCATTCGTGTTTAAACTTGACAGTATAGTAAGTTTTACCAGGTGCTGCTAGTACATTATGTTTTTATAGAATATGTATATTATACAATATTTTTATAAAAATATATGTGTATTTATAATTGACATATAAAAACCCAAGACACACAGTCTGAAATAAAAGTAGCGCTCAAAACCGTCCCGCAAAAACTCCTCAATATACATACGTGATTATAGTTATGTGATGAACTTATGATTTTGCAAATTCAACCTTACCGGAATGATTTAAAGCTGTTTTTACAAGGATGCAAACGACGCGAGACTATCTGAAATGGTTGCATTATCCACTCATTTCTGTGTGCCGGCTGTGAGACGTTAAGTGTGCATCTTGGGGTTTTCTATATCAATGGTATTTACTCTAGTTTTAATAACAGAGTTTCAGTGAGAACGTAAAATTGTAATAATAATTGATACTATAAATGCGAAAGTGAGTTTGTTTGTTACGTTTTTACGCTTAACTACTAAACCGATCAGCATGGAATTTTGCATACACGTTGTCAGGAGTACAGGACATATGATACCTTTCATACAGTAAAACAGTGCTGATCCTGAGGGGTAGGTCAAATCTAAATTAACGCGAACGAAGATGCAAACAAATTATTTCAATAAATTGTTTTTTCTCAAACTTTTGAATGACATTATAATACACCACGGGAAGTGTAAATTATTCAGAAATTGATTGGCTTAAAAAATTATAATAAGATTTAAAACACAAAAAAAAATTAATGCATAAAATATATAAACTGCCACCAATTTTGATGAATCAACTATAACACTGGCGATATATGTCATTTAGTAATTCAAAGAGTATAATATACTGTTATACTTATAAAGTCGATGTAGAATACTTTTAAACCGGGTTTTTTGAAATGGTTTCTACAGTGAGCAAAACTAATTAAAAAAATGAGAGCCAATTCAAATTATTAATAATACATTTCTTTAGAGATCATAAAATGTAATTGTATTTTAAGTTAATTAACTAGTTGAAAATAATTACTACATAGAAACGCATGTGGAAATGCAGACATAGCTATTTAAAAATAAATAGATAAAGTTTAGATGGAATAATCTTTACATGGTATAAAATGAAGTCGCTTCCGTTGTCTGTTCCCTTAGATCTTTTAAACTATGCAACGGATTTTAATTTTAATTTTCAGCAATAGACAGAGTGATTCAAGAGGAAGGTTTATATGTATAATACATACATATTATAGTACAGAAAGCCGAAAAATTCAAAACTTTGTAATGTGATGTCGTAACAAACATATTTTTGTGCGCTTAAATCGCAAACGCTGGTTAAACCTTACGAGATAGATCAAATGTACTACGCAATTGTATATTTTAAAAAGATCGATAAAAAAGTCCGAGATGGTATATATTTGTCTCTAAAAGATAACCCACAGTAACCATTTTTATCATTTTACAAAAATAATAGTCTTTCTTACATTGCACCCTTACGAAGCTGGGGCGGGTCGCTAGTAGACTATAGTTTAAGGAGTTTCAATAGAGCTTGTTTTAGCGGAAGAAAAATGTATGCCCTAAAGTGGCATAAAGCATAGTTAATACGATATCGCATTGCTATCGTGAGAAAGTTTCGCGATCGCTGCCCGATGGTTAATCTAACGTGAATCCCACCCGAGCGCGCGGTCTCTTTGACGGCAACTTAAGCCCCAAAGCGATTTACACTAATTACAGTGTATCGATCAGTATCAGTCAGTATTTTTTCAAAACAATTTATAAATTTGACTCCGTTTAAGAATATGATAAATCAAAGTATTTTTATCTACACTAATCTACATCTACACTAATATTATAAAGAGGAAACGTTGTATTTTTGTATGTTTATAACGAATAAACTCAAAAGCTACTAGACGGATTTCGATAATTCGTTCATCATTAGAAAGCTACATTATCCCTGAGTAACATAGGTTATATTTTTTACTAGAGAAAAATGGGAATCCCTACTAAAATTTCATTAATGTAATCCAAGTTATGAAAAATATTACCATAAAATGACTTTCATCGCATGCGCTGCGGAAACTATGAATGATAGAACAAAAATATGTTCTACAATATTAAATAACATATTAATATCTATAAAAAACCTCGCGGTACCATATTTCCAGCTATTGTGATTATGTCACTATAACTACATTTTTGAAAGAAATCTTAACAGAAACCATACCATGCCTAAGAGACCATGTTATTCATGTCTGTATATAAATCTTTATCCAAATAAATTATTTTTAATTTAAGACTATTTCAGTACCTGTACATAACTTTTTGCCATTGCATTCGAAAGATATTACGAGTTTAAAATTGTCAATCTAAACAAAATATGCCGCTCGCGTCGTTGCCGAGGTGTGGTGTGTGCGTGCGGACTATGCGGCGAAGAAGCGGTGAAGAACCACCAGAACCAATAAAAAGCCTTCTTGGCAAATAATCACAGATTATCCGCTAATTTTTTGAAAAATGTTTCACCAGTCTTTAGCTTAATTGTGACTTCATTTGGCAGATACAGTACAGAGTAATTCCCGCTAAGATGAATTCACTGGGTAGTTTTTTATATTATTATTTTGTTAGGTTAGCACAATCATCTACCCTCGAACAGAAGACATTTCTTTCTGTAAGATTTTCGATTCTGGGTTGGATCGTGGGTACAAGATTTTCAAGACTATGATCACTTTTAGCCAATCCAAATATGTTTAACCCAAATGCTTAAAACAATTGTTCACCCGTGCGAAGCCGGGACGGGCCGGTAGTCTTTAATAATATCATGGTAATTGTGATCTATCTGATGATAGAACTATCGAATTACAAACCGGCAGCTAGAACAGGTTGTCTAATTGGTAGTGTTTTGGTTGTGGTGGATAGTTGTCAGGTTATATCAGACGATCTACGAGTGTCGCGGGTCGGGTCGAAAGCTGTGCCCATTGTTTATGTGTCGAATTTTATTTATGGCGACGTGGGTAATGGTTGAGAAGGTCTATGCGCTGACACCTGACGCCGCTGATCTCTATCGTATATTATCGGCGGGTGGTCTGCATTCTGGCTATTTAAATATTATTTCAAAAAGACAACACCTTTATAACCCGATACATATCACTGTGTTGAAATTTGTTTTCGCAAGTGCTTATAACACAATAAGTTTTAATGAGTAGGTATGTACCTAGCGTATTTGAAGGTCTAGTACAGAATTCACGTAACTCGTTAAATACAAATAAGTAAATTTTGACTGTTATGACTGCGCAATATATTTATGAATTAAAAAAATATATAATTTAACAATAAAACAAAACGCATTATGTCTTCTTTTTAGCAGATAATAGCTATGACATCATGTTTTAAATACCTCAGTCTTAGTCACGTGCTTAGTTTGCGATGTTCTGTTACGGTTAGTTGGTTTTGAACACCAGCGAATTCTTTAACAGTTAAGATAATACATCAGATGAGCTCGCAGAATACAACGTTTTTGATTAAACTAGTACTTTAATTCAGTACTCTCTGTGAAGACATAACAAATACAAGAGTTCGAAGCAAATTCTTCTTACATAAGTGAATACAAATATGTGAATTCGTATTCACAAGTTGTTTTTTTTTTGCTGCACATTAATTTTACTTTATTCTAAACTCTATATATTGTTTGTAAAACAGGTTTTACACAATTGACAAATTAGTAGTTGTAGACACGTATTTGGTAGTTTTCTGATATTTGCAATGCCAATTATCTTACATCAGTAAATTGAAGGCGTTTAAATTTCGTCACGTCTAGTCACTACACCCTGCTAATAATAAGTTTTTTTTTTTTACTTTTACGTAAGACAATGACATCTGACGAGAACGCTGTCAATGACATTTTTTGTGGTGTTTAGCTTCTTTACTTTTTGTATGAAATCAACTGAATACTTGGATGTTAAGGAACATAAGGATAAAATATAATGACAATAATGTTTATGGACGTACGTATAAGAATACTTTGCCACTTTGTAATTCTGAATTAAAATTAAGGTAAATTCTGCTTACTACTGCTTAACTTAAAACATAATTTGGTGTTGTTAGGTAGAATATCAAAAATACATCAAAAAGACCTCACCTTATCCAAGAACTGCATAGCTTTGTTTACCGATATTTGAATAGTCAAATTATATTTTTTTTTACCACTCTAATAACAATACTATACAATGTAACAATTAGATGGGTATTCGAGCGATTATTCTCTTTGGTATCGCGCTCTGAAACCATTTCAAGCGACATCCGTTTAAATCCTACGCGGAGACTCTGTTTTGGATGAAGTAAAACAGTATAACGATATGGTTGAAAATATATCAATAATCATCTAGTTAGTATATTCCGTTAGTATAATCAATTCAGAGTAATTCCCATTTCAGAGCTTATACTTGGCATGTTCTTCATAAGCAATTACTAGCAGATGAGAATGGGAGTTAAACGCAAAGCTATAAAAATAAAAGAGGATATGTAAAATAAACAAAACACCATAACGATATGGTAGAAAATGTATCACTAATCACCTAGTCTATTCTGTTAGTATTAACGCAAACGTTAGTATTAAAGTAAACGCAAAGCAATAAGAATAACAAAGGATATCTAAAATAAATAACATTTTGACTGGATGTGAAATGCGAGAAGTATGTATTAGAGATTGATATTGCCCCAAAAGTAGCGATGTCTGCACTGCTAAGTTCCTATCTGGAGTTTTTGGCGGGCTTTTGGTAGGTCATGTAGTGGATTTTATATTTTATGCATAATCTTGTGTTATTTGACTCTATATTTTGTAAAATTGATGGTGTTTTACGTAATACAGTTCGGTTATTGTGTAAGTGAAGGGAATGGAAAATAATACCACGGACCATGAATTATGAGATGCTACAAAAACTCCCTGGAAATATCTAACAAGGGAACCACCATCTTGTTGGAACATTGAAATAATCACACGACACTTATTGCGTAAATTGTGTTGTTATCTCTATTGAAACAAAACATTGATACTGGCAAATGCTTCTGCGGAGCCAAAATAAGAAAAAGAAGAAGTTTCAATCTATGGTTGGCAACACGCGCTACCATATGAGCCGATCCAACAAATCTTCAGGAATAACGTATTAATCACTGACCTCCGTTAGGACTCCTATCTTTCTATAGTTGTTTATAAATAGTCATAGGATGCATTAAGCACTTAATATCACGTGAGCTACATTTTTATGTACTACTTCATACCATTACAAAATCTAATTACAGGTACGAATGAATATAGCTTGCTACATTACTTACCTAATATAAAGTATATACACAACTATACAATATACATGCATACCAAGTAATGGTGGATATATTGTAAATTATGTATTACAAGACGGAAGTTATTTTATTAAGCGAAAAATTGTAGTATAATATGAACAAAATCAACTTTTTGTAGAAAGCAGTAAAATGAACAATCAATATTTTCAGACTATTTTAAATTTCTTTAAATATGCATATAAATGTTTTCAATTAAAAAGAATATAATAAAAATAAAGCCTTTCAGCAAGTGTCGGTAAATGCGCGGTTCGCATATTTTGCCCTTACAGTAAATAATTCAATCTTGTCATCAGGAACAAAACCTTTCTTTGAACACATGCATTATTGATGAGATCGGTGTGATTTTCTTAGCAGTTTCATTTCGTGTTGCTCGTGTAATATTGAATTGGGATTTATGTCGATTTTATTTCATTTACTTTTTACACAATGGTAAGTATATTTCAAGATTTTCATCGATTTTTTGCGTATCGTTCCGTACAATATATGAAATGTTTTTGAAGTTATACTTCTTTTGGCGCGTTAGGGAAAAATGATGAGAGTCAATTTTTACAATGTGCGCGCTCACCGTCACGAAAAACCGACACCCTGAAGTTAGCTATAGTCAACATTTTGTTCCTTTGTATTTCTTTGTATTAAAACTTTCAATGTATTAAACACTTTTTTTCTATTGTTAGTGTCGTTTTTTCTACAAACGTAGAATAAGGCGAAAGATAAAATTTTTGAAAAGATTCTGATCTTGTTACGCCAAAGAAGTATAACTTCTAACGCGTGTACATAAGTACATACACACTTTTCTTTATTCTATAGTCTTATAATTGTGTGGGAAAAAAGACGGAGTTCTAATATACTTTGTTACTGTTCGAAATCCGTGTTTTGGATTGCCAAAAATGTTGATTATTTTATATGCATGCCACATATAAATACAAATTCCCAAAATGGTTATATTAGTACGTAATCATCATAATGTACATTTTCGACAAAATCAATAGTAATATGCTGTTTCTTCCGTGATAATATGTATGTATAAAGTTGCAGACTTTTGTATGTTTGAGACCTCAGGAACTATAACTTTTATTTGAAAAATACTTCTTGTGTTAGTTAGATAGTATATTTATTTAAGACTTATTTTAGGCTATACATCTACACATTACGAGCCTAAATAAAGCAGTAGAGATTTAATACGTGTAATAACGTGAGGCATATATAGTGTTATAAACTTCACAACATAACACAAAGTAGGGTTGAATATAAGTAGATGTTTAGGTTGTAGAAGAAGCATTAGCGAATCGGATGTACATGTCAAGAGGGACATCAATTTTTCATCAGAACAATTATCCCATCACGGAACGCGGGGTCTTCCGCCGGCATTTGGCGTAGGCGGAAATTGTCATAATAACGACCTCATGGGTCTATTAATCGTTATCCGGACAATGTTACCCACTTTCGAGGGTCACAAAAAGCAGAGTTTACTGACCTGAAACCTTTAAAAACTATTTGGTCATGTAAAATTTTCAATCAGTGAAGTTTCAAGTATAAATGGACGAACTTGTTTAGGTTTATTACCGAAATTTGTTCTACTTGTAAATATAATCTCAAATATCTTTAAGCATCACTAGAGAAACTATTACGAATGAAGTTAATACTTAAACTTTCGTAAGCAGCCGGAGTCTCAAATGTGCGCTAATTTATCATTTCACAATCAATTGTTTATCTTGTTTCTAATTCAGAACGTGTTTTAATTTCTCCAGGGTTCGAAACTAGAATGAGTAGGTGTAAGTGTTTCGTTGGGAAACAAACAGTCATTTTCTGTAGTCCACTGGCGGCATTCAATACACTGCTCGAAATATAAACTTATCACAACATCCGGTTCAGAACGTTTGACACGGAAGGCGTTCTAAGCATAAACAATAAGCAATTAAAATCGACTATAATTCCTGATGGTTGAAATAAATAAAACGTTGAAGCAAAATAGATCAGTTAACCAGTGATAACATTCTCTTTTTATGTAATAGTAATTTTGGTGAATAAATTGAATTTAAAGGCAATAGAGAGCGTGCTTAGGGCACTAACCTTTATTTTATGAGTGCGCGAGCACAAAAGAGCATTAGCGAACAACAGGAATTTGCGAGTCACAAGCACGCTTCTAAGCCTACGAGAGCCTTGGGCTGGTCGATTGTGATTTACGAGCGGTTAATGCAAATCTATAGTTCGAAAACTTAGCTATGGTTTCTATGTCGTGTCGCACTATAAACATGAATCGACAGGGCCCCGCGCCGCGCATTTGACGGGTTAAAATTACGGTTCAAGCGTACCCGCTTATTTGATTCAATTTTCTATAATAATCAAATTAACTACACACATTCATCACTGTACTGCCGCGCTTACATGACACGCGGGTTATAAATATAAAACGCGACACAGATGTGTATTCAAATATGTTTTTTTAAATAAACGTACAGTGATTATTTCGACTAATATTCCTTCCCAATTTACGAGTGAAGCTTAACGATTAGTGCTAGTATTTATATTATGAGTATTAAAAAATCAGATGTAGGTAAAAAATATGTAATTTATCTATACTAATATATAAAGCTGAAGAGTTTGTTTGTTTGTTTGTGTGGTTGAACGCGCTAATCTCAGGAACAACAGGTCCGATTTGAAAAATTATTTTGGTGTTAGATAGCTCATTTATCAAGGAAGGTTATAGGCTATATATGATCACGCTAAAACGAATAGGAGCGGAGTGCCAATGAAGAATTTTTGAAAATTGCAATGTTTTTTCCTTTTAGCTGCGTGTTAGCGTTAGTATTATCTACGTTGCTATGGTAACGTGGTAACTTTCTATCGTAAACATTTTTAAAGTTTATTTTGTGTTTCTATTCAAAACGTTTATTCTACGTTTGTTTTGTTTCCAATTTTTTATTTATAATCTATTACGTATTATAAAAATAAAGTGTGTGCATTTAAAATTAAAATAACAACTTTTTAGTGAATATGGCTAATAATGTGTAATAATATGGCTACATGTAATAAGAAAATATATTTTTTAAATCATGTTGGTATTTTATATTATTATATTTTGTCTGTCTGTTTTTTTGTTTGTTCCGGGTTATGTCCGAAACGGCTGGACCTATTTTAACGGGAATTTAACTGGGAGATATCCGAAATTATAGCGGGAGACATATTCTATTTTATTAGTTGAACTGTTACCCGTCCATTCGTCCGTGTGAAATTTATCAAAAATATATTGGTTATTATAAACAAGCGCGTGAGACGTGCGTTTTACTGGACTTCAAGAATAAATGTACATCATTAAAAGTCATATGTGTGTATGTAATTTAAATTATATTATCTTTTTGGTAAACGTGGCAGCCATTTTGTTTTATTTACAACGCTTGCGTCTATATAACTCAGTGATTATAGCAACGTGTAAGAATAACTTAATTATATTGACATTATGGGCCTATTATATATATATATAATAAAAGATTTAACACATATTGTTCGATAACGTATAGCTTAAAATTTTTATTACCTTCTTATATAGTCTAAGTGAGCACTGAGGGTGATATATTGTAGATTAAAGTTCCAGGTATGTTGCTGATGATAAAGCAGATCCCATTCGATACACTGTTACTATTCACATATCAAATGTACACGTTACATGTTACAGTAGATAGCGTGAGTGTCGTACTTACAAATGTTTTTGGAAAAAGCATTTCTGTAATGTACACACCTACTCATAATTTTACATTTCTTTAATACATTTTAAAAAAGCAAGTGCGGAGTCCCGGGGAACAGCTAGTAGATTATAAAATTGTTACCATTACCACTCAGAACCATTAACGTGTAACTTCAATGACCAATATAATTATTGAACTATACGTATATACGATAAGAACTAGACATGATCCATACGAAACAAATGTGAAAGATAAAAGCAAATCAGAAGATGAATGACGTTAAGCCGGTAACGTAGCTAAGTATTAAAGTCCTTATCAAGAACTCGAAAGTTATTATAATTTAAGATTTAGTTGTAAACTTTTAACATTTAAATTTCTTGTTTTAACTTTGTTATTCTTCTCCAGGCCGTTAAGGTATTATTTATAAGAAATGTTTGAATATAAAAGTATATCAACAGTGAAGAAAAACTTTTATGATATTTCTTCTAGGTATCGTATAGGTTTAAGTGCTTTAGGTTATATTTGTGCTTACCGTAATAGTATCGTAGATGCCATTGTCGTCAGAACGTAGTGTTATGCTTTCTGTAACAGCAGGAGTTGCAACGGATCCAGATCGAGCCGGTGGAGGTGATAGAGACAAGGGATCGCCATTTCGTGTCCATGTTCGATGTATTTGCCAGCTGGTGTCTGAGAACCGCGCTCTGTCCTGTTGATAACGAGCTGAGATTGTAAACAAGTAGATTTTTCTTTCAACTCCAACACGCAGCGACTTCACAAAAGAGGCATTATATTGAAGATTATTATCGTTACGCTGTTGTTGTTGTTAAATGACTAAATTTTAATGCTATAGGTCGTTGTGAGAAGTGTTTGTATCAGTAAATAATTTTGATTGTTCTATATTATGAGTCAGTCAGAGTATTTCTTAAATGGTTTTAAAATAAGACTATTAAAGGTGTAAGTGAAACTATTTTGTTATACATCGAACTATCAGTTTACATAAGGATGTCAGTCTATGAAAATATATACTGCATTTATGCATAATCTGCATAAAAATTAGTCTTTGTTTCATTAAAATCGGCCACCTCTATCAAAAGTTATTGTAATTTTAATGGCGCCGCGACTTAAGTACGAGAGAAAAGTAGATAAGCAAATGGACTAAATACGTTCAGATGACTTTATTTGTCATTGTTTTGTACATCAGGTTCCACGTGGACGAAGTCGCGGGCACAGCTAGTGTGAAATATAATACAAAAAATGTATTCGAACCGTTTGCTAAAGTTGTATAAATATATATTTGGTAATTTTTCTCACGTGACGAATGCTCTGTTTGATTTAAGCATTTGATATAGTAAATGCTTTAACGTTGCGACGATTATGGATCATAGCTGGATTGATTGTTTATTGCATTGCATTCTACGCACGTATTTGATGTCTCACCAAGGCATCATTGTAATACAAACACTACCAAACAGGATATCGGCTATAATCCATCTAAAAGGAGCAAAATGTAGCGCGCCTAGGTAACCTAATGACACAGTTACATGGATTTCAATTCTAGACTACATTATATCTGTGGTTTGGTGCTCAGAGGGTGAAAATACGTTCTTGTAAGAAATGAGAATGTACTAGTAAATTATTGAAAAAGTATAATATTTTGTTTGTGCTAGAAGGCGTAATTTATTACACTTATAATCCTTTAAAGACACTGTAAAGAAGATTAAAGAGGTGTGCTCTTTCATGTAAATAAATTAAATAATAAATATAAATAAAAGCTGCTGTTTCCTAAGAATATATTTTCTCACTTTAAATCTACGCAAAAATATTAACTAAATCACAGAAAATTATTTTGCATGCTAAATAGTTACTGAAAATAAGGATTATTAACACCAGACCATGGATAATATATAGGATATAGATCCAATAGGCAGCCTTGTCGATATCACTGATCTGAATTTAAAATTGTAAATAGGTCACGAGACTGCAATCACGTCATAACAACAAATCATTCTGACTTCATCTACGCTTCAGTATCGCATTGATTTATGTGGCAATCGCAATGAGATCTTGTCGAGTTGATTGCTATGAAATCTAATAAAGATTTGTTCGATAATTTAAAAGAGAAAATAAGTAACTAAACGAATAAAAGATGTTTTATCGTTCTATCAATTTAACACAATTCTTGTTGATTTTAAGTAACTTATTGTCAAACACGGTAACACTGTAAATTTAAAAAGTTTTATGGCTCATAAGTATACCTAATTATTACCTAAATTAATAGTAGATTTTCAACTACAATTAATGAAGAGGAAACACCGTATCATTATGTTATTCGTTACAATTCCTTTACTAACAGTTTAATTTTATCAAAGGACATAAGTGTTTTTAACACAGTATTCAATAGCACCGCCCCTGGAAGATAATCACTTTAAAACTAATAACAAAAATACTCTCGTTATTACGATACTAATTGGTGAAACTTAAAGAAACCATATTATTGAAAAATTATGATATTTATTTGTATTAAAGGCATAATATAAAACAACTAGCGGCCCCGGCAGACGTTGTCCCGTCCTGATTATAAAAAAATCCTGGACAAATTATATACCAAAACGTTCCTCGTGAATTGCTTTATCCACTGGTCAAAACCGCATAAAAATCCGTTCATTAGTTTTTGAGTTTATCGCGAACAGACAGACAGACAGACGCGGTAGGGGACTTTGTTTTATACTATGTAATGATTATTATCTATTCGATAGTCTGTAACACTTAGTAAAGCATATCAACGAACTCTTTTCGCAACTTATAATTTATGATGTGCTGTGAATTTACATGCAGTTTTACGGTTACAACAAAGGTAGATTAATTATTCACCACAAAAGAAAGTGAGATTTCGTATTTATAGAAATACAATAACAGAGGTCTATGGTTGTACGCTCGTCACGCAAAAACTACATGATATATTTCCATTATTTTCTTTTTTTACTTCTTAGAATCTTGGTTCTGATCTAGATGAAAAATTATCAAGTTATCTTCATTTAGCATAAAATTATTAATGTTTTAATATACCATGATCTTTATAAGGATAAAAAGAATAAATAAATTTTCTAAGGAAAGTACTACTTACAATTTTGTTTTCCGTTCATAAAATATATTGATAGTAATAAATAACGCAGACGAAGTTTAGAATAAAAGCGTGTTAAAAAAGGAAATCTAAATCGGTATTAAAATAACCCAATACTAATGAATTAATTTTCCACTATAAACTAAATTACTACTAATAAACATATAAAACCTTCGCCAATAAATTGGTTGTATTTGACCCTATGAAAAAGTAAATACACAGTTTATATTTTAAAATGTCTGTGCCACATCGTGTGAAAATAGCGCAATGTGTTAAATAGCAGGTAGATAAGATAATAAAGATGCCACGTGACCGATACACATGCTAGTCGTATTCTATGGTTAATGCTTATGTGCAACTCTGTGAGATAGTGCGGTGTGGATCGGCTCCACGTCTGGGCGTGGGCGTGGGCGCGTGCACTTAACATTTCGTTACTTTCGACACGTATCGGCGAGATAACTCGTAGAATTAATAAAGTTATCCACGCTCAGTGTGAACCGTTCCGCTGTACTTGGCTACGGGCAAATAGGATTTGTTACACTCCCTGATTCTAAATAATACTCATCACGCTAGCGTCCATTGTTTATTGGTTTAAATGACGGGTATAACTGACGTTAAAGTGAAAGCTAAGATGTACTTTTGGTAGAGAGACATTTTTATTTTTATTTTGAGAGACATTATGTTTATAACATATTTCAATAAAAACAATGCGACCGTACAGACTATTTAAGTTATAATGAATACTTTGAAATTAATGTATCGGTAGATTTTTTGATTATTTGATTCGATCAAATAATTTATATATATAAATAAAATGATAGAGTTCTGTATGCATCACGCATAAACTCGATAGATTAAACGTTTTTAGTATTAACTCCTAAAAAAGTTGATCCTTATTTCATAAAATAAGATGATTTATTTAATATAAAGTAATTAGTTTTAAGAAATTAAGATATTTGTAAACACTACGTCTTCAGCGACATGTGTTTTTTTGCGTTAGAGAATTGGGGCAAGCGGTGTAGTGCTTATGTTTTTTTTTTCTATATACATAGAATATACTGTCAAGACAATAAATTAAACCGAGAAAGTCTAGCGTATCAGCTAGCAAGATATAATAATGATGACATAGTCCATAATTACATGATTATTTTATATTAATCAATATAAAGTACCGTTTCGTATCTAATTTACAAGTTATGTAGATATGGCGGGTTTTTGGGTATCCTTTAATAACGCTAACTTATATAAAATTAACTGTTACTTGCGACTTCACTTTCGTGATAGGGATTTTGGTGGTTCAAAGGAACTACGTATTCTAAAAATTATAATCTATATTAGTATATACATTTAGTAGTTGAGCAAAATTTTATAGTATTGCTTATCCTATGTAAGAAAAAATATATATTCTAAAAAGTTTTCTGCCAATACAAGTCGCTCTAAAATTGATGCAGCCATTTCGTATATTAGCCCGAACAACAACAATAAGCACTTCAATTATATTAAATAATATAAATCAGTAAAAACAATAATTTATGACTATACAATGAATTGCTTAAAATACATTTACAATTCAAATTTCCTCCAATTAGAGTACCTAGATATATATACAGACAAAGGTATCAAGAGGAAGATATATATAGAGCGAATATTAATTCTAATATACCATATAAATAACACACAGTAGGGGCTAAAACATTTCAAAAGTTGTGGCTATTTTAATGACACTAGAATCATTCATAACTTTTATGAATTCTTAATTCAACCTTGAAGATAATTTCTTTTATCTTTATAATGTATAATACATGTTTGAGATACATATTTATACTTATTATCTTTCAATGCAAACAAAGGTTAAAGATAATAATTATTAGTTGACCTATAAGCGTTAATAAGACGACTGTAAGATAGTAGGTAAATATTAAAATTGTCGTGATGATAACTACCCTAAGCTTCCGTTTTAAACGAATCTGGTGTGTATAAGTTCTGGGATAATTCACCAAATTAAATACAGATGGAATTATGGATGGAATATGGTATAAGACAATGTGTTGAGATTACATCCTTTGACTAATATTTACAACTAACTTCCCGGCCCGTCTTCGCACGGGACTACTCACGACGAAAGTGACAACAAAACGTCTTCTTATAGCATGATCATGTAATGAAATAAAATGGCAACTAAGCAACTGAACGTCAATCTGTCAATATTTTTGAACATCCCCTACTATTTTTGAAGTGAAACTTCTAATGCGACTTCCAACAAGGTTGCGTTAAACGTTTAACGCTACCATGGAGGGGGTAAGAAAGCAATGTTGCGTTAAACGTTCAACGCTCCTTGGAAGGGGGAATAGAAAGAGACAGAGCGAAAAAAATAATCAAACATTTCGTATCTTACTTTAGTTATCATAATCCCATTGTAAATGTTATCGATTTGGATATTTCTCCACTCGAAAATGATAATTAAAAGATGCGATCAATTGTGAATTGTAAGCAATTTTAATAAAGTTTGTCTTAAAGAAACAATATGATTTCACTAAAAATCAATTTCTACCCCTTCCTATTTTCATTTCCACATTACGGAGTTTCACTTCTTCCGCGCGGAGGGACTCCACGCACTATTTTTCGTTTATACCAGTTACTCACTTTTTATACGGAACTTCGTTCAAAAACTTTTTTTCATATAAACCTTATAAGCCTTACAATCACAATAAAAAAAGAAATAGCCAAAGAGTTGCAGTCGTTCTAAAGTGATTGAAGCTTACGTAAATTCGGCAATTGATTTTTATTTATATACTTCATTACAACGTTTCCTTTCTACAGTTTTTCACCAATAAAGTAAATGTTAGGAAATTGGTGACAATTATATAACATATTTCTGCACATTGTTTTTTAGTTAATACTTAACTGTTGAGTTGTAATAAGAATGCTAAATGTCTATATTTACTTGTACAAATAACTACAGTCGTGCATAAGTAATACCCATGAATGTTTTAGAGAGCTCCGCACGACTTCTGTTTCGCCAGTGTTTGGCATTGACGTATAAACATCTGTACAAATAGTTTTTACAAAGTAAGTAGGTATACGTGTACCGTGAGCAAGTGATGTCATAAATAGCTGTTAGGTATAGTTTTAGCATAACGATGTGAGCTAAGGAAGAAGCGAACTTAGATCACAATATGTAGATAATGTGATGTAAATGTACAAGGTCGTTTCGCTCATTACCACTGTATTATTACTTATTAAAACTTTATTAATTCACTCCATTTTATACATAATACAAGTAAATGGTTTCTATCGAATTTGTTTATGCGAATACACATTTTTAAGTGAGTTGGATAATTTGCTTATTTTTATTGTTTATGGCATCGAGCAACGTAGTTTTCGTCACAATTATTTTATTTCCATAATTTTCGAATACCTAATTACTCGGTGTTAGTTTTTTTTTTTTATTTTGAATTAGAAGTAGTAAGAGCGAATATTCTTAGTGTAAATATGTTTGTATTATTTTCGTGGAACTAATTAGGGTAATCATTGTGTACAATATAACGGCACGTTTTCTTATAAATTTGAAAATCAGTTCCTAAAGTCATTAATTTTACGCAAAGCTTTATAACTTTATTATTTTACAATTCGAAATAAAATTGTTAACATGTTACATCTCCGGTTAACTCTTTATGACAGTCAGATATCTTGTGATGTACACGCAAAAGTAAATGCAAGCAAACGGTTTTAATATTTATTTATTTTTCACACCGACCGAAACTCACTATTTCTGAGAAAGGGCTACGTAAATATTTTCTTATTTCAAAATAAGAAACGCTGGCCAATGACACGTCATAATTCTGTTACAACGTAGAATATTATTAAATTTCAAATCTGAACGAATAACTGCATTATTATTAGCAGAATTTAAATTGTGAGCAGCTAAACGACGCAAAGCAGGACGGCGCGTCGCGGCCTCCGTGTGATAAGATAACCTTGCTTTTCAATTTACTTTGCTAAAGCGTACAAGTATGTATTACACACAACCGACGTCTTGTATAGAAAAATACGCTAATAGAACTCTTATCAATCATTTGCGTTACCTAGAAACATCTAGTTTTAAATAGCTCGAGAAAGTAATCAGAGCCTACTGTTATGTTTTAGACTTGTTTGTTATCAACGGAACTTAGCGGAGCGTTATACTATATTTGTACGTATTAGAAAATGAGCATACAGATTTAGATATTTACAAATCTATATATCTAAATATTGAAAGAAATTGTAATCATATAACAATGGCTATGAAAATGTTTAGTAGACGACTATCATAGTTTGTTCTTTCTGCTTGGTTATTCTGGTATCAGTGTAAACAAAATAAAATGTAAATATTTGTTACAGTATCTAGGTACTCGAATAATCATATATTGTATATGTACCTCGTTCGCGAAAGGATCATCTGCATTAGAAACTCTTTTCTTTTTATCAGCACTAAACGATAATCTTCTCTTGAACAATTTCATTGTAACCAACCGCGATCACCGTTTTCCCTCCGGAGTTATTAAAATTGCCAATCCATTAGTTAGTACATATTTACTCAAATAAACCGAAACAGTTTAACTAATTCTCTTTAATTTCTTAAAGAGAACAGTGGCCACTTTGAAAGTTTGGAAGTTTCATGCGATTTAACCGGTGAAACCGCGGAAGCTGCCTATGAATGCACCATCTTTTATTTAGTACACGTGCTGTTTGGTGATACCGGTATCAGTGGTGCATGTTCGTGGGCGTGTGCGGTGTGCGATCGGCTCGCGGGCAGGTCGCGCACTGCCCGACGCGCTGTGGGCTCTGGCAAAACGCGTCACCTTCGCACCGCAAGACGCCAGTTAACCCGCCCTCCGATATTTAACACTAATCTCCATCAATATCAATTTATGATTTAGCTGTATTATTTATCCATCAACAAACCTAAGTAATCATCAAAATTACCACTTTAAGAATTCTAAACATCGTTACCGACCTTACCGCTAAGCCGGAATGTATTTTACGATATATTAAATCCAAATATTTGGCATCATTATCAAAGACTGTTTGTTAGTGCCGATTGCGAATTCCTCAACTTCGATAACGGAACGATAAATATCAATATTCTGGTTCCGCACTAACCGATCGCGTACCGCATTATGAAATACAGCATCCGTTGTTTCCATAAGCATTGTCCTAAATTTGGACGGGCCACAGATGGTGTTGTTTGACTTATGTCAATTACGTGCATGACGTGTTGTTCATTTGAAATGAGATTAATTTGGTAAATACAAGTCTGATGCCAGACTGTCCAATATTAACTGATCTACGTTCATATCAGGAGAATAATAAGAGCTTACTTTGATTCAATTAATAAACAGAAACTTTGCAAAAATATAATTGTATTCGCAACTACCAAACTAGAGCTCAGAATTGAACATTGTAAGAAGTTGTTCAGGTACATTCTTGAAAAATAGTACCTACTGCAAATAACAAGCAATCATTTATTTTATGAAAACAATTAATGAGTAGATTTGAAAATGGTTAAATGTTCAAAAACATTTTAATACAAATACTCTATACATTCTAGCAAGTTATATCATGATATAAATAATAAATCACTCGTTGAGACCTTTGAATATATATTTACAATATTGCCGACAATGAACTATAATTGATCGCAAGTATGAATGTACGGATCGAGACACTCATTCATTGAATTTGTAATTTAGATTTGTGAAACATAAATTTCAATACAAGCGAAATGAACATTCTGTATTGTTAAGACGTAATTCGTATATAAGTAAAGACAATGGTGATTACAATTAAATTCATTATGATTTTAGGGTTCCGTTCCCAGAAAAGGAACGCCTGAACGCCTACGCGGGCCATCCATGACCGATGAACCATAATATGTAACCGGTTGAAATTTTCTTAGAATTTGTGTTATTATAGCAGATTCCTTAACTAACAATACAGATGCTAATCACTAACGTAAATATACCAAAGAGTAACTCCGTACTGGAAACATGTTTTTTTTTTCAACTTCTTTTGCTTTGTTGTATAACATTCAAGCACTAAACTTGGTACAAACCGATCTATAAAACAACCTATAATGAAAACTCGCTTATCATCAGTAATATTTACGTTAATAATCCCGAATAAGACAAGTTTTTGTTAAATACATAACATAATTATATTGATATAGGTAAATAAAATGACTTTTACAAATATTTATTTATCATGCCAATATGCACTGCCCTTTTCACTTCGTTAAAAATTGATTATCTATAAACGGCAAAATTCAGATACTAGATGCAAATAAGGTAAACGCAAATATAAAAACATAGTTCTACAATACTCAATAGAAGTACTGAGAATTCCAAGTCTAAGATTCCAGTCACCATTTAAAAAAAATACTGAATGTCCATACAAACATAAAATCGTTACTAAATCCCAAAGCCACAAAAGAATACAATACACATCCATATTTATGACTTTAATAATTTCAGCACTGCGTCCATTTCTTATCGCTTCGACTTGTTCTTTTATAAATGGAAAAATAGAGCCTTAAGAAAATCACTTTGTGAGTACAATAATATTTTAGGTTTACTCTACGAGTTAATAAATTAAACAATGTTTTTTTTTAATTTCTTTTAATTAAATGTTGCCTATTTCAAATATAAATAGACATACGGTTTTAGAGATTATTAGTATTTTAATAAGTATCTTAAATGAAGATAATGTTAGCATTGTTTTGCAAAATGTTAGTAATAGGAGAATTAGTAGAAATAGAATGAAAGAAGTGAGAGTAGCAAAACACAGTATTGGAATTATTTTTTCATACAATTAATAAATAATTTGTGATATCTTAATATGACTCATATTTAGAAATTACTTACAGTGTGATTATAATCGTCTAATTCACTTAAAGAAAATAATTTTATGTGAAAGTTTTATATTTTATAACTTTTTTTTGACAACGATTCTTCTAGATTATTTTTTCCATTATCCAGTAAGTAATAATATTACAAGTGTATTGTGATCATTTCAATGTTCTAACAAGATGGTAGTCCCCTTGCTAGAACTTACCAGAGAGTTTTTGTGGCATCTCAAAATTAAAACTTCGTGGTATTATTTTCCATCCACTTCAGTTATGCACAATAATCGAACTGTGTCTTGTGTCATAAATGTAAAGCCACTACATAGCAGACTAAGATCCCTGCAGAAATTCCTTTTTGCTAATTGCAGACTGTTCAACGCATTTATACTTTCACATGTACTCAAGCTAACAAGCTATTAGATCTTCTTAAGGTAATTTTTTCCATAAAGAAATATCAAAATACCACACACAAAGGTTTAAAGTGTATCCATTTACATAAAATAGGGATGAGAGTGAAGATATACATCATAATTACTCAAACATGGAGTTTTGAAGGTTGCACTAAATGGTCATTAGTGTTTGTTTATACGAAAGTTAAACAGGAAGGGGAATGTTGAGTTCGGAATGTAACGCCACGGTCAGTGTGAACCTGTCCGTGTTTGTGCACTCGTTAGAGCTTTCTAAATCCTGGGAGCTACGACTTCGAGCCCAAGAAGGTTGCACGATTATTAATTTGTTTTCTTACCAACCGATTTTTTTACTATCCATACTACGACATCTATACTAATATTATAAAGAGGTAAAGTTTGTGACGTTGTAGGGGGTAATCTCAGAAACTACTAAACCGATTTTGAATTTTTTACCAATATAAAGCCACGTTATTTATGAGTGTCATAGGCTACATATCATCACGCTAAGACCAATAGGAGCGGAGCAACAATGAAAATTGTTTTAAAATCGGGGTATTTTTTCCTTTTGAGAGCTTCTGTTGCGTCTTAGCCCAAAATAACTATTCCACGCGTGCAAAGTCGCGGGCAGAAGCTATTAACTAATTATAATATCTATAATCTATACTAATATTATAAAGAGGTAAAATTTGTGAGGTTGTAGGGGGTAATATCTGGGGAGTCGGAGAAAAATGGTCGAACGAAAACGTTTCTTACGAACGCTGCCTTAATTATGAGATATATATGATTGAGTTCTAGAGAAAAGTTGTAGCTTGATAATGCCTATTACCGCCCAACGAAGTGGGCACGGGTCGGCTAGTATTATTATAATTGCGAAACTATGTCTGTTACACTTTCACGGCTAAATCTCTAAATGAATTCTAATGAATTTTGGTATAGAGATCGATCAGACCTTGGAGAAGGACATATGCTACTTTTTACCGCAAAAATAAAAGTTGAAAGGTGCGAAGTAGGGATTGAAGTTATATGTATAAGGGAATGTAATAATTTCTTACGTTAGGAATATAAAAAATCAAAAGACTTTTGATAAAAGATAAAAGATTCTGTTTTTTTAATTATTGAATCAAATTAAAATAGGTAATTATTTTCATAATAATCGATACATACTGTTGCAATATTTTACCTAAAGCGTAAACCAACAACGCAGTGGACAACTGTTTAGAATAACAATTACTAACAAAATTAAGCCTTACATTAAAAATTAAATTACGTCCCATTTTTTAGGTACCAAATATTTTGTAGAAAAAGGTTCTGTAATAAAAATATAGATATGAAATAAACCACAATACGTAAAAGTACTGTTATAAAAAAAAACAAACAATAACTTTATAGTTCACGCAAAAGAAGCCGCAGGCATAGCTAGGAAGTGTATATTTCATATCGAATATATATGGGTGTTTGTTACCTTTGAAACGTAATCCATATAAATAAAATAATGGAAGTCTCAGAATCATGCAAAAACTACTGGACGGATTTCGATTACTTTTTTTTAGTTTTACACCTTCCTAATATAAAAAATACCACTATATGTCTATTCAATATAAAGTAATAAAATTTTTAAGAAATTACGATTGTTATTAGCACTTCGGGTTCAGCGGTGTATGAAATGGGGCAAGCGGTGTGGTATGCATGCGCAGGAGAGTTGATGTAAACGGATAATATTTTTTAATTAGATAATATTTTTGGTCTCAATATTGTTTAAGTTTTTTTCTCTGTACATAATATGTATTGTTAAGATGATACAGACAAAGTCGCGGGTATCAATTAGTCTATAAATGAAATTGCTAATACCTTGGTTATAATCATTAGCAGAGCTACCTTCGACGTAAGCTCATTAAAACAAACAGAAGTAAAATTTGCTAAAATACAAATTTGGTGTAGTCCGGTGAAGCTGTAAAGACCTTGCCAGGTCAATAGCATAGTCAGTTCGAAAAAAAAAAAAAAAACCATAGCATGAGTAGATAACATAACTCCAAAAAGCGAAACTTGATAATTAAAAGCGTGATTAATCATAGTAACCAGGATGAAATTCTAAAATGTATATATTTCCTGTGCTAGAAACGATATGAATCACGTTTTGACCTACCACCAATCGTTTTACTTTCCCATTCGCATAATCATAATGAGAACTAATATAGCCAATTTATCATCATATAGTTCCTCTATACGTTGCAAATCGTGTAGACTCCGAACTGTTAAGATGAAAGTTTACTATCTTGTCATTATGCAAATGTTTAGTGATCATAACTTTGAATTCGTAGTTTCAATATAATTGTGTTAGATGAGTAGTGCTAAATAAATCTTTTTTTATATCATAGGAGGCAAACGAATAGGCGGGTCACCTGATGTTAAGTGATCACCGCCGTCCATAGGCACTAGCAACACCAGGGAAGTCGCAAGCGCGTTGCCAGCCTGTGTTTTGGGGGAGGAGAGGCTGAGAAGGAGATGTGAGCCTCCGGCACTCTTACTGACCGAATGAAACGCAACAATGCGAGCACTGTAACTTCATGTGGGTGTTTCTGTGGGTCGGGTGGTAGTACCCCGGGCGAGCCGACCCATTAATGCTGAAACCAGTAATAGTTTCAGCTTGGCTGTATCACCTACAATAATGTAGATTTTACTAAAAATGTATCTTCCATATATAAAAAAAATGATATAGGTCTGCCCTAGATATTGTAAGAGGGCAATGTAGAGGTTTTAAGAAACTACGATTTTTATAAATAGGTACTACGTTATCTGCGATGTTTATTTTCCTGTCGTGGAAAAGTGTGACAGGCGTAATGTTTTTGCCTCTGTATATAAAATGTATTATTAAGATATCAAACTAAGCAATATCATCCAGTTATTTAATAAAGCTGGTGCGACAAAAGTACTGTGTAATTAGTCATGTTAAAAATGTACAAGTCACAAGCAAAACACAAAACTGACGTTGTACTGATAGTGTAATATTTTATTTTAATATATCTTAAGTCTATGTAAGTTAGAACATGAAAAGAATTGTAGAAAAATGATGAAGTCATACTCATCAGAGTTTTTGTTATTGGCATAAATTGATCCATATTATTAATAGTAATCCATATTAAGATTACGAATGCGAATGTATGTTTGCTTGTTATGCCTTAACTATTCAGCCGCTCATCATGTTATTTAGCATAAATGTTGTCACGGGAACAGAAAAGGGCATAGAATACTTTTCATCCAGATAGAAGAACTGTTCCTGAGGAATATAGGTCAAATCTATATTAACGCGAGAAAAGCCGTCCGGTGAAGCTGTTAAGACCTTGCTTGGTCAATAGCGTAGTCAGTTCGAAAAAAAAAAAGAAAAAAAAAGCGAGAAAAGCCGCGAGCAAATGCTAGTGTAATATTATTTTTATAAAGTTTATTTGAGGGGTATCGAAATTGTTGCGCTGCAACGCTACCTAATCACTACACATATTATAAGACAAAAGTCCTCTGCCACGTCTGTCTGTCTGTTCGCGATGAACTCTTCATGCGGCTTTCACCCGTAGACAAAGTGATTCGTGAGGAAGGTTTAGGTATATTGTTAAGATTTTTTATTTATTATTTTTTTTAATGTCCACCGAGCCCGCTAGTGTACAATAAAATGGTTAAAATAAAAAACCTTATCCATGAACAAAAGTGCCAAATGTCGTCTCGATCGATCAACCGCTCTTGGATAAACTCCAAGATATAACGTAGATAATTACAAACATCAATATTTATATTTATACAATGTACGTTACATTCCACCAGAACAAGCTACATTTAATTCTCGATTAATACACTCGTTGACATTTCATACAATTGTTTTCCTAATATATCTTATACTTATCCGACAGTTACTCGATTTGCTGTAATTAACGCACGTTTTTCCTCAGTACTATGATATGGAGCTTATTCAAGAAGGGACTGAAACCCGAACTTCAGGGTTGGCAACACAACAGTGATGCCCTTGGTGTTGCAGTTGCCCATAGGCGACGGTAACCATTTATCATCAGGTGGGCCGTCTGCCTGTTTGCTGACTTTTGGCACTAAAAAAAATTGTTAGATGTCGTTATTTAAAATGTATACTTACAGAATTTTGTAAGTGCGCCAGAAGTTGCGCCGTGTTAGCGGGATCTGATAGCTCTATCGCACCAGCCACCTGAAACAAATTCCTCGTGCTCCATTAAACGGGTCAATTGCTCTGGAGAAGATAGACGGCAGGTAATCGTGGTTGTTTTATATCCACGTTCGTTATACACGCTTCGTGGTGGACTATTTTTAATATGCTTATTAACATCTGCAAACCATAACTACGAGGCGTGGTAGAATAAAAATATCTGTTTTGTTAGAAGTATTTTAACCAATATTTTTTGAATATAAAATACATACTTACAAATAACTTTACGTATTTAGGTTGTTTTCCTTTATTATTGCATGTAAATAAACCATAGAATGACATCACCGCAAATATATTCTAAAACAGGTATTATATTTTCTTTTTAGTAAAGAACTAAGGCACTAGTCGTACTACGGCATCTAGCTGTGTCGCAGAAGATGATTTGTGGATCACGCAAATTATTATTCGGTGTGTAATTCGAACCTACAACACCCTGACAGCAGAGAGGCAACCTCTTGAACCACTCTGTTATTCGTGATTTTAAGAATAAAGTGTCAGTATGTGTGAAGAATATTTTAATAATTATTTCTAAGAGACATACACCGTGAATGCTGAGTTTTATTTTGATTATTTATTTTTTTTTGTAATGTATTTTTTGATTTAATAACAATATCACCTAACTAACATACAGATATAAAATTAACAATGGTTTAGAATATAATTAATCCCTAATTTGATTAATCCCCAAGCAGATTTCGAAATAGGGTCTGACAATAAGGAATTGTATAAACCAATGTGGAACGAATCAGAATCGTTGAGACCAGATCGTATAAGACCTCACAAGACGCAGTAACTTTCTTACCAGTAGCTTCGAAATGATTTTTTAAATGCTTTAGCTTTTAACTTGTGACACAGTTTCACGTGGTGTTAAATGAAGTTGCGATCTAAGATGGTAGAGACGCTAAATCTAGAGGCGACTGGCTCTTAAGTGCAGCTGCCGGAATACAGCGGGAGGACGAGGGGAGGTAGCTGGTGTGTACCCAGTCTGCCTCTCTATAGGTAGGAGCCCAGTGGTGACCTTCCGCCGGGCGGACCGTTGGGGTGGTTCTACAAGGTTAGCATTGTATGATCCCTCGCCGCCCTAACAAGGGGATTTCCCCACGTTAATAAAGAAAAAAAGATGCTCGCCGACATATTCCCAACTTGAGCTATCTAGGTGGGCTAAGAAAAAGTCCTACCATCATGCTATGGTTTCTTCACTATGTTTTCCTTCACCAAAAGCTTTGCTTAATTCGCAAGAATTCAAACCTATGACTATCGACACTGTGTCCAAACATACGAACATTCTGAGCCATCGTCGCGTGAAATTATGATGAATGATGTGTGTTTCAAATATACTGTGATAGTTTATTAATTAAAAGTCTTTGATTTGAGTGATAATTACTAGCATCCAAAACAAACTACTGTTATGTACAATCTGTATAGAGCGATTACTCGCAATACCACCGCAACACCTATTTCATTATAAAGCAGTATTGTAAAGATTTTCTACAGGACGGCCTCTTCACTGATAAAAAACATAATTCCAATTCCTTATCTTCGTGTTATATATCTATTTACTTATACATATCAGCTATTTGGTTACCATGTTATAAGTTATGCTTGCTCATGAATCAAAAACGGTGTGTGAAATACTTAAAAAGAATAATATTAGATTTAATTGTATATATTTTTAACTTAACATACTTTCAATAATCAAGTGTGAGAACTAATTTTTCAATTTATAAAACAGCAGTTACATAAATCATGAACATGTTAAAAAAATATTATTATTATTCCGCAGTTTAACTGGAATTATATTCATTCACTTTCAGTTTAAAATATGTAACTTTAGATTGTTATTGCGTCTAAAGTAATCTATAACAAAGCTAAATATTGAATATATTAACTATAATACATATCTAATACATTCATTAATTTCATAATGTATTAGTGGCCGACCGCGAGTTCGTCTGTGTTGTCTATTATTTTAAATAAATATTTTATGTACAGAGGAAAAGATATGAAAAAAATTAAAGCAGAAACATACTTTGCTTACGATTTTGTATTTATTATGCATAGATGTGCATGCATGTAAGTCTGGATAATATAGCAGATAAAAAAAACTACTAATTGTAACTGTAATCATATAAACTTTTTGTCTGTTATGTGTGCCTCGTAAATAAATAAAAATAAAATAGATTCTTCTTGTACAACAATGTTATACGTTTATTTTCCCGCTCGAACTGCCGGTGCGCACCGCACCCCTTACTGAACGCATAAAAGTAGTATTTTGTTAAAACTTTAATAACTTTATATTAAATTAAGATATCTACATAATTTTTTAAATAAGGACCAAGTGTCTAAGAAATAAAACAAAAAGAAATAGACCTTTTCTTTCTCTGTAGTGTTTTGAATCCATAATTCACTAATATAGCCACTTGCAGTGAATAAAAAATAATTAGTTTCGTTTTTGACATGAATTTCTATGTATGTGCGCAACCAGTCTCCATCCTGAAGCATATGTTCATTTAAATTTATTAGACAAGGTGTAACTTAGTAATATCATTGCCTCTAATAGAGATAGTAGAGACTCTCTACTCACCTTTATATATTTTTTACTAAATGTACATGCAAATAAATAAAGTAAATTGCAATTCACACAACATTCCCACTTCCGATTAATTTGAAGTAACCTTACGAATAGTATAGTCCGTCATAGAAAAGTAAACCTTCTCATTGTAGTCATTCAGATGTATAATAGCCCCAAGCATTCTTTTAACCTTAACTTCAAGTATTAACAACAGAACTGTAAGTCGTATAAATAAACATTGCTTTCTGTAAATACAAATGTTAATTTTATATTATGTGGCAGATGAACGTAGGGTTCAATTAACCATGTTTTAATAAATATATTTCTATACCGAATAAATATTTACAAAAGTGTAATCCAGTGAAAAGGTTTGTGGCACTAATCCTATATACCTGTGACTAGAAAACAGAATAGATATCATACTTTTTTATAATTCACTCAAAATCATTGTTGATTACGACGCTTATATTTGCTTCCTTATTTTATTAATAAACACCAGTATCTGATTCCACTAACCTTAGTCTAGACTGTTTTTTTAATAGTTTTATGCAACACTTTGAGTATTATATACATATTTTCCAACTGTTACCTACATAATAGTGCTCGGTTGAGAAAACCTTACACAGCTTACAGTATATAGGTAGTAATCATGCAATATATTTATGGTATATAGAGACGGGATAAAATTAACGCGTACTTTCAATGTGAGCATATCAAAGCAATATTTTGGCAAGGCGAGTCAGAGTCGAATAGCGAATATAAACCAGTTAGTGGTACAAGGTCGATGCGGTGCGCCCGAAGCTTGCATATTTCTTTGTATAAAGTGCGTATTAATATTCAACCTTGACTTTTAGGCAACCATAGGTATAACATGTCTAAAGCAATCAAAATACTAAGCTTATTTGATACTAAACTATTTACTTTCAATGAATAATGTTGAGTGACTAAAAAAGTTCAGTTTCTCACAATACATTTGCCTTCAGAAATAATTCCTACATTTAGACACGATGCATTATTTGTAACAATTGAACGTTTTTAATAAAAATATATATAGATACATAGGTCTAAATATTATACATAGGACGGATGCAATGGCGAAAGGTGTTTGGGGTATTTTTTATGTTCCACAAGTGACGTTGAAATTCAAGAGGAGCGCGTATAAAACTATAATAAGACCAGTCGTATATTTTTTCTTATTATTTTTGGGTTCCAATCTTCCAGATTATAACTGCCATTGTCGAGTAGGTAATAATATTACAAGTGTTGTTAGATTATTACAATGTATCAACAAGGTGGTGGCTCCCTTGTTAGAACTTTCCAGGGAATCTTTGTGGCATCTCAAAGTTCACGCTCCGTGGCATTATTTTCCATACACTTCACTTATGCACAGTAACCGAAGTACATTACGTAAAACACCACCAATTTTATAAAGTATAGAGTCAAATAACACAAGATTATGAATAAAATATAACATCCATTACATGACAGATTGAGATCCCGCCAAAAACCTCCCAGTCGTGTCTGAGTGCTGGGCTACGAACGAGACGGATGAGAAAGGATTACATGTGGCAGAGATGCGAATGTTAAGATGGATGTGTGGTGTAACCAGAACGAATAAGATTAAGAATGAGTATGTCAGAGGAAATTCGAAAATAGTAACAGTGACAGAGAAGTTGAGGAGTTATATGTTAGCATGGTACGGGCATACTATGAGAAGAGATGAAGACTATGTAACTAGAAAAGTTTTGAGTATGATGGTCGATGGATATAAGAGTAGAGGAAGGCCGAAAAAGGTATGGTTTGTGTGTAAACTGTGTAAATACTGAGATGACATCTGCTAGGAAAGAGTGGAAAAGGAAAACTTGTTGTGCCGACCCTACTTAAGTGGGATAAGGGTAAGAAGATGGTGATCTTAATTCGCTTAATTATTTAGAAATAATAAAAATAAAAATACATCGGAAATATTTACTCTTCTGTGACAAAAACAAATTATATTTATATTTTAAAATTCTTAAAACAATATTAGATAATAATTAAACATAACTACAACTTCTATTTAATCTTAATAGTTTTAATTCGTTAATTATCATAGTAATCTGTTTGGAAAACATGGTGTTAAGATCATAAGTACAAAACTGATTTAAATTTAACGTCGGCATTATCTAAAACTGATTCTAAATTATGAATTACAATTTATTATTCTATATTTCATTTACTTTATAATAAAGAGTTCCTAATTATTTTTCCTGTGTTACTTAAGTTTCTAGTTAGCTGATAGATGGCACTACAGGTAATATAACTTTGATTTTATTTGTTAGCTACTTCCATTGAAACCAGATGGCCGCACGGTGGAGCGCCCATATATACGTATATACATAGTTTCATATTGTAGCGTTGATTAATGGAATGTCTCATATTCTTTGGAACCACTAATTCAATTCAATTTTTTGCCAGTAGTAAGTTATTATCTACTTTATAGGCAATTGTAAATAAGGCATACGAAGTCGCATACTATTCCTATTTATTATCTAATACTGTAATTCTTATATAAAACCGAAAGGTAAAGGTAAATGGAATACCGGTGCATTTACCCATAAAGATGAAAGCCATAGGTAGTTTTGATAATCTTAAAATGGTACTTTGCTTAACTCATGATGTATCTTTAAAGCCGTTTCTCACAGATAAATTGTGGTATTTGCAACTTTCCTACGTATTCCGTATAGCCATTAGTCGATTAAAACATACCGTATCAATGAAGATTGGAGTAAACTTATTATTATTACAAACCATTACTATGCGGATTGAAGACTATAAACCGGTGAGTAACGAATTGGTAAACGAAGGAAGAGTTCTGAGTTCAAAACATTTATTCGGTACTGATATATATGAGAAGAGGTGATGTTTAAAGTTAAAATATTTCATACAAATTACTCGTTATTAAATTAAAAGCGATGTTAAACAACTGGCGGCATACAAGCAACTCATCATCTCAGAAAGAGAATAAATAATGAATGATAATTTATGTAATTGTTTCCAATGAAAATTTATCAATGGTTTTAAACTCTCAGGCAGTTACGTAATAACTAATGGGATGGAGAAATCTGCATGAAGCACGTAATGTATAATATGTTCGGTGGTATTGTCTGCTTAAAGCTTTAAGCATTCGTTTCTGACAACTGACTATAGAACATATGCGTGTATATACAACAATACAACTTGCAAATAAATTTAAAAATATATTGATGAATATGGAATACTGATTGTTATGAGACAGTTTATCATTTTAATAATATAGTTTGTTTTTTAAGTAAAACTTCTTTAGGCGCGACTAGGATGGAACTGGACGACAATGCAACGGAAGTCCGTTACGGCAATATGGCGTCACGTTTCTGTACCATCCGGTTTTTAAATATTTTTTATTGTGGTTATTTTGGCACTAATCATATCAGCCCCATCATTTTCACTAACGTTAAAACTTTTGGTGCATCTTTTTTCATAAGATCATATTTTACTGATTTCATACACTAAGTATTTTAACAACCTTGTCAGAAAATTTTGTCATTCATCAGAAATCATGCCGTTACTTAATTAATAAAATTTTTTTATTATACTTGTCCTAATATTCTAGGTTCTTGACAAATCCTGTCCGAAAATGGTGAGCATCATCTATAAGTCTGTATTGAATAAAACGAAGAACCTTTTATCATAAGATATCTAAACTTTCGTAACAGAAAATATCCAGAATGTAATTTACGCCGGACCTCTTCTATACAATATCACTAAAAATAATATACTTATTAATTAATTATTTATTGGCAAAGACAACTTTAAATAATAACTACTAATCTCATATGAAAATAACTATTCTCAACATAGAGTACATCTCCATCTAATATAATTTGTTATCTGTGTACACTAAACGTTTACATTGAGTTTATATTTCTGTTATCATTTATCAGCTGCATTTGTAATTTACTTTGGTCTGACGTCAGATCGTTTTTAGACTAGATAGATATACTAAGGAAGATACATGGCCTCTGATGTAAAACGCTTCCGGACTTTAAAGTAGCTTTTTACTTATTTTTTAGCCGTGATAGTGATAAAGTTAATTTCCTGTGAACTCGCGGCGAGCCCACCACCTATTATTTTCCATTAGTTTAGGGAATCCATCACGCACACTATAGTATAACGTGGAAAGAGGTCGTATCCGTCCGGCTGTGTGCCGATAACTTATTACCGGACATCGGTCACCGAAGCGACGCTGCGCTCAGCAACTAATGAGATTTTGTTACAATGGATGTTTGGGATTGTTACGAAGAATTGTTGTTCATTGTAACCTGTGAATTCTTCACGACAATCAATAAAACAGAAATATATATTTGTATACCATAATTTATAAGGATTGTGATAAATCTATACTAATATTATAAAGGTGGATGGTTTGTTTGTTTGGTTGAACGCGCTGATCTCAGGAACTAAGGTCTAACTAAGGATCTAAGTAGTCCAGTGAAGCCGTTAAGACCTTGCAAGGTCAATAGCGTAGTCAGTTCGAAAAAAAAACTCAGAAACTACTGGTACGTTTTCGAAAAATTATTTCAGTGTTATATAGCTTATTTATCGAGAAAAGCTATATATCATCACACTAAGACCAATAGGAGCGGAGCACCAATGAATAATGTTTCAAAATCGGCTTTTTTTCTTTCGCTGCGCGTCGGCGTTAGCCCAAAGTAACTATTCCATACGGACTAAGTCGCGGGAACAGCTAGTATATATACAAACACTTTTCCGGATAGCCATAAATAATAAAGGTTAGCAAAGATTACAATGTGCAGTAGCACATCTCTTAAAAACTTATTCCTCTGTGCCTACTATAGACGTTGATGTTAGTAAACTGGACCAATTCATATAGATACTGATACCTAAATTATGTATTTAAAGCTATATATTTATTTACGTTAACCATATTTCAGATAATTAATTGAAGAAAGATGTGCAACAGTCAGTGAACAGGAAAATACAGGCATAATCGAATAATTTACGTATCTCGACACAATCTATTTAAAGTTGAAAGCAGCAGCAAGTCTGCTTAATAGCAAAGCAACATCCAAAGTAAATTATTTATCAGGTCCGTATAGAACACGTGTGTTGGCCACTTCACGAGCCGCATTACCGTAAAAATACCTCATAGTGCCACACCCTGAGCTGCGAAGACGGCAATTGGCCCCATTTACGTCGGTTGATCGACTCCAGAATCACGTTTACTCATTTTATAGAGTCGATCAGGAAATGGCGAAGTTATAAAACAGTTTATTTTCGTTTTAAATTTTCAAGATGACTGCAACGTATGAACTATTTTCAACTAACACGCATCGATGAATGACACACAAAATTAGTCCAAACTTTAACAAATACAATAAAAATAAAACCTATATGCAATTTTAGTACATGTATCGTATATAAAATAATCAATGATTTTATTATAAATATACTAACACCTAACCAACAACAGAATAAAATATAATAACAACAATTTACATATTAAAACCTATGTATAAAATTTAGTTCCCAAATGTAGAAAGTAGAAAAGTAGTAGGCACTGTAATGTGGTTTTACACTTCGATAGATCTCAATCTTACTTATATGTTTCATTTCTCAGAATTTATTATATTTTAATACTATATTAAAGCTCCTTCAAATAAGGTTTGATCATTTGATGTCAAAACACCCAATAAATGCCTCCATTAAAAGTTCCAGTGCAACATTTACAAGCGTTATTGCAGAACCAAATTTTAAAGATTTCTAAAACTAGTAAGTAAAATAGAAAAGAATACATATCGAACCACCTTTTCTTTAATGATATTGTTATGACTTTTAGAAGGCTTACGGGGTTCTGCGATTGAAGACCTCCCGTGTGGGGCTGTAAACCGTAAATAATTGCACGAAATAGTTTCTTTAATAAATAATATTGAATAAAAGTACATGATTTTGTAATATTTATATACAACATTAACCTTCGTAATACCTAAGATACAATTTTCCTATATAATGCTCTTTACTGTACTGTATATACCTTGTAATTTGAAACATATGCGTTAGAATTCAGCGTTGCACTTATATATTTAGTAGAAAACCATTTTAGTAATTAGGAGTTATGATATTAAGGGACGACTGTATTTAAAAAAACACACATATACATTAAATATAAATTAGTACATTTTACTTTAATAAACACTTCACTGTAACAAGACCTTATACTTATGTTGAAGCACATATATAATTACTTAAAATATTCATGTAAGAGCATGTAAACGTCAAAAGTGAGTATGCACTTTGCGGTACATAAAGAAAACGAATTTAAATGACAGTTGAAATTGTTTTGCACCGGGTAACGGACAATGACACATGAATGTCTCAATCCAGTATAACAACCGCTTTACCAACAACAAATTATAGTGTAAAACTTGAAATGAAAACTGATATTTTCTTACATTCACTTGTTTTATGATCGTGTATTTTTTAAATGGAGTAAAAGTAACAAGGGTTTACAAAGTTGAGAGTAAAAATATTTTTGCTTCTTTTATGGTTATTTGTCTTGTTTTTAATAGAATAATTATACCATGAATTAGTTCTGTAACAAAGAAATAATACATAGGCAAAATTGATAAGTTATTTATTTATTAGTTACAATATTCTAACAGTATTTGAACTAATATTGCTTATAATTTCCAGTATGATGCAAAATAATCGAGGAAAAGGACTTTCTATCGATTATGCAGTTTACAATTACGATGAGCTAATTATCAATAACTTATTGATATTACACAGTGAGTTGTTAAGATCAATCTGTTACTTCTAATATTGATCCCGTAATAAATGTTAATCATGAAAGAGTGACATAACTGATTAGCCAGTGTTTCTTCATGTTTAACTAGTGTTATTAAGCATATTTCCTATAAAAGAATTTTAGTTCTTTTTTTAAATTTAATGATTATTAATAAAGAAATCAAGATTGCTGCAAGATTGATGCAAAGTGCAGCAATTTATTATAATTTATAAGTATTAGAAACCATTATATGGAACTGCATCACTATCAAAACTGTGCTACTCGATTTAACTGTAACTAATTCTGTGAGAACAGAAATTAGTTTGGGTTAAGAAGAACGTAAATAGTGATGGGAAATTTTAGTTTGTTACAATAGAATTGTATACCCATTTGTGTAATAATAGGCATTTTGTGTAATTCTAAAGCCATTTGCGTCGTTAAAACTAAAATTCGTTTCGCTTCCTTACTTTTATTGCATTAATTTTAAGAATACCTGTAGAATATTTAAAAGTAAAATTTGTACACGAAACTAAATTGGATGGTAGATATAGATAGTCATGGGTACTAATGGATATGATGTCAGTTAAGCTGATGTCATTTTATGCTAACAGTGCCATTTAATTTCCTAAATACCGTTTGCTTTGAACTACAAATGGGTATTGGAAATATTTTGGTGTACGACTTTTAGTACAATAGAACTTCGATAAGTTAAAATCCAAGGGAAACAAAAAAAAAAAAAAAAAAATAAAATTAATATAAATAAAAGAAAAAAAAAAAAAAAAAAAAAAAAAAAAAAAAAAAAAGGAAAAAGAAAAAGGAGAGGAAAAAATATTTTAAGTTACAGAGTTTTGAACTTATCAGGGCTTTATGCTACGCTCGCACTTTTGCCGCACATTTTCTTGAAGGCCAAACCATGCCCTTACTAGAAGTTTTCTAACCAGCCATTGCTAGCTATAAAATTATGGATTTTCAGTGAATTGGTGAACTCTTCAGATTTTTCTTTCACTATGGGTCTGATGTTTTGGTTTGGAAACTGTTTGAACCACATAAATAAACATTGGGAATAAAATAAAAATAAAATAGGGAATTCAGCAATTGTTCGTTTTTTACATAAAAGACTTTCTTTAGATCCTCGTTTCTTCAAGAGTCCAGCTTCTTTTTTAATTATAAGTGATAATGTACTTTCGTGTATTCCAAACCAAGCTGCAACATCTTTCCTTTTTAATCCACTTTTCACCGCTTTTAATTTATCACCGTATTAGTGTTGTTAATTTTTGTATTAACAATTTAACTTGTAAACACATGCAATCAATAAATTTCGAGAAATTTCTTGTTTTGTACATTCATTCGAAATGACTGATTGGCATAGAGTTTATATTACAGAGCTCATCGAGACATTTCTTTAAGTAACTGAGGGCTAATACTGAAATTATTAGTTTAAGTTATAAAAGTTGCTATTTTAAGTAATAGAGGTTTTAGGCTCTGAGGGGAATGGAACAGATTATTTTTAGAAGGTATAGAGGTTTTTACCTTATCGACGTTCTACTGTATCTATACAATTCAAAGTAAGATAATATTTTAAGCACATGGTGCAACCGAAGCGCGAAGGACAAATATATCACCACTATTCGAGTAACCGCTAAATGCAAACACAGTGAGGAAATCTGAACGCCTAAAGACATTCTCATAGTACCACCGGCTATTAGGAAAATCATAATTACATATTTCTCGGCATTTACGATCAGCAATAGATCGTGAGCAGCCGCGGTAATTACTGTAAGTCTGTATATTTTCTCGTAAAGTGAGATATTTGTCTATTAATTAGACTTTATTATTATTAATATGAATTACAAGGAATTTAACAGAATCTCATATTCAAGCAAACTCAACTTATTACGATAAAAACATTCTTGGTACTTGTATATTACACTAGCTGTTCTCGCGACTTCGTCCGCGTGGAATAGCTACTTTGGGCTAACGCTAACACGCAGCGGAAGTTCTCAAAAGGAAAAAAAACGATTTTGAAACATTCTTCATTGGTGCTCCACTCCTATTGGTCTTAGAGTGATGATATATAGCCTTCCTCTATAAATGAGCTATCTAACATTAAAAGAATTTCAAATCGGACCAGTAATTCCTGAGATTAGCGCGTTCAACTAAAAAAACAAACTCTTCAGCTTTATAATATTAGAATAGACGAAAAGAACAATTTTCTGCGGCGTACACTCGACAATTTTTTCTTAATTAATATACAATTTTGTTAGTTTAATTATAGTATAGAGAATTATAAGCATAAGTTTTTAATTATCATTTTTTATCAACTAAAATTATTTCAAACGCATTAAGGTACAGATATTTCAGTGTGGAGTTAATGTAACACCGTTTCTCGAATCCCCGTTGCAATTAATTAAAATATCTACATCAAACAGATCTACTAATGAAGCACATATATCACCAAGTAACATTACCGTTTAATAACGACGTGAGCTACTTTTACCACGGAAGAAACCTTGAATTTCCGGATAGTAAAGCTATAACCATATATTTCCCAAATAGACCTCGTTTCAATCTTAGTAAATTAGTAATATAAGGGTTATTAAAAGTAATTTAATATTAATTGCTTCCTTCATTTAAAGTTAAACTGTTTTCATGTTTGTAATTGTTTATATATATTTTTTAAATAACAAGCCCTTCATAGTCGATCTTTGGATTAAAGTATTATCGAATTCCAGATTTTTTGATTTGTGTCAGATTTGTGTTTACTTCGGTAACATTTTTATTAATGAGTTTAAAAAACGACTATCCTTTAATATTCGCACGGTGTCTACTCGAACCTTTGTGTAGAATCTGACAGTGTAAAAGAAACCAATCTATTTCAATACGACATTTCTAATTATTGGTATCAATTCGCTTTCTTAAATAAAAAAACTCGGAAATATTTCAAATGTCTATAAGTGTACCAAACAAGTTATACGTAACAGAACTAGGTAAGTACTATACCTTTTTTATTTCAAAGGTACACAATTCTATTTCAAATAATCGTTGATTATCTTGTTCATCCGTTGCTAACAAGAAATCAATTATATATTTTTTATACGTAACCTACTTGTGAGCCGCCGTGGTAATGAGAACAAAAAATCACTCGTCATAATGCAATTATCCAACCAAATGAATTTGTTTATTAAAAGCTATTACTCTACGCTTTCACGTACACATTCTTTTTTTTACATAAACAGACATTTTGATGCATATCTTCAACAATATGGAATATTAGCTGATGCTCGCGGCTTCGCTTGCGTTATTGTGGATCTCCCGTTGGTACAGTACACTTTTAAGCGTAACAAATAATATCAGTAAAGATCTCAACGATGTAAAAAAACTTTTGTTTTACTATATCACAATAGTTCAAGTACGATATTTTGAGGTGTTGGGTAAGTTTGTAAAATCTTTTATTCAGTTTGATATTACTTTATATACACCAGTTTTTACGCGCATATAATTTCAATAGCTAAGGATTTAAAACTCTCTCAAAAGGCAAGAGTAATATAATACTGAATATAATGTCATTCTATGTTTAATTTAATATGAGCACCAAAGTATTATTAATGGTAAAGTTGATGTTGCTGGCGATAGAAGAAACAACTTAATAATAAAAAGTTTAACAATCCTAGAAACTATTTAGTAAATATCTAATTAAAAATTAATAACCTTTGCTGAGTAACCTGTATGGTATATCTTACTATGAACTCTAAGTTATGCAATTGAAACCTTTTACATTTTACTCAGGATATTTTTGTTGCTCTTATGCGGCGCGGCGTAAAGAACGCGGAAAAAAGGCTGCGACTTATAACATTACCAATGTTTCGATATAATTATGGTTATCGGTCTTCAACTAAATATGTAAAAAAATCTAAAATAATGAATTGAACTGAAGTGAAAAGCAAAAAAAGTTTTACTGATTATTTTTTATTACTATTTATCTTGTAATCAATGATATTATAATTAAAAAGCTGTAGATACGTTACCTACATAATATTTTGACTAAACAAATGGCACGATAACGCACACATACGTAAAGTAATATTGTAATGCCGCACTGTCTTAGATACAAAGAGGCAGTAAGAAATGGCATATTCTCATCGATGGTGAAAAAGAAATAGTTATATGATGCTCAGATACGGGCGGATTGACGGGACAGCCGTCAAAAATAAGCTAGTTAGCCAAGTTTTTTTAACACGGCGCTATCGAAATGCATGTGACGTACGTACATCTTTTTAGTTATAGTATCATTGCTTGTAATCAATTAAATCAGTCTTGCTGAGTAAAAAAAATTTCTCATCATCTTCCGAACGACACCTGAAATACGATATATCCTGTAACTTTGTAGGTTATTACATTGTGTTTTAATTTTATATGTATGGGAGCAGGGCATTAAAATTTTTAAAATACCAATCGTGTAAAATATAAATAAATATTGGGAGTATATGTTGTAATCAGATAATGGGCAAGCATCTACGAATACCTTAATGAAACCTCAAGTACCTATACTGAAATTCAATTTGCCCAGCGTAATCGAGTGCGTTGTTCGACTACATAATTTTGGTTAAGGAATTTATGTGATCGGAGAGCGGCCAGTTCCGGTTCGCTCAGTATCTATCGATGCTGTGTTACTGTTCAATTTGCAACAGTTATATAACAGGCCTAATAAAATTAAATATATATATAGTTATTGTTCTAGGCGACGATTATGGCAATGTATTCGTAAATAATCATAACCAATATTACTGCAAGTGTAATAATGTATATTGTCGGAGACTGCTTTTTTTTATTTCAAAAATTGCTTACTTTAAAAAGAATTAAACCTTACTGCGTGGATTTGAACTACGGTTATTGATTTAAAGCATGTAAATAATTAATAATGTAATAATTCACAGTAGTACATTTTCTTTGGAATAAACAAAAATTAAGCTGATTTTTTTGCCTTTGCTTTGCCATCTTATTTTTAACATTAAATAAAATAAAAATAAGGAAAAACGCAGTCTAAAGATGCTCGCAAAACATAATTAGAAGTAAAATGATTAAAATGGCCACACCAAACTATTATATGTTAAATGTAAATGATACTACACCTATTAACGGCTATTTAACACTCAATAAGTTGTTACGTAACATTTAAATATTCGATATCTAGCAGTAGATATACTTGTGTGAGTGTGTGTGTGTGTGTGTGTGTGAGTGTTTTGACTTTAGATAAAATACAAATATATACTTTTTCACGACATATTAGTATTTACAAACCGTTTAAGAAACCAGTACACTGATATCTTTATAGAGCTACTAGCGGACCTGGCGGACTTTGTCCGGCCGTGGTAATAAAAAATGAAATCCCTAAAAGCCAACCGCAGCGCCACCTACCGGGTCCAATTGTGAATCTAAACCATTCTCGAATCTCCACGAACACACACAAAAAATTTCATCAAAATCGGGCGAGGTGTAAGGGGGAGATAAGTACACAAGAAATAGATATATTAGATTATAGAGCTATATTGAATTATACTTGTGATTAGTACAAAACTTACAGACCGAAGTATTCAAAACCAATTAAGTTATTAACCTAAATAAACCAATTAATTAATAAAATAATATCATGAGTAATTCTTAATTTTCTTTCATTGAAAATTTATTTTGAACGTTGATTGACCTAAAATACTTTGGACATACTTATTTTATATACATACATTTTATATAAGAAAGATTTATATATTACATGTATTCCGTAAATAATGATGACTAGAAAAAACATTGCCATTACATTTATAGTATTTTTATTTTTTAATAGTATAGTTTTTGACCGACAAATAGTTTTTGTAATTAATTAAGGAATTTACTTCCCCAAGCCTAGTATAAAAACACCTATGTAGAAATAAATATTATTTACAAGTAATTCGGGTACAAAAACTCGTTTAGTTGTAAAGTTATACGAAGAATATAAGTATCTCAAAAGTTCATCTAATCACTACCTTTCCAATGAATGAATTGTCTTACTTATTTTAAATGAAAAATTAATAATGATACCAAATACAGTATGGCATCACAATCATGCAAACAGACGAATACAATAAACGCATACCACAGACGGCAGTAAAGCATACCGGCAGATATAAATAAATGACTGACCCTTCGCTCTCTCACGGATTTATCTTTAAATTATGTACTTGTAACTGTTTCTGAATTCATTCATCGTAAGGGAAAATATTTTTCGGTTAACTTTGTCATCCTCTTTGTAAAATATGTATTAAATTATCATGTTATTTCTCAGAACTCGCGGCTTCACGAAGTTGGCATATAACGGAAAGGGCCTTGTTTTTCTATAATTATTTTCTTGTAAATTGTACTACAAGAAACCTTTACAATATATATCATTTAGCTGCGCAAAATAACAGGTATTTTTTTAGAGAACATACAATTATTTTATCAAAAACACAACTACTTTTACGGCCATTGAACTTATTTGATTATATTAGAGCACCAGTAGATATTCCAGCATAATAAAAAATTTAAAAAATCTCCATTACAAATTAAAAATGTCACAAGCAAAAGCTTATTTCTTTAACCCGGTCGCCACTACAGTAAATCTCTACTTCGCAGGCAACGAACTCGGAATTTGGGTGACATTTAAAATATCGATCGACCTAATGAGAGATGGTTTTCGCACCCCAAACAGACAACAATATAATAGCTGCTCGGCTGCTACATAAGTTTATGACTAAATACTAAATAAAATAAGATTTTTGCAATTTTCCCAACGATTGGATAGATTAATTACAAGTATTAAGCATACATGGCCTATTTCGCGTACATGACAAGTCAATTTGAAACGAGTAAATTATTTCATTTTAATGTTACGGCCCCCTTTGTCCCCTTACATCCGTCAGTTACTTGTATAATATATTAAATTTATATTGCACGTGAAGTGGAACGGAACACCTCTGAGTTTAACAGCGGTCAGCCTGTAGCATGTACCTATAGTGACGGGTGACGTCATCTACAATAAGTGATGTAGCACGAACATATACCAATACAATACCTATTATATGAAATAAATGAAATTTAATAGAACAAGTAATTTATGATACATAATATATTTAAATAAATAGAACTGTAGGTACCTTATGTTTGAAAGTTTCTCCTGCAATCGAGTTTCAGTGTTTGAACAGATTTCATTGAATAAAAACGATTATATTCTGACATGTGGTCACGGATACTCTTTATCACTGAAATATTTTAAAACATTACGCCTTACATAGCCTTACATAGTTAAGTAATGAAGTATAAATCTAGATCACGAATTATTTTCTCATAAGGATATAAGTAAGCTCAGTAAGACAAGATTTTGCACAGCTTTATTCAACTCGATCAAAATGAAAATTTCATTTGTTTTATCTCGGCAAAAAATATGTTTTCATTTGGAATATAACTAGTCTACATATTGATTCCAGCAGGCTATGGACACGAGCAAGTTTTTCGCCCACGCATATTTACGTACGTTGCACAACATATCGACCCGAAACGAAGGAGTGTTGTGTTCGCATATCTTTTCAGTGATTTGTCTGTGGATGGTCGTCATGGCTCGAAGAGTTAGAACCATGAAGAAGTTTAGCATCTCTTCGGGATACTGCGAACACTTTGAAAACAGTTTCTTATAGTTTTAAGCGAATCCAGTGAAAGAAAGCTTCTGTAGGTAGCAAAAGCTGTAGCAAGAAAATGCGAGTAGTTGTTTTTTGGTCGTTTGACTTTGTTAGCATTATGTCACCTCGCTCATTTAAACGGAAAAAAAACGTGAGCATGTTAACAACCGCAATGTTATACAACACCCAGGTAACAATATGTGCACAAATTAAGCCGTGATATTTAGACTGGCATACGGAAAGAAATGGTCTTAACTTAGAAAGTCTACTTAATTGTTTGCGAATAACAGCCACAAGTCATCACCGCGTTTTTTTACCATCTCAGGATTAAAATGTGGTGTCAAAGATCTATCATCAACACAACATTGCTTTAATTCTAATTTATTTTTGAGTGCTTGATGTAATATAATATGTTTCAGAGGGATAGATTAAATATATGTTAACGTGACCGAAATGCAAGCAAAAACAAATTAATTATACCTACATAAATATTACAGCTTTATAATTTTTACAATTGTCTTTATTAGACTGGGCCAAAAAAATCAACTATTTTTTTTTTAAGTATATCGAAAATATTATTTGGGATGACAAAAAACAATGTTGTGAGAATTTGAGCCCTTAATATTTATATTAAGAGGTCTATCATCGCAACTTTTGATTTTTTTTCCGGAGCGGGTTTTTGTCTCATAACTCCTAAACCGTCGAGGTAAATGAAATTGACTAAGAGACATTTTTTAAGAGAATTTAATTGTCTACAAAAAAAGACTGATTGAAATTTTTTGTCAGATGAACCGTTTTCTCATAACCACGCCTTGAAAATTGGTATGATTTCAAAATTTGATTTTTAACTTTAGGATTTTGTCATTCACTTAAAAATTAGTATCCGGAAAAAAAATCAATAGAGATTCTTGAAGGGAATTTAATTTCCTACAAAAAACGTCTCTTAACATTTTTAGCTAAATTCACTCCTTTGAAAGTTATTCAAAATTAAAGTAAAACACAAACGTAAACGTATAAACGTTACTATTGAAACACAGTGAAAATGCAATTTTCTGAATGCTTTCAATGCTAATAAATAAAAATATATTATGATTTTTTCAATTTTTTCATAATTTTATTGATAAAATAAAAATTACTATCTATAAAAAGATCAAATTTTTCAATGGGCTCAAAAAAATTAAATTTACAGCGAGAAAAACAAGAATTTCATTTTGACTTCGACTTTAACTTTGAATAACTTTCAAAGGAGTGAATTTAGCTAAAAATGTTAAGAGACGTTTTTTGTAGGAAATTAAATTCCCTTCAAGAATCTCTATTGAATTTTTTTCGGATACTAATTTTTAAGTGAATGACAAAATCCTAAAGTTAAAAATCAAATTCTGAAATCATACCAATTTTCAAGGCGTGTTTATGAAAAAACAGTTCATCTGACAAAAAATTTCAATCAGTCTTTTTTTGTAGACAATTAAATTCTCTTAAAAAAATGTCTCTTAGTCAATTTCATTTACCTCGACGGTTTAGGAGTTATGAGACAAAAACCCGCTCCGGAAAAAAAATCAAAAGTTGCGATGATAGACCTCTTAATATAAATATTAAGGGCTAAAATTCTCACAACATTGTTTTTTTTGTCATCCCAAATAATATTTTCAATATACTTTAAAAAAAATAGTTGATTTTTGGCCCAATCTAGTCTTTATACGGACTTAACGTAATAAATAACATTGAAATATATCAAATAACTATAGTCTGTATGTTATATCCGAAAGAACTAATTAAGGCAATTAATTATTTTGTGTGATAATATAATGTTTCGTTTTGCTAGTGTATGAAATTGACCGTTCACATCTGAATATACTAGTTATGTGGCGAAATCATTAACTGAAGCAAAATAAACGATGATAACAAGATTCCAAAACGTTATATTACTTTGATAAAACTGAAATCTCATGTATCCTTCTGCTGATCCACGGTCGCAGTAAACATTACGTACGTAATATCTTAATTTTTTCTTGGAATAAAGACATTTATAGTTCGACTATCAATTGCCTTATTTTTGAACTCTATGTGAGACATATTAGTTATCTTAGTTGCACGTAATTGCATTGATATGATACCTCCTGATATTCATATACTGAAATCCGTTTTACATATCACAAAGATATCAGTTATCTTTTAGTGATATCTCCTAAAGAAGCATATATTATGTATTATGTTTCTGGAAATAACGATAAGTTTCTATAATAGGTAGATCTGTATTATTAGTATTATAAAATAATTGTTATTCTCGGCAATAAATTACAGATTCGGTGAATATATCCTTGAAATCATTACCACATTCTTTGCGGTAAAATTATCAATACGTTTCCCAACAATTAATATCTTGTCTGTTTGGAGAACAGCCGTACAACCAGCACTTTGTTTCAAACATACTTAGAGTATCGGTGTGATATCCATTATGAACCGAAATACGAAAAAAGTATTCAAGATAAAATTTCAATCGAAAAAAAAAATGGCTTAAATCAAAGAATCAGCGAAACGATAGGACTGTAGTGAATATTAAATTAAGTAATCGAATAATTAAGTCGCAACCACTATATGCATTATGGTGTAAAAACCTTAATATAACTTTACTCTAATAGATAGTACAAAGGACAAAATAGACTATAAAAGATCGACAATTATCTACATGAAAAGACTAGACCAATAAGAGATTGTTATCGACTATCCAGATAATGACAACCGTTTTATCAAAAAATAAAATACACGGAATAAGGAAACGCCAATAATAACACTAGTCAATTCAATAAGAAAAAATTGTCCTTAAAACAAAGTGAAAGAGCATCAAACCGGAACAGATTGTAAAATGCAATAATATTATCCAATCTTTACATTATAATAACACCGCTTTTCTAATCCATTAATTACCTTTATTGCATTTATGATATTACGAATTACGTTCTTTTGTACGCGCTTTTAGAACCGATCCCTTCTTTTTTATCTATTGCGTAATTTCATAACTTTGACAAAGTAAACTCCTGTAACTACTTGTTTCTTATACTCTTCTATAACATCACGGTATTTTGTGACCTTATAATTGCTGTTACGATTTAAACTCTTTGCGTGTTATTCTCATGAACCAGTTTTAAGTCTTATATTTCTATAACTGAATTAGATTCGTAATAAAAATTTGAATGAATTAACATTTTCCAATATATAAAATATTAAATTAAAATATTAAATTAAAAATTAAAATAAAATATGATAATAATGATAATGAATAATCTGTATACACAAATTACATAATGAATATTTACCCTCCAGTCGGAGCTCCCCGAAGAGGTGCTGCTGCTGTCCAATCTCCCATTATGATACATCTTAATATTGAAATGTCCGAATAATTTTACACTATTATACCAGTATATAGTTTGAATGGTATCACTTCTCCAACAAACACAGTTTATCCAATCTTCCTCGATTAGTTCCCATTAACGCTGCGTACTATGCACATAATATTTTCTTAACTGACGACATGAAGGAAGTAGCCACATCTCAATAAGCACATAGTATGTCACTGTTTTTAACGGCAACAATGTCCAAACGTTATATCTCATACACTTAAAATCTGAGTTAAACGTTCCTCGTTTTATTAAATTTGTACAATTATGTGATTGACCATATATTTACTAACAAAGATAATCATTGAGCTAACAGTGCGGCGTTAGAAAGTCTCGATTCACTAGCATATTAGGCAATGGCATACGTGACTCAAAAAGACGTTTATCAATAAATTGAAAACAACAGTGTTATCGGCCGCCGTGATCGTCATTGCCACGAATCTGATACTATTTTTGTTCGATAAAAATCAATATCACCTTGAACGCTGATTTTCGAAATATTGCATATATAATATTAAACTTTAAATACATTCTTTAACTTAAATGGTGAAATAGAGTAAGCGTTACCTATCTGCTACGTATCTCTGTCTGGTCTGCCCTACCATAAGCAAAATTATACTGTTGATCGTGTTACTAGCACCAACTACAAGTAAAAATCTGTCAGTATGCACGTATTCGTATATTCTGGCGTCCGAATCGAAGTCCAAACTCCTGTCCTAGGTTTATCATATTATCATTTTCGGCTATTTCGGCATTTAACATCGTGTAAGGAAGAAAAGGATAAAATAGAGCATAAACTTTGTAATTGATTTAGGTACATATGCTAAATTATGAAGTCGGAGAACTCGAAAAGTAACAATAAAATGATAGCAACATTAGACTTTATAACCACATTTAAAGCAATTTAATTTGTAAACATAAAATTAAATGTGCAATACCAGATAACACACAAACAATCTGAATGGAAGAAAAAAAATTTTTTTTACTTATTATTTATCATTTTTAATACTTTATTTCTTTAACAGTTTGCTAGTACTGTAGATATTGCAATAAAATAATTTTAAAAGAATACGATGAAACCTTTTTACAATAAAATATTACTCGCAGCAATTTGTAAAAAAATAAATACCAAGTATTTACCAAGTCCTACTGAATAAATTACTTCAAGAATAAATATTTAAATGATAAGGCTGTAGAAACGAGTACTAAGTGTCTATGTTAGGAGAAATGATTTGTACTATAATATTCTGTCGAAAGGAATTTAAAGAATACAGGTTAGTTAAATTTTCAGTTACGGCTGCATTGCATTTAAAATACAGAGCTTAGAATCAGAGAAAAACGCCGTTTTACCAAAACTTTTGTAATTTGTAACGCAAGTGTAACTAGTATAATATGCTGTTGCTAAACAATTATGAATTAAAAGGTAAGCGTTTAATAAAATACTAAGATGTCGTACGAATATTTAAATAGATAATAATCACCCGGTACGTTCAGCGAACTCTCAACAGACTCAACAATCCACTATTCTGAGATTTTGGTTTTTGCACAGATTACAAAGGATTGATCGAGGCATAGAGCACACCGGGAGAACTTTATTTATGGACTGTCCGAAGTAATGTTACTATAAAAGGAATTTGTTACTTATGGGAAATGGTTCACGTTTTGTTTATTGCGAAAACATAATTCGCGTGCGCGTGGGCCAGGCGGCGCGCGCGGTGCCACTGCTCGGCGCGTCGTGATGTCGCACTTCACTTCGCAGAGAGCGCACAAGAGCCCACGTCCGCGTGCGTTGCACCTGATTCAACCCGCACGGCGCCTCGCCCTTATGTATGCCCTACAGCCTCCAGCCTCACTTCTTAATTCAGACATGTATAACATTAGCCTTTTATATCCGTCATTTTCTTGCTCTACAAAATACTTATCTAAAATATTCAATAATAAAAACAACAAAAGCACTGTGGCATAAAAATCTGTATATAGCAGGTTCAATAAAATATAGCATGTGTTGTTTGGAAAACTTTTCTTTATTGTTATTGATCGACGTAGCTTGGAATCTCTGCACGAACCGCAGTTTTCGGTGAAGGGAGGCATGGTGGTATGACCATAGTATGATGATAGAGGTTTTCCTAAACTCACCTGACTGGCTACCACCTTCATGTTGAACATCTGTCACCATGCACAGTGCAGGTGTCCCACAGCAGTTGCACATGAGAACCAGTCCTCCCTTAGATTTAAACTTCTTTAACATTTTAGATCATATCGCTATTTAACATCAGTTAAGATTATAATAAAAGGGTAAACATATAAATGCTGTATGAATGATTTTTATTAGGTAAAAATAATAGTGCATTTTAATGTGAAAAATAATATAGTATTATGTTATCCATGCCGATTTGCATACAGTCATTACATGATGATATGTCATACTCTACGAGTCCTCCAAGAAGTCATCTCAGACAGTGAATCCTAAAATTACAAAGATGCCTTGGCTTGTTTTTGCGAAATAATATGTAAAATAAACCACATATATTTCATCAATACAACTTATAAACAAAAAAGAGAATGGTTGGAAAATAAGTTGGAAAATAAAAACATGAACAAAAACATTTTTATCACTTAATTATTTCCATCACGATCTATCAATTATTTTTCGTTAAAGTATCTCAGCAATAATCACATATAAATTGCAAACTATTCGGACTTATAATCTGTAATAAATTTTTATAGCGGTATTATGAAAGAACTTCATACCACGTCCCTCAAAATACACAAGAATTGAAATCTATTTTGGTCAGTAGCCAGCATCTAGCTTAGACTTTAATAGCGATCGTTCTCACCTGTCTTTAAGTAAACACTCCTCTACACCACAGGAGTCCTAATGCAAGTTAGTTGACAATAGTTAAATTTAATAATTATTAGCATAGCTTCGAAGTTTTAATTTAAAAAAACCTGCCACTCAAACATTCTACGTAAATTCTTTCAGTTATTAGAAATCACTATTGATTACTTTAAAATGATACCACTTTTGTTCATTTCACAAAGTGGTCTTAAATTCCTCAATAAAGATTAACAGAGGAAACGCAAACGCAGGTCACCTGCCCACTACCATGTAATTAATATTCTGCCCACGCGTGCCAATGCGTTTCACTCACGCGCCTCTTGTCTCGCAAAATCTTGTTACGCGTGCCGATGCTTTATTACCATTGCTTACCATATAGATTGAAACGTTTCTTATACGTAGGAAATGGCATAGCTATTAATTTAGCTATTAATTTATTTTTATCTAAATTTAGCAAATACGTTAGCAGTCTGAAGTGTTTTAAGTACACTATATTATATGCAATTTCACTTCACTTCGATTTCTTGTATATACTTACAATTATTTAAAAACACTAACAAGTTGATATTAATGGTTTAACAAGAGTTAGTTAATATTGAATTGACACAAAATAATAGTATGTCATTCTTTGTGTTTTATGTTAAAGATTTTTTTTCTCGAATTGACTACGCTATTGGCCTAGCAAAGCCTTAATAGCTTCACCGGACTACTAAGACGAGCGCTTAAGGCACTCAGCCGATTTTATTTTGACAACTAGCTCAAGGGTGCACGGCACACCTCGGCTTGGGATTATATTAAAGACTTTTTTGAATACATTTAAGTATACATTTGCTGTGAGATGTAGATGTAGCAGAAATAATAAAGGGTTGTATTTACCTTGTGCAAAAATTATTTAGATGCCTAAAACACAAATGTAGGTATAAATAAGTTTTATATTAATGTTTAACATCGAGACAACATATGGATTAATAAACGCCAATTTTAGATTTCTATAATAATATTTTAACTTTGTTGTGTATTAAACCCTTGACGATATTACGTGTAAGCCCCAACTTACGGCTATATTCAGAGTAACCAAAAAGTTTGGGGAGGACTGTACCTAGGAGCATGTTATATTAGACATAGGCGCACGTTTCACCAAACTCTAAATATACAGGTATATACAGAAACTTTCTTGTATAGTCTTATTTCTGCAAAAATGAAAATGTTCTGTTAATTCAATTTAGTTTGACTCATTCTAGTAACAATTACTTCAAAATCAGTTCAGTGTTAATACATAAAGCAGAGACAAACGTTTCATACGATAATTCAATATTTTATGTTAATACTAGCAAGATTATTCGTAATTAACTGGGATCCACGACTTTGACCGCGTTCAATTACAATTAATAACTTAATAACTATAAAACACAGCATAACGACATCCAACGGCAAATGATTGTAAAATAGATTTTTTTTTAGCTATGAATTTATTCCTAAAACATAATTAGATGTGCAATCTTTCATAATGATCGGTTTTGAAGTTCATCAATTTAAGATATATCAACGTCCATTTAAAAAAATAACTAACTGCCTTTTACTCGCGGCTTCACTCATGTTAATGTTGATTTTGAAAATAAAATTCAGTTCATGCTACTCGAAGGCTTTGAAAAGGTGAAAGAATTTTTAAAAGAGGTTGTCTTTTTTGAATAAATTAATTACGAACAAAAAATCAAATATTTTCTCTTTATAATCCTAACTGATATTATAAATGAGAATGTGAGTTTGTTTGTTTGTAACGTATCTCAACTACTCAACAGATCTTCATGAAAATTTGCATATAGATTGCAAACACTTTCATCCTGAAAAAAAAATACTGTTTCCGAGCGATAGGTCGTATCTACGTTAAGGCAAACGAAGCTGCGAACAACTGCTAGTAGTATAGATTACGTATAGGTTATAATAAACATTTAGGATTCGAGGGAGACCCTCTTATTCTTATTTCAAACATGATAAACAATCTTAACGATATTATAACCTTCAGGTCGATATACAAAGGAGTCTGTTTACACAAGTGTTTTAACGATAAATGACGTCAGTACTCAGTACTCTTGTCTTAACACGCGAGACTGTTAGCTTCCACTTAACGGTACCTACACAATGACCCTTATCCACATCAGTAATGGAAATACTAAATATCGGTTATACAGCGAATGGCATTTGATATATCTTAATACATATTTATATTGTTTATCCTTTAGTGTGATTTTATACTATCTAAACTTCAAACGCTGATTACTTGCTGCAGTTACACCCATAAACATTAAAGTGATATCGAAAAAAATAATATTATCCAGAATGTCTCTCAGGGTTATATCATCAACTTATGCGTATACGTTAAATTATATCGTTAAAATCTTAGAACAAATGAGCGGTGACATTTAAAATTAATTAAATATGTGAATGAATCCTATCCAATCCTATCTCATTAATCCTGTTTTGGATAAAAGCATTGCCACACTGTATAGTTCCTGTATAAATATCATATATATAAATATAATAAATTAAATTTATATATTAAATATGAATTTAATATCCCGTTAAAAGTTGCAACTACTTTGACAGACGATAAACACGATAATTTCTTATGTAAAGTATGTGCTTAGAGTGTGGCTGTTTTAGTCATTAAGTTTTTTTTATAATTAGTAGAACAAATATGCAATCAGTGCTTACATCTCAGATATTCACTGTAGTGGGCCCGTGATAGATAAAATGAATATTTCATAATCATATGAAATATGTGTGGTCTTTGTATTATTACTAGCATAATTTGTTGTATCCACGAAGTAAACAAATATAGTGAAGTAATCAATTGCTCAATTGCACATACATGTTATGTACATAAGCGATAAAAAAAAATGATCCGGTTAAACATTAACGTAACGGGATTTAAGAAACTAGGAATTTTGTCAAATAGATACCAAAAAATGTCCGGTAATGTTAAATATTTCAAATGAGTACTCAAAATACTACTCTAGGGTAAGTGTTACATCGTTTCTTTATAAGTACAACTAGTGATAGGATAAATTTAATGACACGAGCATTTTATTTAATTTAATGTCTTCACAATAAGAGTAGATAACTAATCATATAATGTTATTATTTTGTCATCTAAGGAGAATGAGTCTATTAGACAAATTGTCATATTTTTGAATACATTTTTTACAAAAAGAAAGAAAACAAGCTTCCTGATGATTATGATGTCACTGAAAGCAAATTTTAAAGTCCAACGATTCTACGAAGCAAAACTGGTGTCTTTGCCGAGACCCCTGAACATTATATTGGAACGACTCGAATGATAGTCACTGTTGCTGAACATGATCTTCATATTGGAACATAGCAGCGCGTAATTAATTTGCGTTACTTGGCAAAGACACTAGCTTAGTTTAACCCCCTCATAAACTATACCATCTTAGGAAGTGTTGTTTTTTCCAAAACATTATATTTCAAGCTAACAACAAAGATGACCACTCAAATATAACATTAAGGTCATCTGTAAATACTTAATTTTAATGAAATTGGACAGTCAAAGTGTGAAAAAGTAGATCGGATATTAAGTGTCTAAATCGCTTCGACACTAATATTGCTAGATTAGTATATGAAAACAGCGCGAAACCGAAGCTGATCAGTGATAAAGAACTTAAAAACTACGTACAGGAATACGCGTGAAAAACCTAAAATTACTTACAGTCAGTAACGTAAAAGTTGGGTACAAGTTCTCTGACTCCTAAAGAATGATAATAAAAAAGTTACGCTTTAATTAATACTCTTTGTCTTTATCACAAAAGCGATAAACCTTTTTCATTAACATTTAATACATAATTATGTATATAAAACCAGTTTCAAAAGACAACTATATTAATCATGCTAAAAATAACGTTAATTACTGACAACTTTAAATGGATTTACCCAAAATGAACGCTCATAAAATAAATCTGAAAAAGGTTATAATATCTTATGTGATACCTGTCGACGCCTCCAACAAAACTAAATTAGTGAATTCCTACATAAAATCCATGATTTAATCATTATACCGATAATTCTCGATTTTAACATATTGATACTTGTACAAAATATCTTATTTTATAGATAATTTGACATTAGAAACAAAGGAACTTTATGATAATTAATTCCTTCAAAAAAATTAAATTATCTGGTTTCATTTATTGAAGATATTGAAAATTGGCACGGATTTCTATCGGTCCTATAATTGGCTTTTACACTGTCAACATATCAAATAAACTCGTTAGTGTCAATTTAAAATAGCAAAGTTAGCAAGGGACTATTTTATATCTATCCTTCCTTACCGAAATATTTGAACCAGGACTTTTTTAAAGAATTTTATTACTTTATATTTATGTATTTATATAAATAAATATTAATAAAAAATATTATATGTATTTATCACGTCACGTAGGAGCCACCACTTTAGCGAAGATTCTTATCCTCCTTGATTCTGTACGCAAATCTATGTTCTAATTAATATCTATATATTAATTAGACGTGGTGGAAGTACGAAGAATCGAGAAAAATGGTATGTAATGAAGGTCCACCACCATATTATATTATTTTCTCTATATAATTGTCAGATTTGTTCGAAATGACATGTGAAATAGACATGTATCGAAGCATGAAATTTTGAACAGAAGTTGATAAGTACTAAAGTATTTTTGGATGTTATCCTAAAAGAACGTTAAGAGGGACTGAATCCAACGGTAGTCCGGTGAAACTGTTAAGGCTAATAGCGTAGTCAGTCCGAAAAAAAAGGGACTGAATACAATTATACACAAGATATTGACGGTGCGATTGTACACACAGCTTATCATGGATAAATGATGGCGTTTCAGCGTTATTACTTTTGTGCCATTTAATATCATCATATATATTAATACGTGAAGCCAAAACTTTGTATCCCTTTTTAAAAGAATTGAGTGAATGGATGAACGTGAAATTTGGTATAGTTAAAGTTTATATGGAGGAGAAGTGCAGAAAGCTATTTATTTTATATAAAATGCATTAGAAGTACATTAAATTAATTAAAATATGCATTACTCACACTACTGCTTCAATTTTACACAACATATACACACATGTAAATAAAAAAGACATTTTGACATCCGTCAATAACGGACTTCAAAAAAGGTTGCGAAGGAGGTTGCTATGCTCGACTGTATGTATTTTTTAACCGACTTCGAAAAAGGAGGAGGTTACTACGTTCGGTTGTATGTTTTTTTTTTTAATGTATGTTAATCGATATCTCCGCAAATTATAAACCGATTTTAATGATTCTTTTTTTATTTGAATTAGTTATATTCAGCGGTGGTCCCATATAGATTTGAAGAAAATATTCAACCCCTAAGAGGGTTAAATATCGTTTATTTGATTTTCACCCACTTCGTCTCTACGTATTTTCGTGAAATGGGAACCGATTTATTATACCCATTACAAACCAGATATATTTATGAACACTAAAAATGGGGAAATAAATTTTTTTACAAAAAAAAATAAACCGCCTTCGATGTGAAAAACTAATAAGGCACTAAAAAGCGAAAAATAACTTAATTATTAAATTAACCGAATTAAATAAAAAATATTGATATTTGAACTAGCTAATTATATATTTGAAGTCGATGCCATTGATAAAAGAACCCTAATAAAGTTCAAACTTTAAAAATTCAATGAACTATGGTCGAATGTCGACCACTGGGCGCCCACTAGTTTTATATTATTGTATGAATAACAAATTATCATACATGATTTATTTAACATACATATATCAATGGATAAGACTATGTTACAGGTTAAATACACCTGTTAGTATATTATGTCCAACAATCCGTTCGCGTCTTTGTACACGTACGTTATCGGTACAGTAAAATTTACGAGCATTTTACGAGTGAATTTACATTTACAAAATGCGCAAGTAACGGTTTTTAAGTGATCTCAGTGTTTTGGTAACAACAGCACTCGAAGCTTTACAATTATTGCAAACATACTATTCCGACCGCAATTACTCAAATGACTTTAAATGTTTTACCCAACTAAAGTTCGTAAGCTAACAGGAATGTAAGTTCTAAGTACAACAAAAACAATTGCGAAGAATGAGTGTTATATCACGGTGTCCATCCTGTGTTAATGACTCGATTTCTGGAGTTTCTAGGTTAGCCATTGTGTATCTAGCTGTGGGGAAACTGCAGGCTGCCTGATAGAGAAATATTCCTATGAGATGTCGGTTTCATATTTCGTTATTTGTTTTTGGATTACAAAATGCTCGCCATCACTTTATCGAGGCACAACAAAATAAGTGTTTATTTCGACACACAACCATTGTACTCGAGGGCATAGAGATAATAGAATCAAACTTTACCTACATAACATTATGATAACACAGTTTAATTGGAACAAAGTTATTCCGGTGTCGATATATATGCCTTTTTAAATATGCATTATATTTTGCATTTGAATTAGCGTTTGACCCCATTAGAGCCAATCATCAATTATACTGTTTTAGACGGTATATCATACTATAGTTCTTCAATGCAGTCACTGAAGTTTAAATGTATCTGTCTGCCTCACGGTATGCAATTCCATATTTCTGAGGTGGCGATAACTGTGTATGTGATTACTTACCTAACCGACTAAACCTACTGGTAAATATATATCTGGTATGGTAGATAGAAGATACAATGAAGTCAGGTCAAGCTCAGACTTTTGCTAAAGAAAAACTTTGTTAAGAAACCATAGCATGGTGGTAAGAGCATTTTCTAATGCCCATCAGGCTTGCTACCATCCTCAAGTTAATAATATGCTACTAAACCTGTAGGTGTGTTTCTGTATCTGAACTTGGGAACCAATCCTCCTTTATATTTAGAGTGTTCAACATCAGGTGACATTGTGGTGTTTAACTCGAAGAAACTATGAATATAAATAAGTATATATTACTACCAGATACATACTAATAACTTGGAATTCCACTCTGGGATTCGAGTTACCGGGCTGCCGGACAGATATCAACTTGGAACATGTTATTTGTAGTAAACAACAAGATTATTCATTCATTTGAATAAACAGCAAAAGTATATTAATGTAGATGAAACCATAGCGTGTTGGTAAAGATTTTTCTAAGCCACCCTGCTAGCTACCAACCTCAAGATGAAATTCAGTCGCCAAGCACCTAAAGGTCTGTTCAGGCATTTGAACTTGAGAGCCAGCCCCTCCCCTAGGCTTAACGTGTTAACCATCTAAAACCTGTACGATATTAAAAAAAAAAATGAAAAGATGCATATTAAAAGAATTTCCCAAAATATCAAACAGAATAATACGGCACGAATCCATATATTGCAATCGTGGTTTCGTTCCCTCTGGATATTTCACTGGATAAAATAACATGTCTTTCTATGTCTAAATATGGGAGTTTGTATGTTTAATTTGTACAACGGTTCTGAAATGAATGGAAGCCGCGGGCTATTACACCGCACCACACCGCACTCGCAACGCATAATAGAAAGACTACTCAATGAGCCCCTCCACGTCGTTTTCTCGTAAACATTAGTCCACTTTGATAAATTATTAATAGCTGTTCTCGTTACATAATACTACAATGACGGATACTATAACTGTATTTTATCAGAACTGTAAATTGTAATTATGAAATGAAGAAGTATATTTAATTTTCTATCTCTATACATTTATGCCCGGTTTCTGAGGTACTTTAACTGTAGTTTACCTGCTCAATAGCGTTATCGGTTCGATAACGTGTCAAATCGCGTTTCTGAACACACAATTATACGATAAATGTCAGTAAAACTAAACGGGCCAATTGACAGTTTATTTTATTGATAACTTTGTTGAGTCAATAGCTATTGGTAGTTTAACCGAGTATCTCAGAAATCGGGCATTAGTGATGTAATTATGTAATTGAAGTTCTAATTAGATTACATAGATATATCTTGCTTAAGCCGGCATCACTATTATTTCAGAATTCAGATGCAATCATATATATATATTTTTTATATCATAGGAAGCAAACGGACATGTGGGTCACCTGGTGTTAAGTGATCACCACCGTCCATAGACACTTACTTGCAACAGCAGGGGAATCGCAAGTGCGTTGCTAACCTGTCTTGGGGGAGAGGGGGAGTAAGAGAAGGGGGAAGTGGAGGGGAGGTGGGACCTCCGGCGCTCTCACTAACCGAACGAAACGCAACAATGCAAGCACTGTTACTTCACGTCGGTTTTCTGTGAGAGGGTGGTACTACCCCGGTTGAGCCGACCCACTCATGTTGAAACCATTAATAGCTTCAGTGTAGGTCTACCACCTACAACCTACCACTACTAGTTTTTTCCAACTAAACTTTGTAATTTTTGCACTATTTACCTATGAGTATTGAAATATTATGTATTTCTTAATAGTCGTCCTAAACGTTTAAACGAAAATAGTCATAACATATTAATATTCAAACCAACTAACCTGGTAAAAGGAATTTTTAGACTCACTATTCATATGCAGTAAAAAAGATTGTCTCGTAATGTTAGCAAAATAAAAGTTAATAATTCGTATGGCAATTACTTTACTAGTAATATGCCCCTTCTAAATTAATATATGTACCTACATTACATCTTTTCTAAATGTAAAAGGCGATTATTCGGTGTAACTCTATCTCATTTTGTGTAATACTGAATTAAGAAGTTTATTAAATAAAACACTAAACTTAATTAAATAACAGAACGTGCACATTAATTGCTAAATTAATGTTTAATTTCATTCGAGTCGCTGGTTATCTGCTGTTAACAAGTTCGCTAGCGGTAATTTTCTGCTACAAGAGAGTCGTTTTGAGGGGATGATCTGAGATTTCATTGAAATATTTGTATTCAGAGCCTATTTCTCGAAACGCTGCTATAATATTTGGCATATATTTGAAGCACTTGAAAATGACGTTTCATAAATAATTCCTTCTTCTAACTTATTTTTTTTACTCATTCTGTAACTTAATTTTAGGTAAGAATCACATTAAAAAAGTACTGAAAAACTCGGTCGCGTTTTAACTACAGAGAATTAACAATACTTATTAATGTAAACAGGCCCATGATAGAATAAGACATATCAATTGACGTGACGATAGGGAGGGAGTGTATTCTTAAAACTTAGGTAAGAATCACATTAAAAAAGTACTGAAAAACTCGGTAGCGTTTTAACTACAGAGAATTAACAATACTTATTAATGTAAACAGGCCCATGATAGAATAAGACATATCAATTGACGTGACGATAGGGAGTGTATTCTTAAAACTATAAGGTTTAAATTAAAACCAGCTCTCTAGTATGAAATTTAAAATTCTGTTCCCATGGTGTCACGATATTAAATTAAATTGAGAAGCCAATTAGCTACAAAACGTTTATATAATTGATGTGAATTGTTTGCATAAAATATTCAATCTCGGATAGACGTGGACAATAGGAACGTGACCGGCACAGTGACGCCTTGGGCTGTTGTATTCTGATTTCTATCAATAGGTATTTGTTACATACTAAACATAAACTAGACAAGCCGGATCATTATTACACTTTAACAGCTTTTCCTTTAGATTAAAATTTCTTTCAAAGTTTTGTGCTTTACGTATGCCTTATATTACGGTTTATAGAGATAAAAGCGTAAAAATGGCTGAATGATTTGCATAATTTAAGTTGCATATCTAAGAAATATTAATTGAGTAATAAATTATGAAAAAAATAATATTTACTTGTTAGATTACGTCTTTTATTTTACATAATTTATGATAAGACATTAACCACGCTGTTTTTTTAAATCTGTTTCATCTTATATAAAATAAATCAAAATTGGTTATTGGCAAAACCACGAAATATAGCTAGTAAAATAAAAATACACTACAAAATTGAAGAAAAACAACGACTTACTGATTTTAATATAACGTATAAGAGAAACCTAAACAATAAACGCGACGCAATAATACAATAAGCTAAATTTTTAAGAGTAAACATTTTTCCCTAAATTTTTCCTGAAAAATTTCTGAAAATATTTTTATATGCAAAAAAAATAATAATAACATGCACTTTGTGTCATGATATATTTTATAAACCTCTGTGTTCTTCCCTTATGTTTTTTTATTAAATACCTATCGACTAATACTAAAATAAAGCTTAAACATTCTCACATTTATTAAAAATAACGGAGTTAATACACTAAGCAGCCAACAGATGAAGGCGGTGGGGTAAAATGCGTAACCGAACGTGCCCGATTTATTAATTGAAGTCCGTTATCGTCCACTTCCCGACATTGGGTCATTGCATTCGGTTACCATATTTCGTATAATATAAATCGCAATTTGAGTTTCAAAAGGTAAAAAAAAAATTATCGACAGATTCCAAAAAAATAAGGTCCAAGTCCAGGAAGGTCAGCAACACTAGGCATTGCGGCATTTATTTTATTTAAATAATCAGTACATAAACGCAAATAACGCCATCTAGCGAAGGCTGAAGTAAGTGAAGTAATTGTAGTGATAACAATTCATGTGCGAGCGCATTGCTTGTTATGATGAATAACGCCGCAACAACTTTCGAAATATTAAAATAGAGGGCGTTTATAAATAGGGTAATTTTAGAGTAGTTATAAATGACCAGAAACCGCCTCCGACGTCACTCACTCACGTTAATATATAATAAGCATATAAAAACAAAAATGACGTATATCAACTCAGAGAGGATATAACTTTCTTCCTTTTAGTGAAGAATATTCAGAATCGGATCAAAATTTCTGTAGACTTCTTACAAAAAAAACTGTCTCTATATAACATATAGATATATGAACATATTCCATAGTAAGCTGTCAAAAATCTGACTCTATTTATTACGCTCAATTTAAATACGTTTCCATATACCTTAACACGTCACCGATATCGTATCAGTAACATTGGATAAAAGAAATAAATCAAATAATTTACGAACGTATTTAAACATTGTATTATATGTTTACTTATATGAACGTAAATTATCCGTTACGTAGAAACTTTTTTTTCGAACTGACTACGCTATTGACCTAGAAAGGCCTTAACTGCTTCACCGGACTACACTTTTTACTTAGAAACTCAACAGTAATATTTTAAAGAATACGTACCTTATTTTCGCAAGCAGTATGGCAGACATATTTACAAACTGAAACAAAGGACCATGACTTATTAACGTTTTTATTATTATTTTTTATAACGTTCTTGGTTAAAATTTCATTGATTTCAAATATACTTATAATACATAATTTTATTACAAATTTAAAGTTACTCGAAATAGCTATCAAATACTCCAATACACAAAATAAGTTAACTTTGAAACTAACAGATCGTTTATATGTTTTTGACACTATCATTGAATGATTTTCGAAAAACTTTATTACTGGAGTACTTTTATACTAAATGGAATCCATTATACCTATAAATTTTGTCTTAAAAAGCTCTAAATGTTTTGCATCTGCATATTACATTTTTGTTCTTTACGGCTTATTTTTTATTCTACAGGTAAAATAAAAAAGGGACTGTTTAAGAATCACTTGTCGCCCTTGTTAGTATGTATGTAGTTATATCAAGATTTTTTCGCAAATATGGCTTGAGGTATAACGTTGAAATGATTATCAAGGGGCAGTTAATGGCCTTAGACTTTTGTAAAAATTAAGATTCTAAATTAACACAATTTAAACTTTTCTTAAAACCTATAAAATGAATTTAGCACTTAAAATATAAGAGAAGGACATATGTTGATTAGATCGACAAGTAACGTGATAAAATACAGAAGATGACCCGCAAATGAGATCAATCGCCTGCCATCTGCGTCTGCCTCATCGGATTTATCAACATAATAGTGTAGGTAGTAAACTACAGTCATTTCAAAGAGAATTACGAGCAGATCGCTGTTGCTAATTAATAATGTGGAAATTGTAGACGTCAATAAAACAGAAGATGCACAATTTACTGCTTAAAAAGGAGAGTAACAACATCGTTTTGCTTTGATAATATTCTCTGTCTATTGCATATGGAAAGCTCCCTGACAACTATAGTGTGTATGCATATATATTGAAAATTGCAACAAACGTGATCCGCACAGGACTGTTCGTGCAGAAAATCATCCACTAGAATATCACATTCGTACGGTTCTTGTGCTCCCATTCCATCTGTATTAAGATCAATTACGTATGGAACAAATTGCAGTATTACCAATGACGTGTGAAACAACCATATCAAATACGTTTAATGTTTTACTGATCATTTTATACTTTGATTAATAAGTATTACACTTAGTTCGGTAAATCTGCTTAAAGCAAATCTCATTTGAAGATGAGATTGTTAAAATAAGATATAACCCACAGGCATCTTATTCTACTTTGCTCTCTTAAAGTCGAAGTATATAAACAATATCTCTCTCATCTATCAATAACTCTCTATTCTCTCCTTAAGTATTATATTAGGTAGTATATATTTATATTATGTATAGATTCCCAAAAATATATTTTTTTAGATGAAAATTGTTCAGACCTTTCGAATAGTAAATTCAAAATCGAATTTCTAAAGTTTTTTATTATAACTTAACAAATCTTAACAATCAACCCGTTCATTAAGTTTATCTCATTTCAGTATTAACATGTGGAAAACACAAACAATATTACCATCCAAGGGAAAATAATCATAATATTATTTTTGTTTATTATATTAAATAGTGTAAAGTATCATAATCACCTCTACAGCATGATCCTTGATTGTTTACCGGTTGGTGACACCACTGGCAGGCGCGAGACTTTCGAAATGACTTCGCTCGAAACGCATGCGCCTGAGCCACGCCTTCCTTCTGCAATAGAAATTACCTTTTTATTTTCCATTTATTTGTAATGTGATCAGTTTATATCATTTATAATTTTTAACATTTTTATTTTAGATAAGGAGATTAATTTGATGATAAGGTACATAAACAAATATTAGAATGCTATTCTAAAATAAAGAGATTTACCTATTAGGTTAATGTTAAATTACAAAGATTAATTGAAATAAAAAAAATGATCGAATAAAAATAGTGTAGGTAGTTAATAAGTTTCTGGAATAGTTTCCATAATAGAAAGGCGACCTATAAATGTAACTCGAACAATACTAAAGTTTGTTTCAGTGTAATCCAATAAAAACTTAAACATATCAAACGAGAGCATTAAAAATCTCCATGTTTGGTTTAAAATATCGTGCGGTATAAAAGTAGGAGATCTAGTGATAGAGAATTCATCTGTGGAATGTAGCTCTGTTTTCGTATTAGTATGAACAAAAGTTTGATATTATTATTATGACTCGTATCGTATTATCATTAAATAACTATTTACTGTGTGTTAGTATATTGCTGATTAACTATTACTAGTTGTCGTACAAGTCAAAATTCGACCATAAATAATGAAACTTAAAAATGAAGTTTCACTAATATTGCCTTTTTTCCCAAAGTATACAATTATTGCAGATTAGTAGATGTATAGATAGGATGTGTGTATAGAAAGTATGGAAGAAAACTATTTCCAATTTTTTATATAACTAACACATATATATTACATAACTCACACATATAATAATATATAACACAATAGCTTGTAACAAACAGCAGACGTAACTCGAAATAAGTAAAAAAATGGGTTGCCATGAAAGAAAAAAGTACTGAACTGTTTTATCTTCGTCTATCTTTATATATATAATTCTTCTGCACGTGTGTATATGACTGAACTCCACCTAAACGGCTGGACAGATTTTGATAACATTTTTGTGTGTGTTCAGATGGATTCAAGAAAGGTTTAAATTCACAATTGGGCACGGTAAATGGCGCTGCGATCTGATTCATGGATTGATTTTTATTATCAGGTACGGACAACGTTTGCCAGGCCCGCTAGTTTATATGTAGATAAGCTTCTATTTGCCATAATGGCAAGGTGTGAACTCATTCAATGTCCGTAAATGTGTGCAACTGTACACGCTTGAAAAAGCTTTCCTATGTAGTTTTTTTTTAATAAGTTATCTCAGAAAGTACCTATTTACGTTTGCTTGCAGCTGTATAATAAAATACTATAATAACTGTTGTGATTTCGTTATTGTAAAATAATGTTATTTTCTATGCTGCTGCTGACAGAGGACAGTTTCACATTAAAATATATGATTATTTAAATTAGGTACGCAACTACCTTAGTGAATCGTAAAAAAATAAAATATATTAGGAGAACAAAACATACACAATGCAAATACAATAATAATTTCTGAACGAGCATGTACCATTGATTATGACTGGCTTCACGGTGTGACTAAGCTCTTCGTGATATTAGAATAATATAATATTCAGCATCTGTATTCCACATGTTGCTTCTCTCCCAAAACACTGTCTTGGCATACATGCACAGATCGCTGACAAAATAATCAACGCCTTAGTTAAAACAATTGTTATTAAAAAAAACATGCCGACATGATTCGGTACACATAGTTTCAATTTGCATTGAATGATGTAATCTGCGGATACAATTTATATCATTATTATACATCGCTCATTCAACGGAATAACAATGTAATTATATGTGTGCAATATGTCAGTAGAGGTGTCTAGAGATTTCAGAATAAAAAATATAGGTGTATTTTTATTCGTATTGATAAAATCTTCAAATATTTAAGCGTGTTAATTTATCGCAAGCAATTATTTATTATACTTATTGGTAAAACCCAAGAAAACTTTTTAAAATATAAATATCTGACCTGCACTTTGCTATTTTAAATGTAAAAATACAATCTACATAAATAAAAATGAATCACAAAATATGTTGCTAAGCGCAAAAATCGAAGACGGCTGATCCAATTCGAGTAATTTTTTATTTGATTTATTCCTTGAACTCTGAGCAAAGTTTTTATGGAGAGAAAAATTGAAAAAGTGCACGGAAAACCTACAAATCAGTTTTCTTTTTCTGTAATTGTGAACGCAACTTCAAATTGCTATTAGCAATTACGTAATTACGATACATTTTTTCATTTCTGAGTTGCCGCATGTAATTTTACTGCAGTTTACTTTAAAGATTTCGCTTTCTCAGTTTGTATTCCGGAAAAGCGAACAGACTCTATGGGGTAGCATAGCAAAATGTTCCATATGTTAGTATGTATCTACAAAAAAGATAGGCTATGAAAAAAAATGATATTAAGTCGAAACGAAGTTCGCGGGTTAATTTAGTGTTCGAAGACTTTGGGAAGAGGGATGTCGGTTATATTTACCTTTAGGTAACTCACGTAACAGAAAACCAAATAAAAAAACATAATACCGTAATTCAAGAGATCAAGCTGTGCTGTGCAAATGCAGTTAGTGCACTTGTAAAAGTCTTGTAAGTAGATACTAGACTTTCCATTACAGTGGATTATTACAGAGTAGTTATCTAATAGAAACATATAAATTGTTGTTAAAAGTACACGCTTTGTTTTGTTTCAGCAGTGGGAGTAATTATAAAATAATAGCGCACAGTTTTTGCGCAACGTCTGTGTTATAGCCGAGGATACTGGCGCCACATTTGCAGAACATATGTGTAGTACAGCACGTACCTAATCGAAATCGGAGTTCGAAATAAATCATCCAGCTGCCGTTGCCCGCTGCGTTATCTAACCGACTTCATGCGTTCAAGTGCTTTTAATGTACATACGTATCTCGCAATATAAAATGTTTAGAACGAGAAATACTATCAATAACTTAAGCAATACCAATGAATATTCTTTACTGTATTGAAATAAAATTAAATGTATTTATAGACGTTCGTGAGCATTTTGTAATATCCAAAAAAGTTCAGAAAACTGCTGCTCGACTACCTGTTCAGTAAACAGCATCAACGGTTAAGAACCGGCACTATATTGTCTCTCATTAATCTAAAATTTAGATTATTATAGATATATAATCTAGAATTTAGATTCTAAATTAACGATACTAGGGATCATAAAAAATACACAATACTCACTCATACAGGATTTGTATTAACTAGATATTCAAACTATAGATATTATACAAATAATTTCTATTCAAATCACAATAACATGTAGAAAAGCTCTGCCTATATCCGATTTTGTGGAAGGAAACAACAGTTCTGATGTTATGATATAAAACGAGTTCCGTTTACCTCTCATCCGAAATATTTTAGGAATGTTCTACCTACATAATAACAAATCACATCTGACATCTCTGCATAACATAGACACACACTACCAACACATAGACAAGTCACACACTAGCGTATGCGTACACGTGGATGACGTCGCGTGGTAGCTTACACCTGCATAGTGTACTCAGAATGAATGCCATAGCGGCCCGCCCCGGACCGTAACAACCTCGCCGCTCTATTACCAGCGCCAGGCGATTCACATCAAAAAGGGAATCTTTACAATGAAACTTACACACGCGCTCCATTAGTTGTTCGAATCAAATTTCATTGAACAGCTGGAGAAACGATTTCAAACAATACGGTATCTTACAACACATAGAAACAGATATATCTATTCTTTGAGCGACTGAAAGCAAATAATTTTAACGTCGAGTGCGCATACATCCATAAATAAGTCAAAGTACAATCACTAAGAATAAGGTATTAAGTTTCTAATAATAGTCCTCAGTTAGGCGATTCCGAATTTAATAGGTATATTGTATTCCTTTCTTAATAATTATTAACATAGTTTAACGAAGGACGTTATAGTTGATTCAAATATTGCTAACGAACACAAGTATTTTATCTTATCCCTATCTTATATATAAAAAAAGGGAAGACATCTCTGCTTAATAGTCCTCATTAACAGAAAATTAAAGAGACTAGTTACCAGACTACAGATTGAACTAATTCTAAATTACAGTCTACAATCTTTCCACATAAATATGATTTTGTTGTTGTTTTCGATTATAAACACGAAATTATCAAAAATATTAATCTATTTTACTAAATATATGGATAACCGCAAACATATTAATGAAATAGTTCACGGGATTTGCGTGTTTTAGTAGAATGAAAAAGAACCTCTAGTTTATATACCAGCTTTAAGTTTCCTCCAGTAAATCTTATTAACCATTTCTGTAGTTTCATCTCTTACAATATGAATGCTTGTTCATATTGCAATGTTTTGGACATTCAAATTGTGGTTGATGTTTAACTGAGCAAATTATTTTTTTCTCGAACTGACTACGCTATTGACCTAGCAAGGTCTTAACAGCTTCACCGGACTACTAAGGCGAGCGCTTAAGGCACTCAGCCAAATATATAAACTATAGTCTCTTGACTGGTTTTATGGGCCAACCTACTGGTGCAATTTAATTGTTATATAGTAGCATGAAATGTTTATCTTTACTTTGAATGACTTAGATAAGCAAAACGTAAGAAAGAAACAAGTGAGAATCACTATAGTTAATAGTGTCTATCTATATATAAATAAAAATCAATTGCCAAATGTAGGCATGTAAGAGCATCACTTCAGAATGCTTGCACCTATTTTGCTAATTTTGTTGAGTTTGTTTTGTCAGAATAAGGATTGTATAAAAGAAAATATTTGAATAGTTGTATGGAAAATATCCACATAAAAAGTATGTGAATGGATGGTACAGAAAACAACAGAGAGATCTTTAAATATATTGACAGAATTGACAGATTGTCGTTCAGTTGTCATCTTATTTTATTACATGTTTGTACCGTAATAGTAAATTTTGGTTTCACTTTCTTCGTTCGTTAGGAGCCGCCGCGCCGTACGTACAGCTAATTCTAGTATAAAGAAAAAAAAACTATGGTTCACTTTAAATAAGCCATTTCTGACAGTGTTTTATAAATCGCCAGTGTCTAGTCATTATTGTCATCATTTTTCTTTTTAGTATGGTCATGACTAGGTTTGGCTGCTTTGATTTTACTTATAAAAAACAAGACGCTTCAATTAAATAACAATACCTATACCCGAAAAATGATCTAGGATCTTTTAAGAAAACATAATTACACATGTTTTTTATACGCAATAGACAAGAATCTATCGGCGGTAGTTAAAATCGTTTTTAATTTCTGTCGGAACAAGCCCTTTGATCGTAAGTTACGTTCATTAAACTACTGAGGAAGAAGACAAAGAACTCAATGTTGGAACCACGATAAATCAACGAATACGGTGTCTTTTAATATGAACGTTTCGTAATGAATATTTCATCGAAAATATGAAGATAAGGTAAATGACCTTATTATAATATAGAACTATTATAACAGTAGGAAGACAATTATGTATTATTTGGTATTTCGGTACAGAGTTTGTAGGTATTTTTTTAGTTATTAATAATTAGTACTCCGTAAGCAAATTATACTAATACTATATACTAGATAAAAACATTCAAAATCTGTAACATGTAAAGTATCGAATTGTGAAGTGTAGTAGCATCACCAACACCGCGTCTGTTTCTAATCTAATCGTTCGTATGAGTTAGAAACTGTGCGTGTCTTAGGTTTTGTCAAACCACAGTTAACGTAACGGGAATTATGCGAGCCCTTTTGTAACACTGTATAAGATCCGTCTTGTCTTTTCATTTCTATAATCATTGCTTTCAAATGGAGCAGTAATTATTTTAGTTTTATGACTATTTATTTACCATATTCAAAGTTGCTGAGATACATTATTTTATATATTGAATTTTGTCGTACTATAAATAAATTATTATTGTACATTGCAATAGTTTAATCCATAGTACTTAATTAATTCTGAGGTTGTATTAACACAAATCAATAACTGGGCAGGATTGCCATCTGCCGAAAAGAACGCTGCTTTCTAAGTCCTCTGTACGTGACATCCGTTCGATATGAAGCCATTACAAGTTATAGAAAATTGTATCACGCGTTGCTTTGCGTTGTCACGACCCAGAACTTGGCACCGGCAATGTCACTAGCATTAACATTGTGTTTCTCGCTATTCACAAGGTATACATTAATCTTCGCGTCGTGAACGTAATGCATTATGTAATCGATTGATTATGAATCGTTAAATTTGGTGAGCGAACATGATATCATTATCTACTGCATTTACCTTATTTGGAACTAAAACCAAAATTCAGGTTACACAAGTTACTCAACTAGTAACAGTTTTTAGGCTTCAGAACAAAGTCCCAAAACATATTACCGATTTGCTGGTCTATAAGTTCAAGCACTATATTAGACGCAGGCTTCAATGTCAAAAGGCATAGGGTGGATCAATATGTGAACGATGGTGATGTCTGGAATTAACACCCTGTTCTGTGAATCCGATAAAAACGCTTGTAAGTTTAATGTATCTTATAAATATGTACGTTTAGAATCCGTGGTAGTTTTGACGTTCATAACCACCTTCTTAGGGCCTAAACTGAATAAAGTATTTTTGATTGCAATTGTTAATTAAAATATTTAATCGAACGATAAAGCTCTCTGTATCAAATTTAAAATGATAGTACATTATGTAGAAACATGATCCGTTAAAATCATTAACACAATCGGTTTTAATACACTGAAATAAAAATAGTGTAACCGAATGCAACCCTCGTGTCACTAATTATCTTTACACGTAATTATTGATGCGCAATTCGGTTTATTCTGACAACGATGCATCAAATTATAAATATAACAATATTATCCGGTTTATTAGTGTAAAGAAAGAAATAACTCAACTAAAGAATTTTAAATTATTGAACGCTTCTAACAATAGCATAGAATCACTTTCGGTCAATGACTTTGATTAAATACAATTGCTCATTAAAGCGGAACTTTGAGACAGTTTATACAATTCACAAAAACACCTAATTGTTATAATGTCGCATTATTATGAGACTGTAAGGGAATTAATTATACATTAACGTAAATCTTTACATTACACGTGCATATATGATAATTATTGTAGAGAGTGGAAGGTATTTGTTACGTATTTTTTGTTAGTTATAACCTTTTTATCACGCTTTTATTAGCTTCACCTGTATGTTTGTATGTATGTTTGTTTGTAACCGACCCCTTTGAGCTCGATTTTGTCCTACTTTGAACGATCAGATTTAATTCAAACTTTGACAACTGTCAAAGGTGGATGAAAATGAAAAAAGCCGAAAAAAAAAGGAAAAAAAAATTTTTAACAAAAAAAAGAAAAAAAAAAAAAAGTTAAAAAAAAACACCTTTAAAAAAAAAAAAAAAAAAAAAGAATTTAAAAGAAAAGGTTTTTTTTTTTTTTTTTTTATTTATTATTTATTTTGATAATATTTTTTTAATTATTTTTAGCATAATACAAAAAATAATACGTACAGCTACTTCTGATAGATAATTTCAACAAGTTGACCAAGAGCAGAGTGGCGCAGTGGAAGCGTGCTGGGCCCATAACCCAGAGGTCCGTGGATCGAAACCACGCTCTGCTATAAAAACTTTTTGAAATAGGAAATTTTATTTACCTGTTTTTTTTTATAAAAATAAAATTAATTAAGAAAATAAATGATAAACGCAACATCTGACAAATTACTTCATATAAAAAAAAGGTTGCTATAAACCGACATTGTTTCATTCACCCTCGTTTGAATGATGATGATGGCAGGACACTCCCTTAATTTATGGATGAGGGAGGGTCCTGCCCGTTGATGTTTAGGGTTCACAAGTAACGGAGCGAGCAAAGGTGAAACAAATTCATTTTACGTAACTTATTTTAATAATAATTTCACCATCACGAACGATAAACTTTGAACTGAGATATACCGCATGCAGTGCATTTAATGTGTGATAAACAAGGCGTAATAATAAGAATGCATTATTCAATATTTTGTATACTTTTATTTAACTATTGTACAGTTTAACAATAATTTGTGTATAAGCACATAGTCCACATTATATTGTTACCCTTAATTGGGTTTACAACTCTTTTTTTTTTTTTTTCGAACTGACTATGCTATTGACCTAGCAAGGTCTTAATAGCTTCACCGGACTACTAAGGCGAGCGCTTAAGGCACTCAGCCGATTTTATTTGACAACTAGCTCAAGGGTGCACGGCACACCTCGGCTTGGGCTGTTGCCTGATACATGCCATTCGCGACTTATCTGAGCTAAGCTAAGCTAACTATTCATACATATATGAGTTGTTGAAACATATATGTGTACCAGGCATACATACCTCAGCAACTCTTATATATATTTCGTATCGGATAATTTTCTAAAATATTTCAGTTTGATAAGGGAAAAAATAAAACCCTTCCACTTGCATGTGTAAGCGTGTATGCGTGCACGTGTGTGGAGGTGATATGTGTAATGTTGTCGCAGTGATGTAAGATTTTGTGTCACTGTATCGCGCGAGCAGCGCACTCAAGGGCTCCACGCTGAGGGAACGGACCTAGGCTTGAGCCGCTGCCGAGGGGGGCCTAATCTGGTGTACGGGAGCGAAATTGACCCCCAGACCACGGCGGCGTGATCTGTGGTTACGCGGGCGTGGGCGTGAACACGCTCTGTTCGGAGAGACAGGCTGGTACAGATCGTTCACTGCCGTTATTTCATCGGAACTCCGAATCCCGGTTATCGCAAATACTGTAAAGAAAACATTTTTTTTACACTTAGAATTGCATAATTCTTTATACAACATTTTAATATTATAATACACTCCTACAGTTTTTTCGTAAGCATTGTTTTATCTCAGGTACAACACTAATTTATTATTTTTTTGGGAGTATTTCACACTTTTCAAATCACAAGAGTAATGTCACGTGTTTACGTCAAATAAAATGTTTGAGCTATAACTTTTTGTTATTACACGGTACAGGTGTAACCACAGTTTTATTCATTTTTTTAGGATAATTTTGTGTAATTTTACAGGGAAAACATGTCTTCTATAAATATCTTTGAATAAATCAGTACGTATTTTACGTACTCTAACGTCTTCCCAGCTACGTATTCTAATTTTGGAAATTGTGTTTGGGATTAACCGGTGCTGATCATGTATGATCGTGAATTTATGCACATTCTCCATAGAGTAGCCGATAAAACACTATAAGGCAGGCAACCGTACACCCATACTTCTAGGGTTCGCATTTTTGCATTATCGTTGAGCTTTTAATCACGATTATCGACTAAATCCAGCCAGTAATATTTGGCGGAGCCGTTCCAAAGAAGGAGGCAGTAATATATGCAAGGCCTTACATGCGATTTGTATAGATAAAGAAAGTTCACCAGCGTAAAGTACTATTTCACCCTCAAGAGATCTCCAATTGTCTAAGAGTATCGAGATTCTTTCTTAAGTTTTACATACATAATAAATACATATACATTTTACATACATTTACTTACACTGGTTTATACATACTGTATGGTAAACAACATTGTTACTAATCTGGAGACCACCCGCACCGTGAATAATATGGTAAAATCATGTCCATTATATTTGTTAAGTTACCTTTATGTGGTTTTGAATACCTTACATAGGCATGTAGTTAGAGACGGTATGTTTACGAATGAAGCGTGATGAATTGATAACCAAAGGGTATAAACTGTTCCATGAGCTGTCACCTTATGCCTCCCTACTTATTTCAACACGTGCCTAATTCATTGTATATAAAAGTAAGTTCATGTTTGCTGATAATAAAACTACAGGCATCCACGTTCGTAGTAAACCTTGTACATTATTTAACGTAGGTAATTGATATTTTGTAACTGATATATGCAGTAATTAAGTAATTACAGAGACTAAATGTTTGAAAATCATGTTCGTTTGAAGAACAAGAAGGTTCAATTTACCCTTGAAATATGTTTGATATGGATATCATAAATATATGTGTAATATATCATATTAAACTAGAAAAGTTACTAGAAGGTGGACGCATATATGAATAAAGGTGGACCGAAAAAGGATGGATGGTTTGTGTGGTATGTGTATAAAAGGTGTGATTACTGAGAAGATATGTGACAGAGGAAAGTGGACGAGGAAAATATGTTGTGCTGACCCTACTCAGGTCGAATGATAAGAAGGTGAAGCATAACAATTACATCAGAAGAAATATTTACGCCATATACCAACACTTTACAATGTAGTTGTGTATCTAATAGTAATATATATATTATTTTGAACTACCTTAAAATACATTTTATTCTTTAGAATTAATGACAATTATTTATCACTATTGCCCATCTTGCATATTCGCGTGAAAACGGTTACCATATACTAACATAGGTAATGTAAGTGTATTAACATGTGTCAGCTTGTAGTCCGGTGAAGCTGTAAAGGCCTGTCAAGCCAATAGCGTAGTCAGTTCGAAAAAAAAGAGATGTAGCTGAAGATGAAACACTTTAGCTATGAAGTCGTTCCCAAGGATATAAAATTACTATCATACTAGTTGATGCGTGCGATTTTGTTCGCGTGAAAATCATTTTGTTCTTTCATAGAAACTAAGTGTTTTATCTATAAAAATTGCGGGATGTTTTTATAGTTTTATAATTATAATACTGTCTTTACTTCTTACTCCTTTTACCGATTTTAAATTACCTTTATTAACCCTGTAGAAATTCGTGATGATATTAAACTGATATAATATTCTAAAATAATATCTATCAGCCAGTAAAAGTTTTCTCAAAGTTGATTCAGCCATTTCGGATATCAACGCCGACAAAAAATAAACTATTCAATCTTATTATGTACAGATTTACAACACGATAAAGAAAACTGTTACTGCTATAAGTAAACTACATACTAGACAAGTAAAATCTCTAGAATAATTAATTGAACTATTGAACATAAAATTAAACACATTAGATAAAATTACTCATAATGCTGTCGCTTTCTAATCTATATACTATGGCGTTGGTTTTCAAAAACAGTGAACCAAAGTTATTAATTTTATGTTTGTCATTTCTAAAACAAAACGATTCTCATTGACTTTCGCTCTCTTAGCTTTATATTTAAGAAACACTAGACTAAATACTATTACTACACTATTTGGCTTAACATACTTACCATCTACTAAGAAATAAAAACAATGATTTTTATATCATTTTTCATTTTACCCTAATATTAATGTAACAATATTTCTGTAGGTAATACAACTTATTCAAGAGGCGTATTACAGCAGTATCGTCAGTTAAGTTTCTCAAACTGTTATGGAACAAGTCACGATTCGTGGGATAAGGTATACCTATTTATTTCGTGTCGGCAAGTTCACAGAAAACAATGAGTCGGACATTTTTTACGGAGACTGAGTATTTAAAAATCGAGAGTACATAATAATATTACCTATTTAACTATAATACTTGACTCATATAAAATAGCCCTAATTTATCTTACCTAATATCATTCCCGTTAAAACATTCAGATTTCTCAATAATAAGTAATTTTATCTTATTATCGTAAGCAAAAATATTAATATTAAATGTTTTAAAGAAGGCTGTGTTGGAAACTGCTGCAAAACTCATCACTCAAGATTAACAATTTCTTAGCTACAAAATTTCCTTGAAAAACTTTTTATGATCGTGCAAGTATCTCGATACGATACTGTTGCTAACACACAAATGCAATAAATTTTGGTCTATTTGTATTTATATATATAGAATACAGTATTCGTGATCAGTCGTAAGTTTCTTAAAGTACCTAATATGTACTTAAAAATGATGTGACTGATTTAGTTATGTAATTAGTGTAGTTTAGCGAATATTTTATTGCTAATCGAATTAATGTAGAGTTGACCTATATCTCGGGAACAGTATTTGCTTGATGAAAGGTATTATATGACCTATGTCCTGTACCCCTGGTTAAGGTATATGCATATCGTTATGATGATGGGTTAAATAGTTAAGGTAAGAAAAAATATTAAACATACAAACTTTCGTATTTATATTATAGGTTAGGAAGTCAGGACGTTGGGTAAAAAGATCTAATTAATAATAATATTTAATAGGTAATCTTATCATAACCAGAATTTAATAGAAATTGTTAAATTTTGAGTATTTCCATCGGGTCATATATCGTCGTGTAATTAACAAAATTTACAGTGATATTTTGAAGAGGTGAGATTTGGGAGTTTGAATAAAGAGATAATTTATTATTTTAGAAATTCCTTCAATAACTAATGCAACGATAAGTTATTCCTGAGTGCTACATATGTCTTATTATTATCATTACATAGTATAAAACAAAGTCCCCTACCGCGTCTGTATGTGTCTGTTCGCGATAAACTCAAAAACTACTGAACGGATCTTTATGCGGTTTTCACCAGTGGATACAGTGATTCACGGGGAACGTTTTGGTATATAATTTGTCCAGCATTTTTTAATAATTAGGGCGGGACAACGTCTGCCGGTCCCACTAGTTATTTTATAAATTCTAATTAACGGGTATAAAATTGCGGATAGTTAATGAGTAATAAAAATATTAATATTTCAATCATATTCAGAACACAAATATACAAATTATGACCTCAAACCTAAAGCTACAGTTATTGAAGCTAAGCACTGGTATCACATACTTTACATGAATACATTTCAATTACTCTAACTAGGTGAGTAGCTTGGAACAAAAACTGTTGACAGAAATTCGCGCTACGAGAGCTCTAACATCAGTTAGTCATAATGTTAACTAGTGGTGATGGATGAATTTAAATAATTATAGTAAAAAGTAACAAGATAGATGTCTGTGTATTTTTACTTAGATAAATATTTTGTCAGAAAATTCAAAGTAAACAAGTAACTTAAATAGTCTTTAATACCATGTGTGTGAAATGTAAATTATAACTAAGATTTAAAAAAACTATACTTACATATATTTATTTTCCTTGCAGGATTTATATAAAACTAATTGAAAACTTCTATATTAGTATAAGGTAACACGGTTTACCGACTCATTACAAAACCAACCTTTGTTAAAGTCTAGGTACTTAAACGAATACACGAATTGTATTGGATTTTATATATCTTGAATAAACGAATTGGATATATATCTTGAATGTAGGAGATGTGTTACAATAAACTTTCCATTGGAAAAAAATGAATTAACATTAATATATATATATGTATAAGAATAGAAATAAATCGAACCTAATGGATAGATTTTAAAGAGAACTTTTTTTAAACTTTTTTTGGCAAGGTTTTAACAGCCACACCGGACTACTAAGGCGAGCGCTTAAGGCACTCAGCCGATTTTGTTTGGGCAACTAGCTCATGCACCCTGCACGGCACACCACGGCTTGGGTTGTTGCCTGTTCCATGCAATTCGTAACCTATCTTTTTTTTTAACGTGGGGAAGTCCCTTATGGATTCCCACCCTCTCGGGGGAGAGAGTGGGTTATGTCCGACTCGCACGGACTAAAACCCCACGGTGTACCGACAGACCGTTTTGTGGGGGCGGCAAGGGATCGTTCAAGCTAATCAACCTTGTAGAGCCGCCCCCACGGTCCGCCCGGCGGAAGGTGACCGCCGGGCTCCTACCTATAGAGGGACAGACCGGGTACACACCGGCTGCCCCCCCCTCGTCCGCCGAACCTGTGCAATAAGGAGATGGGCCCCCCGGCCCATCCCCTCAGGTCCGGCTACGATGGCGGGAGAAGTTGGGCAAAGCGCCGCCTCCTCCCTCCTGTCCTTCGTTGACGGAGAGGGCCACTTCGAGGGTCTACCTCTCGGGCCCTCTCCGCCGCCTCTTTCTGCGAGATGACCTCCTCGCAGAAGGAGGCCATCGCTCGCCAAGCCTGTTCGCTGCCGAGCATGGCCGAAACCACGCTCGGCAGCAATAAGTCCGCTCCTACCGCCGCCGCCAGAATGCGGCGCTGCTCTCCCCACGCAGCACACTCAGACAGAGTGTGCTGCGCGGTTTTCGTCAGCGCCGCACTCGTGGCAGGCGGCGGTCGGCTCCCTGCGTGCGATCCGGTGCAGGTACCACCCGAAACAACCGTGTCCGGTGAGTACCTGCAGCAGTCGGAACGTCAGGGAGCCCCACTTCCTCGACATCCACTCCCGCAGGACCGGGCGGACGGTGTCCACGGTAAACCGCCCGAACCGCTCGTCCGCCAGGATCTGAGCTAACCTAAGCTAACTCATACGAGTTATTGAAACATATACGTGTACCAAGCATACATACCTCAATAACTCTTATATGTATTTTGTGTCGGATAATTTTCTAAACTATTTCAGTTCGATAAAGGAAAAAAACAAAACCCTTCCAAAATCATGTGTAAACATGTGTGCGTGCACGTGTGTGGAGATGATATATGTAATGTTGTTGCAGTGATGTAGATTTTGTGTCACTGTATCGTAACACTTAAGAGAACGTATCTTCAAATGAGGATCTTATAATGTATTATAGCAATTATAAGTAATACATTCAATAACTAATAATTTTTTAAACATTTCGAAAACAGACTTCAAAACATTTTATTTTATATTCTTTATTTTTTTTACAATGTTTATTATTGAGGTATGTAGGGTATAGAATATTTTTCTTTATTATCGAATAATCCACATACTCTGAAGTTGTACGTCAGTACTGGTATTCAAATAGACGAAATATAAAGTAAATTTTAAAAAAAAAAATTAACCAAATTAAAATAAATAAAAAACCAATAAGGAACTAAAAAGCGGAAAATAAATAATTTATCAAATAAACAAAATAAAAAAAAAAAAATAAAAATGTTTTTACAAAAGAAATATTGGAAATCGGTGCAAAAAAAAATTAAAAATTTTTTCAGGAAAAAATATATTAAGAGACGAGAGAGTGAACTAAAATTTTATACCTATGATATTATTTTCTGTTCGCAACATCTTATAAAATATCTCTAAGTAGTATACATATTTATTTTTTTTTTTTTATTTTTTTATTTTAAAAAATTTTTTTTTTTTTGTTTTTTTTTATTTATTGTTTTTGATAATATGTATTTTAATAATTTTTTTTAAAATTTATTTTTTTTTTTATTTATAGTTATAAAAATAAATACTAGAACTACAGCGAACTCATCTTTAAAAAATAAAAATATAAGTATTGTAGGTATATATTTTATTAATAATTAAAAAAAAATATGTAGATTAGATCAAACAATATAAAAAATAAAAAAAAAAATTAAAATAAATGTGATTTGAAAAACAAAAAAAAAAAAGAAAAAAAAAATAAAAAAAAAAATATTTTATTTATATAGAAGAAAAGGTAAGAAAGTGATAAGGAGGCGGCGGCGAACCAGGGAAAGAAAGAGAAGAAAAGAGGGTGAGGCGAAGGAAAGATAGGTTTTTATTTAAATTTATTTTTTTAAAAATCAAAAAAAACCCAACAAAATCCCAAAAAAATCAAAAAAAACAATAAAAAAAAAAAAAAAAAAAAAAAAATTTTTTATATAAAAATAAATTAAATTTTCGAAAAGAAAAGGGAAACAAAAACCAAAATAAAAAAAAAAAAAAAAAACAACCCAGAAAAAAAAAAAAAAAAAAAAAAAAAAAAAAAAAAAAAAAAAAAACAAAGCGATGTCGTCGGTTGATAACGGTCGACAATTTCAACGATTTCGTAGTAAATACAAATTTATTTCCCAGATTATATTCATTGTTTGTCATGTAATTTAGAACACAGTGCGTGCTGTAGTCTGGTTAGTGGCTTTGTTTGCATAATGTTGAAATTTTACTGTGACGTCATGTACACCCAGATGCTTTACGCAACTTTAATTTACGGCAAACTTTATTATCCGAAGGTAAAATAATAGCATGTTCATAATGATACGGTACGCCTACACTTTTAGAAGTGTTCGAGGCTTTGATAATAAAATTCTTTATGCTGTAATAAAATTATAACAAAGTATAGATACTTTCTTAAACGTTTACTTTTTTGTACTTATGCTTTACTTCAAGGAGGTGCAATCACATCAATAATGCACTAAGAATCATATTTGAATATTGTAAACATGAACTAAATTTTAACATTATTACAAAAAAAAAGATTGACCCAATATATGTACATTAAGGTGTATAAAAATATCCGGCTATATATATTATTAAATGTGCCTCACTTTTATTAGATAATATTTTTTGTTTTTAATGTCTTCATATTAAGAGAACGCTGCTCATCACTCACTACTGTTTTTAGACACGATAAATAGTATCTTAAATTTATAACACCAAAGTGTGTGTACCTACTCTTAAAAATTGACCGAGATGACGTGAACGTTAAAGATTGCGTTGATGTCCACAAATGGATTAGCACAAGGATTTACAGTTGTGGTACGCAGCGATAATTTAATTACTCCATGTGTCAGCTAAGCAGTGGTAGAATTACTTGATGGCAGATCACATCTACACATTCGGTCCGTCCTTGGCTCAATGATGACATTGATGACTGACAGCTGTCACAATTTCTTGAGTGATGCGTCAATTAAGCTGCCTTCGCAGGCCACTTTTGTTTCTCAAGTGATATAACTATTTATTTTATATTTTGTTACTTCATTCCCTTCATTGTTTGCTTACATTTAATACTATTGCTTTATTACATGTTAACTTTTTTGTTGGGCATATGAATGTCTATTAGGGAACTGTAATAAATCTATACACAACAAAATTTTAAATTGTCCATTTTATTTACTAGTTAATTTATCGAACATTTGATGAATAAATAGTAACGAATTACATTTAAATCGTGGTTGCTTATCGCTTGAAAACTCCATAAGTAATATATAAAATTAAAATATATATGACCGTCTATTCAAAATCGTAAAAATAAAAAAAAATCTCACTGATTGCTTTAAAATATTCATATAACTTTGCATTATAACTATGCGCGTGGTTTATGTTTTTTTTTTCATATCGACATCAAAGAGTTTATATTGTGTATAGTTATAGTAGCTGCAAGCTAGTATAATTCAAGTAATATGGACAAATGTGAATGTATGCTTTTTTTTAACATGCGGAAAATCTTGCATAATATTCCCACCTCAACGCCGAGCAGCGAAGGTTCCAGATATGCCAGATTCTTACTGACTAAAAACCATGGTGTTCTTTACATACCTTTTGGCCGGGGAGGAGGTACCGCCTATATTAATGTATGCTGTTGTGTCAATCTTCAAAAGTGTTACTGGCCACAAGAATAGATTGTTGTGTCGAACTTAAAAAAACATTAATTGACATTACAATAATTATCTCGTTAAACTGTATTTATTACCAGGTGCTTTGCATTAATTTTACCATTACAAAAAACAGTAAAAGTTGTAGATTACATTTGTTGTATTTATTATGGGTACCTATAAATGTTACTTGAATCCGAGTATAACAGGTATAAAACATAATTAAATAATGCTATATTTAAGCCATTGGATACAATAACGCGGGGACAATTTGTTCACTAGATTATATAACCACGAGCTACATATGCGGTTGCACAATGTCGAACTTTAAAAGACCCATAAATCACGGTCGCCACAAACTAAGTCTAGAGGCGAGGGTGCACCAGGTGGTCGTGACTATTTTGAGACTTCTGTTTATGTACCTACTCGATAAGGGAATAAAACTTATTTTTTATAACTTCTATTCATACGTTTGATTAATAGTGAAGGGGTATCGGGCACTCTCTTCATAATTAAATTTTATAACCAGCAAACACAACTCTTGAACCCATTTACTGTGAAAAGTATGTAGTAATAATGAACAATTCTGTTTTTTCTGAGTGTGACGGCTGTCCAACAGCTGGTGAGCATGTTTCTTGAAGCGTGATATTTTTTGCAAGGTTTGTTATTTAGCCCGAGTGTTTAAATTTCAGTAAGAAATCCTATCAGTGTAACAAAATACCTAACTAAAGTTTTGAGAATGACCTCTAAATGAATATCACATTTTTACATTCGGTTTTTGGCGCAGTGTCAAGTTACCTTTTTCCGCGGTGATTGCTAGGCAAACAAAACTTGTTATCTGTGACACATTGGATGCCGGCAATACATATTCTGTTTAAACTTAAAGTAACAAGCAGTAGTCGTCTGTATACGAAATAATTATTCTGAAAGCTAACACCAAATTCTTCTAACGCTTTTAAAAGATTTATCGGTAGATTATTATGAAACGGATCTTACAATAATAGTAATGGGAATTTCCCGCGGGCACAGATACAGATAGAGTATTTATCCGGGTCAGTAGCCAGCAAGAGGTCAGTATCCTCTGCTTAACCACTTGAGCCAAGAGACTGAGCTAAATACGCGCTTCTCTCCCAATATGGTCCGTTTTCTGGAATGGAAACAGCGAGTAGCCCTGGTGATAGGCATTGAAGTTCCTAGAAATATCAGTTCTGTAAAAAGATACCTCTCTGGTGCACGGTTTGTTGTCTTCAATACGTGTTCAAAAGATCTGCTTGTCTCCTGATTATCACTGTGCGTATCTGTAAACTACAACGTAAATGGTATATATGGTATGGTACCTAAACTTGATTAAGTCAATATTCACAGAGCTAAAAAGTAGCAGTTATCATAGTCCTGGAAACGCCGAGAGTAGATGTTATCACGAATGTATGACACACGCGGCAGGCAGACACGAACACGTTACATGAGATGGTGTTTGAAGGTTTATTATGGATAGTTTATTACTATCATCTTTAATCAGTAATTATATATAGATGTGTGTTACATATACATATGTTTTCTTTCTTTCTATTTTTATTGTAAGAAAGTGCTGCCGCTCTTTAATCTTTCTCTTATACTTGGATCTTTCATTATTTTTTTGGTGAGTGAATTTTAGGAGAATAATTGTGGATGAGGTGTTTCATGTCTTACCAAGCAGCATCCATGCAGTGTAACGCTGACGAATAGCTCGTGCAAAAAATGCGACTATACCAAATTTGACGAAACGTTTACTGACAGGTAAGGGACTTTTCAGAATATTATTATTACGGTGAGTAGTAAGGACAAAATTATAATTAATAAAATAAAAAAAGCCTAGAATTTAGATAACACACGTTCTTCCCATAAAACAACAAACTCGTTTTCACAAGAATCAAATTACGAACATTAATTCAGTGCATAATAAACAATTAATTTACGGTATATTAAGCACTTCTTGATTCTTGAACATTATTTTATTAGGTTAGTCCTTATGATATGCTATAATTTATAGATGTTCTGTTTCATAAAATTGTACAGCCTACAACTTAAACCTGTAAGCATAAAATTTATACAAAGGAATTCTTTATATCCTGTAGGTGAGAACTGAGACAGAATTTTTTAAAATTATCCTCCAAGGCGGTTAAGTAGGAGCTTAAAACTATTTAGACATTATACTTTTGAAGTCAGATGGCTCTTGAAATGTTGCCACAGGAAAATCCCATCGGGCATATAGATAGCTAGCATTTAAATGTGCCGTACACAGTATTGATATATATAAACCCATATCAATTCTACTAACAAATTTCTATCTAACCTTCAGTCGGTTAGGTGTTGTAAATTATGAAGACTAATTAGACTGCACACCTACTAAGGTGCCATGATTTAATAGTACTATACGAAAAATTCATAAAAATGCTAGACAACTATACAAAGCTTTAACTAAAACGGATGAATGGAACATGAAAACATAAAATACAAACAAGTACATATTAACTATATTTAAATTAACGAATACTAGTAAAGAGTAATACTAATATTTAAAAACAAATCTATGGAATATATTTATAAATAATTTCTTCTAGTATTTCAAAAATTGGTAAGTTTATCCTTTTTGCGACCTCCTACCACAAATTCGAGTTACCAAGATAACTTCTAATAGACGCTGAACATTAATGTACGAACGTAAGAAGAACTAGGGCACCCCGCAGTTACAGCAGGTATAATCACAATGCTGATTGTACCTGTACCACGGAGCATTGTCTACTCTACACTATAGTATGAATAATCGTATCTTGCCTACCTAATAGAGCAAAAACCATCGATCCTATTCATTAAAGATTTATGTATTTACCCGTCGTCCACTATCCTCTTAAACATGCATTTCCGGTTACTCTATAGCGTGACGGTCTCATATTTAAATAAATTTAGGTGATAGCTTTGTGTTTCGGGTAAAACCATATTTTACTCAAATATCAACGTGTATTTTCTGGAATGTATGTGTATCTTATATCATAATCCTGAGATATATAAGCTGAATAGTAGACGATATATATTCTCATAACAGACGTTGATGAACTATAGTTAAGAAACACAACTCTACATAGATCAGAACAATACCAGCAAGTCGGTGACAAAGACTTATGTGATTTAATTTTGTGAGAAGTAAATCATGTTCCCCCACAGTGTTGCGCAGATGCATTGATGGAATCCTTTAAGCGCTTAACGCAGGAATGCGCCGCGCCGACCGCGTCATAAGCCTTATATCATAATCACAACCGTGGGGCAGTCAGAGCACTCGGTTCAAGTGGTTGTCAATGTCATCGATTTATTAATTTATTCTCAGCTATGTGGACTTCAGTATGAGGGTGCACATTGGTCAAAAATACAACTCGATTAATTATAAACATATTAGGTATCTAAATTGGATTATAATAATTAGCTTTTCGGTTCCAGGCCACGAAATATCAAACGGTATTTCAATTATTGAAAATGATGATACTACGAAAATATATCTAGAGCATCCATATATCCTGATTATATTTCCTTTCCGCTATTATTGATGTCTATCGAAATTAAAATTAGCAAAAGCACACCGAATCTCGAAAATTTCGTTAATACTTCACGCATTCCAGTTGTCTAACGGTTCGATGATCACCACTATTTTAACTGTAATTTATAGTTTCTTTTCAAAGTTATTTACAAATTCGTGACATTACTGATCATTTGAAGCTTTAATTCGTTGACAGCGTGTTCGGGCACAACACCGATAGACGTAGGTTCGAATACTTGCAACTGAGTAGGAGTCTCCGGTGCAGGAAAACGTGTACCAAATACCATAGCATCGTGGTAGGGTTTTTTCTAAGTTCACCTGGCTGGCTACCTACTACCCTCAACTTTAGTCGCGCTTGTTGGTGTATCCCGGCAGCTGCACTTTAGAACCAATCGCCTCTGGGTTTGGCGTATTTGCCATCTTAGAACACTTCGTCATTTAACACCAGATAAGATTGTGGCTAAAAGCTAAACCCTATAAAGTAAAAAAACATTTATTTAACACTAGCCTCTGCCCGCGACTTCGTTCGCGTAGAATAGTTACTTTGGGCTAACTATAACACGCGACAGAAGCACTCAAGAGGAAAAAAACCCCGATTTTGAAATATTGTTCATTGGTGCTTCGCTCCTATTGGTCTTAGCGTGATTATATATAGCCTTTAGCCTTTCTCGATAAATGAGCTATATAACACGGAAATAATTAACTGAAAGAATAACAAATCGAACCAGTAGTTCCTGAGATTACCCCTTACAACGTCACAAACTCACAAACTTTACCTCTTTATAATATTAGTATAGATTTATAAACACTGAGAAAAGAAAACGATGTACCATTCCTTATTACTTTCATTCTTACTTAGCTGAATTTTATTACTCTTCACAATAGTAGATTTTGTTATATTCAACTATGCCGTGTTTCTATAATGATTGGTATCTAAATAGAGTATATCAATAAACGATGTAAAACAGAATCCGTATACTCGTCTGACTGTGTTCCCTTGGTTCTTCTAAACTACGTAACGAACATATAAAGTTTTTAATATAGTTTGGAGAATGTCTTCCGGAAGTTTTATATGCACATTCAAAGTACTTATAGAAAGTAGAGAAAAATCGATATGGTCGTAAAAATAATATTCAGGCGACCACATTGCTTACATGTGTTAAGAAACCTTATGCGTTATTACATCAAAATAATGTACTATGAAAGTGTGTACTACTCAAATAAGCATAAAGAATATATTTTTTTGTTTATATCATAAGCATAACCCATAGAAACAATTTTCATCTTTTACACAATATTAGAAAATAATGGGTTTCCTGCGAATCAGTTTTAACCAATATAGTGTTAAACTTATCCAATTAAATATGTTAGTAGCCTTAAGAATTTAACGTAGATCAAAATTGCTCTTTACAGTATACCATTTGAATGTGTAACATACGAGTTATCACAGATTTACTATTACGGCCAAAAAAACTGTTGGTGTGACGAGATTTTGAAAAATTATTTGACTTTGATGCATTGTCTTATTATATTATGTTCATGCCTTGATGGGATGTCAATGCCAAAACGTCAAAAATGGATCAGATAGTACACGACGTGTCCAAATCTCTTTAATACTATGTCGCCACATTACCTGTAAATTGCACCCGTGTGAAGTCTCGGCAAGTCGCTAGTCTAGTATATAGTTAAGACATCAATATCATAATAGTTAACATAAGATAGTTAGTTTGAACAATAAGTGCTGATACATAATCAAGTTAATTATCTAAAGAAACCAAAGGCGCCGCTGCTGAAAGGTTTCTTTGTCTTCGAAGACGAGAAGATGCGTTCGAAACCACACATGCATTCATTGACTTATAAACGCGAGATAAATAAGAACGGAACCTACAACAGAATACATCGATCACGTTATCACTTAATTTAATGTTCTCTATTTTCTCATACTGTTCAGAATACATCATTTCTAGAGTAATAAAACGCGTAAGTGTATTTGACATGTTATCGTTTAATAATGTTAATAATTCCCATGGGAAGGGGTCATACTATTCCTAAATTGAAACTAACACAAATAACAAACTGAATTATCTTGTTTGATTTACAATTGCAATAGTACAGTAGAAACTCGGTTAACCGGACTAATTGTTGTCGTTAGGCATTCGGATAATCGAAAGTCCGGATAATCGCATGTATGACAGACCTCCTTGAGTTTTTGGCGGGATTTTGGTCTGTCATGTAGTGGATTTTTGTATTTTATTCATAATCTTGTGTTATTTGACTCTATATTTGTAAAATTGGGGGTTTTTTACGTAATACAGTTCGGTTATTGTGCATAAGTGAAGTGAATAGAAAATAATACCACAGACAATGAATTCTGAGATGCTACAAAAACCCCTTGAAAAGTTCTAACAAGAGAGCCACCATCTTGTTGGAAAATTGAAATAATCACACGACACTTATTGTGTAAAATATGTTGTACTGTCCATTGAAACAAAACATTTACACTGCGGAGGCAAAACAAGAAAAAGAAGAAGACAAACCTTCTTTGGTTTTGTGCATATGTAGTACATAACATGTACATAATTTTATGCGTTTATTAAAATACGTATACATATCAATGAAAATCAATGTTTATTAAGAAATTATAAAGAGATACATTTCCAACATAGGATGTATGCACTTATTTATGTAAGTACATACAAGTTTTCTTAGATTACATCATGTAATACTAAAATATTGCAGACTTAATCATGATATAAAATATTTTGGTACGTATATGGGAATAATTTCTTTATAGTATGTATTTGGTAATTTGCACAATACATAGGTCACGGTTGGTAGTCCGGATAATCGCGAATCCGTATAACTGAGGGCCGGATAATCGAGTTTCTACTGTATGTTGATAAATATGGTTGTAGAATATTTATAACTGTATATAATATATATTATCTGACATATATACATAAATACTGTTTCAATCGTAACTTTTTTGAGTACAGTAATACGTATAATATTAATAATGCCTTGATTTTCATGAGCAGAATTGTTTTTAATCATCATATTAGAGATCAAATTTGAGATTTCCTGACTCTAATATAATACACTGGCGACCCGCCTCGGTTTCGCATGGGTGCAATGTACTATTGAGACGTCATAAGTACCTAAAGGATTTAGACACATTAGTTATCGCTTTCATATTTACATTTCATCAAATTCTTAGGAGATACGTAAGAATCTTCACACAAACAACTTTTCTTTATTGCGCATAATTTGAAAACTGTGATATATTCTAAGATATTCAGTGAAATGGTATACTGTAAAGAGAAATTTTTATCTGGACCAACGTAACTAAATTTAATTGGATAATAATTGGTATTATATTTATAAAAATAGCGTTACAAAGTAAGACCAACAATTTTTTTAATAACATATAAAAGATAAAAATGATTACTGTGAGTTACCCTTAGGAGATAGACATATATTATCCGGTACTTTTCTATAGGAATTTTGAGATGCACAATTCTGTAGTACATTATTTTATGTATCTCAGAACATTTAGCCAATGTTACCAATGTAAGCGCCCAAAAACTTCTTTTTTACGACTAATACGTCTACTTTTCTGTACTTTATATGAATGTGTTATACAGATAAATCTTTCAAAAGAAATTCTCTACATTATAGTAAAAACCTTCTCAAAATCTGTTGCGTAGTTTAGAAGCTATAAAGTAACACACAGACAGACACGAACTCCGACTTTGTTTTATAATATTTATAGAAAAATAAATGTAAATAAATAATATTAATAAATCGTTTCTTTAAAACACTTAATGAATTACATATATAAAAAGAAAATATAAACGGTGTTGTTCTATAAGTTGTACAAAAGTTACAAAATCTCTCACCTAATAACTAGCTAAGTACATACATGTATCTATGCATGTATTGAGAGTTATAATACTATAATAAAAACATACACACTATATTTATGAACAGTATTTATTTACCTTATGAGCTTATGAGCATATTTATTGGTGTTTCATAGCTTAATTTTAAGTACGTAATCATAGTATGAAGCAGTTGGTAATAAAAAACATCTATTTTAATAAATCAATCAAAGTAGGACAAATGGAAAAGATCATTAATTCATTTTGTTGTAGTAAAAAATGATTATCAAATGTAATGGGAAATATATCTCAAATGATTGGTCAACATTATTGCCTATTACAGATTATCTTAGGTCTTATGAAAATTACTAATATATTTTTTTAAATTAGATATTTCTTGTTGTTACCCGTAAAAATAGATCTTAGTTTGCAAATTCCCAGCTTCTAATAGAATATCACGTGTTACCACCTCGGTGATATAACATACATTTCTACATTTTCTATGTTATAATTGACGTGGTCCAACCGCACCATTGATGCAAGTAAAGAGAGTGTTGTCTAAACCAAGCATTAACGTTTAGCCTATGTATACCCTATTAAGACAGTGATGGTATAACTTGCTCAATCTGAGAATTTATAATATGTATTGTAATGAAATAATTTTATGAAATTGAAAACGAAGCCGTTTAGATGTACTCTGAAAGAGACAAAAGTATTTGATTCTTTTCATTCTTTCTCTCTCTTAAGATTATTTTTATTAGGTTTTTTCCAAATACTAGTTTTAAGGTCTTTGAAATGATATAATTCTTAGACTTATAACGTCAGTTTATTATTACTTATTTTCTAAATTTAAGTGTGCATTTATTTTGATTCTTATGTATTCTTGAATTTGTGGAAACGCGCGACACCGAATATTAATTAGGAACATACAATATTGCAGGTTTACTGATGTCGCGTTCACTACATGTTAATATCGTAAGCGGTGCGACACAGCACCTTCTTGCGAAACTATTTGGAATCCTGAGCCAGTGTGTATGACAATGTTACGAACCGTCACCAAAGCGTTAGCTTTTTACCGTTAACTTAAGTACCCATTAAGGTGAGCCTAAAAATGCTGCGATTATAGTCTGCGTTATGTACGTGGTTACTAGCAAAGTACATCGGACATTATTTATTTTTGACTTCAGTAATTCGTAGCGTACCGTCACGAAAGCCGTTTTATGAACCGGATGTCTAAGCATACTTCCTTACATTTTTAATCAAATTTTAAACGGTGTCAATACCCCTGTTTCTATTCAATCTGAATATTTTCACATTACATTTATTGGCATTAAAAGTATACCTAAACTGTTTGCGACATGTATTATGCACTCCTTAGTCTGATGGGGTATATTAGGGCGAACCTGGTATATTTATGCAAGATATTCATCAAATAACGGTGCATATAGAAGTTAATTGTAACTGGTAACACAATACATTGCTACACCTGACTATAATGGACTGGCCCAATATTCATCGTAAACAGCCTGTTTTATTTATTCAGCGGTTTAACATTATCTGAGAATGAAATCACCTTGTAATATTGTCTGCCTGGAAAAAAAATACTCAAGCGTTACACACAAACTTATACTTAACTAAATGCGTATTGCGCAGTATTTTTGGGGTTCCATTCTCAGAAAACGAACCTTGTTGCTAATCCCACGGTGCAATATCTATTCTACTGTAAAAGTCGGCTGTCTTTTGAACAGTAGTTATTTTAATTTTTCACAAAATATATTTTATCATATCATGGATATCTCAACAAATAATTAATTATTAATAGATCGTCTCTTAATAACGAAGAAAAGTGTTTTCTCCTAATTTTTTTCCATCCTATCATAAAAACGGTAATACGTACGCATCAAATTTTGTGTGATTTTAGCACAAACGAATAGATAATACATGAGCGATTTTTAGGTTTGCTAAACCAATATAGCATGCTAAAATATAGCAAGTTATTAACTTCAAAAATTTAAGGCTATGTTTTGCATTTTTGGATTAAAAATGGAATGAGTGCACAGCATCGCGTGTGCATTGCTCACTGTATCATCATATTTTATAGGTATCCGAATCCAAAGCCTGGTTAAAACATTTGTCAGAGTATTTGTTAATTTGTATGTTAAAAAGTTGTAAATACCATTTTAATCTTGTATTTTAATTAATAAAAAAAATCTCTTGGGAAATAGAACTCGTTATTTATAATATAATTCGGACAAAAAAGTATAGAAGAGCCATAGTTAAGAATTAAAGATGGAAATATCATATTTTATTTTGAAATTATTTCTAACATACTAAATATTGAACGAATAAAATATTAAACTGTTATTATATGTTATGTGTGTACATGTACATAAGAGAAAAGATTTTCTTTTATTTTTCAAATACATAATTAAAATTAACAATTGTTATTATAACTAAGTAAAATAAATGAGCATCTAAGTATATATTAAATAGATACCTACCTTTAATAATACATTAAGAGGTCCACTAACATTGCACGGTGGAGGTGGCTGATATCCCCAAAGACAGTTCCAAGGCATTTTAAGTCATTATTTATGTAAAAAATCACTGATATCATTTAAATCACTATTAAAATCAATATACCTCAATGGATAGTAAAGAAATATCTATATGTACCACATTAACATTTCGATATTATTTTTATCGATATACGGAAAAAGTTTTGTACGGACACGTGCAAACAAACGCAAAGGCGTCTTCTAACTGAATCGCGGTCGCTCGCACCCGGGGCGCCAGGGTCAGCCCAGCTGTTTAGTGAACAACCCTCATAGGTATCTATTTATTAGTGGTGTTAAATATTGTTAACTATTCTTTTCACCACACAAAGTTATAAAAATTAACTACAAACCAATATTGGAAAACTAAGAGCCTGAAAATATACTTATAGCATTCTCTTTCTAATAATTTTGTATAGTGTTATTGCTTTAAGAGTCACAGTATCTACATTTTTACATCTAAACTTTGCAAAATACTACACCAACAGTAACTATATAATTATACTACATTGTTCGATAAAGTAACGCAACGCACAAGACGAGTGACAAGGACAGGGGTTTTTCTTACTTAAAAATTAATAATGCAGAACATTTTACCGGCATATAAACTTTTAAGAACATAAAGAAGCATCTCACAAGTATTATATCAATGCACTTTATGTTTAAAGTAACGTATCACAATTTTATGGATAAAACATGACTCAAGCATGCTTCGAACACTTTGGATCCATTAACCACATCACGGGGATCATATCTGGCTACCACCGCTGTGATTGCCCTATTATAACATTCAATTTATAGTACAAGAATTTTGTAATGGGTTTAATGTTCTATGGTTTCATAGCTGAGTTCTCATAATAAATATGTTTGATAGAGATTACAAAGAATGTGTTTTCATGTGATAAATTTGGAACACGGGAAAACTGTAGTTGATTGAAGGAATTACTCACCACTGCGGTCAACAGAATACAATTCAGTAGCTTTAAAACTCACTATATTTGGAAGAGTTATAACTCAATTAAATAGTTAATTCACATTTATGTAGCGCATAAATAATAATAGTTTAACGCCAAATGACACAGATAAGAATAAACTTAGTTCTTAATACTAATAATAGGTCTTTACCTATGAAATTGCCGTTCTGCAGTACTGGCCATTTCAAATCAAAATGATGACGATGACGATGAAAAATGACGAATTAAAGGCGATTGTGGAAGCTGATGATACACAATCTACGGCTGAATTAGCAGCAGCTTTCGACGTTAGCGCCAAAACAATATTGGTCCATTTGCGTCAAATTGGCAAGGTAAAAAAGATTGACGAATGGGTGCCTCACGAACTCAATGATCGCCAGCGCGAAGTACGCGTCGAGACGTGCCTTGCACTGCTCAACAGACACACAAATGAAGGAATTTTGAACCGCATTGTTACCTGCGATGAAAAATGGATTCTGTTTGATAACCGCAGCGCCTAGCAAGTTGGTTGGATCCTGGTTCAGCACCTAAACAATGCCCTAATCGAAAACTTACCCCTAGAAAAGTGATGGTCACTGTTTGGTGGTCTAGCGCCGGTGTGATTCATCACAGCTTCTTACCAAACGGGGTGAGCATTACTGCAGATGTGTACTGTGAAGAACTCAACACAATGATGGAGAAGCTGGCACATCTCCAACCAGCATTGGTCAATCGCTCGTCTCCGCTGCTCCTGCACGACAACGCGCGACCTCATACTGCACAGCAGACGGTCTCCAAGTTGCAAGAACTGGGGTTGGAAGTTCTCCGTCATCCGCCCTACTCACCAGACCTTGCGCCTACAGACTACTACTTTTTCCAGAATGTGGATAACTCCTTGGCGGGAAAAAAATTCAATACCCGAGAGGCAGTACAAAATGCCGTTGAAAAATTTGTTGTGTGACGTCCAGCTGATTTCTTTAAGAAGGGCATCAATAAACTGCCACTGCGTTGGCAAAGATACATTGATTGCATGGGTGATTACTTCGATTAATACAAATAAAAAATACATGAAAATTTTTACATACAAAACGGCAATTTCATAGGTAAAGACCTAATATATCATTGTTCGTTCATGTCAATAAGTATGTTTCACTGATGCGAATATTGAACTATCAAGTCCATGGTACTCTCACACGTGCATATTGCATAGTGTAGATAATTTTCTAGTGGTCGCTTGATTAACAGTACCACGCTCATATTGAAAACTGTAATGTTATCTATTCATATATTTGGCTGTTTCACTTGAACACTGCAGCTTACCCATCCAGACTTAACAAGTCGATCTCTTCGGCTAAATAATCAAATGAATTGAAACGAATACCACGAAATTGTAGTCATATGCTGTTCTATTAATTACTTATATATACAGATGTTATATAGTAGATATATAATTAATGATATTAAATGTCAACTGAAGAAAACAATTTTAATTTATACACCCATTATTCCTTACTATATCTATTGCTAAACTATTACGATAAAAGCAAATCATAAATATATGTAATAAAAAATAACTAATTTCATTTATTACTTTACAATCATCATGGTAATAGTGTAAAGTATATTTTTGCAAGAGGTATCAGAAATTGAATTTAGATCAAAATTATATTGAAAAACAGAACGGTTGTCAAAATTTTTGTGGGTAGTTATTTTTTATATTTCTGCATATCGCTACTATTCTTTACGCATTTTGCAATAACTTTCCTGGCAATCAAACACTCTACAGCCTTAATTCTGAATACAAAACATATCTGTAATATTGGCTGGCGAGAACTGATTTATAATTTATAACCTGACAATTACTCTTAATTCTGGGACATTGTTATAATTTGCGAGTATCCGTATTTATACACAAATTTTCTTTATAGATATTTCATTTCTCTAATATTGTCTATGCTAATATATAAAGTTCTTTGTATATACATATTGGAACCGAATTTACCGCAATCGAGAATTTTTGCACAGGAAATTGTTGGGCGTCTCATGGAAACGAAGCTACTCACGGAAAATTAGCTTGATAGTAATCAAGTGCAAAAATGGACCGTGGATCCTGGACTATAAATGCAGTGTTATGACTAAAACTAAAAATGTATTCACTGAGACTACATAGCTTATAAGTTAATGGCCATTCAGCAAACTATGAATAAATTATTAAATTAATTGATAGAAGTCACGTGTATCGCAAAACCGCTAACCGTAAAAGTAGACAAACTAGAGATATACCTATAAACTTCTGAGCATAAGTTTCTAAAAATGTCCTTAATTTTGTTATATAACATTATTATTGTATTGTAATATTGATTATATAGAACAGCCATAATAAAACACAATTTTGTATGATAATTACATGTTCATAAATATTGTATATTGTTTTAATGACATTCCATTTTATGCCAGCTATACATATTAACTAACAAGAGTAGATGACTATAGATCTAGAAGGTATTACACATAAGAGTAAGATCACGTCAAGTTCCCAGTTCCTACTTGATTATGGAATTAAAATGAATATATTTCAATATAAAGTAGACACTATCAATGATGATACCTTAAAACGGTTTTTTAAATTTTCATTTTTACAACATTTTTTTTGTAAATGAACATTTTGGAGACTTTTAATTAAAAAATAGATTACAGAGAAACCGTAAAAGATATTTCAATGAAATTTTCAGGATTTGTTGTTTAATGTTTACAGTTTAATAAATAATCGATAATTTGAAATTATTTATTTATTAACATATTGTTATTAAACTTTTAAATAAACAAATGAAAATTGTAATGATTTCTCTCAAATTATGATTTTTTTCAGGAACATGCATTATACATTAAAGTTTAATATATTGAAAGAAAATTTCACTGCCCGTCATTAGTTTAAACAATATGAATTTATTTATCCCAGAGCGGCGAGTACTGTCAGTACAGCGAACAGGCGCGCGCTGTAGACATTGCCTAAACGTCAATCAGTGTTAATAAATACTAATGAGTTTTTACAATGAAAAATAATGTTATTTTAAATTTAATTAAATACATAATTTTAAATTATCGATTACTTATTAAACTGTAAATGTTAAACAACACATCCTGAAAATGCCATTGAAATATCTTTTGCGGTTTCTCTGTAATCTATTTTTTAATTAAAAGTCTCCAAAATTTTCATTAACAAAAAAATAGTTGTAAAAATGAAAATTTTAAAAAACCATTTTAGGGTATCGTTATTGATAGTGACTACTTTATGTTGAAATATATTAATTTTAATTTCATGATCAAGTGGGAAAAGGGGGGTCCACTTGACGTGATCTTACTCATAACCGTATTATATTTGTTAAATATTTAAAAAATAATAATTGTAAAATATATAACTCTAGTATTTGTTACATCTGACCTCATCCATTAATTCACTTTATTAACGGAGAACACATTAATTAGTCTATATTAACGTTTAATATTCCTACGTCAGCAGACTGTACCAAAATGAGGTAATGGTCTCATTATCAATATTACGTGAAGGTAATATTATTTCACTAGGATATAATTATAACACGTATTTGAAATTCTATTATTTTACAGAGCGATAAATAATTTTTATTTCATGATCTCATTCAAATGAATACCTAACACAATAATATATGCAGTTTATCAACCTTTTTGTTTTGTCATCACAATATAATCCACACTAAGAACAGCATGTGTCTTAGTATAATAGTCAGGATCCGATAAAGTAAAGCGATCAGTAAGCGGAACGTAGACTATAAAATTATACGTTAAATTTAGATGTTACATTGGGTCTTGTATATACACATATATAACTGTATTGTATATTTATTACAACTACTATGAGTAGAGTATATGTATAAATCGATGAGTTTCATATTACGCAGCTGTAATTATTTTTAAATATGTATAAAGTGTGTGAATGAATATTTTGAATTCAGTGTTCAGTTATTATTATATCGAGTATGAAAAAATCTATCATTTAAATAACGGTCAGATCATCGAAATTTTTGTATGCAAAAAGCAATGATTTATCCTGAAAAGTATAAAAGAAAAATAAATATAAGATAAACGGATTAGCAATAGGTATATAAATACGAGCTCACCTGAAGGTAATCTATCTTCTCCTGTTTGTATGGTATCCATAGAGATCTTCTTTTCCATAGCGAAAACATTTTAAACATAAGAATCCTTACAACTCCAAAGAACGTTAAACTAGTTATTATTACTGTTATTACTGAGCATATAATCAAATTTTCATAATCAATGTACGTCATTATATTTTACCTCCAACTGTATATTATCGCATAGATGTTTGAATAATGACAGAGTAAAGTCGCTGATAAAGAGTTGCACTTAAAAATACAAAGTTGTAACGCTACACCATCGATCTGACGAATGAATTGAATGGTGAATGAAGTCGGACTGGTTACAAAAATCCCCAATTGCGAGAGCTATGCTATAACGCGCTTGTTAATTTATAAGTTTGTTTGTCTTAGTTTTTTTTTTATGTTACGAAAAAGCATAGGAATAGCAGTTAGGTATGCAGTCCAAATTATGTTTACTGATCATCGCTACCTATACCAAAGTATAACGAACTTCAACAGGGCCGCAGTCCTGAGATCAGACATAATAGATGGCTACTCCTGAGGTCAGAGTTGGAACTGGTTGTTTCTATAAGTTAATTTTACTATATGTAATTCAATTAATTATTTGTAACAAATGACGAATAGGTGGAATTTGCTGTCATTGTCGACTTTTCAGGGAGTTTTTATGGCAAGTCAGAATTCATGTTCCGTGCCACTTCATATATGCAGAATCACCTAACTATATTTCCTACAACACCAATATTACAAAATATAGAGTCAAATAACACAATATTACGAACAAAATATAAAATCCACTACATGGCATTTAAGTTCCGCCAAAAACCCTCAGGTAGAATGTTATTTATTACCTATGTATTATATTTAGCAAAAAGCCTTTTTAATTCTTCAAGATCATAGAGGATTAGAAAAACATGGTCAGGAAAACATGCATAGGTATTTAGCAGCAATTTCTAGAGTTGATCAGTGGTTATTTTAAAAAATATGGTATTGTTACTGTGTTATATGAAATTCTATATATTTTGTTGCATAGTAAGACAAAGTGTAGGGTTAAAATTAAATATTTCAGTTAATGGCACAAAGTTTGGTAGAGAGATCGTACTATATACTGTAATTAGTAATTGTAGTAGCTGACTTCTCATATATTAACATGTCAGATGTTACACACCATATGCGGCTACTCTAAGGCTCGCTCATTTTTTATTTTATTATAACTGCTAGGGTAGGCTTTTTTAATGATATTTAGTGCTATCGCACACCGCTGTACGTTTTTTAATTCGCATAGGAAAAAAAACTGCAATAGATTTGATACGAGCACTGGAGTAGAATTTCCGCGTGTTTTATCATTGGTATTGCAACTTTTGTAGATGAAGTACCGCCATTTACTACGAAATTATAGTATTTTGTTTATTTATTTTTTAAATACATAAAAATAGCAATGTTGGCCTTTTTTTCAATTTAGTTGGTTTCGCACAAAGATATTTGGAATTAGCAATATACAGGGACAGAGGGGTGATCGCAATTTGATACAAATCACTTCTCTTTCCCTTGACGCGTTGCAAAAGTATTATTACTGAGTATAATATATAGCAGTATAGGATAGCTGAAACCATCTTTTTAAGAGGTATAATTCCATAGTACTTTATTTTTATGTATCTCATAAGGTTTAGTCGGCATTATCAATGTAAACGCCCCAAAACTCCTTTTTACTTCATCGGAGTATGTCGATTTTTCCCTACTTTATATAAATACACATATAATATATATTATACGTATATATAAATACACATACAAATATATAGTACTTAGTTATTGCAAACACGTAGCGATGACATTCCATCACTGTAGTTTAAACGTTATGTGATTATTCGTAGATTTTTTTTCCGTGGTGCATGAAGTTAAATATGATCCCATAGGATATAAAAAATTCATACGGCGGCCTAAAGAAACAAATCTGTAGTATTCCACAGAATTTAAATCCAGTACGAATTTTTATCCGTAGTGCGCACTCTTCTGTATAATTCTATTAGACTACAGATTTTCGAAAAAAAATCGTACGGGAAAAATACCGCAGCGCGCGTTAATATATACTTTACGAACGTTTTCAAAATATCCCGTTTACTAGCATTTAGTACCACATTCTTTTGTAGTCTGAAATAGCTAATTGGCATGAAACCCCAGGCGGTCTCTGGTAAAGTTTATGTTTTCGTAACACCAAAGAGTTATTTTGTCCCATGTACTTAATTATAATGAATTATAAAGGCAATTAATTGTCTGTTGCCTGGTGATCAACTTTGGTAGTGCTGAATCGTAGAACTAAGTGATAAATTGTATTGGTTGAGTTATTATTTAATAAAAGTATAAATAAAATACCTGTTTATTTAGATATTAATATATTTTCAAATCTAAAATGTACAAAAAAATACAACTTAAAAGTTATGTACTCATAACGACTGATTTTAAAGGGATAATAGTTTTAAAATTCAAATATCTTGAAGATATCAAATACACAAGTCGGTTTTATTAATTGACATATACAAAAGGAAGTAAACGATTCGGAACAAGCTATTAGGAACAAAAGGGAGCATAAAAGCCACACTTTTCAACATTGATAATTCTATTTCTAATCATCATATTTCCTTTATAGTATATGTTATGCCAAAACAATAAATTCGATTTTACTAATATCAGGGCGGTTATGTAGGAAAGGATTTGACCAGACATTGGATGAACGCATAAAATCCTTGTAGGATTTACTTTTCATTTCTAAAATAAAAATAACGACCTACATTTAGTTTACTATTTAATCAACCATCACTTTATAACAACTTTGGTTGTGTATTCTAATCGTAAAAATATATGTAGTTTTAGCTATTTACATTTTTAACATACATACAATGCGTTGAAATGCACAGCAACACAAATACCTTAACTACCTGAAGAACTAAATAACACAGACTTATCGGTTATCCAAACAAAAGAATATATTGGAGAAGCACCCGTGCCATTTTGAATTCGATTGTAAATATTTTCTATGTATTATAACCAAGTACTATTCTAATGCAGTAACAAATACAATAATAGTTTAAATAAACAAATGAAACGCTTCCTCACAATATCTTATGTCTGGGTAACCTTAAACTAAAACCACTGCAACATTTTAGAAAACATAATTAGTTACATTATCACTACGGCAGAACTTTAAAACTAGAGATTTAAATATTCACAATATAAAAATACCCTTGCTCTCAGACGACAGGCCAAGACAAAAGGCAAGATTTTATACAAAAAGTAAAATCAACATTGTACGGGATTGCCCGTTTCGTGTTAGCAACTGCCATCTTTTATAATAAATATTTTATCACACAAACTTACCTCTATAATGAGGAAATTGAATTATATATACCTAGTACGAAAACAACAGCTATAAAACATTACCGTTCCAAATGAAATGAAAAACATTATTTTAAACTAATTATGTTTTCCTTCAGAAACAGAGATTCCCGTACGTATCTATGTTTCTCAAAATTTGTTTAGTGATTATCTGTCCCCTGCCACAGATTAATTTTAAGAATGATATAAAAATATTTCTATTACATCGACATATTATCACAATCGTTAATGCAGTCCAATTGAATTATTTCTGCAAGATTGGATGGAATTTTGGACCCTATTAATTGCGTTTAAATAAGTAAACTTATTCTGTGACAAGAGACAAGTTACCTTACACTCCGAAAAATTTATTTCGATTTAATTATATAGATAGAATTCCAAGTTATTCATAACAATTCGATATAATATACCAATTTCTCCAGAATATATACATTTTATTATGTTTCAATAATATCTTTGTCGCTCCTATTAATTCCAAATTTGATTTTACACGTTTTCAAAATGTCTTTACCAAATAGTAAATCCATTTCCTTTCTACAAATAGTATAGACAAAACTTAAATGTAACATACGATCACTCACACGAAATGTTACTGTTTATCATTCTCATGTTTAAGTCATTGTAATAATTTGTACAAACCATTTATGAACTAAAATTACTTTTTAATTTTACAATGAGGTACAATAAATCCATTACATTAACACGTATAATATTTCCAACACTCATATAATTAGACAATTAGCGTTAAAACCTAGTATCTACCTATCGATTAACCGCGAATGTTAATTTATCAAAATATGTACTCACATTTTAGGAATAATTATTCGTTGATGGTTGATGAATTATAGATATTAAGACATTAGCCATGGTAAGCCCCAGTTAATGTCCTTATATATTTTTTTTACATAACATAGTATTTTATGGATCGTGATCTTTTCACAATATGAAATCAAGTGGAAGAATACAAAGGAGTTGAAAAAATAAATGAAGTTTGTATGTTCTTAAAATGTAGTTCGTTTTGACGCCGCGCTACGTCGTCCGCTTCTCTTACCCCTAACATTTTTATGGGATTTTGTTCTAGGGATGAAAATTTATATAAAATGTGATATCATTCGCGAGAGATTGTAGATTGTAGCGGATTTTCACATGTCCCACCATCCACCTCCTTTTTATAATTTATAGTATGAAAAACTTTTTTCTGGATAAGCATAATTTTGATTTATATTTAAGATAGACAGTTTTAGATGTTATATGAAAGAAAATTATTAAATTAAACCTTTATACTTTGGCATAAATTTGACTTTACACAAATGTTTGAAAACGGATACCAGTGGATATGTTCGTTCTGTATCTGTCCAAATTATAAAAAGCGTCCAAAAATCATGTTACAACTTTTTAAAGAAGCAGCAATGAAATTACAAAAAACAAACATTTAAAAATCTATTCTACCTCATAAATTTTAATCTTACCTAGATAAGATGTATTACGCGTTTTGGAAGATATTAATATTTTTTAAAACGGTGAGATAATAAATTTTGAAAGAGGACATAATCATTTTCGACGGTTTTCAAATGTTCAAAAAAAGAAATGTATTTTAACATATTGTCGTCTATATTGTATAACACTACATTCATGATAACCATATAGTCTTGATCATTCGATCTTAATATAATGATTGTATATACAGTCATTACTAAACCTTAAAATTCATTAAAAAATATTCCTTAAGATAACAATTTTGTTCCTTACCGTGGTAATAATTTCATTGAAAATGCTTCCATATACTTACATATCAATACAATCTGAAAGCCGCACGACTATGATTTATTTTTTATATGTATATAGGGAAACATTATTTGCGTAGTTCAGCGTTATACAACGGTCAAAATATTTTTTCTAAGATTATAGCCAATGTTGATTGTTGGTTAGCAGTAAATGTAATTAATTTCTTGTGAAAATAAATGTATACCTGTAAAAATTAACGAATTAAGCCATGATACTTTAGCAGTTTATGACGCAAATTAGAGGTTCGAGAAGTTATAGCTATATTTTTTTTACGATTATTGGCATCCAAAAAAAGGCGAAAAATACAATGTCAATTTTCATTGTCATGTCAACCTGTTAAGTGTGTCTTTTTGTCCCTTTTTAATTGTAAAAGTATTGTAGGAAGGAGATAACATGCTGACATAGAGAAATCACAGTTTAGCCTTACAGAGAAAAATGTTGTCAATGTAGTCCACAAATGGCAAACTCTATGTCTCAGGGTTTCGAATGTCCCATATGCAATGGATTCCCTCGTGAAGAGGCCTTTGCCCAGAATAAGGTCTCACAGTACCAGTATAGATATTTTTATTATTTTATATTATTTCTTATTACCATCGTGGTAGTAAAATACTGAGATAAATTGCTGCTTTAACAAAAATTACCTCTACTTATATGTGGTTCTTTAATATTTATTGAACTGCGTCTGTTACGTAAACTTAAGCAGGTGTTCTGCTACCCTTCAATTTCTCTTTACAAATTTTATCATTTCCTGGGTTCATGGGACATTGTTTAGTTTAGCACTGCTACAATATTCTATTTAGCCTGTAATGATAATTGTGTCACTTCTGTGATATTTATGTTCCGATCGTTTAAATTATTTCCACTGAAAACAGTTTTTTTACAAAGTATAAAAGTGTTAAAAAGATTTATTAAAAATCTAAATTTAAACAAAACCAATGTAGATTCCATAATACGTGTGGTTTTGCCACAGAATCTACCTGGTGACAAAGGAATATGTAGGTACGAGTTTATACTTTCGTTTCTTGATTAATTTGGTAGTAAATTCAAGTTCATTTATATATCTTATTAGGAAACTCTATTTTGGAAGACTATTTATCGATAGTACGATGACTTAACACGTATAGGAATTAGATGTAATATAAAAAATGAATATGATATTTCAGTATCTGAATAAGAGCAGTTCGTGTGTGTAAGAAATACCATTATTTACAGTTTAACGAACTACGTCCACGACACTTTGAAAACCTGTATATAAGGTATACACTACATATATTGAATTAATGTCGAACGAAACTTCCAGGTAGATTGTAATTGTTATAATTTGACAGTTATATATACACAAATCAGCACATAATTGAAACTGTGGCTTTGTTATAAAAATTCGTATCATATTTATTTACATTTGAAAATATTTTGTGTTCGTTATAACCAAATTACCACAAGCTATGTAGTTTTAGGAAAATATTTTAATTTGTAAAAGGTCAGCGCAATTTATTTATCATCAAATTTAAAATATCAAAAAACAAAATCCAATTCAAGAATTCAAGAAAATAATCGAAAAGTATTTTTATCTGCTAATGCATAAATATTGAATGTTCAATACAGACATCAAAAGTAGGTGCTGCGCACATGAGATTTCATTTAGAGGGAGGGAGGGATAAGTTTTGTGTATCAAGTACCATAAAATTCCTTGCAAAAAGATAAATATAATATTTAATTTGTTATCTATATAATATGATCTGTGGTTCTCGAACAGATTAGACCGATGGAATATAGATTTGTATCAAAAAGACAATTACACCGATCGGCTTCCCTCAGTAATACTGGACGAAACATTCCGTAAAACGTGCGAAGAAGGAATTAGAGTGCGTCGACTGAACGCGAATGCCTAAAATTTGCAGTCCATCGCTTCGGTTAGTGGATGAACATGTTAAAGTATGTATGGTATATTAAACATATATTAAAAAGTAATTTTGAAGCAATACAACCGTTGCGTAACGCTGTATATGTTTAAATAGTAACAGGCTTTTAACCCATTTGATTGTAATCATCATACTGTGAATAACGTTAAGTCATAACGAAGATTAGAATTTTAACGCTAACTTTTTTAAGCTATTCATGTAAACGGTATATTATCTTAATTATGAGTTGTTTAGAATATGTTATATTATTATTATAACTTTATTTTTGCAAAAATATCTATCATAAATCTTTTCAAGTAACGATGCGCATATATACTTCTATTATCGGTCGATTTAAGCAACGGACGTATTTCCAACTGCTACAGAATATATCTTGACTGTATAGTATGAATCTTATCGTAAATTCGCAAAAAATATAATATAACCTTTGTTTAGTTTAAAATCTCAAGACGTGGACTATGCGACGGCATTTAATGCTCTGCAAACTAGCGAACCATTAACTATGTTGTACTAAATTGTAACGCATCACACTTACGTAGGTTATACTAGTTTCGACTATTTTTATAATTCCACAAGGCCCTCACTTGTACTTATTGATTCGAAATGTATCTATCGAACAACACAAAACTGTCTTCCCATAAATAAAAAGGAATAGAATGTTATTTGGATGGTAGCAGGCTCACTTCCGAGCAAAGACTTAAAATCTCACTAAACAGATACTCGACTGGGACTAAGTGTTGTGTTCTCCTATAGTTAACACATATATATGACAATGAATTGATCGATTCTACTCTTTAACTATTTTAATCGATAGCGGTACAAAAATATGTTAATATTTATTTATTTAATCGTTTTGTAGGATATAATATCTATACATATTTGTACGTAGTTCGTTATTTAGATACAGTCACATTATATATTAATTTATCAAGTAACATTAACTCGCGATACGCTCTGGTTGATCTTCGGAATAAAGTCATTATCCAAAACTAATTCAGCTATCTTTCTATAATATATTGTTAATGAATCGTCTGTTATCTCTTAAGTACTTCTTACACCTTAAGTTATTGCCACCTCCCAGAAGAATAACTGCTATGTATATACTATAATAAATCGGAGCGGGTTTACGCATAAACACGTGAAAATTCCTTCATGAGCAATGCTTTATTAAATATTAATTAGTGTATCCTTAAATTGCAGGCAACTTTTAATTTTATAATATAGTCTGTGATATTACATTTTATTTTACTTTAGCATATTTCGTGGTCCATTTTATATTAGGGAGACAATTTGTTATACGCTTCTAGAACAATTACATTTAAAAACACATATTCGTTAGAAACTAGCGTCAATATAAAGTCCAATAAGATTTCAGTATCACTATAACACATCACTCTCGAATGGTTTCATATTAATCGAAAATTTCAATAAACGTATAGAGATTATATTGTGCAACTCTAGTTAGCTAACTTTATATCGACAACATCGAAGGTAATCCTAATTTCAATATTAATACTAGAATTTATAAAATCCTAAAAGTCGAATATCAGAAATTATCAAAGCTAATCGAATATGTCCATTCATTTGTATTAAACATTAGAAGAGTAATATTATAAGGATAAATAACTGCATCAACATCGCAAATATTCCTCGACTCGTTTTTATGAAACTTGATGTGTTTCAGTATTTGATAATACGAAAATTTTGTATGTTTTTTTAAACACACATACCTTCTGGAAATATTTTCTATTTTAATTTATTTCGTATACGAAATTATATATTGTGTAATATAAAGGATGTAAATAGACATTTCGTAAATTAAATAGCAGTTCGAATTGTCTCCAGGACGAGAACCACGTATTTATTCTTAATTAGCCTAATCATTCTTATACTTAATAGATCTTATCAATTTCTTTTTAATAGTAATTTTAAACGTTATACAGGGGGCGGTTCAAAACAGTAATTAGTTTTATCGGAAATGAAAATACCTATTTCGTATTAATTTATTCGTATAAATTTTGCTGAATATTGGGTGACAATTATTAAGTACACCGAAAATCATGTATAAATTTAAGTACATACTAGAGGACATACGAATTAGAATTATGCTCGAAACGAATAGTGATGTTCGATTCGAATCTCGAATCGGATTCTCGAGTAATTCGATCAAATCGAATAGTTCTAATTATTCGAACTATTTGATTTTTTTTTAAATAAGTAATAATTACTAATTAACTAACAGGTCTAGGAAAAGGTACAACGTTTCCCAATTATTATTTTTTGCATAAAAACTTCGATTCAATAATTTTATAAACAGTGAACTTTCCTATTTATAATAAATTTTCAAACTAGTCTAGTTAAAATTCCTTGTATTTGTATTTATATCTTTTCCTATACATATTAGTTTAATAATTCATCCTTATTTTTAAATATTCGAATAATTCGAACAGTCAAATAGTTCGAATGTTCAATTCGGTTCGATTCGGTATCGAATAATTCGTTCATTCGAATATTCGTACACCCCTAGTACATACATATTTGTATGAACTCTGTATATATCTGGAAATATAATCATTTTTCTGCTCTCAAGATTTTTTGAAAATTTGTTTTACTAGAAAGAGTCCAGAATATTTACTTCGTAGAATAAATTTTGTAAATAATCAAACTGAAAAAATATAAGAGTTTTCATTAAGGACACCGTCAGTGAATATTTAGATTATGATTTTTTTTATTCTATTAGATTCTGTTATGTTAATCTGGATTCAGGTTATTATTGCAGGCGTACCATTACGCTGAGGTAGTTGGAACGTCAGACATTGATTACCATTATTTTCACTGGCATACAAAGTGGAACAACTTGAAGGATCGGTCGGAATTGAAAAATGTATGTCACATACACATCAATATGCAACGTGCGATTAGTGAAAATATACTCATTGATGGTAAGTATTGTGTTTGTGATGATTAAATTATTATACATTTAAGTCGCAGTAATAACTGCTTTACGTTTCGGGTTCGATGTCATAACTTTCAATATGCAACTTACACATTAGTTGGAACTTTTTATGTAAAATTCAATGGAAGACATATAAAACAAAGGACAAAATCGTACAATTTTATATTATTATTATTATTATACAGATGACAAAGACCTTGTGTATGTTTTAGTGGTTTTTGGATCTATTTGAAAACTACCAAAACTTATTAAATTCAATCGATTAACATAACCAGATACTAATAGATTAATGGACTACTCGAGCTTTTTGTAGAAACGGCGCTATGCGTGGCGGAATATAATGTGAGCAATAATTATGTACGAGCGCTCGGCTTTGTACATACTGTGACATACATCTACACGGCATAACTACAAGATTAGTCCAAACACAACAAAACACGTACGCATGCACGCACTACGCACTCACGCACGCACTCACTCACTTATTCACGCACTCACTCACGCACTAACTCACTCACGCACGCACTCACTCACCCTTCACAGTTACGCTGCAAAGTGCGCAGTGCCGCCAAACAAATCTGTTATTATATATCACCAAAATAAAGGATTTTAAGTTATTCACCAGACTTAAAACCAAAGTTACAAAGCAGTTATCTCTGCGAATAAAACATACATGTCATATAGAATTCATTAACAATCTCGTTCCCCATATATAATAGAATATCATGTAATAATAGAACTTATACCACTTTAAAATCATTATATGGTACACTAATATCACATAATAATAGTTCTATGATCTTTCATAGAAATATGAACTATTCAAGAATAGATACTATGTTCACTAATGTGAAACGATTATAAAGATGTCAATTTACAAATTATTTCAAAAGAAAAAAAAACAATTTGAACCATAGCTGTACTGTTATAGATAACATAAAAAATAAATAAGGTAAACGTGTTTATTACTATAGCAGAGATTAATAACAATTTGTACGACCAAGTACATTTGGAAAAATAAATGAAAGGTGCATTTTGGAAAAAACATAATTTGAAGCTTTAAAACTATTTAATCATTTTGAATATGTGAAAGTGTATAAATATAAACTGAATATTTATAGTATTGATGAAAATGTAACATAATAAACAAAATATTTACAATAAAGCTTAAACTGAACAACTTATTATTTACATATAAAAATAATATTCTCCATAAGAGAAATCACCTTACTCGACGCCTCGCCCTCCTCTATTATAAATACAAATTACTTTGTCATAACAGGTAACATCTGACTTTCATACTATACATATAACGTTCACAACGCCAAAATGTGTTTACATCTATACAATATTGCACGTAGTATATTTCTATTGTACATGTACACGAGCCTATTATTAGACTTCGTAATTCATTGTTTTATTTCCGTCATCGGAAGCTACCTAATATTTTCGAATCGTATTTCATAGAAGTATATTAAGGGTAAACACATATCGCTTTGCCGATCGAATACGCCGCTGACCGACTCCCCCTCGAGGAAATTAACACGAAAACAAGCAACGAAATAGTTTTAATAAGTTTTAAAGTATCACTAGCACTACTAGAAGACTACAACATAAAGTGTCCGAAGAGTCGCTCGCACATACTGAGAGGAGCGCGCCGCGGGGAACACCGTCCTCAGTGTGAGATATCCCCTAACTCGTATCCCGTGTGGAGTTCAGTCTGTGGACCCCGTCCGCTCGAACGTGTGGAGGTAATAAATGCAATATTCAGCGATGAGCAGTATATGTAGCGCACGACGTTGTTGGCAGAACATTGGGCGGTCACTGTGAGAGCAACTTCTGCAGGAGCGATGCTTTAGTGGCCGCCCCCGCCGCGACCCGCGCCGCCGCGTTCCCGCCCGTCTCATCACCGCCGCCCGCCGCCCCCGCCGCCGCCGCCGCCCCCGCCCCCTCCGCCGAGCCCGCCTCCAAAGTACTCTGTCATACACGAACAATCATCACTCTTGATTAACCGAATAACACAGTTCATGTTTCCTTCACTACTCTACTATTTAACGATCACTGCATATTATTACTCTTTTACTTTATTTTCAAATATCACATATACAACAATTATATAATAATAATCCTATTCGTGTTTATATAGCAATAAATAGTTTTTAAATCGTACATCCACCTTATTTAACTAGAATATGTACGTGTCAAAAAGTTCATAAACCAAACTTTAATTTTAATGACATTAGAAATTGCGTTTTATAGTCTATAATTTCTCATAGCAGAGGTTTCATATAATAAATAAGCTTATATCTTAAAAACGTATTGATAACGATATACTCATACATTAATGTGGAAAGCTGATATTAAAAGAAAACCGAGAGATTCGTAACTTTTTGTATACAGTAAGAGTTGTTCGAAAGACACCATGCAATCGTTTTTTGTACGTCTACAAAACGTAATAAATAAAATAATTCGCCTAGAAAACATTTTATAAGCAAACACTAAGCAAACTACCTATTGCAAAAATATAGTCAATGCCTTTGTATTGTTACTACAACGTCACAAACCTCCACCACACTTCGAATTCAGCATGCGAATTCCTCAGATATTTATATTTACTTATCACATACTCTTATAATTTTAATTAAAAGCTTCAAATTTTCTTTACAACGTGATCGAACATTTTGTGTCAATTTAAGCATTGAATATTTCTAATGAAAATTGTAACTTTATTTTAATTTATAGAAGTCATTACACTCTTAGAGCATTTAGACTGGATGTACGTATAGATAGCTTATTTTGTGGATCTCCTTTTGGTAATTTAAGCTGTATGTGATATCAGTCACATAAACCATATTTGTAAAATATATTTTAATAACTAAGAAGAATTTATATTGTTGAATATTAAATTGAAAAATAACTAATTGAAAGAAATTTGAGACATATTACAGCGCGTTGAAAGTACATTACACAGAAGTCAAATTAGACATGGTTCCAAGGACGCACAAAGTGACGCACTTTTAATGCACATGTGCTAAAATTCGAGTGTAAAAGTTTTTGTTCTAATACGTTACTACTCCGAAAGACAATGCTGCAATTCGGGTAGTGGATTGTTGTCAAAAATGCTGACTGCAAATGTAGAGTGTCTGTAATCGACTGGAACACAACCACCAGGCACATGTGATGAACCGGTTATAAATACTCTCTTTTAATTTATTTGCAGGCTGACACGAGGAAAACGACTGCCAAAGGGTTGTATATAAGCCGGTATTCGTTATATTTGTAATGAACTGTGTTTACCATAGAGTATAGAATCGACACTTTGTAGCGCTATTATAAAAGAAAAACACTAGTTATGCTACCGCATGCTTCCAACGAAGATACGTAGTTTTCAGTTATTTCTCTGTCTACTATTAAATGTCTAATTTCACGGGCGCCTTGTAGCGCTATTATAAAAGAAAAACACTAGTTATGCTACCGCAGCCCCAAGAAGAAATAATCTCTATTAAATGTCTAATTTCATAAATCTTGTATTTGTAATAATTATAATCAATGTATACAAAAAAAAAGTAAAGATAACGTCATCCGTCCGTTGAATTTATGTGCAAGAATGTTTTTACGGAAACTACCACGTTTTACGGAGCACTTCTTAGAACCGTTTCCTTTACGTTTACTAGATGTATAGTTTGAGATTTGTCACAGAGTTGTATATAAGCTTTCTTGTAATACTTTCGGCATAGGAGGAATAGCGTACATAACATCTTCAGTTTAAATGCTCTAAGATTACACTATTGAATAATTAATTAAACATCACATCACAAAAGCTTCTTTAGAAATTAGGAATGTACCAAATAAAACACATTGAAATAATATATGCATGTAAACATTTTCCACTATTATGAGTATAAAGAATTAATGCCGATCATTTTCAATTATGATTATTCCATAATTCGATAAAAGTTAAATAGCAACGACAATAAAGTGTTTATAAAATTTTGGTACATTTCTCGTAATCAGCGTCTAAGATTCAACATGATTGACTTGACAACACACGCAGCAGAGCAGACTCATACTTAATCATAGGTAAATCTACGAAAATAATGGAGACCGATAAAATAGTGAAGTTGCTAAATGATTGTATTCGCTGATCGCGTCCCAAGCTTACCGGAGTGCTCTGTTGCGTCTCCCACGAGTTTGTAGAGGCCGAGGACGCGCGGCCCCCCATCACACTGCCGCCACCTACGTACGTACATACGTATACATTGCACTGACAGTGCTCTCAGCGCACACACAATGTTCTATCGAAACGCACCCCTCACCCCTCTCACTCCCAATAGAACATTGACTTTTTAATTTTTCCCATAAAACGGTGTTACTATATGTAATTTCTCCTTAATTTCATTTTCATATTAGTTCTTTATTATGCCTGAACCATTTTGTAACATAATACTAATTTAATAGTTAAGGAATATAATCAGATATTAGTTAACGCTAAGATAACCAAGTCAGAATTCAGTAATTCAAATTACAGAATTACAAGTCTGTAATTAGAAAACAAATAAAATTTAAATAATAAGAATCGATAAATAAGAATTAGTAGATAAATATAATGAACAATAATATAATATAATTGTTTTGGTAGCAATACTAATACGGACCTCGAAATAGTTAGAATCGACGACTATTGATTAATTCTAGATTACTGATTTTTAAATGTTTCCCTTCTGGTTGATTAGTAGGTTCATTTAATATTCTATCAATCATAAAAAAGACACTTTCACTATAAGGGACATAGTATATTGTATGAAGAAATGCATTCCATAGTTCTGATTGTTGTATAGGACCCCTCTGTTACTTCGGTAATACACTTCACTACACGCTGTGAATAAGTGATGCTACATTATGATTTCGTCGTCTGTCATTTGACGGTGTACTATCTCATATAATGGTCGTTGATGAGGTAGTGTTTTGATGTTAAGCTGGTGTTGGACGATATATATACACTATGTAACATAATCAAAGATATGAAAACATAACCCTAAAACAAAGCTTAACCATCATAAGACAAGACATAATAAAATAGTAGATAAAATTCTTAAGCGCCTTAAAAAAAAATTGTTGCTCTGAATTTGCCATAAAACACCAGCTTAGTTTCGTCGCATTCGGTTTTATCTATGCCAGTAAAGTTCGGATGGCTGATATATTGCAGTGTTCCTAATATGGTGCTTGTTTGTGGAACTTGGTACATCGGGTGTTGCAAAACGTGATCCTCTATGGCGTCGATGCTATTCTTATATTTGGGGATACACCCTTATGAACAGAAATTAAGCATAGCGATAGACGGCGATATTCAAAGCAGGATCTGCTGGAACTACCAATAGGAACCGGCGACAGATTCAAGGCGGTCTTGTGTTGTCTAGGTACGCAAAACGCGTCACCTGAAAATTCCCTAATTATACGAGTACCTGATTGTAAACGTCCGCATAAAGTAGGAGTATCTTGAATAAAGTTCGTTCTAGCACCTGGCGGTAGTGGAGTCACATAATATATGTGTTGTACTATTTCCACCTATGTTTACTTTTTTGTGCGAATAATTTTGTAGAAATTGTATATTGTGTAGTCCGAGTCATCGTTGCTGGCCGCTCTGAATATAGCTTTAAATTCAGTCTTGCGCATAGTACAGTCAATAGGTTAATACAAAACAAAATCAGTATATTGTTATTATAGGAATTTAATATTTACGTTTATTAATCTTCAACTTGTCTCAATATTATACGCACAGCATAACATGTTTTAATGAATTATGCTTCAAGTAGATATTTGCCTATTACACTAAGTAATAAAAATGTAGAAGTATAATATAACATATAACTGCTACTTTCAGAGGATTCTGTATGTGAAATGAAAGTTTGATTCCGATTGTGTCGTCTTGTAAACGGTTTGACAGTTGGGTTACAAAAACATGTTTATATGAAATGAGCAGACATATACATAGATACAAGATATATATAAATATAGAATATTTGCAAAGAATTAGAGATAAAAATGAACAAATAATAAAAATTAAATCTGGGGTAATTAAATAAAAGTTAAAACTAGAAATGGAAGAGCTGAATGCCATGATGATAAAGTTAAAATATTAACAGTTCGCCACATCATGTATTTGTCAGTTATATATAAATCCAAATAACATTTAATCACCTGGTTTGTGAGTTTTGGGTGATCGCTTACTTTAATTGAATGATCACCTTTATGCAGTATATATTTTTATCTGTAAGATATATCTAGTAGCATATATTGCGCAGATATTATGCTTGTTACAATACCGTTATTGTGAATAAACTACATTCATAATGAATAAATAATTTGTATTAAAAATAAAATAAACAATGCCTTTCATAGAAACATCATTGTTCGAAGTGGATGGGTCTTCTAATAATGACAAATATACAAGAAAAAGAAAACCACGAAAATAGCAATAACATGTAATTAACAACAACAACAACACTAAATTGACTTCTGAATGCGACTGTACTGCAACCAGTAATGACAGGACACATGTGTCAACGTGGGTGAAATAGGGAGCGAGGTACGCGCGCGGGCGAGCACCGCTCCCCTTTTACCTCACTACGTCCCTCTGATACCTAAATTTGTGTTCTGCACATTTACTTCAGAGCGGTTAAAACGTTTGACGCGGACTATAGTATGCTAGGCGGTAAGTATTGCTCTATGAATTTTCAAAGTTGCAAACATAAATTATCTTGTGCATACTCCAACTGACGCCAACTTCTATAAAATTTGGCTCTCTAAGAGGAATCCTAAAAAATAAACATGTACTGACATTCGGTTTAGATAACGACTTGAATTGGAGCGGAGGACTGCTCTATGTATATATTTTTTTTGCAAACTTTTTGTGTATATGCATTAATGTCAGTATATGAGTACCTTTATTTTTAAAGTTTTATAGCATTAAAACGTATAAACGTACTATTCCACATATTATTCGAAACACAACAACAGGTTGCGTCATTGGTAAAGGTAAATATATTAATTGAGATATTCATCGAAAATAATTTAATAATTTATTTGAAATCAAAGCATAGATATTTATTCGTGTAATTTCACAAATAAATATATACTTTTAATTATAGATGTACAGCAACTGTAGTTATTCTGCTTAAATTTGAATATAAAAGAAATTTGCATTAATATCGAATGCAATTCAGAATTCATTTAAAAATAGTACTTCTGTTGTCTTATACAATTATAATTAGAACATTACATTTATAAACTACATTGGTATTTTATTACTTAACTTGTTTTTTATTTTATTTAAAAACCATATACACGATCCTGTATAGAAAAAGGAAAGCCATTTTAGTGACAGTTCGGTATAAATACTAGAGATAAGATTTTTGATGATAACTAACCGGATGGCGTCATATCGAAAGTGACCAGCGAGTCCAACTCCGGGGGTTGCAACGTGTGCAAGTCGGGGCGAACCGAGCGCGCTTCCACCGCGGCTCGGAGCTCATTGCGTACGTACTCTGACGTACCCGCAGCGAGCGCGCCCGCACTCGCGCCCGCACCCGCACCTAACACGTCATTTTTTTTTATTCTACTTTTTTTTTACCAACCATTCTTCCAGATTATTACTGTTAATAATATTACAAGTGTCGTGTGATCATTTCAATGTTCCAGCAAGATGGTGGCTCCCTTGTTAGACACTTTCCAGGAATTTTTTGTGGCATCGTAGATTTCATGCTCCGTGGTAATATTTTCCATTCACTTCACTTATGCACAATAACGCAACTATATTACGTAAAACACCACCAATTTTACAAAATATATGGTCGAGTAACACAAGATTATGAATAAAATATAAAATCCACTACACGGCAGACTAAGATCCCACCAAACACTTCCGACACATCGTTTACTTAATAACATCACTGTAACTAATATACAACAAATACATAGATATAACACTCGATTAACACAGTCTGATCCAAGTCAAAGAAATGTACAAAGGAATTGCAAATATAATATTTACGTTATAGGAAGCGAAGATTTTATTATAAGAGCAGAAGGTCGATCATGCAGGGCGACAGTGTATGGAAAAATATATATTAGTGATATATATCATCAGGAGTTGAGACCCGATGTTGCACCTATCTAATATTAAAGCAATCTCGCTATCTATATTTTAAATAACAAAATTATTTATACTCTACGGGTAACCTACGTTACAGCTACATATAAACATGCTCTAATTTCGCATGGTATTTAAAGTAAATGTTTAATATAACTATATCCAACGGGTTGGATGTACTCGTACCATAGTATCAACGGGTATGAAACAGTGTTCAAACCGCAATTGATATATACCAGGTGACAGGTTAAAGACTCGCAGTATTCTAGGATATGACACTTCATGTTCACATTTAACATATACAATAACAATATCAAAACGAGTACTAATAAGCAACCAAGAAAACCTAAGTTAAAATCTGTTCTAAGACTCAAAAATATAAACACAACCGTAATAAACCTAAGTGCAATGACCGGTGTCGAAAGCGACAATGGGCGACCCGGAGTTAATAACTTTCGATAATAAACCGGACAACAAATCGTTTTCTTTTGTTCCTGACGTTCCTACGTTCCCTTTTAAAGTGAAAGTGAAATCATCCGACGGTCATTGACACTATGCTTTAACATAGACGTGTAGAGGATTGTGTATAATTTTTGTATTTTTGTATATAATTAGGTCAAATATTAACCTGTTAACCGGGGAGTTCTCGTTCAAATTATGCAACATGTACCGGGCGCGTATTGTTTCGCTAGGACATGTCAATACGTCACGCCCGGAGACCGTCATTTCATATCTCTATATTTTAATTTATTCATAAAAAGAATGATAAACTATTGAATATATGAATGATAAATATATGAAATGTATGAACTCATAAAGCGTCTCCTTTTTTTCTTGCCGGGACATAGAAACAAACAACAACAACACTGATATCCTCTCAATCATTTTGAGAGAATAAAAAAAAATTTATAAAAAGATATGAAAAAAAAAAAAAAAAAAAAAAATATTTTTATTTATTTATGTTTTTAAGATTTAAATAAAAAAAAAAAAAAAAAACCGGCAAAAAAAAAGTGGGGGGGGGGAATTAAAAAAGGGGTTTTTTTTTTTTATGGGAAATAATAAAAATAAATGGAGAGAAGGGGAAAAATATTGGGGAAACCCCCTTCCCGGGGGCAAAATTTATTTTGGGGAGTATTAATTTCCCCCGAAATGATTTTCCCGGGGTATTCCTTAAGCACCTATTTTTGTATTGAACGAGAATCGAGTGCAGAGTATCCTCCATAAATATCGCTACTGTCTAAACATTCAGCCCGTATAATCTGCAGCCGAGATCGTGAATCGTGGGACGTGGGGCATCTGATACTCACATGAGAGCTGGTGGTCGTGGGGCGTGTGGGCCGTGTGGGGCGGGTGTGGCGGATGCGGTTGGTGCGGCTGGTGGGACGGCAGCGGCGTGCAGCGCGCGTACTCGGCGCAGTACCCGCCTGTGCTCTCCTCGTAGTAGCCGCCCACTGCCACACACGCCGCGTTATATCATAGTGCCGCCCGCCAACCGACCTACCTAACTTAATGCGTCTGTCTGCTACTAGCAAGTCCCGTCCGCGAGTTTCAAATCGACTCTAAATCTTATATGTAAACACGCTTTACAACTTTTCTCACCGTCTGCGCAACCTAAAGTTTCCTTAATCTTCCTTAAACAGCGAACCGTATATACCATACAAATATCTCTTACAACTACCGAGAAAATTCCGTCGGTAGAAACCATAAAGAGAGTAAAATAAAGCCATGCAATTATATTAAATAGAATCCAGGAATTAAATTCCAAAATTGATAGGATACACTAGCTATTGTTCTACGGAGCATGCTGAAAATATACTTTAGAAAGATCATGCTACGATGCAAATTCAAAATATTCGATTGTTACCTCTAGTTCTGGCTACCTAGATACGTTGTTTTAGTAATTTGATTACAAAGCAGTAACATACAAAAGATACAGTTGGATCAGGCTGGATCAATTATAAACAAAATTGTTTATTTTTATAGTGAAATAATTTCTACATTTTAAAAGAATTGGATTCAAAATTTTTTCAAATATTATAGGAGTAATATTAAACCTCATCTGTATTTTGATAAGAAACAGATAATTTCTATCAACGTCTAAATAAGCTAAAAATTATATTTTCGTAACCAAACCTGCTAATCTAAGTTTGTATTTTCGTAAATAAATTGTGCGTAATTGTGGTTATGAGTCCACTTATATCTTTTATTATTTATATGATCAATGTCAAATATAAGTAATATACACAAATACCGAAATGGTCTTTTTTTTAATAAACGTAGAATAAAAAAGTACTTAACCTTGAAATGTAGAACATAAACAATACATACATACATAAACAAACAAATGTTTATTTCAAATTCTGTAAAAATATTCAAAAATAGGAGCATGTTAAAATAATTTGTACATTGTTTTACAAGTATTATCGGATTATTTTTTTATAAATAAGACATTTTACTCACGTAACTCACCATACGTAATACACAAGGGAAAACGTAGTACCCTTTATAACTATATAATATATTCAAAGGCTACGAAAAGTACAAGTATGTTTAAATCATTTATAAATATGTTTTAAATAAATACATGTATCTTACATATGTAACTAATCTGGTAAATTATAAACGGGCTTGTTTTATTATCAGAATAAAACAAAACACGAAACAATAGAAATTTCCTTTGATACTAATGTCCATTATATATCATAACTTATTCATCTTAACATCAAATACTCCCTCATTGGAAACGGTTTATAAAAAGAGACAAGTGAGATTTTACTGAAACGTCTAACGGGTCGACTTTTCTAACATTGTATTATTTTATTCAGCATTATATAATATCGTAATACTGGATTATAACGTAAGTTATGAATTGATATATAATAATTATAATAAACGTATACATTATCATAATCACTGAAAGTATTAGGGGTTACCAAAGCATAGAATATAAATAAGAAAGGTTAAAAAGCTATTGACGCTTATATATTTATATATGTATATACCTAAATGCGGTCGAGGATGTGTATGCGGGTGCGGGCGCGGGTGCGGCAGGCGGTGGTACGGCTGTGGAGACATCGGCGTGTGCAGCGCGGCCGCTCCCGGCCCGTACCCGCCGCCGCCCGGTACCTGAACAACCACAATACCCATATACACTACACTATATCTATACATATAAAAAGAATGTAAATCTAAAGTGTCCGTTCTTTTTCGATTTTCGAGAAAAAAAATGTTGTCTAGGATTAAGTAATAAAATACATTTCAATTATTTTTCTGTCTGTTCGTATGAACACGCATCACTACTAAAGTACTGAGTTCAAAATAAACACCACTAAGAAAATCATAAAGCATATTCTCGAGAGTAACTTCGTCTTTGTTTCATTAAAATCGGTCCCCTCTATCAAAGGTTATTGTAATTTGAATGACGGCTCGAGTTAAGTCCGAGAGAAGAGTAGTAATCTATACCAATATTATAAAGCTGGAGGGTGTATTTGTTTGGTCGAGCGCGCTAATCTCAGGAACTTCTGGTCTGATTTGAAAAAATATTTCAGTGTTAGCTCATTTATCGGCTATATATCATCACACTAAGACTAATAGGAACGTAGTAACAATGAAGAATGTTCCAAAATCGTTTGTTTTTTTTTTTCATTTTGGCAGCTTTCACTGCATGTTAGCGTTAGCCCAAAGTACCTACTCCACGCGGACGAAGTCGCGGGCAGAAGCTAGTTATCTTCTATAAGGTGTCCCAAAATAAACACAAGATTTCAATGTGCAGTAAATTGTTGGCAATCCCGAAATAGAACAATTTGAATGTTTGGCAGTTTAGGGTGAGCAAAAATTGGGCCTCATATGATAGAGTGTGTACTATACAATATTTAAAAATAATGAAAGTTTGGCGGACATGGTTCGAAAATTGTACACAACATGGTCAAAATAGTGTTTAACCTCATCAACACCATAAGATTTCTAATGGGGTTATTTGAAGTCAAAGGTCTATGCCAACAAGCCCACAACCACTCGTGCATCACAAGATGAAATTAAAAGCTGCATTAACGAAATTCAACCACAATTTTGCAAGAAAGGACATGAAGAATTTCGCAAAAGAGTGTGTATGTGCCAAGAAAGCCATTTGTCTGATGTGTTATTCCTTAAAAACCCTATCCTATATATTTATGATTCAATGAAAATATAATCTATAGACTAAAAACTGTCCGTATTATTACAACAAAGTTAAATACGTGTTGAATACTTGCTTCAAAAAAGTTTAGTTACAAAAGAGTATCTTACCATTGTTTACATGTGGACATTATTTAAATTTAGATATTCTCTAACCCTTGTCTAAGTCGACATTTCTTATTTTATTGTTGTGATTTATTGTATTCCTATTTGCCGGCGCAAGACGCTTCGTAATAAATTATGAATTTCCTGGGTATAATGAATATGGAAGAAATAAATAATTTACACAATTTTAGATATTCAGAAGTATGTCATAACTATTACTATATGGCACTATTGACATTTGACAATATATCTGACAATTTACTAATCTGACATTATACTGTTATTTCACCAGACGCACTTTGACGTAATATAATAAATAGAAGCGTTTTACCTTACAATAAAACGCATATTAATTTACTTACCTTATTCCAAGCTTACTTATGAGTTAGGCACTTCCGTTTCCCGCCTGCCCACTTTTGACAGTAAATTTAACTAACTTCCGGCCATATACCTTTCTTGTCTCGCCCCGCCATGGCAGAGAGGCGTATTTAGAGAGACGCCATCTCTTTCAATTTCATTGGCGTCTTGTTCCCCGCCGAAGAAGGACGTGCAAGTTGAATATTTGCAGAAAATATTCGTATTTCTTTAAAAGTGTTATGAAGTTTTCATTTTAAATAGAAATTCGCTTAAAACTTAAAAAGTGTTGTTGTACGTCCAACGTAAGATTTATACATTGGATTTCCTTGGATATTGAAGGTATTGTATACATAGTGATTATGTATAAAACGTGGCTTACGTGCCGCGTAAGGAAGTTTTTAAATCCATTGAATTAGTGTAGAAATAAAATGTGTTTGTTGTGTCGTAGTGAATTGTTAAAATTCTAAATGTGCATAGGGTAAAATATTAAGTATATACTAAAAGTACGCACTTTGACGTAATATAATAAATTGCCTATTTAAACAATTACATCATAGATTTATACATTGGATTTCCTTGGATATTGAAGGTATTGTATACATAGTGATTATGTATAAAACGTGGCTTACGTGCCGCGTAAGGAAGTTTTTAAATCCATTGAATTAGTGTAGAAATAAAATGTGTTTGATGTGTCGTAGTGAATTGTTAAAATTCTAAATGTGCATAGGGTAAAATATTAAGTATATACTAAAAGTACGCACTTTGACGTAATATAATAAATTGCCTATTTAAACAATTACATCATATTCTTTTAATTATAATGTCACAATAATAATAATCAATTTAACTTAAAATAGGTTACTTTTGTTACAGAACATCTGAACAAAAACATTATTCATTAATTTAAATTGTTCGCGAAACATCTGTATGTAATGGAAAGTTTTTGAATGATGAGTTTGAATAGTATGAATGCTTGTAGTCCGGTGAAGCTGTTAAGACCTTGCTAGGTCAATAGCGTAGTCAGTTCGAAAAAAAAGTATGAATGCTATTCAGAGTTACTGGCATAAAAAACTTAAACTAGATGTTTAGCTAGAAACCGCTTAGACACACCTTTGTAATACAGTATTTTAAAAAAGTACGCACTTTGACGTAATATAATAAATTGCCTATTTAAACAATTACATCATATTCTTTTAATTATAATGTCACAATAATAATAATCAATTTAACTTAAAATAGTTGTTACAGAACATCTGAAAAAAAACATTATTCATTAATTTAAATTGTTCGGAAACATCTGTATGTAATGGAAAGTTTTTGAATGATGAGATGAATAGAATGAATGCATTAGAGTACTTGAAAAAAATAAATAGATGTTTAGAGAAACCGCTTAGACACACCTTTGTAATACAATATTTTAAATGTGTTCAACTAGGTTTAACATTTTAGGCACTGCTTAGTAAAACTCCTGTTAAACCCGTGTTGATTTTTGTTTTTGTAATAAGACTGTGTTTTTCATTTCAAACCAAATTAACACAAATTTTGGGACCCTCTATATATATAAATAGCCGGAGACAAAACAATTAAGAACATCTTCCTCCTCTGTTTTTCAACCGATTTTCTTTTTCTTTTGTTTGTATGTAGGACAGAGATAAGAAGAAACATCTCTGTGTATGTTTTGTGACCATTCGATTGATTTTAACTTGATTTTGTCGGTTTACAATCATCATAACATTAATTTGAAGATTTTCCTACTTCAATGACTAATATTATATGTAATGCAATTCTTATTTACCACATAACACTCGTTATCAGAATCAAACTCGACCATATATTATTGTTAAATAATTATCCCGGCATCCACAATGAGCCTAAAATAATTATCCCGGCATCCACAATGAACCTAAACTTTTCAAAGTCTTAATCACACTACTATTAACTGCACGATGTAACATAATTTTTTTTTCATTCATATTGCCTCAATAATATTCACTATTTATTCACAAATTTTACATAAAATATCACCGATTATTGTATAAAATTAACATACTAAATGTACTAACATGAAATGCAAAATATTAAACTTTGTCGGTCTTATTACAAAAACAAAAATGAACACTGGTATAATACTAAGCAGTGCCTAAAATTTAACAGCTACTTGAAGTCATCTTTAAAATACTCTATTACAAAAGCGTGTCCAAGCAGTCTCTTGCTAAATATCTGGTTTAAGTTTTTTATGTAAGCAACTCTGAATAGCACTCGTTCAATTCAATCTCATCATTCAAAAACGTTCCATTACATACAGATATTTTGCAAACAATCTCATTTATGTATATTTTTGTTCAGATCTTCATTAAGAAACTTTACTTATTATACATTTAATTGGTTATCATTATTGTGATAATTTAGTTAAAAGAAAATGATGTATAAAATAAATAAAACAAGCAATTTATATATTTTCGTTAAAGTGCGTAAGGTGGAACAACAGTATAATGACAGATGGAATACACTGTCAGATATCAACAATATCAAATAGTAGTAGTTGAGATTTACTTGTGAATGTCTAAAACTGTTTAATTTGTTTACTTCTTCCAAATTAATCGTACCCACGAAATCCATAAATTACTTTGAAACTTCTTTTGCCGGCAAATAGAGATAAAGTTAATTACAACAATACAATGAGAATTGTCAACTTAGACAAGTGTTAAAAGAATATTATAATGTCCACCTGTAAACAAGGATAAGTCTCTCTTTTGTAATGAAACTTTTTTAAAGTAAGAGTTCAGCGTATTTAACTTTTTTGTAATAACACTGTATTATTTTAAGTCATTTAACAGAGTGTAAGATACCAAAATGTTACTTATTTAACAGAGTGTAAGATACCAAAATGTTACTTACGCTTAATTGTCGACTCAACATAGGATTCTGCTGCGACGTCGTAGTTTTGTTATAGTTCGTTCCTATCTGACCTGTAAAAGCAATTATCCGAGTTATAACAAGATATATATATTCCGTTTCCATATTGTTCCAAAAATTTGAATATACCAAAGAGTACATAACTTCATCAAAAACAAAAAAAAACTAGCATTAAAAAAAATCTAGACAACACAAACTTCAAATAAATTACAACATAATAAAAAAAAGCAATTCTCAGTATTTATTTAATTGCAAGTATGTTACACGATTTTGTTAATAATTAATAACATTATCTTTAGTAAGGCGTGAAACAGAAGTATATTTTGTAAAATTCCGATTAACCTTTTTTCTGGTTTGATTTTGATTTTGAATTTGTGTAACATTAATGTAGAATTAACCAAGAAGTAAAAAATAATTTACTTACTCGTTTGATACAGATTATGATGATAATCTGTCCGAGTGAGAGCCACGTTGGGCGGAGTCGCCGACACCAACGCGTTTATTGTGGAACCCAAATCTGATTGAGGTTGCTCTGCAGCCTATATAATTTTTTTTTTGTATTAAGAACTTCTTCATGAAAGTCTCATACGAATCTGTGTCATAGTGGTAACACGATACAATTCTTTACGTGATCATTTATAATTAAGCAGCTTCTACCCGCGACTTTGTCCGCATGAAATAGTTACTTTGGGCTAAAGAAACGGATTTTGAAACATTATTTACTGGTGCTCCGCTCCCATTGATCTTAGCGTGATGATATCTCATTGAATGAGCTATCTAACACTGAAAGAATTTTTCAAATCGGATCAGTAGTTCCTGAGATTAACACGTTCAACCAAACAAACAAATCCTCTGGCTTTATAATATTAGTATAGATTGTATTACTTAATATTTTAAATTTAACTTGTTACTTATTGGAATTATATTATACACTAATAATTTTTATATGCATGCCATTGTTGCCCGTAAATGGAGTCATATCTATCAAAGATGTTGAATTGTACACCTTCACTATATTTTAATAACATGTATTGATGTCGACTCTGTTGGTAACTTAAATAAATCAATACACTAGATTATCCTTCTGAAGAAATTATTTTAAATTCCTATAGGACCAAACTATCGGTAAAATAAACATGATGTTGCAACAGTAATATGTGGTATGCAACAGTAATATGTGGTAAAATGTAGGTACAGTATTTCTTACTACCGCTTTGTAATATGCTATGTACCTTGCAAACATTTGCAGGCGAGGGTATTGCTAAAAAATCTGTAAGACTATATAGACCAACTGTATTTTTTTTTTCGAGATGTCTACCCTATTGACCTGGTCAAGGTTTTTACAGGTTCAACGGACTACTCAGGCGAGCGCTTAGAGCACTCTGCCGACTTTATTTAGGCAACTAGATAAGGGGTGAGCGGCACACCTCTGCTTGGGCTGTTACCGATATCCCGGATCTGACCTAGCTAAACTATTCTAAGCTATTACACAATTAAAATCGTATGATTCACAAACGTTTACATGTATATCAGAAATGGACCAAACTGTTATCTACAGCGAACTTAGCAAGGGTTAACAACAACTTAGTTATTCCAGAATAGTGTGCTAACACTTTAAGTATCATCGATTAATAAGTTACCAAATATAAAAGGCCTACATGTACGAGTGCTATTAAAATGTGTTATAAAAGTAATGTCCTTGGCATTAATTAAATACCTTCTCTTGAACAGCCATGTAATTCGCAAGAAGGCTTTATTTACTCTAGTCTGTAGCGACCTTGTGAACGGAGCCTCGGAGAAAGTTCGGGCGTGCGCGTAACATATTCAAGAGTTTGATACAAAACCATATTAAAATATTATTATAGGAATCTATAATTGGCAGTTATATATCCTTAAGTAGTTTCGATGTATATATCACTATCAATCACTACATATTGTAAAACAAAGCCTCTGCCACTTCTGTCTGTCTCAATTATAAACTCAAAAAAACCTAAACAGATATTCATGCGATTTGTGCCAGTAGATAAAATGATTCATGAGGAAGGATTAGGTACACATTTTGTCAAGGATTTTTTTTTATTATCAGGGCGGGATCGCGTCCACCCTGTCCGCTAGTAATATATATTATGTAATACGTATCTGTACTTAAATTTCTGTTATGCGTATGTATATAATCAGAGCTATCAAAAAAATCGTCGAATAAAAAGCAGTAACCTCTGGTGAGACAAGCATTTGCTGCGAGCGTTGGAGTTGCAGAAGGCGTGCGAGTTCTTGTTCGGCGAGTGCGTGCGCGCGCGCTACGCTGCCGGCCGGGCCCGCAGCCGCGCCCGCACCCGCGACCTGGTACAACGCACCGCCCCCACCCATATTGCACGACACCTGTCGTATCAAATCAAACACTTTATCCAGTTTATGTCCAAATAAGGCGCTTGTGAACATCAAAACTACCACCGGTTCCGACAAACAACCCAGTCATTGAGATGATTTTTGTAGGTGGTAGAGCCACGCTGAAGCTATTACCGGTTTCAGCATGATGTGTCGGCTCACCCCCGGTATTACCACCCGACCCACAGAAACACCCACGTGAAGTAACAGTGCTCGCATTGTTGTGTTTCATTCGGTCAGTACGAGTGCCGGAGGCCCACATCTCCTTCTCGGCCCCTCCTCTCCCCAAACACAGTTTGGTAACACTCTTGCGACTCCCCTGATGTTGCTAGTGTCTATGAACGGCGATGATCACTTAACTTACATCTTTTTAACATATATAGTTCCAAATACATTATACGTTACAATCGTTTTTAGTGGATGCACAGAGAGGAGTCAATTCCAGACATCACCATCGTTCACATATTGATCCACACTTGATATAAGGGAGGCAACCAAACAATGTTCTAAACGGAAATATAATCAATAGAAGCTGCTTGCAAAAGTATGATGGACCTGTGTTGGCATTATTCATTACAATTTCTTCAAATTTGTCATTAGAATCACTATAAAAATGTACTATGAAGAAATGTAAATCATGATGAACACGCTCACTTTTAAACAACCGAAAATTGCCAAGTATTCGTCAATTTTTCGCGTTAACGCTTGTCCCTATGGCAAACTGTCACAAAACTACAAGAATAATAACAGGAAACTCTCCGTCAGCTACAAACATTCACTAGACCTTGTTACCACGTTTTTGGAATTCAGATAACATCAAATCCAAAGAAAAGAACCTGCAAAGACTGTCGATTCACGTCCCCAGATTTCCTATAGAAAGGAATCATTGAATTTCTATTAAAATGGCAAAAGCACATAGACAAAAATGGCTAGTTCGACTAATTAACGCCTCATAATACATACTATAATATTCTTTTTATTTCTGGAATATGAATAAAACCATAGGTAATAGATAAAAAAAAAATTAAGTACACCTCAATTATTATTTTTTTTACAGATGATGTATAACTCTTCGAAGGCTGTGTGCTCTATATTTACAATCAGATACGAGATTGTGTCATATAATTTTTACCCGGCTGTTTGATGGTGGACCACATTGTGCATAAAAAATATTTTATCACATTATCTACATATTGTATAGTAAATTGTAAACTGACCATGTTTAAATGCACAACACTAGAGAACTATTGAACAGATTTGAATGTAGATTTTAGATTAATATAACTAAATCCGGAGAACCATCTAGGTCACATATCATTATTGTTTTCTATGCTGATTAAGCGATAATGATAAAATTATTTCTATATGTCATAAATGCATATTTTTTGTTCACAATTAATCATTATAGTTAATAAATAAAGTTTTCTACAGTTTTGTATCTTATATAAAACGTACTTAACGTCGTATCTATGCATAATGAAAAAAAAAACAAAACACTTTTCTTACTGGACTATGAACGGAGTATACTGGTGGCGCCCCAGGACTGGAAACTATAGGGATTTTGGTGACAGTTTCACACTGCATCAGACTTTGTCTGATAGCGTTGATAACAGCATTCTTTTCTTTCATTCCCTGTGAAAGACCATAAAATATAAATATACAAGAAAATCCATCCAATATCCTACATATCAAATCAATACACAAAAATACTTTATTTAATTGAGGCCTTAAGAAGGCGCTAATGAACGTCCAAGTAACACCCGGTTAGGAAAACAACTCGGTCATCGAGAAGAACCGGCAAGAAATTGGATCATAGTAACCTTTTTTATCCCACATATTTTTGTAACAATACATTTTGGTTACAATTGTTTTTAGCATATGTACAGAGAGGATTTTCCCCAGACATTACCATCATTCACACACTGACTCCACCCTATAATAGTTTTTGGACATCGAAATCAGGTTGACTCTGTGCTCCAATATACTATCCGGCAAATCAGTAGTATGCTTTAGGGACTTTGTTATAAAACTTATTACCTAAAATACTGTTATTGGTTTTAGAAAGCCTGAAACATGGGATGGGATTACTGTTTCTAGTATTTAAATAATACCGGTCTATTACTAAACCTAGGTTTATTTTTCAGTTTTTGTGAGCATACATAAAATTAACAAGAATTTATTGGGATAGCAGAGATAAGATACTAAATATCTGAAACGTAGTCTTTAATGTTTTATGTGGTGCCATTTTGTAAATTGCTCAAACTGCCTGTTGTAATACAGATATGGTATCTACCTCAACTGCTCTCCCCACAGCTAAATGAAAATAAGCAATGAAGACCAACCCAGCAGTGGCAATATATGTTAACTGGCAAATCTTGCGAACAGAGAATGCAGCAGAACTTAATCTTCCAGCCAATTTTTTATGAGAGCCATTGTAATTTAATATCCAGTGTGATTCCCAAGAACTGAGATAGCTACAAACCTACCAAGCTCCCTTCAACTTTGATTCTACTATCAACATGTGGAACATCAGGCAAGATAATACACATACATTTTATTTTATTTGAATTTAACAATAAATTATTTAATGTATATCAATCTGGAATTTTATTTAAAGTAATATTTAGATACCTAACATTCGAAACTATTTTTTTCACTTTGGGCAAAGTCATGTGTCGTCTGCAAAGAGGACCATGGTAACAAATTGTCAAATTTAAAAAATATCTAAACTGTGTATCATTATGTACTATATCTAAATGCTTTATGCTTATGTTACATGTTTATCAGTTATAGCGCAATTTTTTACACCGTCACGGTGAAATTTCTAAATGACAGTGAAAGACAAAGCCACCGCTAGAGATAAACTTGCTAATGTTTAGCAACCAGTAGCGCTGCGTCAGAGTAATATATGGGGGTGTCATAATGTCAGGAAAATACTCGTAACGAAAGTAAACTGAAAATATAAACATCCTTGCAAATCCTTTCCGCTTCCTACAAATCCATAATTTTACTTTCATATATTGTTTGTACTTAGTATGTTTAATAGTTATGATAAAAAAGGTGCTCCAAGCAGTTCTATACTATTATCATCTTATCTTTTTTAAATAATATCACATCGATTGTTTTGGGTTTGAACTCTAAAATTAGTATATCAAGCTATCGGTAATATTGACGATTATTTTCTGCCTACATACAAACTTGAATTACAATTATGTTTAAATTATCAAAGTAATTTCTAATATTCAATTTTTATGAATACGATTTCGAGTACGGTATCAACAGATGGTACGCAATATCAATGACATATTGACATGTAACAGGGTGTATCAATGACATAATATTGAGCAGCATATTATGGAGCAAGTATCGCAATTGAATCCACGGTACATCTTTCGTTTAATCGTTTCCGTTCTGGAAACGTTGATTTCACCAATAGCCCCATTAATCAACTGCTGACAAAAGTCGATAACGTTGACTCGAAAGACTTAGTGGCAGGAAACTTATCGGAAACCACTTCGGAATTAGCAGCAGCAAATTGTCAACTCTCGATCGACTTTAATTTCTATTCTAAAATTAGTTTATCAAACTATCGGTGACAGAAAACATCATAACAATATTGGTGACAAAGTATTTCTGCATTGCTCGCTAGACTAGCCACTATCAGTGTATTCAGGTAGCTGCATTTATGAAACACTTCAATTTCTATACCTGTCTTATAAAATCAGATGGATTGCGACCAAACATACTCATATATAACTAGATTTCGCCCACGAGTTCCATTGGTAACAATACTCATTTTGTGGAAAAAGTTACCGTTCATATTTTTTTGCACTCCTGACTACATATATGCAAAATTTCATGACGGTTCGTTAAGTAATTTAGGCATAAAAAAGCGTAACAATAAAAAAAACACACAAGCTCAGTTTCGCGTTTATAATAATATTAGTAAAGATACAAAAAAATAATAACAGAAGTACAATTCAGAACTAACCTGACGTTGACGACCGCTAACATCGGGCGCGGACCTGTCGGAGTCGGGCATGTTGTTTATCACTTCGTCTAGGATATCAGATAGTGTCTGATCGCTTGGCAGTTCACTATCTCCCGAGCCACCACTACCGCCTTGAGCACGCGTGCTACCGCTCCTAGAATCGTATCAGTGAAACCATTACATTATAAATAGTAATCGTAATACCTAATGTCTACATAATCAATCAATCAATTTAATGTATGTCCGCGAAAACTTAGATATGCTGGATCTAGTAAAAGACGAATATAATTTAAATACTAGAACCAGCAACAAATTGGTGATTCCATGCTTCAGGCTCACTAAGACCAAAAAAGTTTTCTAGCTAATAGTATTAGGTTTTTTATAACAAAGTCCGAAAACACATTACCGATTTGCAGGATAGTGAGTTGAAGAAACATGTCTAGCGGGTTTTAATGTCTAAAGGCTATTTATTATAGGGTGGATCAATATGTGAACGATTATAATGTCTGGAAATGACGCCCCTACTTATACATACTTTACCAACATTTTACCCATGGATTTGCCAACTATAATACAGATCTGATCTACCCTCGGGTATAGTACATTTTTTCTGGATGAAAGGTATCCTATGTTCTTTTCTGTACCTGTAAATTAGCTGTCAAAGCATTTACAAGATGATACAATCGAAGTGGTATCTGTATTCTATAAAATCTTCTGAAAGTAGTAATGTGGTTGTTGTACTGTCACATTCTTATTATTGAATGTAATAGGCAAATATCTATTTGAATCACAATTTATTAAAAACGTAATATATGCTACGTAAAATATTGAGACAATTAATAAATGACAATGTTAAATTCCTATAATAGAAATAATTTTTCGCTATCTGAAAACAAAAGTTTTTAATTTGTAAGTAAGCGTAAGTAATGTAATGAGTGTCATAACAAGAAATCTTATATTTATAGAAAAACAACAACCCTTACTCGTAACCACCAATCAGGAGTCAGAGTGCTAATGAAGGTCACGATGACGCATCGACCCCGCGTGCGCAGGTAGCTAAGTATCGATAACGGGTTGCATTGCGTGCACGTTCCTACTGTCAGTGACATTTATTGCCCGACGACTCAGTTTGAAATGCGTTGACTATAGTTGTGAGACTGTATCACTGATGCCAAACTGTAGTAATGTTATGCGGAATAGTTAACTTACGGTGGCTGGTTGTTGTAGACGTGGTGCGGTGCCGTATTCGCGTAATGTATCGGGGAGGGTGCTTGCGGCGGCGGGTAGGAGCGCGCCCCGCCCTGCAGCCCGCCGCCTTGTAGCACCATCTGCAGGTGACTGTGAGCGGTGACCTCGCCCCCTCCCCCTTGCGCCCCCTGACCCCGCGCTCCCGGCTGACCGGGCGGCGCGCTCGCCCCGCTCTGTATACTCGCCGGTGAGCATTCCGCGCTCGTCACTGTCGTCGCGCTCGCACCGCCGTTCACGTTGCTCACGCGACTGTTCGTTATCCAATATCGTTCAATAAAGTCACCATTTATACGTTATAAAAAAAACAGCTAATTAAGGGAAACTAAGAATACAGCTAAAGATGTGTATGATGAAAGCCATATTTAATTAACTGTGTACTTGTTACTTTTTTATTATATATTCCAGGCGTAATTATGGAACAAGGTCTCGTTGCAGGCCCAAAAAACGATGGCTGGACGTGGTGAAGGCGGGCATAAAGGGGAATAACCTCACATGAAAGGATACCGAAAACCGGGCAAAGTGGAGAAAGTTAAGCAGGAAAGCGGTCCCTGGCACCAAGCCGGGAAAACGCTAGGAAAAAGAAGACAAATTATCGAACATATCTCCCTCTAATAAGGATAGTTTACTTTTATTTTTCTTTCAGAATAATTCTGTATAATTTTTAAACATTGTAACGCAATGTACTTCACATTCAAACAATTCCTTGATTAAAGTACATTCAACTCGGAACAATCACTGACATAAATTGCACTTCATAACCGTGCATATTAAAACCAATAAGACACTATCACATATTATTATTACATAGTATAAAACAAAGTCCTCCGCCACGTCCGTCTGTCTGTCTGTCCGTCTGTTTTCACCACTAGATAAAGTGATTCATGAGGAATGTTTAGTTAGGTATATTATTTGTCAAGGTTTTTTTTTTATCAGGGCGGGACGAGGTCCGCCGGGCTCGGTAGTTATTGTATATAAAACATAATATGCACTTACTGATTCGTGCCGGCGAGTATATTAGAAAGAGTTGAGTGCTGCCTCTGTTGCTGAGCGTGAGGCACATGTTGCGGGTGAGGTACATGCTGCTGGTGTTGCGGATGTTGGGGATGCTGCGGGTGTTGTGGGTGCTGCTGGTGCTGCTGATGTTGTTGGTGTTGTTGATGTTGTTGATGTTGTTGTTGTTGTTGTTGTTGTTGTTGGTGTTGCTGGTGTTGAGGATGTTGCGGCGGAGGTGCACGCGGTCGCGGACCGGGTCCATACGCTCGCATATTCGTGTTAGGTATAGGTAAGGGTGCCGGTGGGGCAGTTCGCTCTCGCGCCAGCAACGCCACAAGAATCTGATTTTTCTGACAGAGCTGACTCATGCCCACACCCGTTGTAATTGTACTCGTCGCAATCGACGAAGGCGTTGAAGAAATAGCAGAAACAGCACTAGACGTCACCTGCTGTAACAAACGAATGTACTTTTTTTTTCATTGTAAGTTTTGTAGGTTGATGATAAAATAACATTGCAAAACTCTTAAACTTACATTCAGGCGATTTCGAGGTATTTTAGGAATTAAAAAGTTTTCAATTGTCCAACCTAATGTTTTTTTATTGTTGAGATACAATGGACTCTGTGATTCTTCGAATGTGAGATGACCCTTCTAAAGACAGACCAAGCTGCCTGGATGTCTATCGAGTGGAATATTGTTTTGGTTGGTTGACTTCATTAGGCTGAACATTAATTCAGGTAATTATACCTGCATATGCCAATTTTAAGTGTTTAATATTTATATAAATGTTTACATTATTATTAATTTCATTTAAATGCGTTATATTTATTTCTATACGCTGAAGTTTAAGGAGAGATTAGAAAACGTAAAAGTACCTATAGGTTAGTCGCGAGCTGATCATGCAACTTTTTTTTCGAACTGACTATGCTATGGACCTATCAAGGTCTTAACAGCTTCACCAGACTACCTGATCATGCAACACAAATTATAAATACTATGCCTACAACAATATACATATGTATTAACAAAGGAATGAGAGTCGAATATGTGTGTGTAAATAAATTGGTTGTTTTTTTTTATATTTGGTACTGGATCCTTACGTTATATTAAGGTTATCAGTGTTTCCATGTTTAATGTTTGGGCACAAATCGGTTTGGCCTTTTAATTTTAGTTTTGAGTGCAAATTGTATTTTTCAGTCTTTTAATTTTTAACTATAGTACACTACAAATAACAAATCTGTGAATTTCCTCCTTATCAGTACTGAGATGAAGAATGACGAAGAAGAAATTCGTAAAATAAAAACTGTAAATCGTATTTTTTAATTACCTGCTGATTATCAGGTGAGGGTTTTTTAATATTGCCAGCCATCATTATAGCCTCTTCGAATTTACGTTTCACACCGGCGATCCTCTCAAGATAGCTGTCATTGCCTTCTTGCGAACGGCCGTTGCCTGCAGACCCGTTACTGCCAGAGAGCAATTGCGTCAGTAAAGCGCTAGGTTGTGATGCGATTCGACTGCCATCACCAGAGTTTCTTCTGCTATCCAAATCCATTTCCTCATCTGATTTATCATTCAATATCTAAAACACATCCAGTCATTAGCGAAAGCTCGTTGATTTTTTTTTTGTCGAGGCACTATATGTTACTTACCTTTTTTAGGACATCAGAAGTGTTGTGTTGATGACCCTGCTGCATGGAATGTGAAACAGAAGCAGCGTGGTTGGTGTGGGCGCCGTGTGTCGCATGCGCCGTGTGAGACACTAGCGTGGCGTGCGATTGCGACGAGTGTGGAGGATGCGGCGAATGCGATGGAGGACGCGTGTGTGCTTGCGCTGTGTGCAGCGGTGACAGCGCTGCACTCGGCGTGTGCGGAGTTAGGGGTGTCAGCGGCGTGTGGGGCGTGTGCGGAGTATGAGGCGCAGATGTTTCGCTTCCCGTTGCATCTTCGTCTTCTTGCTTCAACAGATCTTTTAGTATACGATTGTTTGAATTTACTGTTGTGTTCGACGTGGCGCTATTCGATTCGGTCGCCGCCGGTAATTTCTTTGTCAACAGCTTCCACAACCTGTTCGATTCTTCCACGGGCTGTGCGTTCTGTGTGCTCTCGCCAGGCGTTAGCGGTGCACGGGGAGTGAGCGGCGTCGATGGAGTCTCGCTGCCCTCTTCTTTTATTTCTTTAGGATCTTCGCTGGACATGTCCCCGAGTAACGTTGATGCCCATGGCTCGAATTCAAAATCATTCATTAAGAATGGAGGTTCAGCAGGGCTCACTGGAGAACGATATCGTGAATCGGAGGTAGATGATTCTCCATTTGCAACAGACGCCATTAAAGGCCCGCCTACCGGCGGTCTGGGGCCGTCAGAGTCGAGGAGCTCCATATCCTCGTCGCTTATTACGGTGTGCGTTGACATTATGAATCTTAATTCACCGTCGGTGGACTGGATCCTAAATAAACGGGATCGAGCACTGACTCGCAACCACGGCTTCTCGGCGGTAAAACGCAACCGAAAAGGGTCACTGATAGCAGGTGGTTCAGGTAGACACGCGGCTTCTTTTAAATGCGCAGCTACACGTACGCGATCTGTACTTTCGACGAGATCCAAATAACGAGTACCCACTAGAGTTATTGGAGAATTTATAAAATTTTCCACTCCACTCAAATCACAAACTGAAAAAGTGAAATTGACATTAATAATTGATTTTTTAATATTCGAAAAGTACTCATACTTTGAGCTTTATTAATTAAAATATAGAAGTGCCAGTAAACATACACAGGATAGTAAAGTTGCAATCTAATCTGAAGACGATGTGATCAGATTGTTTGGCGGTGATGGCGGGCGGGCCGCGGTCGTCGGGTAGCAGAGCGGCCGACGCGTCGTCGCAGCGCCGGATGACGCACATGACGGAGCCGGCCCCCTCTGAAGACAAGCCGCGCACCGGCGCAGCGTGTATCACTGCATCCACGTAACTGTATTTCATAAAAGAAAATTTCTATTTAGTTACAATATGGTTTCGCTGCATAAATAATAGGTCTTAGCTATGAAATTGCCGTTCTGCAGTACTGGCCATTTCAAATCAAAATAATTTTTGTTTGGCTAAGAATTCTAATTTCAAATTAATCTTATTTTAAAAACATGGAATTCTTTTTCCAAAAGTTGTCATTTGTTTATTGATTAGTGTTACATTTTCATCGCATTTCTATCTTTTTTGTCATCATGGATACGTTAAAAATTCGAGTAATTATGGAATATGAGTACTGTCGTGGCAGCAACGCGGCACAAGCGGCACGCAGAGCTAACACTACAAACCAACGCACCACCTTGTTATTGGTTTGCTCGCTTCCGTTCTGGGAATTTCGACCTGAAAAATGAACCTCGCGGTCGTCCGAAGACTTTGGTCAACAATGACGAATTAAAGGCGATTGTGGAAGCTGATGATACACAATCTACGGCTGAATTAGCAGCAGCTTTCGACGTTAGCGTCAAAACAATATTGGTCCATTTGCGTCAAATTGGCAAGGTAAAAAAGCTTGACAAATGGGTGCCCCACGAACTCAATGATCACCATCGCGAAGTACGCGTCAAGACGTGCCTTGCACTGCTCAACAGACACACAAATGAAGGAATTTTGAAACGCATTGTTACCTGCGATGAAAAATGGATTCTGTTTGATAACCGCAAGTGCTCAGCAAGTTGGTTGGATCCTGGTTCAGCACCTAAACGAAAACTTACCCCTAGAAAAGTGATGGTCACTGTTTGGTGGTCTAGCGCCGGTGTGATTCATCACAGCTTCTTACCAAACGGGGTGAGCATTACTGCAGATGTGTACTGTGAAGAACTTAACACAATGATGGAGAAGCTGACACATCTCCAACCAGCATTGGTCAATCGCTCGTCTCCGCTGCTCCTGCACGACAACGCGCGACCTCATACTGCACAGCAGACGGTCTCCAAGTTGCAAGAACTGGGGTTAGAAGTTCTCCGTCATCCGCCCTACTCACCAGACCTTGCGCCTATAGACTACTACTTTTCCCAGAATTTGGATAACTCCTTGGCGGGAAAAAAATTCAATACCCGAGAGGCAGTACAAAATGCCTTTGAAGAATTTGTTGCCTCCCGTCCAGCTGATTTCTTTAAGAAGGGCACCAATAAACTGCCACTGCGTTGGTAAAGATGCATTGATTGCATGGGTGATTACTTCGATTAATACAAATGAAAAATACATGAAAAAAATTCGTTTAAATTTTTTCATACAAAACGGCAATTTCATAGGTAAAGACCTAATAGTTGAAATTAAAAAAATACCTTTAATTCATAATATCCAAGTTAAAAGCAGAAACTTTCCTAAAATATCTGTAATAATAAATCTATAGTTCTGTTTCTATCTTTCTTTCTGTGTATTTTGTATGTTAGGTACAAGTAGATCCTTATAAAACTAAGATTAAAAAGCACTACTTCGCATTATATAAAGATTAGCGGGCCCGGCAGACGTTGTCCCGCCCTGATTATTAAAAAAATCCGTGACAAATTATATACCAAAACGTTCCTCATGAATCACTTTATCCACTGGCGAAAACCGCTTGAAAATCCGTTCAGTAGTTTTTGAGTTTATCGCGAACAGACAGACGCGGTAGGGGACTTTGTTTTATACTATGTAATGATATGAGAGTTACATTGAGATAGTAAAATAATAATTGTAAACGTTACTACTACACTTGATGCATAAACAATAATAATGGCCGAAAACTGTAGAGGAAGTGAGAGAAGGCTTATTGTGTGAGAGAAAGCCGGTCTCATCCCTACTCCGTGCTGTTTACTGGGACGAGACACCGGTATGTTCTGGCAAATGAGTAGTGTTTCGAGCGGACAAATATCCAATTACTGGCTAGTTAAATATTTGGCTATTTAACCGGTAAAATATATTTTGAAAGGATAATTAACTACCCAAGCGGCACAAAAATATTTTTGGTAATATTTTGTTGAATTTAAGTTGACAATTATTAATTGTAAATCGATCTCGGAAATTGGAGTTACGAAACTCATGATTTATTGATGTTGCTAAAGTATTAGGAATATTGACAGAATTATACACATAAGCTGGGTATTTGAAGAGCTTCATAATTAATTATTATCAATATTAATTAACATAATAATTAATTTTTAATAATTATGTATAATTTATTTCTTTTTATTTGTTAATTAATATATTTATAGTGTATATAAGGTAAATTCTTATTAGCCTGTACTATACATATTCTCAATCACGTATCAATCCCCATCATGAAGCAAAAAAACTACTTTGGTTAATTATCCGGTAAATTACCTACTGCACGTTGGTAAAATAAGTAAAATGTGTATTTTACCGGTAAATTCTCTTCCCTACAAATGAGTGTTGATCCAGAAAAGGCGCGGAAAATTTAAAAAATCTAGCAGGATCTAGCAGGAATAAACTGCTTTGATACTTTAATAAAAATGATTTTTTTTTTACAATTTTAGCTTTGCCCTAAGCTCAAGGAAATTTTAATCGAAATAGAGTGAAAAACATTCACAAAAAAGACGACGACTTGGTTTTAATAAGCTCTTTCTCTGGGATAACTTACCAAGTGATAATTGATCAGTCATCGATTGGGATGAAAAATAATTAATTACTAAAATGACTATTAAAAAATAGGGGTTGGTGTTAGAAGGGTGAAAATTTAGGGTTGTATGTATTTTTTAATGCCTCATTATAATAAAATAAAATAAAAATAGTAAATATAATAGTATAATATAATCTATACTAATATTATAAAGCTGAAGAGTTTGTTTGTTTGGTTGAACGCTATGATCTCAGGAACTACCAGTCCGATTTGAGAAAAACCTTCTGTTTTAGGTAGGTCATTTATCGAGGAAGCCTTTAGGATATATATCATCACGCTACGACTGATAGAAACAGAGCACCAATGAAAAATGTTTCAAAATCGGGCACTTTTTTCCTTTCGAGAGATTTAGTTAGCGTTAGTGTTATATACGTTGCCATGGTAACGTGGTAAGTTTCTATCGCAAACATTATCAAAATTTATTTTGTTTTCCTATGCAAAAAGTTTATACTACTTTTATTTCCAATTTTTTATTTGTTCTCTATTACGTATTATAAAAATAAAGTTCGTGTATGTACAATTAAAATACCAACTTTTTGATGACTGGGTATGGCTACAAACGACCAAAAAAAATTTTTTTTATACTTTGTCTATATTTTTAGATTATTATATTTTGTCTGTTTGTTTGTTTGTTCCGGGTAATCTCCAAAACGGCTGGATCTATTTTAACGGGAATTTTACTTTTTACTGCCAGAAAGCCGAAATTATAGCGGTTGACATATTCTATTTTATTTGTCCGCGGCTTCGTCCGCATTACTATTTCCAAAATGGTTGGACCGATTTTCACGGGATATTCACTGGTAGATTCCAGACCTCATAAAAAGTAATTTAGATTTTTTCAGCCGCAGTGGAATATCCGAAATGCTTGAATTAATTTTCACGGGACTTTCACTGGCAGACAACTAACTAATGAGCTATTTTATTTTAAGGTAGTGGGCTCGGCAGACGTTGTCCCGTCCCGATAATAAAAAGAAAACCTTAACAAATTATACCTAAGCCTTCCCCATGAACCGTTCTACCTACTGGTGAAAACGGCATGAAAATCCGTTCTGTAGTTTTTGACTTTATCGCGAACAGATAAACAGACAGATCAGAGGACTTTGTTTTACACTATGTAGTGATGAACTGTTACCTATGCATTCGTTCGTGTGAAATTGATCAAAAATAATTTGTTTACTGTAAACAAGCGCGTGAGACGTGCGCTGTACTGGACTCCAAGAATAAATGTATGTAATTTGAATTATATTATCACTTTGGTCAATTTGGCGGCCATTTTGTTTTATTTACCGCGTTTGCACCTACATAACTCAGTTTTTTTTTCTCGAACTGACTATGCTATTAGCTTTGCGGCATTTACGGCTTCATCGAACTACTATACATAACTCAGTGATTATAGCAACGTATAAGAATAACACAATTATATTGACAATATGGGCATGTTATATCTATATAATAAACAATTTAACACAAATTGTTCGATAATGTACAGTTTAAAATTTTCATTACCTACTTTCTTATATAGTGTTAGTGAGCATCGAGGGTGGTATATAGTAGGTTAAAGTTCCAGGTATACTGCTGATGATAAATCCCATCCCATTCGATATACTATTCGTATTCACATATCTAATGTACACGTAACATAATACAGTAGATGGCGTGCGTGTCGTAGTTACAAATGTTTTTGAAAAAGCATTTCTGTAATGTACACACCTAATTACAATTTTACATTTCTTTAATACATTTAAAAAAAACGCGTGTGGAGCCGCGGGGGGACAGCTAGTAGTATAATATAATAATAGTAAATAGTTATAGTATGTTGTGTTTTATTGTACCAAGAAGTAATTATTTTGTTAGTATTTATAAAGGCTTCATAATATATTCAACAATAATAATAATACATTCAAACTTCGTAATATTCATTATTTTTTATAGACGAAAAATTTGGAGGAAAAAATATAGAGAAGAGTATTAATCTTTTAACAATTAATCTATACATATAATAAAAATGAAGTGTCTGTATGTAATATCAAAATAACACATTTTTACTGATTGGGTGTGAAAGTATACACGCAACTGATAACAAAAATGCAATTTTTCAAATTTTTGTCGGTCTGTCTGTTTGTCTGTCTGTCTGTTTGTCTGTCTGTCTGTTTGTTCCGGGTAATCTTCGAAACGGCTGGACCGATTTTGACATAACTTTCACTGGCAGATAGCTGATCTTATAAAAAGTAATTCGAGCAATTTTAGTTTATACTAGCTGTTAACCGTGGTTTCGCCCACAGTGCTATCTTCAAAACGATTCGATCGATCTTCACATAACTTTCACTGGCAGATAGCTGATCTTATAAAAAGTAATTTAAGCAATTTTAGTTTATACTAGCTGTTAACCGTGGCTTCGCCCGCAGTGCTATCTTCAAAACGATTCGATCGATCTTCACATAACTTTCACTGGCAGATAGCTGATGTTATAAAAAGTAATTCGAGCAATTTTAGTTTATACTAGCTGTTAACCGTGGTTTCGCCCACAATGCTATCTCCAAAACAGTTAGACCAGTTTTACGAGACTTTCACTGGCAGATAGCGAACCTAATAAAAAGTAATTGTGGTTATTCTATTTTAGACTAGCTGTTACCCGCGACTTTGTCTGCATGAAATTTAGCAAGATTTCAACTCATTCTTTATTTTTAATAAGAGAAGTAATTATCAGTTTATTGTTTATAATTCGATATTATAATTATTAATGACATTCATGATATAGAGGTCTTCCTAATAAGATCTTAGATTATAAACGTATTATGTAAAGAGTTCCATAATACAGTTTCTTGCGGAAAAAACAAGAGATTATTTTTTGTATAGTCACAAAATCTTAATTATAATAATGGCAATGTATATTAAATGTAATATAAATGTAAATCTTTATAATAATATTTTAACTTATTGTTTAATTAGTTCCTTATACAGTGTAAGTGAGCACTGAGGTAGTTATATTGTGGGTTAAGGTTCCAAATATGTTGCTGATGACAAACCTCATTTGGCACACTCTTTGTATTTATATATTTAATGTACACGTTATATGTTACTTTTAGTGGCGTGCGCTGTGTTACTTACAATTGTCTTTAAAGAGTGTTTCTGTAATTGTACATAGTCTCATAATTCTATAATTCTTTAATACGATTAAAAAAAAGCGTGCGGAGCTGCGGGTACAGCTAGTATACTAAATAATCTAAAAATAAATTAATTAAATTCACTAATAAACTCATGAAAATTATTACGATTTTATTTTGTCATTCGTTTAATGGAATCCTATTTATATTATTATTATGAGATGGGCTAGCAAAATTAAATTAAAAAAAATGTTCATTTTAAATGAGCAAAAATTGTTTTCCTTTATTCACTATATCCTGATTTTGTTCGCGTTGGAACCATATATAAGCTATGTTTTGTATGTATTTGAGAGCCATTGTCAACCAAACATACTATTACCCAACAAACATAACTTTAGATATCGCAGTAAACAGGTAGTAGAAAGTGGTCTCCCAACGGCACATACACACACTCTATATTTACTTCAAGGGCCTTTGCCCGCGACATCGTCCGCGTGGAATAGTTACTTTGAGATAACGCAAACACGCAAGGGAAGCTCTCAAGAGGAAAAAAAACCCGATTTTGAAACATTCTTCATTGGTGCTCCGCTCCTATTGATCTTAGCGTGATGATATATAGCCTATGACCTTCCTCGATAAATGAGCTATATAACACTGAAATAATTTTTCAAATCGGACTATTAGTTCCTAAGATTACCCCCTACGACTTCACAAACTCACAAACTTTACTTCTTTATAATATTAGTATAGATGAAACAATACTCCATGTAAATACTCCTAACTTTGTTTTTGGGAATAACTCTTACAGTTTTTATACACAAAAAACAGGATAACTCTGTAACAATATGAAACGTACGAAAAATGCTCTGTTCAATATTAAATGGAGGTTCGATTAAATAAGTTTGTGTATTTGTTACGCTTTGACGGCCTTACTACTGGAAATATCACCTTAAAATTTTGATACAAGTTGTCACGGGTACAGAAGAGGACATAGGGTACTTTTTAATCAGAAAAAAAGTACTACTCCCGGATCAAATCTACATTAATGCGAGGGAAGTCGCAGACAAAAACTAATTATTGATATCTTTTTAGGCTATACAATTTGGAATGACATTCTTTTCTTATGCAAAATGTTATGAAAATTGGTGGAGAATAAAAATGTTTCATGAGTATTCTATTATCTACCAGGTGTAAAGTGACATGCTTCCTGTTTACAGAATTCCATAACAATCGGTTGTAATGATTTTAGTTTTTACTAGCGGGCCCGGCAGACGTTGTCCCACCCGGATTATAAAAAATCCTTGACAAATTACATATCAAAAAGTTCCTCATGAATCACTTTATCCCCTGGTGAAAACCGCATAAAAATCCGTTTAGTAGTTTTTGAGTTTATCGCGAACAGACAGACGCGGTTGGGGACTTTGTTTTATACTATGTAATGAAATTAAGTTTTTTTTTATTTCCAAAAATATTTAAGGTTTACAGTTTCGAAATGATAAATAATTCGTATATTAGATAATTTTTAATATTTTTTAAAAAGTGTAAAAGTATATTGATATTTTTTATTTCGTATCAATTTTACAATTACTTATACTTTCCATGTACAAAATTTCAGCACAATTCACTGAAAAATGAAATATTATGTTTTCTAAAACGACTTTTGACAATTCTAATACCTTATCAATTTATTGAGGAATGATATAAGCTTCCCATGTGCAAAATATCATAAAAAACGGCCATGACGTTTTGAGTTAAATCCGGACATACAAACAGAAGTACGTAATTTTTAAAAACGTTATATTCGTTACTAGTGGGTTACTTACAATAATAATTATTGTTACACCCTGTATGCGAGCTCGATATAAATAAACAAGAATGACTCTTCGACCATGAAAACGAAATACAATGGGGTTCAGAAATACCCCGTGTTGAACCTTTGTCGAATCGTTCGAGTAATGACGGCAGCCTTTCAGAGATTTCCAGTCTTCCATTTTTGAAAGGTAACATACACATATAAAGTACACCGTGGTGCGGCCGACGAGAGTTCTCTTCTAGACATTGCATAGAATACGAAAAAATAAGTTACAGATCTTGAAGCGGACTGTAACCACAGTATTATGAGGTGTAAGTATGACTATATTGTAATTGTATCATAATGAGTTTATTTGGTTTTTTAACAGACAGAACTAAAAATTTATTAATACACTTAACCAGTGTTCACGATGGTTCTTTTTTAACTTTGATCTTGTGTTCTTTATAAAGTCATGGAACATCCACATTGAAGGCGAGAGATAAGAACAGTGCGCATGTAGAAGCCAGTGGTTGCCAATACCCTAAACACCAATCAAAACGTAATTTCTCAATTATGGTCACTTTACCGTATGACAAAGCAGACGTAGCACAGTGCCAAACAAAAGAATTGTTACCATCTGTACCTAGTTAAATGACGAAATTAATATTTTCTGACAATTAACAAAATATAAAATAATATAACATTTGACATAAAATAAGAAACAAAGTATATATGTATAGAATAGTTAGAAAAATGACTTTTAATAAAGCTAGCTTTAAGCGTTGTAAACAAAATCTCGGATAATGTCTAAGGGTAAGGGGCTTTTTAAATTATATATTTATATATCTCTAGACACTGTTCATATGTGTATATCATAATATTTCTGGTTATATTAACGATACTTACTCAGTGCAATCGGTTCCATCTGACTTTTTTACTAGAAGTTGGACTTGAATTACGTGGACTTTATCTAGATCACCTGATCCCCAACCAAAGTTCTGTATATTTTTCAATAATGGTCTCAATTTTCCATGATCTTCCTTATGCAAAATCGAATAAATCGACTCCTTGTATAGCTCAGTTCTGTCCAATAATATAAATTCTTTGATATTATCGGATATACATTCGATTTCACCCTTTGAATTTAATTCCAATAAGACCAATCCGAGATTACTTGTGTAATGCTTGAGACCCTATAAATAAGAATGAATTGTCAAAGTATGAATTGATTTAACTTCATATATTAATAATGTATGTTACAATCGAGCTATGACATAAACCATAATTGTGATAACTGGCAAATGATTTCATAAAGGAAGACTGAGCGTGTAATCTTTACGCATGTTTGAAGTGAAACTCCTTTGAATTTAATACTGTAATATACTATACTGTGTCTAACTCAAACTTTTAGAAATAAAAACGAATACAACAAAACACGTTCTTCAGTAACACGACACTTTTCTGCTTTTCATGAAATAAAATTGACAACTTTTAAAATACAACAGCATAGGAACGACTACATTTAAAGCCTGTTATTATTATTAAATTGATATGTGTCTGTGAATAAAGATGGTACCTATAGCTGATATGCTTGTAATTTTGAAGTCACTCTTTGCATTCAATTATCTGTAGTCACACCCCCTAAAGAAATTTCATTTCAAAAATACAGAAAGTGCACGAGTTACGTCATTTCGAGATACATCAAGCAATTTATGACACTATTTCTCAAAGATATTTCAATCGTTTCGATTCACGTCTTAAGAGAAATACTTGCCATCAGCGGTTGGAGGGAGTCCTGTTGTTCTTATGTACCTATACCTATGTATATATATATAAATACCTATGTATTTCCGCATGCTTTCCCTTGCTTTTGAATGTTAGTCGATTGCTAGGTAGTTTTTGTTTGTTTCGCGTTTGACTTAATTTAAATATCATTGCTTCCATAGCCTCTAAACGAGACAGTAATCGTGAATGAAAAAGGAAAGAAAGATAATGACAATGAAGGTTAAATTAAAAATTTTAAAACTCAAAGATCGCCGATTCAGCAATTTGACGAAAACTTAATTTAATTCCTATAATTATACATGCAATGTTGAAAGATACTATGTATTAGCAACTTTAACTTCCGTTTCGCTAAAAAGCACACACATACGTAAAAGAAACTGTTTAATTTCTCAAGTAGAAAAACCTTTGTACACCTGGATTCCATTTAGAATTACCAAGTGACTAAAAAGTAAAACTAAAAATTTGACTGAAATATATCTAGTAGTTTTTGGAGTAATGCGCTCACAACGGCAGATATTTATATAGATAACTAGCGGGCCCGGCAGACGTTAAGATGCCGTATAGACTCATCAGACTTGTTGCCATAAAGAAGCCTAATATTCATAATACTAATTATAATTGTAAATATTGTATTTGCATTGTTTCATTAGTACGAAACAAATTAATTACGTTGTATGATGATCTATCAAGTACGTACTCGGGTATCAGATTTCAAGTGATTAGTAGTTAATATAATTAAACCTTGTAGTTTTTTTTATCTAACTTCTCATGGAATTGGTAAACAACTGATAACTTTTTGCTTTATTACTGTCCTATACCGTAAGATATAATACTTATATTTTAAGATAATTTTCATATGACTTTATTTATATGTTATAAATTTCTATAATAGTAGTTCAAACTGTATTCTAACATTTTTTTTTATTGCGGAATCTAAAATAATTTCACGCGCCATATGCACGACAATTACCATAGGCTCCATAGGAACAATTATTTTAACGTAAGGCCAATATATATAAAAACCCCAGATTCAAAGTCAACGTCTCAAACCTGTCCGCATAAAATGAGTGTACAATTGAGAATTCTAGCTCCTTTCAAATAGTCACTCGTCACTTGCGTCTTTGGACTTTTTGTACACTGCTTTGTAAAAACAATTTTAAAAAACTCGCGTAAGGTTGAATTTTCAAAAACATAAGTCTATAGTATAACTATAACGACTTGGGTATATCGGTGAGTTTTTCGGGATGGATTTGAGTGTTACTTTTATTCGAGACTCCATCTTGGGTTTTTATATATCAATGACGTAAGGCTATTTCTTCTATGTTTTAAGGTGGCGCATAACTAATTCATATATATGAACATTTTCTAAATAGAAAAATAAATTTCGCGAATCAATGAATAATACCAATTATAACATTTTAAAAAATAATTAATAATATATGTCACCTCTTTACTATTATTTATTACGTGAATCTACTATGTATGATGATATTTATTTATATTTTTCAACAAATAATATTCCAATATTAATAATATTACCTCTCGTCTGTTTTTTAATATCAAAACAAACAAAAAAGTGCAGTCGGAAAATTTTTACACTTTGTAAACCAGTTTAAGGAATAATCTTAATATATATATTTCTTGTGTGCGTGTATATGTGACTGAACTCCTCCTAAACGACTGGACCGATTTTGATGAAATTTTTTGTGTGTGTTCGTGGAGATTCGAGAATGGTTTAGATTCACAATTGGACCCGGCAGGTGGCGCTGCGATCAACTTTTAGGATTTTTTTTTGTTTTCAAGGCAGGACAACGTCCGCCCGGTCCGCTAGTGTATTTATAATTTGGAAGTGCTTAAATTCTAGTCTGATATTTTATGATATCAATCACCATAGTGTGGTTCTAGAGGTGGCAAGTTTCAAGTTGATTATTACGTAAATGTAAATTATTTCAACTTTAATTAATTTGGTATTTTATATATTTTGAATTCTATGCATTTGTTAGTGATTCTTAGTGATTGACTGAGTAATTTAAAACGCGCATAAAGATACAAATGTATTTATAATATCGCGATACTTTTGAGGTGTACTTTGGTTTACTATGTATTATATAATTATGGTATTATACCTCGATAAGAGTGGACAAATCCGAAATATAAAAGTCACTACTTGTCGGTTGCTGCTGTGAGGAGCTAATCTCACCGGCTTGTACAGGCGAGAGACAATGAGTAGCGAATATGGGGCATTCGCCAATACAACCACGCTGTCGCTTGAGAATCTCGTGGATCTGACGAGTGGTCTCGCGGACGATGCCGTTCTTGTCTGGCTGTTTTACATCAGCCAGACAAGCTCCAAGTAGCTCCTCGAGCTGATTGATAGTTTCGTTTTCAAGTTCCCTCCGTCGTTTTTCGTTGTGGCACTTATTTCTGAAATTGTTATATTGGTTTCGTTATAATTCATTTTTATTTTAATCAAGTGTAAGAACACTTCACACTGGGAGAATGTGTTGTAATAAGGAATGAAAAGTATTGAAACTTAATTAACATTGAAATAAACTTGTGGTTTGTAATTATAATTGAAGTTTTAAATGAAAAGTGTTTTACATTATAAAATTACCAGATAACACTTAAAGATAAAAGGCACATAGAAGTCATTTGTAAAAGTAGAATATTGCATAATTAATTGCAATTGAAACACTACACACAACACATCTTTAGGATATATACCAATATTTTAAAATAGTATCACCTTTTTATCATCAGAAAGATATATGTGTCCAAGTTAAAATGAACATGGTTTAAACAAAGATGGTTATTAATGTTTACCGGTGACTTCGTGAGCGTCGGAAATACATTTAAAAAACTGGTTAGTTTATTATAACCAAAGATGTCAGAATTTATTAATATTACTGAATACACTATGTTGTGTTTAAAGCATTTGTACCATTCAATGAAATGCTGATTATTTTACCTTTAAGGGGAAATCAAATGAGTTATCAAAATATATAATTAAAAACAATCGTGTGGATATTGGCAGCAACCTAGAAGTCTACCTACCTACCTGAAGTGGGCTTCACTTACATCTTAAAGACTTGAAATCCCGAATAGGGTGCTTTAGTCTTTCACGCACGGTTCTACGTTCTATACGTGTTGCAGAGGCAGATAATTCTAAACAGTGACGTAATTAATATTTACTCTTAAATATTAGTGAAGGCGAACGAACATTTTATTTTGATATTCGCAAATAGGAATACCTTTTACACTTTTAAACCTAACATTAGTAGTATGTGTCGATATAAAAGTTAACAACCTGTTAGCCGGGCAGACTATTAGGGCCGTTATATTCTAGACTCGACTGCTTTTTAATGGATAGTCGATAACAGAAATAAGATACATGTACAAAAGTGAATTTATCATAATGAGAAATTAATAAAGTTTTATATGAACATGGACGCAGCCAGATACGAGCAAAGGGGTGGGCACCTATATTTTAGCAAATTATGTGTAAGCACTCAGTTGGAATAATCTTATTTGTAAATCTCGTAGTATGTGATAAACAACTTTTTCTTCGGTGATCAAATTGGCTACAACATGTCCCTAACTTGTTAGATAGGATTTTTCAATCGGATGACTGTGCAAGCTAGCCGAAAACCGTAAAATCATATTCTTGAAGGACCACTGTTATCAGTATGCGTGGAAGAGAGGCATAATCATGTATGAGCAGGAACTCCTATCTCAATTGGACTTTAAGTAACATAATTGCGGGCTTTACGACCTCGTCACACTAAGTTAATGCAACCACGGTGTCTCTTATAAAAATACGAATACGAAAACGGCACCAATACGAATTCTTACTAAAAACCTTTTTACGTAAAGGCATTTTGTGGATACTAGAGTCGGCTTTTCTGTGTGGAAACCATCAATAACGTGGTTTTCTCGAACATGGCTGAAACTTATATTGAGACTCACTGCCAAAAAATAATCGTTATCCATATAACATTATCCTATAACAAGTATTCTTCAAACAAGTCACCTTCTGTTTAAGCAAGCTCTAAGCTGGAACGCGCCTAGACTTCGACTTAAATTCTATACGAACGTAGACAAACTACTGCCCGTTTTGTATTTTACTAACATCCAGTTATCTCTTACTACTGGAGTCTTTACATTAGCTGCATCGTCGTGAAATTGGGTTCTCTCGTACCGGAATTTTGAATAAAACTGCTCCTGCTTATAGGTGGTAACACTTTTTTCCAGTATGGCACTTTATTCTATTTCCAGTAATACGATATATAGTTTTCATTTATATTTAGATATTGGGTAGAAAGATTTAGATAGTACCAGCTTTTAACATGCCTACCGCACTCACATTTCTTCTCATATGAAATAGTCCACAATTTTATAAAAACCCTAATAACAGTTACAGTTTAAAAAACCACAGGAACAATGCTCATAAATAAAGTAGAAGTAAATTAAACTTAGCCTATAGTTATAAAGAAAAATTCAAATAAAAGTGCTCGTGCTATCTTTGGTTTATGATGTATAAATACTAATCTATATAAATAAAAACCAATTACAGTATGTATATAAGCGCATAACTTCATAGCAGCTGCACCAATTTGGCTATTTTTTCTGTTGTGTTTATAATCACCAGTACAAGGTTCGTATGAAAGAAACGCATTTGAAAAATCGTACGGAACGTTGAATAATGTAGCTTACAAAACTATCCATATAAAAAGTAAGTACGTTAATGCGATAGAAGACAGTAACAGACATTCTTCAAAAATATTGACAGTATTGGCATTAAGTTGTCATTTTCTTTTATCTCATGTTCATAAAGGGGAAAGTTGGTCTCATTTTCTCATATTTTGGTCTCATAGTTCACCCGTGCATAGTCGAAGATAGCAAAGACAGCTATTTTTTTTCGCGAACTGACTGCGATATTACACCTTGCAAGGTCTTAACAGCTTCAGCGGACTACAGCGAAGACAACTAGTTTTATAAAATTTTGAAAATAGAACAAAACATGTTTAAAATCCATATATTTCCAATTTATTTCCACCATTTCTAAAAAACAAATAAACGTTAAAAAATCATTACGCAATGAAATATCCCGCTATAATATTGGCACGTGAATATAACGCCGCGTCGCGCCGCCACCTTTAGTTTCAGAAGCCGGATCCAACTGGTAACCCGGTTTAGCTTCAGCTTGATGAAAACCGAAGCATCTTGAAATAGTGTGTCGTTCTCGTAATAGACGTCATTAGCATCACGGAAGAGTGCACTATACGTTTTTCTCTCCTATCATCGGGATACGGCTCCGATAATGCAGCATAGCCACATTATGACAACGGAATGATAGTAATGTAGTTACTGAAGGAGTTGACGATATCGAACAACACAACGCCACATTATTCCGCGAAATGACCCCCCTTCACATGAATCCTGACTTGCATTTTCGCACATAACATTTAAACGTCACACCTTTTCAAAGATATCGCTTCCTCGAGGCTCTTCTACCGTTCGAATCATGACGAATAAGTCAATAGGAATTTGTGAATAATGTATACCATGTTCATGTGATTCAAAAAATTCTGTCACCGCAATACACAGTATTTTCTTTACTTGGTGACCATTAACACGTTATCGAACTTCAAACAATTATCGCACGGAAGCCCGATAGAAGTAGTCCGGTGAAGCTGTTAAGACCTTGCTAGGTCAATAGCGTAGTCAATTCGAAAAAAAAAGCATGGATGTCTAACGCTACACTTTTAGTTGTCAAAACCTTATTTACATCGTTCTGTGACATTGATCGATCACATAACGTTTACAGTCAAATGTTGAACCTCCGCAGAAGTGATTTCGTATCACATGTATAAGTTCATAATCTTCATATTAAAATAAATGACAGATAACACAGTGAATAAAACCGATATTATTGTATATGTATTGAAAAATATGTTGTAATATACAAGTTTTTTCAACGATCGAAAAATGAAGTTTCATCATTCTTATAAAACAATTTAAATACACCCTATATTTATTGTAAAAATGTAAGTAGTTTAAGAATAAGCACAGATAACAAACCTCAAAGATATTACAGCTGGGGAACTTCTATCATATCATGCTACACAACGGACTTTGATATAGTTTTCACTATAGTTTAGGCAATTTTTCCGAAAGATTTATATGTATTTAATCGCAATAACTTGCATATAATATATATATATATATATAATAGGTAAAAATCGAAGTAGGCGATCAAGGAGCAAAAATTTTTATGTGTGTTTATGGTATATATCTATTTCTATTTTGTAAAAATAAACCATAGTATCTATTTTTATCATTTACATATGATTAAGGTATAGTGGGTCATTTGCAACTTTTTTTTAACCAAAATACTATTAAATATTTACTTTATGGCTCTATTGACACTTTGCCGTATTTCTTTTTTCGATTTACCTTTGTATACAATTTTTACCACCAATAAAAATAAAAGAGGCGCATAGTGAAACAGGCTTATATCAGATAATTGAAATGTAAACATATTTTACGATTTCTAAAATCATAATGATAATTTGAATAGGATATTAATATTAAAATTACATACTTCGCATGTACAAAATGCATAAAAGTATATATATCAGAATAAAAACATTTTTTAAGAATATTGCATTATGTAATGCTATTGACTCGTATGTGCAAAATGATACATAATTTCCGTGTAAATGTTATGAAAATCGGTTTAGTTTAAATCGTTTTAAATTATCTTTTTATGATATCTAAAAGCATTATTGATATTCTTAGGGTCTATCAGTTACGGAATAACGAATACTTCCCGTTCATACAATAATCAAGAATATTTTTGACAATTCTTATACCTCCTACCAATTGATGTATTTATAAGCTTCCTGTGTACAAAATTTGATAGAATACGGTAAAACCGTGAGCTTACTCTTGTCATACATACAGACAGAAAAAAAAAATTGTTTCGTTAAAAATTGCTATTTAATTTTCAAAATTTGAAAAACTGTACAAATAAAACTACATTATATCAATATATATGTTAAAAGATAGTAATTTGTTTTTTTTTGTCCAGGGCGACAATTTGTCTATTTGGACGTGACCGCTAGAGCGGTAGCTGTGTGTAACACATATTAGTCTTTATGACTACTAACTAGCTCCATGAACAATATTTTATTTACCCTCGGACATAATAATGATAATTTATGTCAAGTAAAAATGCAATATTCATCAATCTTCTCTATGTGGATTTTTCGTATACTTGCTATATGAACTATATTTGCTTTAGGTTTACCATTGTAAATCAAACCATCACACAATATATCCATGATGAAGCAAACTAAAAAAACAATTAACTACTTTAGTCATTCATTAAGATATGCAGTATAAGAAGGTTCAACCACACCAAGTTCTCACTGACCGAACGACACGCAACAATGCAAGCACTGTTACTTCACGTGGGTGTTTCTGTGGGTCGGGTGGTAGTAGTACCCCGGGCGAGCTGACCCATTCATGCTGAAACCAGTAATAGCTTTAGCGTGGCTATACCACCTAGAGTACCTACAACCAAGAGTTGGAATGAACAGTATACGGAATGTTGTCTTTTAGCAAAAATAATTTTAAAATTTCGTATTTTCAACAGTTGTAAGTCGTAATAAACTGTGTCGAAACGTTACTACGGACGGTGAAGGGTTGCTCAGTGGGAGCCGATAAGAGCGTTTTTCAGAGTTTCAAGGCAATATGTGATTCGAAATGAAATATCTCATCAGATAACCATGTTAGTTCTAAAGGTATAGTGATAATAGACCGGTTACAAAATGTTAAAATTTGATAACCAATCGTCTGCTACCATAGAAAAAATGTTGGACGCACGATACATATAAACGGATCGGGTAAAGTGACTCGCTCTAGAAGATGTCTATGGCCACATATGAAATCATCCGTGCTGAAAATAAAATACGATAAATGGCATGTATTTGATAATAAACTTTCGTGCCAAATTAAAATAATAAATAATGACACATATCTATTTCATCATTAAATAGTAGACGTGGGAGATTTGGCGGGATCTTGGAATGCCATGTAGTGGTCTTTATATTTCATCCATAACAATGTGTTATTTGGCTCTATAGTGTGTAATGTTGGTGGTGCTTTACGTAATATAGTTTGGTTATTGTGCACAAGTGAAGTGGATCGGAAATAATACCACGGAACGGATTCTGACTTGCCACAAAAACTCCCAGGAAAGTTCCAACAAGATGGCCACCATCTTGTTAGTTAATTGAAATTATATCAAGAAACTTTTAATATCGTTACTCCCTTGACAATGGCAGTAATAGTCTACTAGAAGACTGGTTGCTAAAAATAAAATAAAATAGAAGAAATAGTAGACGTGAAATTAGCCTAAGATTACAAAAATAAAAACTCAATTAGAATTACAAATTAAGAAAATATTATGAAAAATCCATATCTTACGGGATAAAATTGGAAACAAAAATTTTGCGGATATCTCTTGACACTTCATGTAGGTTCAAACACGAAATACATATTCCAGTAAATAAGCAGACGAGTGTGGATTTTGCGTAAAAGATATTCACCTTGTAAAATCTTGAATATAATTCACAATTAAAGGAAAATAATACTCAAAGTCGAATGAATGGGAGTTATTAACTGTCATTTTCGAAGTGTCAATCGTCGGTCACCATCATCTTCGAATCTGTCACAGTTTAGCGATACGGCATTACAAGCAATGCTTTTCTACAAGAGATAACATTCTCGATAACATTATCTGTCGTTAATCTCTAACATTTTTTGTAAATATATCGTGAGACAAGAACATTATATCATTTTATTGATCACTAAATAACTGATCAAATCTTTGACTGAATAAAAACTTCATAAAATTTATAGTCATTCTCCTGATAAACCTGTTTGTTCAAATTATAAACCTTCTTATCAGTAATATGTAATGTATATATACATATTCGATTTTCCTCTTTTGTCCCATTCCCCAGATGGAGACAGCGTTATGAAAAGACACGTTTTAGTAAGCTTCTTATTGTCTCTTACATTGTTTTTTGTTCAATATATTGAATGAAATCATGCAACCTTGCAAATATAAAGCTCGCGACACATAAATTTAGTTACGCGTAAGTTAATAAATACAATAATAAAACCAATAAGACAAAGCTCGGCCAAGCAATAATCAATCCAAATCGTATCAACAAATTCCAAGCGCTTCATTATACGTACATTTGAGATTGTGGTTTATTGTCAGACTTTTTTCTTATCTTCTTAACAGGCGTTGTCACGCTCATCTTGCATTGCATCCCCCTCCATGTGTCTCCCAGTTGGAGGTCACAGGATTCAACTCTACAGAAGCGGCAAAGAAAAAAATAAACTTTTATTATAATAGGATGATTAAGAAAATATACAAAAATATAACATGAATCATGATATTGTGAGTTCTAATTTACCCATATGAAGAAACTAACAAAATAATCCATTGTAATGCTTTTAATTTACTTAACACCTTTAAATAATGTAATTAATATTCACGGTAAACGAAGCATTCTTTTGTTACAAATACAATTTCTCGATCGCTTATAAAATAACCTATTACAGTGTAAATGTATGTATGACTCAAGCTTTTAACAAATCGCCAATCAACATATTGTATCATGAAAGTCTGGTTTTGAAATAGGTATTTTTATTCAAACTAATATAAAACGTCAAGCAGGTAAGGATGTGCGCTATCATAATAGATTTACTATCAAGGAATATGTGTTCACTTTGACGAGACTCATATCAAATGCCAAGTACAGAGCGAGTTAAACCTGCAAAAGACAGGGACGGAGATACCAGTTGAACGACGCCTACCGAGGAGCCCCACTACGCAACCTCACTGCGACAGCCGCGCAACCTTGAAATAATAATGTTCGGAATAACAACAACGCGCCACAAGCGTGACCAGAAATAGTATAATAAATAATTCTTGAAAATGTATGAATCCTCTATCTAGTTCCTACATCCTGTCTAAATTTTGCACGTAATTATTTGTCAGCATTTGATGGCAAGCAAATGATATAATCTATCTTTGCAAAAAGAACGACCAAGTTTATAGTTTTTAAAATACAGTTTGCAATATTAATTTATGAACAAATTGTTCGTATTATTTAAGAAGCTTCATCCGCATATCCTCAGCTTGTATTTGAATTTAGCAGATGAGTGCGAAGAGCGAAAGTTTGCGATGAGTAATCGAAGGTTTCGGTTTTTTATTTATTACTCAACTGATATTCGTCATAGATCATCAAGCTATCGGATTTCAAGCAAAACTTATAGGAGGCGACGAACGTGAAGGGATAGAATGCTATATATATATATAGAGACATTCAGTAAATGAAAAGGGCGTATATGCGCATTTATTACCTCTCAACTCTTTTGTCTCTATAATATTCATATTCCTGAATAGAGGCGTGTGCTCGTATTTCCAATATACGTCAACTCCGTGACAAATTAGTATGCAGTATTATAGGTAAATCACAGCTTTTTCCTAACAGTATAAATTATTGATTTTTATTAATAGTGTTATCCTCTGTAATTACACTGATCTGTGATGATACGCAACTCTCATTTTCTGAGGAAATTGGATATATATTTGGAGATTGGCGGACTTTAAAATTCAACCTATTGAAGTAGCGTGTAGAGGAACGTGTTTGGATCGGAATTGGCTGACATTATTTGTAATTGATTCACAATACAAGTGTTTAATGAACAAATTAATGACATTTTTATTATAATAAAGTTACAAAATCGTGTCGAAGTGTAGAGGTTTTAGCTTAAAAAACAAAAGATATTTATTTCTTCATAATTCTTTTTATAATTAAAGAAAAAATTGTTGTTATTCCTTCTTTGACTATTAAGAGTGAAAATAATACTTAAGTTTCTATTGTTTTTAATAGCTACACAGCCAAATCTTGAAAACCATCTCAAACTATATATCCTATAAACTCGAAATAGATACACAGGAAAGGAAAAAAACAGCAGAAAAATCTAAAAAAAAATATCTGAGTACTATTTACAATCATAATAATGCTAGCTCCTTGACTAGTAGTAATCATTCCCATACCAATAATAGGCACGCCACCATCAGAGGTTAGTACTAGTAATATTAGTGAGTAGATACTGCTTAATCAGATAGGCAAGAATAAGCGTTGCTCACCTCAATTAACTATAAAAGTCACCACTAGGATGTAGGTACTAAGGGTAAATAATGGCGGGTGTAAGAAGTACCAGTTGATCGTTTTGTTTTTAACGAAGTGAATTTTTCCACAAAAAGTAGGGTAAGATACGTTGCTCGGACAGGAACTATCTATATTAATATATCTGTAGTTCTGTCTGTACATTACATTTTTTCTGAAATGTTGTGATAGATAACTATTATAAAGGTCATTGATCACGACTATAACGATTTGTCTGTCTGTGTCTGTCTTCCTGTGTCTGGTTTTATTAAAATGAGACACCATTTTTATGATATTTTGTACAAGTAAATCTTATATGATAAGATTTTAGAAATTCCCAAAAATCCTTAGACATAGTAAAAAAATTAAGATAACTGGTAAGGTACTTTGAACGGATTTTTATCAAATATTATACAAGAGAAGTACAGGTCACTATGAAGGTTGTCGTTAAATCGAGCAGCATTAAATGGAATCTATACTCTATTTCAAACTTGTCTTTCCAAAATTCTCTTGAACAGAAATTTTACCTATTGAAGCACCATACATACATGTATAAATTTGTACTCTTTATCGCTCTGATTTTAAGGAAATATTTAATATTGAAACAGCTTATAAAAACATTACTGTAATCAGGTTTCTACTCAGTATTTCTTTCCGTTGCGAAATATGCTTTTGTTTTATCAATTTATAAATGATGTTCTTCTTGTGACATAAACATATTTTTAAACTTACATGTGACAATTCTGGAGTTGCAAATGTCCATACACTTCTGTAATCGCTTACGATAAGGCAGATCATGCACTTGTGCCATCACCGCAGTAGTATAAAACAAACCCACATGCACACGTACGCTTACACATCGTATACTCACACTACCAACTAGTACTTTACAAACAGTCATGCAATACTTAATATTATGATTGTAAATTTTCGATACATTGTTGTTACATTTATCTAGTATTCTTTAGTATACTTAATTACAATTTTTACTATTCATAAACACATGGTTCATACGGTGAGTACCCCCTTTTTCTATCTCATACGCATGTATGCCTTGTTCAGTCTCGGGTTTAAGCTGCCAGATATATTATATTTTTTCTTATTCTTTCATCATTTATATGCTGGTGTATCTAAACCTTTTTATTTAAATTATACCTTTAAAATATTACGCAAGTGACAATCTCTCCTATGCATGTCATTCTATAGATATAATGTTTGGAAAGTTCCTAGAATTCTATGGTGAAGAAAGAAAGATAAATTCTAAAAAAGAAAATACTTAGATTTACTGCATCATTGCAAAAAAATACTAATAGTACCCATATATAAAATGTGCATAAAGAAAAATAGATTTATCTCAAATTTTATTCATATTTTCAACGTGTGAGAATTTCTACTAGAATTATTTAAACATTGAAATGTTTCATATTAAAATTCTCATCGTTACTTCATTTTGGTGGAATTTAAGAAAACTGAAAAATAATATGAAAAAACTTATTTGAGTTAATCCTATTCTCATAACTAACACCTGCCTACGGCTTCGCATGCGTTTTTGTAATAATTATTTTAAATTTATTTTATTTTGTTATAATAAGTGTCTGTATATTTTATTTGTCTTAAAACTATTAGGCTATGTTTACATGACCAGCGCTTAACACGCGTTTACAACTAACTATACACATTTTATTCAGGCCGTACAGATACTAACGCGCGTTTTCATAAAGTAAAATAGCTTGTTATGTGAACATAGCCTAAAGCAAAACGCGCGTTAGCATGTGTACGGCCTGAATGAAATGTGTGTAGTTGTAAACGCGCGTTAAGCGCTCATCATGTGAACGTAGGCTTAGTTATAACTGACTGAATAAAAATTTTATTATTTTATTTTTGACACATTGAAAAGTATTATTATAGTACAAGTATATTGACAGACAACTATGTTTTAACGCCATAGATTTGAAATTGGGAATATATGGTTAAATCTAGGAATAAAAATATACGTACAGACAATACTACAGTTATATTAATATAGTCATGACATCGAATTATATTTTACTATCTACGACACCTTTTTAAAAACATATACCCGACAGGAATAGACGGTCTTTTAAGAACGCCGATTTTTATATCAATAAATCGATCGGTTACCACTCATGCCGTATGGATTTCTGTAAAATCATTTTGAAAATTCTACAATAACATTGTAAAATAATATGGATACACAAAAATTTAAATATAATATACGAAAATCACGAGATCTTATATAGAGAACGTGAAAATATGTATAAACACTTATCTAAAAAAAAAAGCATTTCAAAGTAAATTATCTATTTTTGAAGGTAAACCCCATAAGGAGTGAGAATTTATATACGATTTCTATGGTTTCCGAGTTCGAGTCGTATTGAATTTAGAATGAATTATTTTATTTTGCTTACAGTATAACGACGAAGAAAATCATTACATAGTATAAAACAAAGTCCCCTACCGCGTCTGTCTGTCTGTCTGTTCGCGATAAACTCAAAAACTACTGAACGGATTTTCAAGCGGTTTTCACCAATGGATAAAGTGATCATGTTATCAAGTCATGAGGAAGGTTTTCGTATGTAATTTGTTAAGGGTTCTTTTATAATCAGGGCGGGACAACGTCTGCCGGGCCCGCTAGTAGAGGATTAAAATTGGATTTAGCTCATGTTGAAATGTAACGACGCAAATAACACGAGTATAAAGATTGTTGTGTCGTAGATGATTATAACTGGCAATGTATAAAAGAAGTTCATTTTAAATTATGTATGTTATGTCAATTTAATATTCATTGTTCAGTTTTTTATTCGCACGTCGAGAGTATAAATGTATATCTTATATTATATTTAAATATTACTATATTATATTTTTATTTCCAATAGACAACAAATTGGTAACTGTTAATTATGTTATTTACGTTTTTAAAGTAGTCTTTTGTAAAAGTTAATGGCTGAAATTGTATGACTTCAACAATGAACACGAAAACGATGCTGTGGAAATGCACATGAAGAATGGATCCATGTAAGTGGGGAACTAAGTCATGATAGGCCAATAGTTACATCAGTGAATTGTCGATCCTACCTCGGCAATTACCAAATACTTTGAAAAAAAAGGACATTTACTAATTGTAATTATAATTAGTAACACCATCGGCAAACAGTAAAGACAACATATACATGGATACATGTAAATAAGTGAGCAAAATTATAGTAGGCAAACAGATGGGTAACATATCAATCGTACTTTGGCAACTACCAAATATTTTTGGAAAAATTAAGTACATTTCCTAAATGTAGTTATAATTAGTAACACGATCGGCATCAGTAAAGGCAAAGATTGTGAGAAGATCTTGAACACCTTGAGATTTTGTAGTAGTATACATGTTTTTCGTGGTGGTCTAGTGGTTTGACCGGTGGAATATCATTTCGATGTCCGCAGGTTCGAGTCCTGGCAGGTACCAATGAATTTTTCGGAATTCGCATGCATTTAAATAAAAATGGCTATGTGGTTAATTTATACGCGGTAGAAGTAGGAGCGAGGGGTATACCAGCAAAATCTCTCTACAACCTTCTGAAGGACCTTGGCCTGTCGAGAACTGCAGTAAGTTCTATTTTAGAACGAGTATCAAAGGCTGCACTAACAGGTTCCTACCAAATTTGGCTAGGCAGGGCGGGAAACTCGAGCAGTGAAGGTGAGCGTTGATGCGCATTTCAAAGGGGGCCTCCTTAAAGCTACACCTGGGTCGCAAGTCCTGGGAACTGCTCTGGGTTTCTCCCATGCCACACGATGGACCCGGCACCCGCACGGTGAATCCATGGAAGGCTAAGAAGTTCGTCTCTCTCTTAAATTGGTAACACTATCGGCTGACGGGGAAGGAAAACATCGTGAGGAAACATGAACCTGAAAAATCTTCTTGTAGTACTACTATATGTGGGATAGAGATAGAACTGTGGATTTCTCAGAGTTTGAAATCACCAATACGTCGTGGGCTGGCGTGGTGATTATGCCTATACCTTCCTTCGGGAAGAGGCCTATGGCCCTGCAGTGGGTCTCTTACAGGCTGATGATGATACATTTTTCAGCTATCTAGTAAATTTTTAATTAGATTTGAATGAGCACAGCAAATAGCGAAGAGAAACATCGCGAAGAAACCTTAAACCCCTCCTTTAGTAATAAGTACCACAACCCAGTAGGAAAATACATATCTATTTCGATTCTTGAAGCGTTAGAAATCGCCATTACGTCGTAGGTTAGTGTAGTGGTTAAGTCCGTGCATTACCTTAGGAAGAGACAACCAACATAGGCGTTGAAACAACCAAAGGGAATATAACGATCCGATAAAAAGCACTTCCTTTTCTATATTGTACATATTTTCTTTAAACATGAGTTATAACATTTGAATAGTCGCAGTGAAACTCGAATCGCAGTCGCAGTCCACTAAGGTATGACGAATTGACGTTGCATTCTTATTTGTCCAACAAATTCTTGACATTGAGAAATCGACAACTTTAATCTATCAATACATATTTTTAAATTATATTTATGACCGTGTGATTTTACAATTATGGTTGGGGAATAAATAATTAAATTACCTAACGCAAATAAACTAAAAATATAAATGAGACAAAATCGATTAAATAGTTGAAACTTATATTGTATCGTTAGCGTTATACAATAGAACCTTTTTATATAAATCGATTGTTGACGTTCAGATCTGGCTAATATGCAGTATCGAGACGCCAACTTTATGGTTGTCATGCACGTCAACATCATCAAAATAAAATAGAAGAAGAAGACATCTCACTCTACTGTTTTATCATAGAAGGATCGAGATGGACTTGTAATAATCAGCAGCTGAATCATCAAATTAATCTTTGTCTAATATTGTGGAAGCTCAGCGGCCAGCTACGATACGGAGGAAGATCAGGAAGTATGTGCATTGTATCTTTACTGTCTTTTAGCTGGATCTGAACGAAAACTTAAAGGTTCTCAAAGACCACAGAGTAGCAAAAAGCCACCTTAAGCTATTCCGGAGGTGCGCATGCTACATACATGATAATTTACTCAAATATATTAATTAGATATATTGGATAGAACAATGAAGAATCATACTTTTAAGAGTCTATATATCTCAACAAAAAATTTGTTGCCAGATTTCATTCGGAATTTCTAATATATTAATTATACTTGAGTGGATCCAGCCCAACCATATACTTTATATCTACGTAAAACAGTTTCAGGGTTTTTTTTAAATATAGATAATTTACTGCTTTAATTTTGTTGTTCTTGGATAATAATTTATTTCTGTTTTAACCGTCTTTATTACAAAAATAAATGGATATATATTTTATTTTTTTCTACTCCGAGATTGTACGCCACAACTGAAAAAAACAAGCCAAATTACTAAGAATGAGATAATATTTTGATATTGACCGTGAAAAAAGATGCATTAATGAGAGATATTAATTAACCACCCAATTAAGATTGATCAGTGATAAAATGAAATGAACTCATTTACACATGACATATTGTACCATTTAAAATTAATAATGCTATATTTTAATTCTGGTAACTGCCATTGTAATGTGGAATGATTAATTACAATGGTTATTTAAAATTTTATAGTAAGCGAATACAAAAAAAAATATTTTCGCGAGACGTTTTGGTCTTATCCGATGTGACATTTATGGGCGTGGTTTTAAGTCAGATTAATTGTTCTAAGCCCTGAATGTTTCTCTGTGATAATAGTCTAGTGCAACGATTCCCAAATTGGGTTGAACATCACATTTAGAGAGGAAAATCCTCGAATCACTTTTATTGGTCATTGTATTGTGGAAATTTTTGGTTGTTAAATAGTTTTAGTGTTATAAATATTTTTCTGAAATATCTCAAAACCTTATTTCAAATTGCACTGTTATACGTGCCATGTCACCTAATAAGAGATAACATTAAATATGAAATAGTAATTGAGTGTTGCGGAGGTTACAAATTGAAGAACTGTTGTAGTAGGGCAGGCGTTGTCGCAGACTTTAAATGCCTGTTTTTAGACTGGTGAAAGTTAAGAATCCTCTCAGGAGAGCCGATCACGAAAAGTAATATATACAAAAATAAACTATACCAACGTTGATTTTTTTATCATTTTGGATTACAATCCATCTGTAGTTGATCTCTTTCTCGATTAAAATACACAATTATCACTGTACCTATTCATAACACCGTAAACACACTAGCATTATGTCGTACGCTAATCGTTAAGAAGTCGAAACGTTGCCAGAAAGTAAATCAGAAAACAGTGTGAAAAAATAACGGTTGTTTATAATTTGTACAAATCAATTATATCAATATGTTTTGACATGTCATATGTTTTTCAAAAGTAACTCGAAGGAGTCGACTTCCTAAGACCCTTAATTAAGCATGTGTTCTCTATGTGTGTGTACCTAGCGGAAATAATGTTTAGCACATGGTATGTGATAAACTATTCTAAATCAAGAACACAAGACATTATTGAAAAGATGGACTAGAAAATAGCAGGTATTTCCTTCTATTAGTTTATATCTAATGTCACAACATTAGGTAAGGGAACGTACCCAAACCACGTAACCCAAATTTGTCAACTTTTTAACCCCCTCCCGCCCCTCAGTGACCATCCGTGGTATATGAGGGGACCCCCTCCCCCCCCCACCAGCTTTCACGTGGTAATTTATAAATACGAATTTTAATATTTTTTTCCAAACAGAAAGTATAAAAAATATATATATTTGGCTCATATTTGTCTTTATTAATATAGTGCTTGCCGCGTGACTTATAGTTACCAGTGAAAATAGTATATTACATTACATAACTAGGTCAGTAAAATAATCCCAAATCACATGTAATTGTTGGTCGAGACGAAGCCGAGGCTGAGAAACATGTGATCTGTGACTTTTTTTACTGGCAAAGATGTTTATACTATTTTAGCTCGACGAAACTTGAAAAGTGGTAACTTCGTTTAGCACTGCAACCCGAAAGTTGTCATTTTCCAGCCAGAGGACAGAAAAAATATTACAAAGAAGAAAAAAGTTATATCAAAACATATCGTAAGAAGACATAATTTACAAAACAAATCTGTCTTTCTTTCTGTATTGGCAAGGACTCCTTGAACACACTATACATATTATCGGCGCTTTATTGTCCACCGAAGCAGACTATCAGAGAGGAGCAGTAAAATGATTTATTCAAAACCTTGAGAGAACATTTCATAGCAGCAGGTGCTTACAGCGCCAATCATTCATTTTGGGCTACAGACTCTATTTCTATAGGGACCGGGAACTTCTGAAATATGTGCCGGCAAGGACTATGAATATGATCTCGACAGGTCAATCCAAGTCTGATAAAAGTAAGATACCAGACGTTATTGACTGTTGTATTACCAAAGGAATAGCAAAAAATTACATATCCTGCTGTAGTTGTTGGGATAATAAGGTTCAACCAATCTCCTATTTTGGTAGAAATTAAAACTAAAGTCAAAGAAACTATTAAAAATGTACACTACTTAACAAAAGGACTAACTCGTCTCTTTTCCACTATCATAAAGACAATTCGCTGTACCCATTCAACTCTAAACAGAAAATAATATCATAATTGCTGTTGAGTTTTTAACATAAACATGCAAAATGCTGCATGGAATTCGATTAATGAAGGGAATAAAATAGATGGCTCAAGGTAAAAAAAGACGCTTAAATCATTTATCCGCTCCAATAAGTAAAAAAAAAACAAACAAAAGCTGGTCATGCAGTAACCAGGAGAAATCTTATACGTTTTTAAAACATCTGGTCAATGTTTGTTAGCCCCACCCTTAAGAAGGTGTACATGAATAAGAAGATAAATTCATGAGATTCTTTAACTCCCTGAATCTGGATCAAAATACACCGGAATTATTTACAAAAGAAGAAGTTAAATGAGTAATACTCAATGCCGACCCCAAGAAATCACCAAGTTACGATCTCATTATCAATAAATAAAAGTGCTGCAAGAATTACCTGACTGTGGGTTAACCCAATCACAGCAATTTTTAACACAATGACGAGACTTCAACTAAATCCACCCAAGTGCAAAGTTGCAAAAATAATTATGCTAATAAAAGCAGATAAAAAAACCAGAAGATTCAACATTATATTGGCCGATTAGTTTACTGCCTATACCAGCAAAACTATATGAAGCCTTCATATCGTTATGGATATTACCATTCATAGAATAGCAAAAGATAATACGTGAACACCAATTAGGATTTCGTTGCCGCCACTCTACCATAGTCAAGTCTTTTGAATGAAAGAAGTACTGCACTAGTGCATATCTAGACATATCACAGGGTTTTGATAAAGTGTGGCATGAGGGTCTACTATTTAAGGTTAAATCTTTGTTACCTAACTATATCTATACAATTCTGAAGTCTTTCATAGAAAACAGACATTTTCTAGTCTTGCATAGGCAGGCAGGCTCTCACACTGGCCTGTGTTATGTGTTATGATATATCAATGCAAGAGTGCCTGAAGGTGGCGTTTTAGGGCCAATATTCTACTCGATCTATATTCTCGATCTCTAAATTAGTAAGTGTTATTTTTACCTTAAGAAAAGGTATATGGCCGTCAGTGAAGCTGAACAACCTAAAAGTTCTACGAGCAGACCACGTATGATCCCTAGGTTTACATCTGGACAAGCGTTTCATCTGGAAAAAGCATATAATTGCCAAATGCAAACAACTTGTCTTACAAATAAGGAAACTCTATTGGTTAATTGCTATTCGGTCACAATTGTTACTATGCAGTAAATTCTTTATATAAAAGGCAATTCAAAAACCTATATGGACTTATAGAATCCAATTATGGGAAACAGGATTTCACTCAAATGTGGAAACTGTGCAAAGATTCTAAAATAAATTGCTGTAGACAATAACAAACGCCCGGATAAACTAACTAATTGGTTTGTTATAAATAAACAACTGCATTATGACCTTCTAATAAAAATAGTCATGGAAATCCTGGAACTACCAGAAAACTATAAAACAAAGGTTAATACACCACCCACACGGCTTGGCAAGGGAATGGCTGGATGAAAATCAAACATTCTGCAGATTAAAATGCAAAATACCCTAAGATATATTTAAATCCCAGTTAATTAAAGTAGGATGTGACATAAGTTGCATACCTAGCATGCTAATTTAAACTCCGACAAATATACTATTTATTGTCCCAGAAAGGAGACAGATTATAATGCAAAGTATACAATAAGTTTGCTATAGGTGGTAGAGTCACGATGAAGCTATAACTGGCTTCAGCATGAATGTGGCGGCTCGCCCAGGGTACTACCACCCTCTCATAGAAAACCAACGTGAAGTAACAGTGCTTGCATTGCTGTGTTTCGTTAGGTCAGTGAGAGCGCCGGAGGCCCACCTCCACCCTCCCTCCTTTTCCCCCAAACACAGGCTGGCAACTCACTTTCGACTCCCCTGGTGTTGTTAGTGTCTATGGACGGTGGTGATCACTTAACATCAGGTGACACACATGTTCGTTTGCCTGCTATGATATAAAAAACGAAGGCTTTCTTTTTTACTAGCAAAGGTGTATATACAACTTTTCAGTTTGACGGAGCCGGAAAGTGGGAACTTTCCGGCTGGAGGACAGAAAAAATGTTATCAAGTAGGAAAAAGTTACGTACCATGGTAAAAACATATTGTATACATACAGGGACATAATTTACGGAAATACAAAAACAAGTATTTTTTGTTTCTTTCTGTAACGCCTGCATTGACAAGAAATCCTTGTAACATTTAATGAACACAATGTACAGTCGATCATACGATATTATTGTATCGACACAAACTCTCGTCGATTTGCTTGGCAACTACACTCCTCTACAAACTGTTAGATTTCAATTAGCTGACGTCTTGGTATATGTACGTCACTGTTGCTGCCTGCGAGTTTTACAAACGCGAGATTTCCTTAAGATATTGGCTACGTGACAAAAACCTAACCCCCTCCCTCCTCCCTGTAACCAAGCGTGGTACTTTGATGACCCCTCTCCCGTCCCTAAACGGGGCACGTGGTTTGGGTACGTTCCCTAAAAGGAAACACGAATGATGTCCTAACCAGAATGCGTTTTAATTTGTTAGTAGACAAGTTCTCAATAGGGCCATATTGAAGAACACCTCTAGACCTTACCGAGCGATAACTTAATACGATAACAAGACTTGGTAAAGGCTTTTGTTTACCAGTAGCGAAATGTCATATAGAGACGATAACATATTTTTAAAACATTATTCTCCCAATCTTCGGATTAATGTATCGTTCACTCGTCGCTCATTTTCAACGCGCCATGTGTACTATAAGTAACTTTAGATTCACATATATTATACTCAAGTTTTGCAGTATGTTATAACCGTTTACATTAAAATTTATTATTCTATCAATACTTAAGTCAAGTTAAATGTATATACCTTACTAAATGACATATCTCGCCATAAAACAGTTCCACCATATTAATGTTCTAAGTATACTAAACTATATTAATTTTATGAAAACGAGAGTATAATGGATGAATTGATTTATCAATTATTATTTAATGTTTTTGTCCTTATAAAATGTTCATAATATATTAGCGCAATCAGCCTAGACCTCGGTGTTTTATGTCATTATTACCTTTGTGTAATTCTCAAAAACAAAAAACTAAAATATGTAACCTATCATAAGACAAAACCATATATAAATAATAAATACGTAAATGGTGTTATAACGTTACGTATTATATATATATTCACAGTTTAATGAACAAGCAAAAGTTTTCATAACGCGATTCCTTTAAGAGATTCAGTATTATTAATTACTTCATATTTATACAAAAACGATGATAATAAACATAAATTTTACGAAATGTCTGAAAACACAATATTATATTATTACGCATTGCATAAAGTTATGGCGTCCACATGACGTATAACTATATTCTTTATTGTCTCGTTCAATTTATTGCATAATAAATAGTTACCTTAAGTAGTTATTAACAGTGACATTCACATCGAAGAAGATATTTGGCAGTTCATCAACATCGGATTCTGGTGTTAGCGACGAAGGTAAAGAATGCGACGGGCTGATAGCAGCGTTGACAGTATGTAGACCACAATTCACGAGCACAGGCTCCGTTTGCACCATAGGTAGCATGGTTAAAACACTCTTCGTAACGCACTAACACTCTTTTTAAAATATAAGTCTCTTTTAACCAAAAGTAAAAAAAACAGTTGGTATTCGCAACCAAACATACACTGCATTGCGCCACGACCGTCGCGACGCTATTTTTTTAATACTATGTACTTTTCCAGATTACCAGTCTTCAATAATAATTATTCCCGAGTTCAGAAACGTTAAAGAATTCGGTTCACTCCAAAACTGTACACTTTAAAGAGCAATAAATTTATTACGCCGTGATAGTGCAATTTCCTATCAATATCCGTGCGAAACGTTTGCTACAAAACGACGATCAAAGTCAACTGAAAGACGAGACGTAGATATACACGTATCCTTTTCGTACACGGCTTAACAAATTATCAACACCAACATGACGGGCGGCTCATGGCGCGACGCGGTACTATACGACGCAGAACATCGACAGTATCCACGGCGGTGACGGTGCGCGGTAACTGCGCGGCGGCGCGGGCGGGAAAATTCAGACCAACTGCACAATATTGCTGGTACAGTCACACACACGTCACTTTCAACTTACTAAATTCTCTAGCGATCTCGCTCGCTAAAACGACAATGATAAAATTTTCGCCGCATAAAACCGAACATGAACGATTCACGAATAATTCGAAGGACAGAAATATTTGTTTGCTATTTCATTAACGTTATATTTATTCCGAAACAACGAAATTTAATCAACACTGTCTTGACCATGATGGCATTTATTTGAAAACTATCTAAACTATATATCAATTTAAGAAACTTTGTTTTCAATGCTCGCTCTAGTTTCTTTTTCAGGATTAATGTTACCACCTTGGGTCACATGGTCACATAACATAAGGTGCGACTGTAGTGAAATGCTAAATCGGGTAAAGTAAAACAAATGATATATTTCCAATTATTAATGACCTTGTTATAGTGCATTTATTTTTTTATTTAGTAAAATAACTGTACATACGGTTATCTATGTACATACGACTATAAGTGTGAATTGCAGGGTTATTGTTATACGGTGGAGTGAGAGATATCATATTGAAATTGATATTAATGTTAACCAAAATCAAATGTCATTATTTGTGTTTGTGTTTATTAATGTACAATGTATAACGAGAAATTTTTTTATAATACTGACATTAAAAATACTTTGCCAAAGACTTTATAGATGGCCGTGATATATAAATTCGTGGTAAAAAATATGTTACACATATTTTATTTAACGATTGTCATAAAAATAATTATAGATATCTAATCCAGTTTTTCATTGAGTAGTCTTGATCTTCATAATAATAATAATACAGGTCTGCGAAATATAACATTTTATTAATTTCTCAACCGGTTTCAATATTTTTTTACACGAAAAGTATACGTTATGCACAGGCTAATATGCTATAAATATTGTCAATTATACTTTTACATTTTGTAAAAACATGATAGAAAAAACTTAAATCTCAATCTTCGATCTCTTGATCACATTTTGCACATAGGAAGTTCCGAAATTGACTAAGTACAATTGTCAATAGTACTTTCAAAAATATTTGAAAAAACTTCAAACATTACAATTTCGGTTAATGTCAATTTATTTTTATAAAGCTCTGTAGCCGGGAAATAGAGGCCTTTTCAAAATTGATATAATAAAAGAATTATTAATAATACACTTACCAACTGTTTTCTACAACTCTACCTTTGAAAAATGAAATATACTCATATTTTAATGGTTATAGAAATCACAAAATTACATTGCAAAAAATTAAATTTGATTACGTCTCAAACAATTTTAATTGTACACGGGGAGTACATGTACTTCTAAAATTGATAGTCTAATAAAATTATAAGTAATACTTTCAAAGGTGATAAAATATACCCATATTATAATAAAGTACACAAACGAGTGGAAAGTAATTATACCATAAAAACACTTGCCCAGCCGCACTCTGCAGTTGTTACTATTGAATAATAATTTAGTGCAATATTTTTTTACAGCAAATCGGGATTTATTTTATTGAGGACTCAAAAGACTTATCGACATCATTTTCAACCCGTAATCGCACACCGCTGAGCATAGTCCACTTCTTTTACGCTACTCATCCCAGTCCTGACTATCCCTTACAGGTCTTACCCACGATTTTGGAAATATCGTCCACGCAGCGTTTGCTAGTGGGCTACCGACGCCTCGTTTCCCTTTACGCGAGCATAACTCTCTAAATTTTAATATTTTAGCCCACCTGCCATCATTCTGCTTGGCAACAAGCATGATTGCCTTTCCAACATCGATAATCTTAATGCGACGCCATATTATCTTAGTTTGTGAAGCCACACTCGTATAGTTTCGGAGTTATATAGCTTGCAGAGCAATTCCACGTACCGAACGTCGATAGAGCAATGCTAGGGAAAGGTAAACAGTCTAATGGTCCACCCTGTCGAAAGTCTTCCTACCATACCTAATATAGGGTCATGGGGATAATTAAGAATCATGGGGATCTATTGTACTCTCGAGTTTTCTCCATTATCTGTTTTTCCGCATAGATATGGTCGATAGTAGAGGATCCGCTTAGAAAACAGTCCTTCTTGGACGGTTTGTATTCAATTGGTTTGCATCTGAGACGGTTACATAAAACTTTCGCAAAAAAATTGTAAATATCCGAAAGGAGGCTTGTAAGGCTATAATTAAAAAGCTAGAAAATATCCTTTTTCTTATGTAAAATCTAGATGACAGCAGTCTTCCAGGATTCTGAGGCGTGAGCGTCCTATAAGACCTGGTTGAAAAGTTTTTACAAGTACTTTTATGACTGGGCACTACCCGCGCGAATAAACTTGGCTGTGACAACCTTGACCAGGAGGCTTGTATGCTGTCCTTAAATCTTTTTGAAATTCACCTACTATGATAAGTAGGTTATATCTAACAATGTATGCAAGAGGTGGAGCAATTTAATCGCTTCTACATGGCTCAGACTCTGGACGATGTGATGCATACAGTTTAGTGTAGAAGTTTTCGACAACTTTTACAATTTTGTCTGAGTCATGACTCAATTCCCATCATCATCTTTCAGTTTCAATAATTATATTATTCTTGTGTTCAATTTTCTTCCAAAAACCTTCGGGATTCTGTTTTCTTTTATAGTCTTTATTTTTACTTTAGAGGTGTATTTTCTTATGGATTTACTCATTTTCCTACATTTTTGTCTACTTCTCTTTGATCTGCAAGTGTGCAGCGCATTAAGAGACCCGATAAATAAAAAAGAATTGATATATTTCGTATTTTCTTCAAAACTCCTGTTCAACCTGTTCCTTTTTGCTTTAACCATGCAAAATTCACAGAAATAACATAAGTAATACAATATGTAGAGTTCTATTTAACCTAAAGTTCAGTGAAAAAATAATCACTTGGATTACATAATATTTAACTATCAGTATTAATACAGATAATTATAATTCAATACAGAAGTTAATAAGAACTTAAGTATTACTAAGAAAACATTTTTTTTCTCTTTTAAAGCTTACCTGATACATTTTTATTAAATACCTTGTCATGGACTAATACTTTATATCTTTCGCAATTGCTACTCGATTTTGTTAAAGGAAAATCGTCGCAGTATAACCAACCTAGTATAGTGACCTTACATAATCATCAGCATATTAAACAGTGTCTTCTAGTAGTTGGTAAAAGCGTTCTCCCAAACAGTAGGGCATAATAATACTAGTGATGGTTCATTGGTTAAAATTCAACCGTAGACCATGAAATTTCAAAATTTGAACATTATTGCAGTTCAACTATCAAAGAGTATATAAATTACTATATACATAAAATCCAGAGACAATATCTACTCTGTGCGACTTTTTGACTACAGCCTAACAAACATGTGTATGGTAAAAATCAGAAAATAAATATGGTTTCCAAAAATAGGGTATTCTAGCAGATAAACAATCCGAATTTTGTATTTTACTTCAACGAGTTTTTTATACATATTCTAAAAAAACTTGTCTTAGAATAAATTTCACTACGGGCGAATTAAATCAGATACAAATCACCCACTCTGAATTTACTCCGCAATTTTTTACAGTGTATGTAATCAATGAATGTTTTATTTCATTTCATTTACTTGTGACCAATATTATACATATATTGTATATCTCAGAACCCCTTCTCAATGTGAATTTTAACTATTCTAAATCACCAGTTTTCTCGTAACCACATCCTATATTTCCTCTGTTGTTCTTGTTTTTCTTCATAACAACAGTTTTTGTACCTAAAAATAAATTCAAGATGCTGGATTCCAGAGATGATTTACCAAGCCAATTTATTTAAATTTCCTACCTGTCATACTCAATTTTATAATACATCATTTGCGGTCCAAGCTGTTCGGTTATGGAACTCTGTTCTATCTAGTATTAGATAAGTAAGATCTGTCACAATATTTAAAAAATTTTTTCATTGATAACTCTTTCCTTAAAAACAAACTCTCGCTATCTTGATACAAACTGTTTTACCATAATACCGACAGCGAGATAAAACATAGCGTTTCCAATATAATGAAATCATTGTAATTTATTTTATGGTTATATAGTTAGTATTGTGTGTAGTATTTAGTAGTGTAGTATTTTCACCTAGGCGTACATAAATGATGTAAATTGCTGTCTAATTTGTATATTATATGTCATATGGTGTGCAATATATAAAGCGTATTACTATAATTATCTGTGCGGGCAATGTGCTTAAAAAGGGTTACAAAGATTTTTCCTCAAGTATTAATATATAGATAGATGTACATCTACATATTTTGAATCGTCTAAGTAAAAACCCACGTTAAATAATCAGAATTTTACCTTACCCCTCACATGCAATGCAAGCAGACTTTAATTTTAAGGATTTGAAAAAATTTAAAATCATGTGTCAGAATATTGTAGTAATTAGACATAGAAACTGTTTTTAACTTAGAATCATAAAAAAGTGTAAATCTAGTGCAACCACGAGCGGACCGCAACAAAATAAGTTATAAGTACAACCATCAATTGCTCACGTGTGCGTCATTCAGCGACAACCAGAATATGTATCTATCTAAGCACTGGGAAATTGTGTTGCCAGCAGCACGATGTTTAGTCATGACTCACAATTATTATTTGAGTAATAGTTTTTACCTGTGACTTCTTATGAGGCAACAAGAAATTAAATAACTTAATAGGTCATTATTATAAATGTCGAAAACCAGAATTACATTTATTATTAAATGTGACGGTTGCTTGAAAGCGTTTATATCAATAATAAACTGTTTATATTTGTATAGATTTCACGTGTCAAATGTAAGTAATTAAAGACAAAAATTACTTACAAACGTTCTTATAAATACTGATTAAATTTCATTTATGGACCTTAGACTAAGTCAAAAACATACTATTTTTTGGTACGAAAATATAAAAATATTGTAGCGGATGTCAAACTAAATATGAAATGAAAATTTTAATTATGATTATAAATATTAAGAACTCTGTAATTACATTTTTTTCTACATTACACATAATATGAGACTTTTGTTAAATTTTATAACTCGTAAGGAATCTGCGTATTTAGATTGATAGTGCATAATCTTGCGGAGAATTGAACAATCCAGGATAAGATATATTATATAATATTCTGGTACACATAAAGATTACTGGAAGTCGAAATTAAAAGTCGAATTATTTTTCCATTTTTTGCAATGAAATAATTTATTTAAAGATTGGGATGGATGAAACTATACCTTAAAGACGTAATATTTCATGTAAACGTGTGTACGTGTTGTATTGATTAATAATTTAAAAAAATGAACTAATAACTGGGCCATTGTTAGCAGTTCCATATACATTTACTTTAACAATTAATTATCAACACTAGCATTATAGTGCTTTGAATTGAAGCGCTCTGTTTGCCGTAATAATCCCTAAAATTCTTATTTTATGTGATATTTACAGTGAACCAATAAAGATGATAAAATGCCAATGTATTACTAAAATGCCTAAATAATTCACAAATACTCATATACTCTACTAGTATACAGATTTATTAAGTTTTTGATTTAAGATACATATGAATCGGGGTATCTGGAAGAACTATATTACGTCGCCAAAACTACAAGCCAGGATATAGATTACATCTAACACGTGTAAATACTACATGCTAGTGCTTAATACAATATCGCTGCAAGAACCTGATTCACTTACTTTTTTAACATGTTAGCAGATTCTGATGTCTTGTTATATACCAGCTTCCTTAAAGGTCAAGCCTAAGAAATTTATATATGTTGTAAAAAGCTATTTTAATAAGAAAACGGATTGGTACTTTTTAACAGTGTATCACGGTCGTTTCACCATTCATGAATACAGCGTCGTCGTCTACATTGCGTATGGTTAGTTCTCACAATTCGTTAGCGGCTATAACGTGTTTAGATAAGTCTTCGCCTGTTACCTGAATTTAGGCGACACCCATTATGTCTCGGCTGAACATAGTTATATGATTTATTGTAATTAACACTCAACAAAAAACGTTTGTCAAGTTCATTATGAATATTTACAATTTACAAATAGAACATTTAAAATTTAATTTTCGGGGTAATATTATAAAACCACTAGAATTTTCGGATAAATTTGTACAAGATCAAAGGTAAATCGAAATTACAATTGGTAATTTCGTAAAATTTATTATTAGTAGTGGGTTGGTCATTCAGAATCCGCAAAAATATCATTTTACGAAATAAAATACATGCAATGATAAATCGCAGTGCATATTAAGCCTAACAATACGTATTGATCTGTGACGTACTGTACCAACACGAGAGTGAAATGAAACCGTATTCGTGTCAAGTGCAGAATTTAGATAACAAGGCCATTTGTTGCATAATAGAATGAGAACACATATACACAATAATATACTAAAGTTATTTTCTCCCGTATTTATAAAATTGAGCATAACCACTCATTTATATATTGTTATCTATATGAAACATATTCTGAATACAAAATATGAAATATCTCACTCAAAACATGTTGCTCAAAATTTTTCTTTTAAATTTGGATATGTTAATCATAGACAAATAAAAGCAACAATTGATTCTTCAAAAAAGTGAAAATGAAAATGTGTTTAATGACCTATAAATCTATATAGGTTTGTAAGATTTGTTTGAATTATTCTTAAATTCATTTACATTTTAATGAAACATCAATAAAATGTATTTGAATAATGAGTAAAAGAGAAGGAAAGGAAGAACGCGAGGCGCGGCGCGGCGTGGCGCGTGCAGATATCGGTGCAGGCGGCCCCGCGGATCTATGTCAGTGGGTCACGGCAATGACGTGGCACACGGCCGCCACGAGTTGGAGCGCGCACTTCATTCCAATTCCGCGTCTCGGTTATCTTTATTCACTTGATAGTTGTTAATACGATAATCTGTTAATTTATATTGTCCAAATTTGTAATTTCGTTTGTATAATATCAAATATGAATAATATATTGACCAATTATTGTGAAAAAAGAACCAAAGGAAGGTACAGGCTTTGAATAATTACACCAATCAACAACGTGACATGGTGGTATCAAACATACGAGTACTTTTATGAAATCTCAACGGACGTGATCCACTGTTCTACAATTATAAGGAATGAAAAAAATTCATACCGGTATTTATACGTAGTGTCGGCGCACGTATATGCTAGAACTAGATAATAATATAATATATAAATAATGCTACGAAGCAGAAGTGTTTCTATGTTTGAACGCGATAAATTCGGGTACGACTGCTAGTTAAAAAAAACACTATCCCTTTTACTATCTGACTCCCGCCCGCTTCGTAGGGCATTAAAAATGTCAGAGGGTTAATCGAAACCAAAAAACTAACTAACCTAGAACCATTTATGAAATTTACGCATCGAATGGTCGTAGTCCTGTGTCGAAACGCTCAGTACTTTTGGCGTATATGTATTATACTATAACATACAACTTCTATAAAGAATATAAATTACCATAACATCCACTATTCAGGTAACCTCTAGGAAAGTGTACATTATACATACAGGCCTCGAGGCGCTGTGGTAGTAAAGTCTACTATTGAACCGAGGTCACAGGTTCGACCCCTGCACTTGACTGACTTTGAGTGACGAGCACGGTTGCCGGATTTGTATCTGTCTGTTATATATACATCTATACGTATCAGTTGTATAATTACCATAATTTGTGCTTAGTTTGGATTAAAATGGTCGTTTGTGAAGTTGTGTCTCAATTTTAGAAAAATGCGTGTGCAACCAATATCTGCAACCTAAACTTACCATGAGTGTAACCGCGGGGCACATATAATTAATTATAAATGGATGTCGGTATATCTAAGACCGATAAAATCCAATACAATTTAACGGATCGCCGTGAAAAATACTTTGAACATAGAAAATATTACGATATCCACTTTTTTCTGTAATAAATCAACTATAATATGTAGTATATATAGCAAATAATGCGTGCGAAACCCACGGTCAACGCTAGTAATATATAAAAATACCGCATTCAAAATTTACAAGATATACACAAATTTTTTGTTTTATATTTTGAAAATTGCTCACAATAATTAATGTCTAGTTATGCTAATTAATAATTAAAAGATAAATATTCAAAATAGCTTCTTAAGGAGTACTAATTATGAACGACAAAATGTTAAACAATTTTTTATGAAATAAATGTATGTTTCTGTGAATTTCATTAGCAAACATTTCAAAACATATAAAAAACTAAGTATCTAATAAATCCTGCATGCAGTAGTATCATTAAAAACCTATACAATCCAATATACTAACAGTAGAGGCTTTTTTCATAATTGTTTATAGTAAAAAAAATATGTCCGTTTCTTCAAAATGCAATATAGTTTCTACGCAAGTATTATTTTTCTCAAGTCCTTTTTATTACGGGAAAAATAGCGTGTTAATACTGTACTCTCTTGTATATGTATAACAAAGTTTCAAGATAAACAAGAGTATTTATGCCTTCTTAAAACAGGTATTTGCAACGGTTGAACTACCTTAGCTAGCCTATTTTTTAAATTCATTATCATACTGTTTCACGTAACAAGGATTCTATGAGTAGGATGACCTCATTTGATATCATCAGAGCTGAAAGCAATTCTGTATAATTTTAAAGTGAAACGTTTTTAAAAATAATCTTAAATTATAATAATATGTATTATTATTTGCAGGAAATAATGAAGGTACAAATTGCGTGGTACAAGTTTCTGACGAATGTTTGGAACGAACGTATGACACTATATATCCTTGTAATATATTTGCAACACATGATAATTGTGGCAAATTGTGTGTTGGGTGCCCTGAACAAAAAATGTGGTAATTAAGAGGGTATGTTTAGCATGTATCTACTTCTTAATATATCAGTGAATCTTCGTATATCCGAAAAAACGTGGAAGTAAAAATGATGTAAAAACGGAGAAAAAGACATACATACCTAGGACGTACGTACGTGGCTTGAATCAAATGACCGCGCAAAGTTCGCCTCACATTGTATTAATTTGTTAACTACAAATGAGTGGACTTTATCGAAATCCAATTTTAGGATGATTCGTATAGAGGATAAATAAATGTATGTGAATGCATGTGGGAGATATACGTCATAAGCAAGTAACCGCAAAAAGATTGTTAAAGAAAACTCCTGCATTAGGTATCAAACTGTCCACGTCGCAGCCAGGTGTGGGACAGTTTAGGAACATATTATTAACAAACACCAAGTACAAACAGGATTAACCTTTTATTTGTGAATTACACAAGTACTTGACCTGTATGAATTTCGAACCTAGAACAGTCGTCGCGGCTCTTTGGCAAGGTGAGTGTATAAATCACTACACCATTCGCGCAGTGAAGTGAAATATGTAATTGTAAAAAGTGTAGAGAATAACTGTCGAAGTATCAGTTCATATAATTTACAGCATAATAAAATTCTTCATTGAACTATTAATGTATCAATTACCTATTACATAGCGCCCTACGTTTTTCTTTTTAGATTTTACTAGCGGGCCCGGCAGACGTCCCGCTCTGATTATAAAAAAATCCTTGACAAATTATATACCAAAACGTTCCTCATGAATCACTTTATCCATTGGTGAAAACCGCTTGAAAATTCGTTCAGTAGTTTTTGAGTTTATCGCGAACAGACAGACAGACAGACGCGGTAGGGGACTTTGTTTTATACTATGTAATGATAAGTATTTCCATAACTATTCAAAACGTGGTAAATCTGGACTTGTTCGTTTTAGATTTAGAAGCATGAATTTGAATTTATAAATTATTTTCCACACTACTTTAATATTACAAAGTCAATATATAAATATTTGAGATTTAGAATTAGTTTAAACATTCCAATTTAATGAATAATACATAGTATGCTATTTCAAACTCGAGAATGCTTTTCTAACAAATCGAGAAGCTAAATTGAGCGATTAAATTCTACCCAGAATGAATAAATTCATATAAAAGGAGGAATAGCTATCGCAGATGATTTAGTAACATCACCGATATTCTGTGGAGTTAAAATAGTATGAGTTTGTGATACAAACAGACGCCAAACACGTAGTAAGGGAACACCTTTCCATCGGAACAGAAATATGAGGATGAAACAAGCCGTAGACCATCCGAATGATGAGTGTCCTATCCGATATAGGTATTAAATGAAACAAATAGCGCCTAACGAATAAGAAACCCGACCCGTATAATGAGAAAAGCGAGAACGAAGAAAGATAGTTATGTTAGTAATCAAAATGAATATATGCAAATAATAATATTATTAACGATGTTTTGGTACAAGATGCTTTATAACAACATGTCAATATTAGAAATCAATTCAGCGTATTTAATTAGCTTTCCTTTTCTAACCCAAAACAATTTTACGCTCTGTTGACTTTAAATGAAACTCGATATCATAATTACAAGAAATGATGAGATGTTACCTCGAGGGAACAAAGTAATCTGATCAGATGAAACAACTAATGAGAATATAAATGGTATAATATATTGGTCGGGCTGCGTGGAATCAGCTCTATCATCCAACTACTACGTACTCCTACTGATATATTTATTAAAATATATATATATATATACTCGATTCTTAATAATTTTCTTTATTGATTGTAAATAAAAAGCTTCTAGATTAATTCCCTCATACGTCACTTCATTGTTGGGAACCCGACAGTTTTCGTTATTTTAGATTTCAATACTATTCAGTACGCTTTGCAAACTTGGCATATTACAAAAAAAAAATATATTGAACCAACATTATTTGTTAAAACATTCCATTGGAACAAGATTTTTACCGAAGAGAAAAAGCTTAAAACTTAAATACAAGATATTTTTTTCGTAATCTGCGATACATTTTTTTTCAAAACTTTTTGTTTTCGCAAAGAGATCATTTGGTATTGGTAATGTAAAGGGAGAGAGGGGTGATCGTAATTTGATACGATTCAGTACTCAGTCCTTTGACGTGTTAAAATTTGTTATTCCTGTTATAGATACAAGTCACAGAGCCGTGGTTATTTCAAAATGATTTAGATGCAGGTAAGAGAGTCACGGTAATTTCAATGTCCGTTATATGTTTTAAGATTAGCAATCATATGCTTGACAAAATTATCGAACGATTTTATTGCAGACTCCTTCTCCATTAAGCACAAAGATCGAATGGACATGTATGATACCTTAACATATTTTTCTTGCTAGAATTGTTGCTGATGAACTTATCTCATTGTTAAATTACAAGAACTGAATTTTCACCCAATGTGTGTACCCTTATCTGCACTACACATTACTTTTAAGAAGCTGTTCTAATAATATGTTACAAAATTATACGTAGATACAATAATTTAACGTATTTCATGTTCGATTTCATTTATTTCACAAACAAAAAATGTAATGTATTATTATGTTGTTTCAATTTATTTTTGTGTTTATTCATTTATAATCTACAAGGAGTTACTACGTGTGAATTATTATGTACTTGTTTATATGTTATGTTTATCGACATTTGTATCAACATTACGCGTTATAAAAAACGTCACGTGTCAGCGATCGTTACTATACTTATATCACGAGAATCACTTATCCCATTTGCATAATTTCGTATTTATTTTCTAACCAGGTTTAAGTGACTCACTGAGACATAAAGACTTATGTCCTATAAGTATAGATTGATCCGAAAGGGTTGTTGTTTTGAGAATGCTCGGTTTAATTGCAACGAAAACATTGAGAAAATAATTTATTATTCTATAGTTTCTCTAAATCTATAAAAAAATAGTGTTCAGGCTTCCTTACAATGATTATTTTTGTAACAACTAAATTTAAATTAATAATATGAATAAAAAATCCATGAGATATGCCGAAGATTAAATCTGCGGACTCCAGAATTCACTGGATTAATCAATCGTTCACTACGATGGTCTAAGAGATAATTACCCTTTATATGAAAATTACTGAAAGTGTTACTCTGTTAATTATTGTTATTGTCAACGGAACAAATATAAAGAAATCATCTTTATTTTTATGGGAATAAACAAAACTCTAAGAATATTAATTGAAAATATATATCAGGAACAATAATCTTAAAAATGAACTGGAATATATGGGTTTTTAAATTCTACTTATCTTAAAATTCATATATTTTGAACATTACATATTATAATCGAAGAAGATACCAGATTGAGTCAAGGCCTTTATCAAACGTTACCTTACTTAATTTAAACTCCAAAATGGTAAACAATTCAACATTTTGAAGAAAAATTCAAATCGCTGTATTAATGAAAAGAACCCCATTTATAGATCAAATTTGTATATAAATTATTACGTAATTGAACACGATATTCCTTGTATTAATTTATTTTTTTTGCATATAGCTGTCAATTTAAGTAAGTTTACTTGAAGTCGAAACAAATATTAACATAAATACCACTTTATCTTCTACGTCTTTCTAAAGTTCTTTTTCTTCTACGTTTTTCGCGTCTGCTATATTCGATCTTCTAGACAATCTAGACTACTTAACGGATTTCAATACGCCCTTCATTATTGTTTAGCAAATTGCTTCCGGAAGGTATGAAATGTTTAATGCATTTATGTTTATTTAAAAATCTATAATTCGGTTAGTAAGCCGTTAAGAGAGTTCAAATATTATGCAAGCAAAAATTTGCAAAAGCAGACGTGTTTCTAACTGTCAATGCAATTATGTGATCTGCAGAAACGATTACTTTGGACATATCTTAATGTCTTGCCGTAGTTCTGGTTCCATATTACGAACATTTTTAAAGGCCTTAAATCATTATGGAAATTATTTAATAAATGGAATATTTTTATGTAATAAGCATTTCCACTCGTGACTTTATTTTATTAATATATAAGGATTTCTATTATTTATAAAATTATTACTGACAATTTATATAAACCGTCCATTCTCGTGTACAAAGAGCCTATATTAAAAATCGGATTGAGTTTGAAAAAAACACTTTATTAAAATATGAGTATATTTTATGATTAAAATATGAGTATATTTTATGATTTCTAAAACTACCACTAATAGTTTTTATAATCTGTCAGTTTCGTAATGAAAAATTTTCAGAGAGATTGGTGGACAATAAAATTGTTTAAAAATATAAATAAAGAATTATATGAACCAAGTCAAGAATACTATGAACTGATATGAACAATACATTTATGAAAATTACACACATTAGAGAAGATTTGACAATATAAATGTGCATGTTATATACACGTGGAATTACAGGTGGCGCTGGATTATACCGGTGCGGGATTACCGGGTCCACGGTACTTGATACCTTTTATAACATATCAATATCAATTTGGTAATTCAGGTAATTTCCGGTGTACAACATTTTATTAAAATCTGCTGATAATTCAGTAAAAGTTAATTTTCTTAGTAATTTATTTTTACAAATTACTTTATTTATTTTACAAACCATTTTTAACAAAATCCAAAGATCATATTGAATTTTTTAAATTCTCGTGTGTAATGTCATCAAAATCAGATGTCATTAATCAAGTCGATCACAAAAAAGAACTATAGTGTCTAAAATTATTATTAACAATTCCCGTGTACATCATTTCATAACAATCGGTCAACTAGCGTGTTGGAATATATCTGGACAAACAAACAGACAGACAACGTTTTAAGATCAAATTCTGGATCAGTGGCCTTTATAAGATGTATTTAAAGAAAAAGGTAAAAATAAAACAGATTTTATTTTAATTAACTATTGACCGACCTCCATTTATAGCAGGTAATAAAATTATGTTGGTTACAATGATGTATAAATAGATTAACGTGAATACTAGTGACATTGTGAATCGGGACGTTATAAAGAAAGAAAGCATTTTCAATCTGTAATAGTTTCTTAAGCGGTTACTTTATTAAATACCTCATTGATTTTAAGGAATACCCAAAATCTATACTAATATATAAAGCTGAAGAGTTTGTTTGTTTGGTTGAACGCGCTAATCTCAGGAACTACTGGTGCGATTTGAGAAAATCTTTCAGTTTTAGATAGCTCATTTATCGAGGAAGGCTTTAGGCTACATACCATCACGATACGACCAATAGGAGCGGAGCACCAATGAAGAATGTTTCAAAAACGGGCACATTTTATTCCTTTTGAGAGATTTCGTTAGCGTTGTTGTTATATACGTTGCCCTGGTAACGTGGTAAGTTTCTATCACAAACATTTTCAAAGTTTATTTTGTTTTCCTATTCAAAAAGTTTATTCTACTTTAGTTTTATTCCCAATATTTTATTTGTAATCTATTACGTATTATAAAAATAAAGTTTGTGTATGTACAATTATGAGCCACCTCCGAATGACTCACAACTATAGCGATTATTTGCTGATTCCGAAGTTGAACTTGAAGAACGTTGAGGTTTTCTCGCAATAAAAGACTTGTTACTAGTAGAGCAGCGAAGGATGTGCTCGCGTATGCAGACTCGTTCAAAACAGACTATGTATACCGCCCGCGCCGGTTTTTAAGGCCGCTCTGAGGCACATTTTCGGGACAAAGAACCGCATACGCACGCCTGCGGCGCTCCGCCAATCAGAGCCCTTGGATGCGTGCGCAGCGTCAGAGCACCTCCTAACTATCTATACAGACGGGGTGGTATCGCGATGAGTCACCCTTCGCTTTCTATTTATTTACGTACAAAAACATTACATTTGTACTTACAACTAATAACTTATACTAATTTTTAAACTATTTCTAGACAAAACACTATTAATATCTATAACTACACCACATGTGACTATAACAACTATTTCTCACTATAATACCATAACTCTACATGATGCATGCATGATACATATGCGGTAAATAAAACTCGATCAGACATATCTCTTTATTATCGCCTAAAACACATACTGATGAGTGTATCTTAACTATTATGAACTATTAAACTATCCTATCAAATCTATGCACTCTATAAATCTACTTAATACAATATTAGATCTATTATCAATTACTTTACACACATTATTTATCAACACAGATTACTCTAAACTGTCGCGAACATACTCCCGCCGCAGCTCTTGTAGCTGGAGAACTCTAGCGTTCGCGATTGTTGTCCATTGATGATCGGTCTGCTCAGGATCCCTCTCGTTGTACACACGTCGACTGCTCGTACCTCGTCGCCCGGTCACGGATATGTCGTCACGATGACGCCTCTTGGTCACGAGCCCCTGGGCAGCGTTCCGTCCGCGATCAAAATGTGGTTGTTCATATGCGCAGTGATGCACAATCTTCACGTATGTCAGTCTCCGGACGTCGTCTATGATATCTGCGCTATCGGGTTGTAGGACCGCTTCAAAAACTGCATAACGACGTCGCTTCGTGTAGTTCCGCGTCTCAAACTTGTTTGTGTATTCGTTGCGCTTGAATTTCTCGAACCGTTATACGACTCGTGGTTGACGAAAATCGTTTCGTTTTCACGTGATGTCGCGTTGAAACCTCCCGCCGGTACTTGACGCGTTGTGTGTCTGATAATATGTCGAGTCTCACTGTTCCTTCGGGTTGTAGGAACGATTCAGCACGATGATCAGAGACTCGCGTGTAACGCACTCCTATTCTATTTCTTTCTTCAAAATATCTTTGAACGAAATGTTTGTTGCTTATCTTTGCAGCGATATTGTTTCTCACTATACCTTCATTGTGTAAAGGTTCTAGCGATTTCTAAACTCTATTGTGTGCGCGATTCCCGACTCTATTGTTGCACACATCGCCCTGCCGTCTAATAAAACGTAGGTACGGCAGGCATCCTTTGCGCTTTCTAGGCAGTTAGGACCTTAGGTAGTATTTCGGGAAGCGCAGATGTTGTTATCCTTCGCCGTTGAAACAATAGCGCAGCCAACCGTTGTACCTTCTAATTCACACGGCTCAATATTTCTATGAAATGGCGGGTGGTGCGTTTAATGACACCCGTCTTGTTTGCATCGCTTAGTCACTTGATGTTTTGCGATGCTATTTTCTATAATCATCTTGCGTTTTTGTACATGTGGGTTTCGTCTCGCTCACATGTACGTTGTTGCGCTTTTCAACTATTGCGAACGTATCTCATTCCTCGTATGTCGTTGTCCGGTCCAGAGTAGATCGTCGCTACTATGTTTCTCTACAGTGCTCGGTCGGCAATTAATTGAGTTCGATATTGCCACGTGTACGCGACTCCTATTGCTCCTCTGGCCGGTACTATCGAACTTGCTATTAATATTTCTCAGGCATTCTTCATAACGTGTGCGCGGTGGCGGATGTAGCGCCGCTTGACGAAACCGCGGCACGACGTTTGGCATTGTTTCCCGATTAGTATCACGAGAATGACGAGCTTTGATTATGTTGACGCGTTTATTAACAGATATGCGTCTGTCAATAGATGAGAAACGTTGAGTTTTCACCGTAGAGTCTATAGACGATCGCTTCACATGTGTAAAACGATCTGTAATTCTATTATCGCTGCCTCTTCCGGCTTCATTGAAGACCTTGCTTGTTTTATGCGACCTGAAAGGTGCTTTCTTGTACGCACCGGTGTTAGACTTCTCAACTTTAATTATGTTCTCACGTACTTCAGGTTTCTTCTGTTTGCTCACATGAGATTTTCTATCATCCGCCTTTTTTGATGGATTTTTAACTACCGGCGTTTTATAAGCATCGCTTAATTTACTATGTTGTGAAGTATCTTCTCGTTCAAACTTGCTCAGAGTTTGTCGTTGACGCTTCTTCATATTTTTAACACGATGAGTCGATAACGTTGAAACTCGTTCGATGTAATCCTGTGCACTTACATCAACGTCGGTCGCCCTTCCGAGCACAGCCGAAGCCTGCATCGGCGGGGGGCCGAACTGGCTGCGAGATCTGTCGTTTTTATACGACGCTGACTTCAAACCTCCCGCCGGTAATCGATGCATTTTTTCTATATCTCTATTCGACGCCTTGCCGTTTTCTTTGATAAACAGCTGTGTTCTATAGTGTTTATCCTTGTTGCCGATATCTCTTGTTCCGTGGATAACCCATCCGAGATTTGTTAGCGATGCCACAGGTTGAAAGTTCGTTCCACGACGCACTGTATGCGGTATAAGTAGTGGCCAATTATCTTGCCCTATTATAACGGTCGGTTTTCCTTTATAGTACGCTAATTGCTTTTCTATATCTTTTAGGTGTTTGCATGAGCGTACTATTTTTCTCGATACGGTTTGCGGTGATAAGCGTAAATCTTCCATCGTACGAGCCGAAATGTCGTAGCTCGGAGTGTCGATGCCGCGAATATTAACACGGACGTGTTTCGCTCCCGTGGCATTTATCTTATTACCAGCTACGCCTTTAATGTATAAAGGTGCGGGGGGCCCGGTCATTCCTATTTTTTCCGCCATTGCAGCTTCTATTAACGTGCACGTTGAACCGTCGTCGAGCAACGCGTAGGTACGGCACGATCCCTTCGGTCCCGTCAGCTCCACAGGTAGTATTTTTAGAAATGCGCAGCTGTGTCTATTGTCTCTGGCTGACGTAACAATATCGGCGCCGGGTGCGTTATCTTCTATCTCGCTCGGTGCTTTGTTTCTGTGTAGCAACGGGTGGTGTGAATACTGGCATCCATCTCGTTCACACCGCCGAGTTTTACAGGAATGTCGAAACTTTCTAATTCTCAGGCAACGGAAACATAGCTTGTATTGTTTAGCTATGTCCCATCTTATAGCCACTTCGGCGTCTCTAAACGTCTTGCAATCATTAGAACGATGATTCCCTTTTTTACAGATCGGGCACGTTTCTGAGTTCATAGGCGATTTTTCGACGCTGTGAAAACTTTTGACTATTTTTCGATGCTCCCGCCGGTCTTCTGAGGCTATTAATTCGGCGGGCGCGAAGTTTCCACATCTTTCCGCGGTGCGTTCGAAGAACTTAGATAACGTTATTAAATCAGGCTGCTCTTCTGGCTGTTCGGCTATGAAGTCGTAGTATCGATGTCGTAGTGTCGCCGGTAGTTTTTCAATGACTTCTCTCACTACTTCCGCGTTATAGAGATAGTGTCTCTTGTTTAACGCTTTAATGGTAGCCGTAACGTTGAAGATTCGCGATGCAAATACACACGTGTCTCTCGGGTTATCGTTGAGGCGGGGTAACGCTCGTAGTTTATTAATTTCGGCCGTTACTAAAGCGTCTGGTCGACCGAATCTCGAAGTTAGTAACTTGATTACTTCAGCGGTCGTTGTATTGCCGACGAATAAGCATTGTACCGCCTCTTTAGCCGCGCCTTTTAAACTTCTCCGTAATCTTCCGAGATTTTCTTGCTCACTGCATGCGCTGGCCGATTCTTCATAAGCGACTTTGAATGGTAGCCAGTCGCTCGACGCTCCACTGAACAATGGAAGTTCTTGCACACGTGTTAACGGCTGGGTGCATCGGGTCGCGAGTGTAATGGCGTTCGCTAGCTCGTTATAATTAAACGCCGTATTGTAGACTGGGGGCGCTTCTATGTGTGCGGGTTGTGTCTCGCTCGCACACGTGTTCTTTCCTTTGTTCGCACGTTGCACAGGAATATCAACGACTGTGCACGTGGGTTTATTTTTATCTGTGTGCGTAGCCTTTTCGGTGTGTGGCGCGAGCGTTAGTGTACTCTCGCGTATCCACGCTGAAGTCCTGTCGTCTCTGACGGTTGCTTCGTCGTAATTACTTTCTTCGTCGGATTCTTCTTCAAGGGCTGCGACTCTGATTGCAGCGAGCTCGACTTGTCTTTTGACTAGCTCTTCACGAGCTTTTGTGAGCTCTTTTCTTCTAGAGGATGTGCTTGACGGCCGTGAGCTTCTCACGCTTTTGGCGGTGTGTGTAGCCGGTTTCCCATCGGTGTGCGGCTTTGATACGTCCATGGTACCCTCTGTATGGGTTGTGTTGGCCTCGATCGTCACCGTCGATGGGTATGTGTGGCTAGTAGCGCCTGTGTCGTCTCCCGTTGTGACGACAAACGATTCGCTGGATTGCTGTGTCTGGCTCCTAGTTGTAGGCATTTTCTATATAATTCGCCGTCTCTCGATGTACGCGTTGAAACGGTGAATGACGTGCCCCTCTTCTTTCTTGCGAGCGAGATTTTCTGCACGATGAATCGTTTCTTCTTTGTTCAAACTTCGAAATCCGGCTAACGAAGGACCATGAATATGATCTTTTCGTCCTGGTTCAACTATTTATCCGGCTCGAAGGACCATGAATGTGAGCCACCTCCGAGTGACTCACAAACTATATGCGCTGTCTCGATGAAACCGAATTTGAAGTTGAAGAAGGATGAGCTTTTCGGCACGATAAAAGACTTGTTACTAGTAGAGCAGCGAAGGATGTGCTCGCGTATGCAGACTCGTTCAAAACAGACTATGTATACCGCCCGCGCCGGTTTTTAAGGCCGCTCTGAGGCACATTTTCGGGACAAAGAACCGCATACGCACGCCTGCGGCGCTCCGCCAATCAGAGCCCTTGGATGCGTGCGCAGCGTCAGAGCACCTCCTAACTATCTATACAGACGGGGTGGTATCGCGATGAGTCACCCTTCGCTTTCTATTTATTTACGTACAAAAACATTACATTTGTACTTACAACTAATAACTTATACTAATTTTTAAACTATTTCTAGACAAAACACTATTAATATCTATAACTACACCACATGTGACTATAACAACTATTTCTCACTATAATACCATAACTCTACATGATGCATGCATGATACATATGCGGTAAATAAAACTCGATCAGACATATCTCTTTATTATCGCCTAAAACACATACTGATGAGTGTATCTTAACTATTATGAACTATTAAACTATCCTATCAAATCTATGCACTCTATAAATCTACTTAATACAATATTAGATCTATTATCAATTACTTTACACACATTATTTATCAACACAGATTACTCTAAACTGTCGCGAACAACAATTAAATTAACAACTTTTTGATGAATGGCTTATGGCTACAAATGACCAAAAAAAATGTTTTTTTTAACAGACTTCGAAAAAGGAGGTTACTACGTTCGGTTGTATGTATTTTTTTATGTATGTTAATCGATATCTCCGTCAATTATGAACCGATTTTAAGGATTCTTTTTTTATTTGAATTGGTTATATTCAGAGGTGGTCCCATATAAATTTGAAGAAAATATTCAACTCCTAAGAGGGTGAAAAATCGTTTATTTGATTTTCACCCACTTCCTCTCTACGCATTTTCGTGAAATTAGAACCGATTTATTATACCCATTAGAAACCAGATATATTTATACACACTAAAAATGGAAAAATAATTTTTTTTACAAAAAAAATAAACCGCCTTCATCTGATCTGACTGATGTGAAAAACTAATAAGGCACTAAAAAGCGAAAAATAACTTAATTATTAAATTAACCAAATTAAATAAAAAATATTGATATTTGCGCTACCTAATAATATATTTGAAGTCTTTTTGTTTGAATTGGTACACGGTACACTATGTAGTGATGAACTGCTACCTGTGCATTCGTCCGTGTGAAATTGATCAAAAATATGTTACAACGGCGTGAGACGTGTGCTTTACTGGACTCCAAGAATAAATATACATAATTGAAAGTCATATATTTGTATGTAATATTCATTATATCAACTTTTTGGTCAATTTGGCTGCCATATTGTTTTATTTACCGCGTTTGCGTCTACATAACTCAGTGATTAAAGCAACGTATAAGAATAACTTAAGTATATCGACAATATGGACATATCATATCTATATAATAAAAGATTTAAGACATATTGATCGATAATGTATAGCTTAAAATTTTCATTACTTTCTTATATAGTGTTAGTGAGCACTGACTGTGATATATAGTAGGTTGATGTTCCAGGTATGTTGCTGATGACAAATACCATCCCATTCGATATACTATTTGTATTCATATATCTAATGTACACGTTACATGTTACAGTAGATGGCGTTCGTGTCGTAGTTACAAATGTTTTTGAAAAAGCATTTCTGTAATGTACACACCTACTTACAATTTTACATTTCTTTAATACATTTTAAATAAACGCGTGCGGAGCCGCGGGGGACAGCTAGTAAATAATAAAGTATATAAGGAGAACAAACGCAAAACCAATTATACTATTGGTTTTAACATAAACTTCATTTTCTTTTATTATTTTTTGTTAATCCTCCTGAGGGATCTTTAGGTTATCGAGTGAAAACCACATCGATAACCCAAATATGTAACTCAAAATAGTACTAAATACGTAATTACTTATATACTTTGCAGTTGTAAAATAAACTGTAGTAATAGTTTATCAAAAAGTATTAATAACGACTGTTAATACTAGATAAACTTAGACGGACTGTCTGTCTGAGTGTGCTGCGTGGGAGGGACAGCGCCGCACTCTGGCTGCGGTGGTAGGACGTGATTTGTCGCTGCCGAGTGTGGTTTTGTCCATGTTCGGCAGCAACCAGGCTTGGCAAGCGATGGCCTCCTTCTGCGAGGAGCTTCTCCTTCTCCTTCTATGCGGCCCTCTTCGCCAACGGAGGACTGGTGGGAGGAGGCGACGCTTTGACCAACTCCTCCCGCCACCGTAGCTGGACCTGAGGGGATGGGCCGGTGGGCCCATCTCCTCATTGCACAGGTCCGGCGGACGAGGGGAGGCAGCTGGTGTGTACCCAGTCTGCCTCTCTATAGGTGGGAGCCCGGCGGTCACCTTCCGCCGGGTGGACCGTTGGAGCGAGTCTACAAAGTTGAGTAGCATTGTACGATCCCTTGCCGCCCCAACAATTACGGTCTGTCGGTACACCGTGGGGTTTAAGTCCGTGCGAGCGGGACATACATGGCGTATCCATAAGGGATTTCCCGACGTCAAAAAAATATCGAAGACAAACATTGCGCATTACAATATCCTCAAATCGTGGATTAGGGTCTCACTCTCACTGGTCTTTTGGCATTGACAGTCATACTTGGAAGTAGAGGAGGTCATCACTATAACCACGAATGGTTTATTAAGGCATTATTCCTACGCAATATACATATAACAAATTATTAAAAATATAACTACAAATTTTGCTGTCAATTATCAATCGTCGGTTATTAGTTATAAGCAGTTACAATGCCCGCCGATGTTATAGTCGCGATAGGATCCAGCATTTAAAGAAGAGTATACGAGTAAAACCATACGAGGAAAGTCATAATCGTCGAGGTCCTTACTAAGCATTATAAAGCAATATAAAGAGCGTCTTACATTTTATTGTTCTTCATCAGCAAAACTTTTTAAAATTAAAATTACTTATGACGTTTATAAACGAAACAACTATATTTAAAATTAATAGTAGATACTTAATATTTTATATGATATTAAAATAAGAATAAAATACCTTTTTATGTTAAAAAAATTGCTTATAAGTATGTATCGCACCTGATGTCAAATGTAACTTATAGCTATATACAGCCAAACTCAAAATGATATGTCCTGAGGTCAGACACAACACATTGCAACTACTGAGGAAGGAGCTAAAATATCTTATGTTATGGGTGTGTGTTGCCCTTCGATCCAGAATACAGCATAGTGCATACTGCTGCTTTGTGGCAAAAACAGGCGTGGCAGTGATACTCCCGCAATTGACTCTTGGACAAGGCCAACCACTCTTAATAAACTTTTTCTAATACATAGCTAAATAATTATAATAATTCTAAAATTTGAGATATTTACTAATTTTATAAGGGCTTAAATTAGTAGATACAATTTTCCTAGATCAAACTAAAACAGAAATGTGATAGTAGTATATAGAATTCTCCGCAAAGAATCCGTTTAAATGCGTTGCGACACGTGGGCGGCCAGATCGATTGGGCGGACAGCAACTGTGACGCCTGCGCAGAATGGAACCCCTTGTATATCGACCGCCAACTTTAAATGAACGCTTTTGAGGCAGGTTAGGCCTATACTCTGGGGTCAAGGTCACGCTAGGTACCACTGTAATATCGCCTATACGAAAGAGTAGAGACTAGGTATATTGTCACCCTATATCATCGCTTGGGCTATGTTTTTTGCAGCGAACTTTTGTATTATAAACATCGCAAATCGTTTAAATTTACATGGATGGTTATAACTAAATCACATGTAATGAAAGAAGTAGTATTACCTTGATTGTGATGTTGACATTATCTTGACAAGGATAACTTCTTTTATTGTGTGCGTGTTCTAATGACTATTACGGTTTTGGAAAACCGACTATTTGGAGTTTAGACAATTGTCACTTAGTCACCATTTTTACCATAATTAACATTATATTTGGTGTAACGGAGGTTATTGTTTATTATATCTATATATATTTAAAAATTTAAAATACTAAATAACCAAGCGATTTTTTCTACACAAAAATCTGCCCAGTTGCGCTCCTACAGCTATTGTTTAGGTCCTCGGTAAAATAATTTACCTTATTGTAGAAACTAACCCTATCATTTAAGAAACTTTTGTTTGCTAAATTTAAAATACCTTACATAATTAATATTTATTTTTAGTGTCAAAATGTTTCTGTTCGTTTACAAGACCTAGCTTATCTAAGCTTTTACAGACGCACTTTAAACTTTCGAGGATGTAATGGGAAAACTGAGTTAAAATACTTAATACCTGAAACTTTCTCTATAGTGATTCATGAAGGCTCATATTGTAAATTGCCCGTTTTTGTAATTAAATATGTACCTCATCCGCTGTCCCTTCAACAAAATACTGTAGGCTATGGAAAAAAACCGAAGAAGAATAATCTACTAGTGGCGATATCTGTTAATGAGTGAATTTTACGAACACAGTCTAATGAAAATGCAGCACAGTTTAACCTTCCCCTTAATATTTTATTATACAAACACTATTCAAATTTTGCATCTAATGTGATACCCACGAACACAATATTACCAAGTTAACTAAATACATTATCTTCTATTTCAATATTACTATGAATACGGCCAAAGCAAATCTAAAACCTTTTGTATGCATTTACCGGCAGAAAATTGTATATCTCAAAATTTACCTAATATATTATTTACACACTCTCGTATAATGTAATAATCATTAATTTAATTCATGTGAACATCCTTATTTTAGTAAAAAAAAATTATATTAATAAATCGTTAACGTACCTTGCATCTTCAATGTCTGAAACTGGCATAAATGATTCATTGAAGAAAACAATTTCAGCGGACGCCGAATTCTGGTTGCTCTGTAGCAATTATGCGAGTATCGTTTCCAAAATAAAGGTTACCTGCAACAATTAAAAATGAATGAGCCTCATCTTTATTCGAACTAAGAATAAAGCATTCTGCAAAGCATCTTCTAAAATGCACAATCCTCAAGGCTTGGATCGTCATCGCGGGATATAATATGTACGGATAAATTATATAATACATTAGAAATGATGATAACTAAGTAGCAACGTGCTGGGAATTTGCGTCGTTTTCGAATTCTACCATAGTTTCTTGTGCAGGAAAACTACAATATGGTGGTAAGATACTTGCGGTGCTGATTTATGGTTTTTTAATAATTCTTAAAATAATAAACTTTAGTGCCGAATATTGACCTCTCTTTCTCTCTCTCTCTCTTTCTATACTTTTTTGATTTTCGTGAATAAATTTATTGCAGGTGTCTAGGAATAAGTAATAGAATAAATTCCAATATTTTTTTAAGTGTCTGTCTGTCTATCTTTTTGTATGAATACGCATCACTGCTAAAGTTCACAATAAAAAAAGAGTAGTAATCTATACTAATATTATAAATCATATTTATTTGGTTGAACATGCTAATCTTAGAAACTGCTGGTCTGATTTGAAAAATTATTTCAGCATTAGATAGATATTTATCGAGAAAGGATATAGGCTATATATATAATTACGCTAAGACCAATAGGAGCGGAATACCAATAATGAATGTTTCAAAATCTGGGCTTTTTTCCTTTTGACAGCTTCCGCTGTGTTAGCGGTAGCCCAAAGTAACTATTCCACGCGGACATAGTCGCGGGTAGAAGCTATTAATAATATAATCACTATTCAAGATTTCTAAGAGCTTATTGTGAGTTTGGACTAACCTCTGAAATAGCAGAACATATTTTGATTAAATTTTCACTGGTCGAGAGAGGAGTTTTTAAAGTATTATCTAAGTTAACTAAAAATTGATAAAAATGATATAGAGATTATGAAATAATAACACATGATAACTAAAGAAACAACAACAATGTACACTAAGATATATGTCGAGAACAAGAAAAAATAAAATGTTGCCAATATACGACTGATAAGATGTATATAACACATCATTATTGTGGTAAACATATATATCTTATTATATATCAAGAGGCAGGACAATCTTAAAGATGGATATTCATAACAATATTGGAAGGCATCATAGACACAGAAGCCCAAGGGCTGATTGGTGTACAAGCTTAAATTGTAATAGTTGAAAGGTGTTCATAAATATAAAAAAATAATAATCGTAAGAGTTAGAAAGAGTACATCAAGAAGACAGATTCAAATTGAATATCAAAACTGGCAAAATCAAAGTAATTCCAGCTATAATGATTTATTTGTAAATTATATATATTTTTAATAAGCTTACCACTAATCTATTCTAAAAAGAGCTAATGGATCAGATATTTTATAATATAACTAGCTGTTACCCGCGGCTCCACACGCGCTTTTTTAAAATCTATTAAAGAAATGTAAAATTGTGAGTAGGTGTGTACATTACAGAAATGCTTTTTCAAAAACATTTGTAACTACGACATGCACGCCATCTACTGTAACATGTAACGTGTACATTAGATATATGAATACTAATAGTATATCGAATGGGATGGGATTTATCATCAGCAACATACCTGGAACTTCAACCTACTATATACCACACTCAGTGCTCACTAACATTATATAAAAAAGTAATGAAAATTTTAAGCTATACATAATCGAACAATATGTCTTAAATCTTTTATTATATAGATATAATATGCTCATATTGTCGATAAACTTAAGTTATTCTTATATGTTGCTATAATCACTGAGTTATGTAGACGCAAACGTGGTAAATAAATAAATATGGCCGCCAAATTGACCAAGAATATGATATAATTCATATTACATACAAATATATGACTTTCAATTATGTATATTTATTCTTGGAGTCCAGTAAAGCACACGTCTAACGCGGTTGTAACATATTTTTAATCAATTTCATACGGACGAATGCGTAGGTAGCAGTTCATCACTACATAGTGTACCAATTCAAATAAAAAAGAATCATTAAAATCGGTTCACAATTGACAAAAATATCGATTAACATACATTAAAAAAAATACATACAACCGAACATAGTAACCTCCTCCTTTTTCGAAGTCGGTTAAAAACAAAGTCCTCTAGTCTGTCTGTTTATCTATTCGTGATAAAGTGAAAAACTACAGATCGGATTTTCATGCCGTTTTCACCAGTAGATAGAATGATTCATGGGGAAGGTGTAGGTATAATTTGTCAAGGTTTTTTTTTTATTATCGGGCCGGGACAACGTCTTCCGAGCTCGCTAGTTATCTGCCCGTAAAAATCCCGTGAAAGTCGGTCCAACCGATTAGGAGATAGTAGGATATTGCGGACGAAGTCTTAAGTAACAAAATAAAATAGTCTAAATTACTTCTTATAAGGTGAGTTATCCGCCAGTGAAAGTCCCGTGAAAATCCGTTCAAGCATTACGGATATTCCACTACGGCGAAAGGCGAATAAAAAACTTAAATTACTTTTTTGAAGTCTGCTATCTACCAGCGAACACCCCGTGAAAATCGGTCTAACCATTTTGGAAATAGCAATGCGGACGAAACTGCGGACAAATAAAATAGAATATGTCAACCGCTATAATTTCGACTATCTGGCAGTAAAAAGTAAAATTCCCGTTAAAATAGGTCCAGCCGTTTTGGAGATTACCCGGAACAAACAAACAGACAAAATATAATGATCTACAAATATAGACAAACTATAAAAAAATTTTTTTTGGTCATTTGTAGCCATATCCATTCATCAAAAAGTTGTTATTTTAATTGTACATACACAAACTTTATTTTTATAATACGTAATAGAGAACAAATAAAAAATTGGAAATAAAAGTAGTATAAACTTTTTGAATAGGAAAACAAAATAAACTTTGAAAATGTTTTCGATAGAAACTTACCACGTTACCATGGCAACGTATATAATACTAACGCTAACGAAATCTCTCGAAAGGAAAAAAGTGCCCGATTTTGAAACATTTTTCATTGGTGCTCTGCTTCTATTAGTCTTAGCGTGATGATATATAGCCTAAAGCCTTCCTCGATAAATGAGCTATCTAAAACCGAAGGATTTTCTCAAATCGGACTGGTAGTTCCTGAGATCATAGCGTTCAACCAAACAAACTAAACTCTTCAGCTTTATATATTAGTATAGATAATATAAAATAATTTATAATATAAAAATGAATATTGGCATTTTATTGATTTTATCTACTCATTTTAAGGTCCCCTAAAATCATGTATTGGTAACACATTCATTGTGCTGTTATATCATATTTGTACTATAGAATTGAAAATGTCTATAGTATAGTCATGGGTGATTTTAATGGCCAAATAAGTGAAAGAAGAGAAGGTGAAGAATTCATTATAGGCAAACATGGATTCGGTAAAAGACGTAAAAACGGAACAAGAGTAGTCAATTTTGCTTTGCAAAACAAATTAATCATACTAAATAGCTATTTTATCAAAAAACGTAACAAGAAATGGACGTGGAAGTCTCCTAACTGACAATACAAAAATGAAATAGATTTCATTATGACTAACAATGGAAAAGTATTTAAAAATGTGTCCGTTATACATAATCTGAATTTTAACTCTGATCACAGAATGGTAAGATCTACTATTACGGGATCACCCATAAAGAGAAGTTGAAAATTTCATAACAAATATACCCAAGTTAAATACGTTCATAATAGCGATACAATTTTAATCAACTTATCTGAGGCGTTAGAAAAAGTAGAAAGAAAAGAAAAAACGTCTACACATGAAAAGTACCAAAGCATTATAAATATACTGAAAAAGGAAATAATGAAAGGAAACATTAGGTACAAAGAAGACATTTCCACCGAAGCTAAGCAGCTATTACAAGAAAGAAAAGAACTTTTACAAATGGAAAACAACAAAAATATTCGACAGAAAATAACTGGTAAATCAGCAAAAAAATTAATGAACAACTAAGGTAAGATCGTAAACTGAAAAGATTAAAAACATTGGAAAAGTTTATAAAGAAGACTGGAGGAATAAAGAAAGCTATGAAGGAAATTAGTGATAAAGAAGATATGGATGCCTAATATTAAAAATCAGGATGGAAAAACGATTAGAAATGGCCAGAAATACTAAAAATCGCTACAGAGTATTATAGAAACCTGTACTGTAGTCAGAAGCAAAAACAAAATATATATGAAAGAGATACAATAACAAATGTAAAACCAATACCAACGATACTAAATGATGAAACTATTAGAGCTATAAGTACACAGAAAGCAGATAAAACACCTGGATCAGATCAGATAACAAACGAAATACTGAAAATTACTTCGCCAGTACTTGCTCCAAAACTAACAGAATTATTTAATGATATTATTGACTCGGAAACAATTCCGAAAGATTGGACCAAATCAACAATAATATTATTACATAAGAAAGGCGATAAAGGAGTTATCAGCAATTACAGGCCCATAAGTATAATGTCCAATATTTATAAAATATTCTCTAAAATAATTTTATTTCGAATTACCCACACACTCGATGAAAATCAACCAAAAGAGCAGGCTCGGTTCCGTAATAAATTTTCAACAGTAGACCATATTCACGTGTTAAGACAAGTCCTCCAAAAATACAAAGAATACAATAAAGGTTACTATTTGGGATTTGTTTACTTTAATAAAGCTTTTGATTCATTGGAACACCAATACATATGGGAAGCATTAGAAAGACAAGGAATTGAAGCAAAATACATAAGATTAATAAAAAACATATATTCGAAAAGCACAGCACAAATAAAACTTGAAACTTTAGGAGAAGAATTCCCTATCGAAAGAGGTGTACGCCAGGGAGATCCAATATCACCCAAATTATTCTCAGCTGTTCTGGATATGATATTTAGAAATTTAGACTGGACCCAATACGGACTTAATATAAACGGCGAAAAATTGAGCCACTTGCGATTCGCCGATGACCTAATCCTCTTTTCGGAATGTCCAAACGCATTACAAAATATGCTGCAACAGTTTCAGTTGAAAGTAAAACAGGTCTTCAATGTCATGTCAACAGGAATGAACCAACATCTTGGCCAAAAAGTTCAGATGCCAATAATAAGACCTCGAAGACCTCATTGACTTCTTCATCACTAATATTAAAAAACCTAATGTAAAAATTAAATAACAACACGAAAAAAGGGCATGTCAGGAAGTCTATACAAAAATAATGAAGCATGCCTAGATGAGTGCAAAAAGGAAAATTCAGATCACATCACTCGTAATATGCCTACATTGAGTACTACATGTCATTAACTGGAAAGATAACTAGTAAAATAACTCTATTAGAATCATAAAACGAACTGTTGTAGGAGTTAAAAGAAGAGACAAAATAAGTTAAATCAAGACTAAACATTGAAGAAAATTTAAAAAATTTAACGTATATAGACCCCTTAAAACGCAATGGGAGGACATATATAAACATAGAAGATGCTGCATGGTATAATACCACCAATCTACCCAGAGAGAATAAAAGAACCGTGGTAGAAGAAAAAAATGGGAGGAATAAAAAAAGCAGCTTGGTCTATCAAGATCCAAATAGTATGAAATCCAGGGAGCTATGAAATCTTTAGAGGAGGCCTTTGTCTACGACAGCTGTAACAGAAATACAACCGGAGCTGAAACTTAAATTTGAGTTAAAACTTAATTAGACGCCAATAAGGCATATTTTATTTTATTTATTTTTACAGTATAGTCCGCGACAAAGATATAAACGCACTTAACAAAGCTGCGTAGACACAAATATATCTAAGCTTAGGTATTGTATTAAATGAGAAATAGCACCTTGCAAGGATAAACTAAATGCCAATTTAGATCTCCCTTAAAAGCAGAGGAGTACTACTTTTCTTTGTTTTGGATTAAATGACCAAATTGATAAAAAGGCCCAACACAACACATGCCTCCATTGAGAGCGCCAAGAAAGTTTGCGCGGACTATACCTGGCTCATGATCAGATGGCATCCCAAGGAGAAGACCAAGATCATCAGCTAAGTTCAGTTTCGTACAGTGTTATTTTTGCCTGTAACAATCATTGCATTGTGCAATAGACATAATGCTTTACAAAACTGAAGCAAACCAATGTTATGGGACATTCAAGAAAGTCATCACGAATCTTTGTAATTCCTGACCAGCAAATGTCACTACGATTGAAGCCATTTACCTTGGCAGAATTTACTTAATATATATCCGATGCTGCAAATAAGAGCTCATGGAAAAAGAAAATAGAGAAAACAACTCAGTCAACAAGCTCAGTAGAACAAGTTATAATTAAACAATCAGAGAAGATAGATATTCTTATTGAACAAATAGGGACCCTAATGGGCCTTCTAATGACTGTCATAGCGCAGCAGAAAACATGAAATTCCTGCGTATTATGACATGGAACATAAATGGCTTATCTCCAAATAAGCAAGAAGTCGAGCTATTCATAAAACATAATAAAATAGATGTTTTATTAGTCTCTGAAACACACTTGACTGATCAAAGAGTGATTAAAATAAAAGGATACAATATGTGTTACGCTAATCATCCAGACGAGACGTCACATGCCGGGGCAGCTGTCCTAGTAAAGGAAAATATAAGACACCACATCCAACCTAAGTTTACACGTGCACATCTACAGGCTGCTATAATACAAATAAATACCAGGGATCACTAAATGTTCGGCTCAGTGTACTCCCCCCGAGACACCATATAGAGAAACAAATGTTCGAGAGTTTTTCAAATACACCCAGTAGCACATACATCTGGGGATTTAAATACATCGGGGCAAGCGTAACTACGAGAAGGGGGGGGTGTTGAGACTTAAAACAGTTGACAGTAACATCTTCAATGTCATGTCAACAGGAGAACCAACATATTGGCCTCAGACCTCATTGACTTCTTCATCACTAAGGGCATGTCAGGAGTCTATACAAAAGTAGAAGCATGCCTAGATGATGCATCAAATCACACACTAGTAATATGCACATTGAGTACTACAGTCATCTGGAAAGAAACGCGTGAGACTCTATATAATCATGAAACTGACTGGGAAGCTTTTCGAGACTACATTGAAGAAAATATTAATTTGCGTTTACCCCTTAAAACGCAAGACGACGTAGAAGATGCTGCATGGTATACCACCAATCTATACAGCTGACCTACCCATGGCAGAAGAAGTGGTGACTGCAACTTATGCAGATGACACTGCAGTTCTCTCCTGCTATAAAGATCCTAACATAGCATCCACAGAATGTCTGAATAATTTTATTTATTTATAGTTAATAGACAAGCAGCATAATTGCTGATACATCTATATCACACTGTGTGGAAATTTGTTTGTCGGGTTTTGGTCACTGCAGATGTCCATTTATTAAAGTAAGGTTTAGTCATTAGTCCGGAGCTAGTTGTCGAGTCGGTTTTTAAAACCATGGACAGAACTAGCAGATACTACTTCGTACCTCGAAATTGCCACTGTTAAAAAGGAAATAGGACGGTTCTGTTCAGCCATTAAAAATAGATTGGAACACCACAGAAATAACCTGGCCACAAAACTAACAGATACAAATGATAATCTATCATGACTTAAAAGGATGTGATTAGCTTTAATCTGACCACTTGACCACTCTATGTAGTGCACGAAATAAGTGATGACACATCACTGGATGTGTACTCACAAAAACATTAACTTCCACAATAAATCTGATAAAAGCTGATAGGGCTGATTGCAGAACATAATATTAAAAAAATAAAATCTGTTCTAATTCAGTAAATAAATATTGCTGATGTAATCACCATCGGACCCCCCCAACCCTAAATAATCAAAAATAAGCAAATCAAGGATCCCCATCAGTGCTTAAGTAATACTTGAATGACCCTTAACCAAATTTCTGTCTTCCCAACATATTAAATCAAATGCCTGGTACTGTGATTACTTCTCTTTACTGTTTTGTGTAATATAATAAATCTATTCTTGTAATTTGATTTCCTACACCATTTCAGTGAACAATATAACATAAGTAAATTATATTACAGTAGAAACTCGGTTAACCAGACTAATTGTTGTCGTTAGGCATTCGGATAATCGAAAGTCCGGATAATCGCATGTATGACAGACCTCCTTGAGTTTTTGGCGGGATTTTGGTCTGTCATGTAGTGGATTTTTGTATTTTATTCATAATCTTGTGTTATTTGACTCTATATTTGTAAAATTGAGGGTTTTTTACGTAATACAGTTCGGTTATTGTGCATAAGTCAAGTGAATAGAAAATAATACCACAGACAATGAATTCTGAGATGCCACAAAAACCCCTTGAAAAGTTCTAACAAGAGAGCCACCATCTTGTTGGAAAATTGAAATAATCACACGACACTTATTGCATAAAATATGTTGTACTGTCCATTGAAACAAAACATTGACACTGGCAAATGCTACTGCGGAGGCAAAACAAGAAAAAGAAGAAGACAAACCTTCTTTGGTTTTGTGCATATGTAGTACATAATATGTACATAATTTTATGTGTTTATTAAAATACGTATATATATCAATGAAAATCAATGTTTATATTTGTACAAACTCTGGCAAATAAATAACCTTCATAATTTTAAAACTTAAATTATGTATTATGCTTTGAATTGAATTATGGTTGAATTTCAACCACTGGACATTAACAACCACCATTAGCACTTAATAAAAAGTTTAAAAACCTATGTTCAGGATTTATGCTTTGTAGCCAAAACTGATCTGTTCGCATCATGGACCTCAAACTGGAATGTATCCAAACTAATTAAAGGCAAATCATATGCTTCCATTCAAGATAATATCCCGAGTAAGCCATGGTTCTATAAGTATTGCGACTGTTGTAAAGTTGCTGCATCTACTATATGTAGACTGAGGATAGATCACGTGTGTTCTCCAGTCCATCTTGCAATGCTTAGAATCAGGGACAACTCAATATGTGAATGTGGGCTAGACGAAGGCACTCTAGAACACATCTTCTTCAATTGTCCTAATCTAGTATATTCCTTGTATGATATTTTGCCTGACAGTATACCCCCTCCTTCTGATTTTAAATCTTTGCTTTTATATGTGTTTTCTCCGTTTCTCTACACTTTGGCCAATTTTATAATTAGTAACAAAATTAAACTTTAACATTACTAACACTAATTATTATGTTTTATATTTATTTATTTAAGCATGATATCTATTGTATTTGTCCTTGGATATATTACACTGGCCTAATCTGGAAGAGCAAAATTATAAAATTAATATTTATTTAATACTACCTATAAAGAGACTCTCCCATGACTAACTTGACACTGACAGAATTCATATCTACGAGACTCCAATATATAAATGTTGAAGTTGAATTATCTTTTATATTAATTAACAAGTGACAGTGAAAATTGTAATTAACTTTACAAATCTAGTTTTATCATTATCTATACATATAATAAGAATATAAATCAAAAGTGTCTGTACTTTTCGATTTTCGTAAAAAATATTGTTGCTTGTGTCTAGGAATAAGTAATAGAATATATTTCAATCATTTTTAGAAATGTCTTTTTGTTTATTTGAACACACATCACTGCTAAAGTACTGAGTTCACGATAAAACCTCACCAAGAAATACATAGAGCATATCCTCAAGTAACATTTAGTCTTGGTATCATTAAAATCGATTTACTGTATCAAAAGTTAATTTTAATGACAACATGAGTAAGTACTAGAGAAAGAAAGAAAGAGTAGATAATTAAATGGATTTAATATTCAGATGATTTTATTAGTGACTGGTTTTTACATTCAGTTCCAAAAAGACAGAGTCACGTGCACAGCACAGTATATATTTAAAATATGAAACCAAGTGCTATATCTCCAATTTTGTGTGTTTATATTTTATTTTCAGTAACCAAGATACTAAGGTAAGGTGATTCATTCCTTCACAGGGATTTATCACAAGCAAATAAAAAATATTAGCCTACATATCAATGTAAATAAATATACCTCATATAAATAGTTAATTTAATATGCTTACTCTTCTTTATATTACATCAATATATTGTGCCTCACAATATTTGTTACAATTAAATTATTTTATATTGCTTATATGTGAGAACTTGCAATATATCTGATTTTTTCAATAGAGCCTATAATTATTTTTTATCTATACCTATTATAGTGTTTAGAATGATATAAAAAAATGTAATTCATCTCAATTGTTTAATGTTGAAACAAGTATATAATATGGGTAACAAATGTAACATTCTTTATTGATTTATAACCTAAAATTTAACCCCATTTCACTAGATGTTCGATTATTAGAAACTCTTTACATGATGCAGTCAAACACAATAGCAATCTAAACCAAAATATAAATACATTACAAGTTTAAAGAAAGTTTTTTTCATGAACTTAAATACAAAGAAAAATATGAGAAAAATTATGGACAAGTAAATAGTTTATACATAAACGAGTTTATACCTAACTCAAATAGGGGAACTGGGGCAAAACTACTACAATTATATTTATCATTACACTTTACTTTAGCATTAGTGATTGTTAGATGAAGCAAAAAATAACCTAGCAATCAATCAAGGCTAAAGCGAGACCTTGAGTGAATAATACAAAAAAACAATGCATATACTAAACAAATATATCACTCCGTCGTTACATGTGTAAATAGAAGAATAATCTTTACTAAACCTAATTTTTGCATGTGAATATTATTATTATATGTATTGCTATAAAATGACGTCATAATAATAACTTGACTGTCAATAAAACACCGTAAACAGTATTTCATAAAAAATATTGTATGTTTACACAACATCAAATCAAATGATAAAAGTATTATGAATAATGTTTTGTAGGTACTTACGATGTTCTACAAATGCAGAAAAATCCTCGAAGAGCAACAAGGCTAATATCGCGACGAGTAGTTGACAGCGAAACTGCGAAACCTAAATAACATGGCGGCATCTTGTCGCAGCCGGTGTATTTGCGTTTATACTCATTCCAAACTTGTTACACTGACTAATTGAACTTATAATATTGCACACTTTCTTAGTTAAAACCACTGTTCAGTACAAAAGCAAATTAAAAATAAGTGTATATCACACACTAAAGACAAAATGACGTAACATTCTCAACCTTCACGGTCGCACAGGAGATAACTGGTTGTACATTACACAAAATAATCTAACGAAAAAATATAATTGGAACAAGTTTTTACAACACTACTACGCAAAACACTAAACAACAAACTCCACTTTCAAACTCATTACAAATCCATTGCAATTTTAGTAAAGTAAAAATCAGACGCGATAGATTATGTCAAAGAACAAACGTGACACGCAGTCAAGCAAGCTCGCAACTCTTTTTTTTAATATAATTTCAGGGCTACCTACAAACAAAATGTAAATAATATAACAGTCAAAAATCAAGTACTTGTCAGTAAGCCTAACGAGATTGTCCTTCTTTACTTTAACAAAGAATGCGCAATTAAAAATAAAACTATACTAGTGTTGCCAACGGTTAAACTAGCTTCCATCAGATTTATCTTATTAAAGAACCAGAGAGCTACTAACAAAAGGCTGCGCTCTCTCAAAACCTCTTAAAGCTTCCACAATATATTTGACTAGATAGAGTTGACTATTATAAAAGATAAAAAAAAATATTTAGAAAACATTATTTACGTTTTATAACAAAATATCCTAACTATATTAATTATTACTACAAATGCTATTGTTACTTTATTTGTTTGTTACACTTTTACACCTTAACTACTCAAGCAAACAGCATGAAGTTTTGCACATCCGTTGTTAGCTGTACAGGATAGAACAAAGGGTACTTACATCCAGAAAAAATGGCTATTTTACGTATAGTTTTTATATAAGGAAAAGGCCAAAAAATTACTAAATAAATAGATACTATAATTATACTTAAAATTAGCGACAAATAATTACAATTAATCAATGAAATGTAAGTAAAAAAACCATAAAAAATAAAATGGAAAATAAAGTATAGACCGCATTGTGAGTGCAATTTGTCGGTATATTTACAATAAGGCTCAGGTAGCTATGAATTGCCATAAGCAAAATACAGTGAGTCAATTGGAGGGGGTAGAGGGGAAAAAAGAAGGAAAGAAGGAAAAAAAAGGAAAAAAAAAGAAAAAAAAAAAAAAAAAAAAAAGAAAAAGAGGGGGAAGTGTTTGGAGTTATCTGCGTACGAGTGATTGAGTGCACATTGCACATTTGTAGCGTTGAGTTTAGTCCATGTCTTTATTCCTCAATTTACATATGTTGCTATTCGTTGTTTTGGATTTCCTTAGAAAGTTCTATAGGTGATTCAAAATTACCATACCATAATTGCAGATTTCATACAAATATCCATTTCAGGACGATACTTCTTGCCTCCATCTGTAATGTATGTTTTATAGCATATACATAAGAAGGAAGTAAGTAAGGAAGTATCATTTCCGCTCATTACTCTATTCACAGGAAAATACAGTAAATTCTAACTAATTGAATTATCATATTCCTGTCACAAGTACGTGTATCAAATGGAAAATAAAAATATATGTAAAAGTTACTTTTGGTGCCTATATAGTAAAAGCAGAATACTCTTTAAAGACTTGAAAATAAAATCGGAAACATGTAACTGACTTAGGAACGGTCTGCTAACTAATTAATACCGAGTTCTGCTGAATCAGTAAAAGACCCACCAAGCACAAAAAGTGGGAACGACAACACCAATTTATAGTGGAAAGTCCACTACTTTGGCAACACTGAACTATACACGCCAGAGACAAATATTAATACGTACATGTACTATACCAGTGTTGCCAACTAAATATTGAAGAATAATGATTAAAATACCTACATACATAAGAAATGCTGGCTGTGCCCGCGACTCCGTCCTTGTGGAACTTAATGTAAAAAACAGTGACTAATAAAATCATCTGAATATATTAAGTCCATTTACTTATCTATTTTTCTCGCGTAGTTAAGCCGCGTTGTAATTAAAATTACAATTACTTTTGATAGAGTGAACCGATTTCAATGCATGCAAGACTAAAATATTATTTGAGGATATGCTTTATGACAGTACATAAAAATAAAACTTTATTTAAAGTTTAGTCCATTGAAAAAAGTCTGTGATTTTTTTGTTTTAAACAGTTCGCGGTTTCTAATTTGATTTGATTTTCTACGATAAACAGAGACGTTTCACTACTTCTATCGCTTTTAATTTATCAGCGTATGTTAAGTATTGTTTTGAATTCATTTTATTTAGGTAACTTTTAACACACAGCAAAGTTTTCTGGAAGGTGATCAATAACTGATGATACAAGTAAACCGCTGTCCTAATCACCGTAAATACAGCTTTTAGGGATTTCAAAGAAACAATAGGCGATTGTATACATACATATTGTTTGTATTTACAATTTAACTTACATGCAACTTACATGCATAAACACATGTAACCAATAAATTTCAAGAGACTTTTTGTTTTGTACATTTATTCGAATTCACTCGTTGGCAGACAGTTTATGTTACAGAGCTCATCGAAAACTTTATTCAAGTTATACAGGTGCGTATTTAAAGTAATAGAGGTTTTAGGTTCTAAGGGGAAGGGAACATATTAGATAGAGTTATAGAGGTTTTTACTTTATCGAGGTTTATCTTATCGAGGTTTTACTCTATATATCCAAGTAATGATTATATTGGTTACATACTTTTTCGTATTGGTATTATTTTGTAAAAAAAAATGTCATTCGGAAAATTTGTCTCCTACCATGTATAATAGTGCTTCTGTACATACTGTACTTCAATGCTCGTAGTTTGACAGTTAATTTTTTGAATAATTTTACAATAATGGCGTTACCATGGCATATTCCTTTAGAAGCAGCACCTTGTTGGAAGCCGAAAACTGTTTCGCAGCAACCAACTCTTTTGAAACATTACTGCAACTTAGCTATACATGAAACCCCTTGTGAAGAATTACAAACAGGACTTATGTGTGATATCGGTATAAACAACCGAGATACTACAACTATACAACGTCTCATTGCATCGGGAATGACTGTGGCACGATTAAACATGCGTGATCTAGAACCCGAGGCTTGTGCGCAAATTATTCAAAGTATTCGGCAGGCTGTTTACAATTATAGTGCCGAACTGGAATACGTATATCCATTGGCGTTGCTAGTAGATGTACGAGGACCAGAGATCATTACAGGAGATTTGAAAAATGGACCAAGATCTATTGTTGAAATTATTCCTCATGCGACCATACGATTAACTACAGATGCTAGTTGGCGAGAGAATGGAACTGCAGATTGTTTATATATTGGTTATGATCATCTTACAGATTTGCAACCGGATGATATTATATTTATGGATACCTTAACTCCAGGAAGAATTAAATTAGTTGTTTCAAAAGTCGGCGACGATTCAGTTGAATGTTCAGTAGTGGCTGGAGGAACAATTAGCTCTAAAATGGTTGTGCATATTTCTCAAATTCCTCGTGAAATACAACATTATAACGACGGTACAGGAGATACAGAATCTCATTCTTATAGTGATTCTTCACAGCAACCATTCGAACATATGGAAGAACAGATAGCTTGGGCTGTTGCAGCGGACGTAGATGGTGTGTTAGTTCCAGATGCCCAATGTGCAAAGGATATTCTACAAGTAAAAAACCTTTTGTCTGAAAAGGGCAAACACATTTTAGTAATCGCATGTGTAGATTCCGTTTTGGGATTTGACAACGTAGACGATTTATTAATGGTGGCTGACGGCATTTATTTAGATCGTTATATTTTAAGCACAGATTTACCTGTCGAAAAAATATTTATAGCTCAGAAAATTATTTTTGCAAAATGCAATGAAATCGGAAAGCCTTGCATATGTAAAGCAGTTATCAATGAACAGATACCAACGCTTTGCGTTACAGATATCGCTAACCTTGTTCTTGATGGCATTGATGTTCTTTCTTTAGAATTAGATTATGAGTCACCTTTGAGGAAATTTGTGCATTCATACGACACAATACATATGGCAGAACATTGTTTAGCTGCTGCTGCAGTGATTTGCAGACAAGCAGAACGCACTGTATGGCAACCTCGCGTTTATGGAAATTTAAAACTAATGCAAAGTTCTTTGGAAGATCCTACTAAAGCAGTATGTATAAGCGCCGTGGAACTTGCAATGCGTTCATGTGCGGTTGTCATAATATGTATGACAAATTCTGGTAGAACTGCTAAAATTCTCTCCCACATAAAACCTACTTGTCCTATTATAGCTGTAACTAGAGCTTGTCATACAGCAAGGCAGTTGCGTTTTTACCGTGGAGTGCGTGCAATGCATTATTTTGAAGTTGCAAGGAGTAATTGGGAGTCTGAAGTAGAAGCCAGAATTCATGCTGCATTAGATTATTGCAAAGCAAAAAGAATACTGCGTGCTGGAGATCCTTATATTATTGTGACAGGTTCCCGTCGTGGAATTGGGTACTGTGACTCAACAAGGTTATTGTATGCCAGTGCTCGAAACACCGTTCTCGTGGAGTAAAAATATTTAACCTTATCGGGATTTTATAAATCGGGGTTAATGTTTATTATTTTATTGATGATTAAATTATACAAAAATATGACTTTAAAATTATATATTTTGTAATATTGACTTTATGTCCTTATCCTTACCCAAAGTATATACTTAAGTCTCAAAAAGAAGCGAACACTATTATAAAATTATAAATACAATTTTATTAGTTACTACCACTACGTAAGATTCACACAAAGAGTTCACAGATCTGTAAGTCCCAAAAAAACCAACGTCGGTTTTTATATAAATCGGTGAACATCTTCCTTAGTTTCAACGACAGAAGCTACCTAAAGCAAACCATGACCTTCTTCGCTATGAGGCATTCATTCAACACCTCAACAATCTCGTTCTAAACTATACATTTTAACAATGTCGTTTTGTGTCGATAAACTGCGAAATTGTTCTCAAAAATAGAGGCAAACGGAGTACTCATCATTTCTTTTAAAGGTAGAGCTACGCAGCACCTTCTATACGTATAGATAGAATCAACAATTGCCTATGGTGCAAGGGTACCAGAAGTATTGCAAATTGGCCTATAGATTAGTGATCTATCCGGTCTCTATCCGAATCGATCCGGTTCTGAAGACACCAAAAGCCTTATGCTTAGCAGTGGAAGTAAGCAATTAGTGCGTTAATGAAATACAACCGGTATGTTTAGGTGTATATTATGTTGTCTATAGATCGTTTTAGAAATAGCTTGGTGTAAGTGTGATCATTTATACTAGATTTGTTTCAGGCTCGGTTTTGATTTTGAACAACATTTTTGGAAGTGGACTGATCTTCTAATAATAACACATCAACAATTAAAAATAAAGAAAAAAATAACGAAAGTAACAAAAATAAATATCCACAAGAAGAAGAAAAGATCGATAATAGCAATAACATGTATTTGACAACGGATTTATTCTAAGTGTGACTGTATTGCAACTAGCATACTGTATTATGGCCGTATCTAGGGGGGGGAGGGGTCATTGTGGGGCAATGCCCTACCTTGAAATCACAATGCCCTACCTTAATAATACGTTACTACCTTACCTTAAGTTTGAAAATATCACCAGTGGCAGAGAAGTTAAGAAGTTATAGGAGTAATAGATTAGCATGATACGGGCATGTCATACAGAGGGATGAAAGAGATATAGATAATGGCGGATTTGCAGTCTTGGCCGCCCTAGGCTCCAGACCATGTAGTAAGTACCAGCCACCTCTTTCTCAGCACCCATCATGTTGAGTACATAATGGATTTTTGTTTTTTGTTAACTTTTATCGAAATCGATTCAGAAATTTAGTAAACTATAATATCTGTTAGTTTGCTAGTTTTTTTATTTATTCTTCCTAAATCACTTATATCTACGAAATAACTTATACGTACATTTTATATGAACGAAATAATTATTTCACATTACATTATCTATATTTTATTTATAAAAAGTACAAAAGTGATTTAGGATGATTATTGTTATAGGATGCGGTGCAGTGCGGCCCACCATAATGTGTGCCAGCCTTTAGAATATTTACGTACTTTGAGTTATTTATTGTTATCATCAGTGAAGTTTTGGCCACGATTGGCCGCCCTAGGCCCGGGACTCTTGGGCTTTAGGGCAAATCCGCCACTGGATATAGAAGAAGACCGAAAAAGGTATGGTAAAAGTGTGTAAAAAATGACCTTTTATACAGGTGTGAGTTCTGAATGACATCTGATAGAAGAGAGTGGACAAGGAAAACATGATGTATCGACTCTACCTAGGTGGCATAACGGTGATGTATATAATAAAAAAAATATCGACTGCCGATATCCAAATTTTAATATCAATATATCGTCCAAAAAACTTAGTAATTTAATCAATATTTAAAAATAATAATATCGATATTTTATCATTAGTCCTAGTTTATGGCAATATACGACCGGTAACATTATCGTGTCATTCCGTTCCTCTCGCAGTTACGTGAACGTGCTCTTAGTGTTATCTAGCCCTAGTCCTCTGTTTAGACAAAAACAAAAATAAATTATTTATATGAGCACAAAGCTTTTTCACATATAACACAGGTCAGCGAAATAGTCAGACATCAGAGCAAACCACAGAATAATATTACTCCTAGCGGAGGAGCAAAGAGTATTATAAGTATTATAGGAACGGAGGAGCAAACTCGACTGAGTTATTGTACTGTAGGTAGGGATGTGAAAAAATAATTGATTATGGACATAATCGCCCAAAATCGATTTTTTTCAAGTAAAAATCGATTGATGTACGCGAATTTAATGCTAAAAATAATCGATTAATAATTGAATTTTGCGGAAAAAAAAACGATTTTTTTCTATTATATGTAAATGTACCTGCTTTTCATATTCCAATAATAAAACTAAGAGATTCATATTAACAATTTATCAGATTAACAATCAAATAAAATGATATGAATTAAAAAATAATCAATTTAAAACTAGAAATCACAGCGAATATTCCTTTGAACTTTCTAGGTAAGGAATAAGGAAACCAAATACCATTATTGATAGAAGTTTTCAGTACCATTAAATATTTTATTATAATAATAAAGTAAATTTTCAAAAAAAAGTATTAACCGACTTCAATATCAATCAAAAACCCATAAGGCACTAAAAGGCGGAAAATAAATAGTTTATCAAATTAACCAAATTACATAAAACATATGAATAAGTGTGCTACCTAGAGATGTATTGGAAGTCGGTGCCAACCGAAATTTCAAATTTGTTCTAGGTAGAATTGTATTACAGAGACGCGAGAGTGGACTTAAACTTTGTACCTATGTAGATGATATGATTTTCGGTTCACAACGACTTCCAATACGATCAGCTGCTGCGAACTATAGCTATATATATATATATATATATATATATATATATATATATGACGAGCGCCTTTCACTTTATCCCTACTCCGCGGCCGACCATCACGCGGCATGCAACGCACAGATGAAAAAGTTTGAGACGATGTAATAAAAGTTTCACTTTAAAAGAAATAAATAAAAGTGTAGGAAAATGAAACTGACGAAATTTGCAGAAAAGGAGGTGAAAGAAATAGACATACTAAAAACTGTAAATAAAGTCTCGGATAATGTCCGGGGGCAAAACGGGGACCAAAAAAACCATCAATGTTTATGAACGACATATCGATTTCTTTTGATATTTTAGAAAACAATGAAACAACGATAAATATTATGAAAAATACAGGTAACTTTTTAAATCTGGTGCAACCACTACTTACTAACTTATTAACTAAAATGTATAAGTCCCTAGTAAACTTTTTGACTACTCTGAAGTAGACGCCCATAACGCAAATATAATAACGCATTCAGGGTGCTGATGGCCTTGCCGCGCTACTGCAGCGCCTCAGGCATGTTCGCGGAGGTGAGTATTGATGGCTTTCACGCCATCATGCGCAAGCGATCTGCCTCAATGATGCGTAGGGTACGTGCCAGCACCAACAGTATCCTGAATACTGTAGCAGATAGGTAGGACAGCCTCATACTGGGACAATAGGTACGCCTACACACTGTGGCGTTTTAATAAATTATTATTCCATATGCATTATAGATGTAAGTACTAACAATATTTTCTAAGTTGTGTGTATATTAACCAAATGGACTTTTTTGTCTGCAATAAAACATTTTGATTGCTTGATTGATTGATAACACAAATTTAGGTATCAGACGGATGCGTAAAGGTGGAGGCGGGGCAGACTCGCCGGCGCGCATTCCTCATCCCTGTTGCACCAACACGTGTGCCAGTATACTAGTATACAGTACAGGGTTGTAGTTAGAGTCGAATTTGAGGTAGGGCAACATTGGTTACAGGTAGGGCGGATATAAAAAAATATCATAATTGATCTACCCTCGATTGTCACAAACTGTGGTATGTTTGGAAAAGTTTAGATACCTATCGCTACATTTTTTTTATCTCAAACTATGAACAAACAATTTAATTATAATAATAATTAAAATAAAAAAATATTAATACTCTTTTATCTCTCTGTTTGATATGCCCGTATCATGCTAACCTATTACTCCTATAACTCCTTAACTTCTCTGTCACTGGTGATATTTTCAAACTTCATCTGATATATTTATTTTTATTCTTATTGATTCTAGATACACCATGTCCATCTTAACAATTACATCTCTCCCACGTGTATTTTTCTCTCGTCCATGTCTTTCGTAGCCCAGCACTCAGATGCATACAGCAAGACTGGTCTTATAATAGTTTTAAACACCTTCCCCTTCTGGTTCAAGGGCATTCCTGGATCGCAAGATACCCCAGACATTTTTCACCATTTTCTGCATCCTGCATTTATCCTATGAACCGAGATACCGGAATTTGGAGCAGGCTGGTAATGGTAATCTTAGTAGTAAAACAGCTGAACATATAAAATATCGAGTATTTTTAAAAACTCTTACTGAAAAATATTCGTACACATAATTATCTTATTTAGATAAAACAATAATGATGACAATTAAGAACAACATGATTTAATAACTTTGTGCAAGTAGCCCTTAGAACTGTTATGTAACATTTTAAAACATTTATGGTATAAGTTGTCTAACAAATATACTGCATTAAAAACTGTAAATCATTGTTAAGCTGAATTACGATCGGTTTTTTGTTAATAAAGTCGATATATTGAAATATATATTTTTTATGATATATTAAATATTTTTTTAAATAACAGTTTATCGCAAATCCGATATTTCTAAAATATTAACAGTCCTACCATAAACAATATAGCGGAAAACGTTCCATTTGTCGATCATACAAATAATTTATATATTTACATATATATTTTTTTTTGTCTATATAATAATGAATATGTATAAAATAAAAATAAATAATTATAAAACATCAAGATTATCATATTATAAAACTTTTTAAAATGCACATGTAAAGGAAAAATCACGTTTCGTTACAAGTAACTTCAAATACGTAAAAAAAACTATCGTCTTCGCGGTGGAGAGGCATGTCGTTTGAAAAGGGTGATCAGCTCTTATGAAAACAATGTTTTTGAAATCCCAAATTCGAGATGCGAATTGTTTTAATGCCGATACAGACTACGGTGTTCAACGGTGTGATTTAGTTATTTCATCTTTCATAGAGTAAGTATCTACTTACCTAGTGTATTTTAAGTTTAAAAATGGTAAGTGTTGTGATCTTTGCCGGTTTTCTTATTATTTGCTTTACGTATTACAAACAATTAACAGTATCTGTTACCGCCACAGCCTCTACATCAACATTCTCCAAATTACATAAAATGTATCCCCCTTCTGGAACGATAGCAGTTCTGGGACTTGATAGCTCCGTCCACAATTACCCTGTCAATTCATCAAGTGTATATATATGTATGTCGGTTTACTGGATAGTGTGACAGTTATAACGATTAAAATAAAAACTTATAATTTTATATGTTTTGCGAATAAAGTCAGATCTTGCTAGACTAGGTTATAACTAGTAAACTTCTAGCAAAATCTTGAATATTTACCATCAAAAATTTGGCTGAAATGAATCTTGGTAAAATAAAAGATGTCAACGATTCTTTTTAAAATATTGGTACCCAAGAGAGAATCGATCTGAGTTATATAAAGACATGAAGATGTGACTTCCGGATAGATTGGATGAATATGGACTGTCCCTGTCTGTAGCTATAATATTTTTAGTGGCATTCTCGAAAAATAGTGGTTTACTAACAACAATATTGTTATTGAAAGGTATATATACATATAAACAAAAAAAAAGTATCAGTTTCTAAAACTTTTTATTGACTGTAACTAACAAGACTTGTTTAACCAAATTGTGTAGTAAATATAAGAAAAATATTACTATAATCTTTCATTTAGCGTTTCATATGTAACCAATTCTTTTCATTTAGTCCAAAATTAATGTTGCCATAGTGGTCAGTTATATAGATTATAAATCTTTGTTTTTTAATTTTTGTAATAAAGAGACAAAAATATAAGTATGATATGATATCTTGATAGTTTAATGTGATGCAAGATTCTAGTGTAGAATATAATGTTTTCTACTAAATAAAATCTATTTACAAGAATTAATGTTTGTATTTCGGAAAAAAAAAATATGCTTACACTTCTCAAGGCTATCAATATTTAGACAATCTTCCTTATATTTATAAATCACCTATTACTGTATTGTCTTGTAAATATATATGAGTCCTATGAAATTAAAGAGGCCAAAAAAGGTGGTACATGAGATATAGTCTGTGCTTAATATTTTGATTGGTCTGAATGTGTAGAACACAAATTTAGTTATATGTACATAATAAATTATATGTATAATATTGAAACAGCTTAACAATAAAGAAATGCCAATTCTAGGTCAAAAATATTTTAACATTTTCTTTTGTTTTTAACTCTTCACGATTTTATACACAGCTTACACTTATATTCAACGCAGACAAAAAGATTGATGAGGACTGCAAATACGTCAACTTACCTTTGGTTGATTTAAAGTCATGTAATGACATACACAATTTTCTGTGGACATATGAAAAATTTATTAGCTTTCTTTTTTACTATCAAATTACAAGTCGACTTACCAGTTTTGTTTTCGATATCTAACCATTTATATTGTTTCTATGCATCTACAGTGCCCTTATGTTATAACATGGAAAAATATTATAGATCAATGTGTCACAAATATACAATGATTTTCTCTTATGACAGATCAGTTAGATTGCAATTATAGCACACTACCCTCCTTATTTACTGAAATTACTGTATTACTGTACTTGTTATTTGTAATAAGCAATTGTAACATTATATTAATGACATTTGTCCTTAACGGATTACTGTAAATGTTGTATTATTCTTGTATTGTTTTAGATGATCCGGCTTGGTTAACTAATATTCAGTTACCGTCTCACTTAATCGGATCAATTTTCTACTGTTATCCTTTAAATTTTAACTCCAGAAGAATTGATAATTTAATGAAATTCACCATTTTTTTTTTGCACCAGTAAAGGAGGTGAAGATATTTCAAAATGTCACTACATGATTCTCTCAAAGAAGTATGTGATGGTTTAAGGTGTGCGAGATTGACAGAACGTAAAAAAAATGCTGATGCATTAAAATCTTTTTTAATGAGAAATGCTGTGCCTTCATTATTGACTGAAAATTCTATGAATAAAAGAGGATATACATGGAATGATTTGTTTGATGACATCAATGACTACATTATTAAGGTTACAAATGGTTTTTTTAGCTAAGCTTCTACTTAGAGACACCATATGTATATCAATAATTATAAATTTTATTGCCATATATATTAATCACATGTGACATTTTTGCCTTTTTCAGTCTATTACAGCCTTAAATAATTTTCATTTGTTAAAAAATTATATTAATATCTTGTGGAATAACTATTTAATATTATTTAAATATAAACTATCATCTTCTTATTCATATGTTTCAGTAGATTATACTTTGATTACCCCATATTTCTGATACAAAAAACCTGAAACTACCTGCATGAATAAGAATTAATATTTTTAATGAAAAATATATTGCTTACTTCTATGTAGGTATTGAAAATAAGTTATGATCTACTAATTCTTTGTAAAAAGTGTCTATATCCTTCTTTTAGTTCTGAACTAACTCTGTGGTACTTATTATTAATACTAGAATCACTAAGACATCTTATATGAACACATCCTCATTAATCAGTTTACACTATCAATTTTGTGTTTATATTGGCTTAGTTCTGTATACTTTGACTGTCTTCTTCTATTTGATGCATTATTTTCTGGTATTAATTACAAATTCTAATATATACATTATTATAAGTAAGTAAAATAAAGGAATTATCTGAAGTTAAAGAATGCTCCTTCATACATAATAAAGACAGTTGTTATCTTAGATTTTTTCATATTATGTAGAATTTCTACTATCATTGTTTTTACATGTCATGCTATTTTGCTCAGTTAAAACTTAAAATCTAGGTAACCCTGAGATTTGATTTGAGATCATTTTCCATTTTCATACAAATGTGAAATGTAAAGTACAAATTCATTTTTCTTCTATATATCTTACAGGAACTTGAAAAATATGAAACATCCAAAACATATCAATCAGTTATAGAGCCTCTTTGCACATCCCTGCTCCATTTGTGTGTTGCTGGTTCAATCAAAGGTATATATACATTAAAAAACAATGTATTTTGTTATTGTAAAAAGACAAGTTTGTCTGAGAACTTCATCATCAATTTTATAATCCAAAAACGAATTCTCTATTAAATATATTTTTTTTTCAAACTAAAATCCTAATCAGGGTTTTTTAAATTGGGTTATTCATTTTTTTTTCCTTAATAGGTCATGTTTAGTGTTATCAATGACCATGGAAGATTCTTTAATATTTTGTTATTAAGACACAGTTTAAAACTGTCTATTGGTCATGACTTAGTTCTTTTTAAATACAATGTCAAACTTAATTAAAATTAAACATTGCCTGTCCATTTAGGAAGAATGTAACGTTCTATCAATGAAAGCATTTTCAAAATTGTATCAGAAATTTCAAAGATTACCTTCTATAAACTAATAGACTTTACCTCTTTATAATGTTAGTTTAGAAGATGTCCTGTGTTTACTTTACTCTCATGGTTTAATATTAAATTGTTATAACCGCATATAGGACTACTGTCTCCAACAAGCTAGACACAAGTGTTTTAAATTAATGTAATATTACTGTATGAAAAGAACCTCGGTAAAATGAAGAAATAGAGGAAGGTAATGTATATAAAGAAGTGATTTACAAGAAGGGGTGCAAGGCACTCAACAAATACTTCCAAATTCCTGACTATCCTCTGTTTTTATGATAAAAAAGGGCATAATTATATGAATGAAGATTTATTAATATAAGAAAAAAAAAAGTTCGTTATTCCGAAACGTTCATATTATCCCGTTTTCAGGGCTTCCTTAATATTAACCAATACTTTAGGAAATCCTGGTCTATCAATGCCGAGATGTAGTTACTATTGAAATGTATCAGTTTTGTCCATATTTATAATCATCAGGAGCCTGACCCACTGCAAGGCTATAGGCCTCTTTCCGAAGAAAGGTATAGGCATAATCACTATACCAATCCATAACTTATTAGCAAATTCAAACTCTAAGAAATCCACAGTACTATATTTTCACAGATACAGTATTACTACATGAATATTTCTTAGCTTCAGGTTTCCTCACGATGTTATCTTTCGCCGTCAGCCTATAGTGTTACCAATTTAAATTAGTAGATGAACCCGATTTCCGTAAAATTCGTTGGCTCGAACGTGTTCGAACCTGCAGACATCAGAATGATATTTCACCCGTCAAACTATATATATGTAATAAACATATATTTTATTTTAATGCGTAAATCAGACATAAACATAATCAATCCATTATAAAATTGATATTGTTACCTTGATTTTTAGGTCACACTTATATAAAATGTGAGAAAGTAACGGAAGCCTGTTTAAATATTTTGAAAGATAACCGCCTCACAAAAGCTATTGGAGATGCCTATTTAAGCTTACTGTACAAATATGTTCTACCCTGTGAACATTACTTTCAGCACATTACACCATCTACATGGGAGGGTAAATATGTAATCTATGTTTATTTTAAATACATGTATAAATAATTATAGATATAGAATATTCCCCTGCGTAAAGATATAAATGTCAAAAGCGTTGTATTGTGTACCTAATATGTAAGTAATGTCATAAATTTAGTATTCTTTTTTTATTGTAGATGTGGGTCAATAGTAATTTCTTAACTTATTTATTTTACTAGAACTCCAAAAATCTAGTCTTTTTATATTGTAATAGCCAGATGTCCCGAATGATTAAATAGTATAATCTATCCCCTTTGCTATTATGTTGCTTGGTAGTCTCCATTTATTGTGTGGGTAAAAATAGTTTGGAAAGCCTCTCTTTATATAACTGAGAGATAAACTACACAATAGTATTGGCCAAATTTCGAAAATTATGGTATCCTTTTTGAAAGTTTTTGGCTAGTAGTAGAAGATGAAGACTATCAACCTATTATATGAATATAGTTGCTTGTGGTGTTCAATTTATATAAAACAAAATTTTATATTTCAGAGTTGCTGGATGTAAGCATTCTAGCTTGTATGAAAAAATACTCCAAATTAGATGATTTTACAAAATTTAGATTATTGTTACTTGTTGTAAACAGTGGAAGAAACAACTGTCAGTTTGTAATTCCATTGAGGGATTCATTATCAAAATTTATGAAGCTCTTCCTTGAAGTACCATATGATAAGAAAGCACAGGAAGTGATTGTAGAAATTACAATATCATTATTACAAACGGTAATTTATCTCAAATAATTCACTTACAAAGATAATGGAATGATAATTCTTTTTTATATTTTTCGAACTGACTACGCTTTTGATCTATCAAAGTCTTAACAGCCTCACCGGACTACTAAGGCGAGCGCTTAAGGCTCTCAGCCGATTTTATTTGACAACTAGCTCAAGGGTGCACGGCACACCTCGGCTTGGAAATGGAATGATAGCTAAAGTTACAATATAAGGGTTTTATAAAATTAAGTTCAATTGTATGTTAATGAATTCTAGGAAGTCTAGTTAATAAAATATAAATACAATAGTTTTCATAATTTTATTTATCACTACATTATAGCATAAACTTTTAATCAATTCATCCAACTACACGAAATAATAACCTTAAATGTTACTATTAATTGAATGAAATCAATATTTTTTATATCATCTTTTGTGATAGTAAATTAGTTACTGGTCAGATACTATATACTTAATCTAGACATTAGATCATAATATATCCCCAAACTTTTATGTCTCATAGACCACTTGACACAATCTTCGGTTATGTGTAGACCTGCTCACCTGATCTTTTGCCAATTCCTCAACTTCAAGTATGTTTTGAAAATGTGGTTTTATCATTTATGTTGATAGATGAGCCTTTATATTATAAAGAAGACGATTTTAAGTAGAAAGTATGTGTATTGTTTCATGCAAGGTACCTAAGTTAAATTAAATCCACGACCTAATTAAATGAGACCATTATTGTTGACCCTTAATGGCATCTCATGGAATTCCTTTTTCTTTAGCTTGCGTCGACTACTTTGCTAGTGGTCATAGACCCCTAAAAATATTGTCTCCATCGATATTAATATAATAACTATATTCACAATAGTTAATGTAATTAGTATAAGACGGATTTTGAGTGTTAAGTATCGTTTACACATTCTTCTAACAATATGTTGTCTTCGCTTAAAATGAAAAAAATGTATTAAAAGTTATTTTTTACGTAAAAACATTTTATTTCACTTAGAAAGATTTTCTTTTTTATAGTTGTCATCAGAATTTCGTTTTACAATGTGCCATTTTGTGGAAACGATTTTATCACTAGTATTAAAACTTTATGATCAAAATCAAGATCAAAAGAAAAAGGTACGTAAAGTATATACCATTTTATTAGTTTGTCTAAAATGTGTATCCTCATGCGGATAAAGTAAACTTATTGTCAATTAAATTTCAAAGAACTTAAAATTAAGTAGATAATCTTATTAAAAAATAACAATAGTAATCATTTACAAGTTGCTACAAGATTAACGTTGAACTTAAAGAGTGTTATATATACGGCTGTGAATGCTCATAAGTCAAGAAAACACACGAGATTTTCGCTATATAATCCTTATAAAATTTCGAAATATTATACAAAAGACTGTTTTGCACTTACTACAGAATAGCGTTTGAAGTGAAAAACATGTGGCATAGCAATGAATCATATTGAAATTATACCAGATGCATGTTTAAAGGGTTACACCCTTCAATCCTATGGTAGTTCATGGTCACATTTAACATATAAAATAATAATATCAAAACAAATACTAATAAACAACAAAGACAACCTTAGTTAAAGTTTGTTTTAAAACTTTTAAAAGTATGGGAACGATGCTTTTAAACGTAAAAAGGCCTAGTTTCAATGAACAATTTTAAAGGGGCACTTTTGAAGGTTAATCATTACTTAACTGCTTATCGTGGGAATGCCGCACCGTCGAACAAAGGGTAGCGGGGTGCGAGCCAAGGTGCGGGACGCGGCTTGGAGTACGCGACAGGGCGTGATTCATTTATTACATGAATTCGTTTTTGCGTAAATCACCTGATGTTGAGAGTATATCAGTTTTGCATTTTTCGAGATAATTAGGTCAAATACTAAGCACCTACTTTTTAATTGATTTAGAATGCGAATCGGCTAATGATTATCCTGTAAATATATTGCTAGCGACTAACCAGTCGCACTATATAGTTACGATCTAATGTATTTACTGATTAAAGACTAATTTATGAAATTACTTGCAGTCTTCAATCTTTAGATTATTACATGCAAGTGTGGTATTACACCATCCCAGAGGTAAACTCCGAAGTCAAGAGGGTAGCCTGGCAACTGACTGGGATATTTGGAATAAACATTTGTATGGCATGTTGGAAATAATATCTATGGAAGTTATTTGCTTACAGAAAGTATCTAGACAAAATATCAGTTCAAATGCAAAACAATGCGAAAGTTTTTACTATTTGACCGCTTCTGTGTATTATCAGGTATGACGAAATTTGTGTTTTAATATGATACATTAGGATGTGCCAAGAAAAGTCGATTTTTTTTCGCTCTCATCCCAAAATACCGTAGGATATATTAAAACAAAATTTTGTTCAAAGGACAGCATTTAATTTCAATTTTAAAAGGCTCTTCATCTAACTTTAAATTTTCCCATATAAATTACATAGAATGAAGTTCTTTAAACATTATTGTCACTTGCAAACTATGAAAAAATTTCATTTTGTTACATCTTGACAACCTCGGTAAAAATTCGCATACGCACGTAATACATCGACTGACTTCTATCATTTTAGCAATCATTGAATCATAGTCATGTTTGTTTTCGGGATTGATGAATGTTCAGGATTCTGTACTTTATTCCTTGACACTTGTCTGTTATGTTATAAGTTGGTTTCAGTGAAAACAAAATGTTATTATTTCTCTTCTAGAGTTACATTGAATAACCAAGTGTCACTTGGTTACGTAGGTGTATAGCTGTTATGCGTTAGAGTTTGATAACTATTCGAAAAACTTGAATACTTGGGTCTGTAGTATTCGAATAGTAAACAAGGGCGAATACTCTGACCTAAGTGCATGTGACGAAAAGGATTCTCTTTAAATATTGAACATGTACTAAAATAATAATAATAAACTAAATGCAACAACCTTGTGTCAAATTTTATTTTATTTCGAGTGTTGTAAAAAATATATAAGAACATATCCCGTTTTTTTAATGGAAAAAGCGCATTATAGTAAACCACGGGTGCCGCTTGTATCAGGACAGTTACAGGGCTGGAGAAGCACAGACCAGAACTTGTAATTTTGTACGGAACAAAAATAAATTCCCAACTAAATTTATATACATAGTTATTTGGAATTCCAGATCCTTAATCAACTGGATACGAGTGAATTTGACCAACAAAGTTCAAGCAAGAGGCAAAAATTAACCAACAATAGAATTAAAATTTTCGGTGACCTTATAGATGAATTTCAACAGAACCACATTCCATGGTAATATATTTTCAATAAATGTGTAGGATATATGTGCTTGGGAGTTATTTTTTTATTTCAATGAATGTTGTTCACATTTTGGTTGCCCTCCTTTGTAGTGGCCACGGTTTTGAAATTTTATTATCCCACCTCTAAATTCCAAATTACATAGCTCATGTTCTAAGTCGCACTAATTCGACCCTTTACACTCGAGGGCTAATAAAATGTATTTATTTAATGAAGTTAAAGCTAAAAATATTATGATGAAATATACGTTTTTATGGCTTATTTAAAACATTCACGACAGACATGAACAAGTACGTAATAAATTGGTTATTAAATTTGTATTGTTTTTAAGGTTGGGAATCGTAAAAGTATTTATGAAAGAATACTCTTATTATGTTTCTGACTATGGTTATTCTAAAATTGTGAACGTTATTGAGGCGTTGATAACGAAAAACCTTAATACATTAGATTGGGACATCTTGGGAGATCTAGCATTATTGGTATTAAAGCGTTTTTCTTCACAAAAAAAGACAGAAGTAGATGATAATAATGTACTAATCTCATTGTGGAATTCGTGTGTGAGGTAATACTTTTTATTACTGGTATATATTAATGTCTGGCATGTATGAAGTATTTTCGCCGCCCTATTGAATTAACTAACCTAACTAACGCACACTGTTTGGTGAATTTTACTATTGTTAATTATTATTTTCAATTTACTTTATTATTTTGCAATAATTACCAAACTGTTCACATATGTTCCTAATAATTCGAGTCAGTATTAATTTTTTTCTTAAATGCTCAAAAATACCGTTTTTCATTATTATAATTTATATTCTTTTCGTCTTTGCGCTTGCTAGGTTGACATTAATACACTATTTTTTTTTTCAGAAATTCTACTACCCTAATGGCAAGTCATAAAGTCATACATATGATTATGCAATATTTGTTAAAAAATACTGCACCGGAATTCCAGAATATACAACCTCTGCTTAAATTGTACATAGATTGCGAAATGCCTTTGACTAATTCCAGTATGACAACACTTTGTGTTTTGTTCCAAAGATACTTTATTAAATGCAATTGTGAAGAGACAAGAATCAAATGTTTTACTTGGCTTATCCAAGGAGATATTACAGTTGTTAGTAGAAAACAAGTACACGAATTAACATTGCGAATTTTAGCAGTTGAAAATATAAACTGTCTATTACAAATTGAAGCGACTTGTGACAATCTATATGATACCTTATTCAATTCAATTGAAGACTGCATTTTATTCAGTGAATTTGAAAATAACATTCAAAGACCTGCGTCTGTGAAGGAACATGAATTTAAACACATTGAAATAAGCATGGTTATAGGGAAACATATGCAGCAATATTTTACTACACATCTTCAGAAGAACTTAGAACGGCTCAAAGCTAAAGATGTTGAATTGTTAACATTTATGAAATTAATAGAAATTATAATATGTTATTTGGATATAACAATAAGACATAGTTTTATCACGACCAGTGAAGTAAAAGAAACTATTTTGTTTCATTGTTTAAAAATAGCGTTGAAGGAAACGTTCCTAACTTTACGATCGGTTTTAGCAAGTAATACGCGAAACGAAGTTAAAATTAAATATTTACAATCAGTTAGAGACATTCTAGAGTTCGATTTAAGCCCTTTACTCAGTACTGAAATTCGTAGGTGTATTGATGATAGTTTCTTCCATTGCCTTAATAATATAATTTATACTGAAATAAAGATGGAAGATCAAGATGTTCTGGTCGATGAAGACGACGAGTTAATTGGTGCAGTTAATTTAAAACACCACTGCGTTTACACACTCGCGGCGTTTTGTATGAAACAGAGTAATTATCGGGTTGAATTGTTAGATTTGATTCTAGATCCGAAAACATACAATTTTGCATTTGATATCAGTTGTGCTCTTCAATGTATAGAGATTTTGAACAGTTCTAAAGTGGAGCAGCCACCTTTTGGTAATTTTTTTTTCTTTGAATTTATATAGCAAGGCGATGCAAATAATGTTTATTTTTAAATTTATGAACTTATCCTCCAGGTTTGTCGTTCAATCTTATGGCACATATGTGTAGATGTCTATACAGAGACTCGATTGCATCGTATGGAATACTCAAAATGTTAATGAAAATGCTAGATTCTATTTGGTTACAAGACAGTACAACGAAGCAAAACTGCTTCATAATGGTAAAGAGCTATCTTCAGCGGTGTGAGAAATTATTTTATCCTCCGAACGTTGCCGCGTTAATATACGAGTGCGGAGCGAAAATTTCGATATTGAGTCGAAAATACAATAACGATATCGAAGATATATTTGAAAAAGCAATCAAAGAGAAAACAAAAGGAGACATTCATAGTATCAGGCTTTACTGCTGTTACTTGCTAAGTACTATGTTAAATTCTTTTTCTGAAGAAGATTTCGATGTACTTTATATGAGTACAAATGATTTATTTTTGATAAACGTATGTTCGCAACCATAATAACATTATACTAATCTAGCTACATTTTTAATAATATCATTAATTTATATGTAATTAAATGTTTTAGATTTCGAACAAACAAGAGTTTATATTGAAAGATGAATTAACAAATAGAACTTCGACAGCGCTACATTTTTTCCTTGCAATTGCTCCTATAAAAAAGTCATCAATAGAGAGGATTGTAAATAGAATAATATGTATTCAGAAGGAAAAATCATTTAACCAACAATTAACTAAAAAGGTTCTAAATAAAATTGTCATTGTCATTAATGTGAATAATATTGAAAGTTATCTAAATCGCAACATTTTGCGTTTCTTGCATTTCTGGTTTACAAGCGGTTATAAGTATGGAGATTTACCATTTTATCTATTCGGCTGTGATACTGTGGACGAATTTGCTGAGAAGCACAAAAATTGGTTGATTTCATCATACATGTTATGGTGTGAAAAGGGAAATTTAAAAGATATAAATTTTTCTCAAGACCTAAAAATAAACGATACTTTGGAGAACATATTAGAGGTTAGAGGTATGTCTTTGTAATAATACTATATTTTGATTATTACAATCGTAATATTTTGAAAATTCTTTCAGATTTGTTTTTGTAACATCATAGCACTTTGTTTGCCTTATATGGCTGTGGATAAATATAAAATTAACTGTGTATCTGAACTATGTAATGACATTAACCAATATAAAGTTTGTGCAAAACAAATGTTTCAACTGACTGGTCAAATATTACCCAGTGAGAAATGGACAAATCTTTTCGTAGAAAACCTAAGTCAATTGTTATTGTTAAGTACGATGCATTTACGGGATAAAGTTGAAACGAAAATATGTTTTCAAATCAACTCTCCCGAAGAAATCGGGACTTTTTATTACCCAAAAATAATATATTTGGGAATTTTGAATTTTATGGGGGTAAGTATGTAAAATGATTGAAGTTTTAAACTATTTTTTTCCCATTATTAATTTGTATGTTTAATCTTTTAGGATCTTACGGATGGAAATATTATGACATATTTAGGTGAAAATCAACCTTTAGGAATATATCAAGTTTTAACTTGCATGTGGGAAAATGTTATTAATGAAAGTGTTTTAGAACATATAGCATTGGCATTACATGCTTATATCACTTTCATAGAAAATATTCCTTTGGGGCATTCTTCTGACGCATTTGTTTGGAATTTTATCTGTCACAATTTTGAACACGCTATTAAAGAATGTCATAACAAAGAAGAGATTACTTTATTAGTAAAAGCATTAAAATTACTTTTTGATACGTTATTACCTAGATTACCGTCGTCCATAGTTCAAAAGCCCCTATCGCATCTACTCTCTACTCTAATAATGAAAAGGGAAGAAAACTATTTGATCGAATGCAAAGAAATACTGAATCATCTGGTGTTGAATATAAAAGATTATTTGAAAACAAATGAGGATGTTATTGATTTTATTAGCTCTTTGTCACAAGATGTAATTGTTCATGAAACTTGTTCTTCAGTGTCTACATTTCTGGAAAAACTGAAAACTTTGCAATTAGCTATGATATGTCCGAGGTACCTATTGAAATTATTTAAAAAAAATTAATAAAATTGTTATGTTTTATCTAACTATGAAACAGTACAACTGCAACATAACGATAGAAAGTTATTTACAGTGTCGTAAGAAATTATTTTATCTTATTTACTTTGCTGCATTAACATCGACTGTGGAGCAACAATTTTAATATAGTAACGATATTAAAAATATACTTAAAAATCATATAGAGAAGAAATATAAATATAATAAATAAAAAACTTTTAATTTAGATAACTTTAGAAAATTTATATTCACAATTGAATTTTATTCCAGTTATGAGACCCTATTGTATATGCGACAGTTTGTAAAAGCGAACAAGCATCATGTACGTTCCTCATGTAATGACTTAGATCAGACTGTTTTCTCTGAAGATTGTGGAAGAAGTGTTATACATCAAATTATTCATTTCTTGACTACGATTATTACATCAGCAGCCGATAATAAGGTACTATATCTTAATACAAATTATACTCATATGGACAGTTCATAAGCTACAGGTGAATGGTATAGAATTTATAGACGCATTAGAGCGTGGTTTGAAAAATCTCACGCAGACGTTGAATCATAGTTTGCATTTTATGTCCTTTTCGGTTTCTATTAGAAGTAAAGTAAATTTGTTGATTTATGGAAACCTTCAGAATATACAAGTTTTTGATTAATGGTTACAATCGAGATAAAATACGAGTATAAGAGTGCAAATTAAAATTCGATTTTGATGCTTGGAAAAAACAGTGGGTTGTAGATAATTATAATCTATATATTTTATATAAATAATAACACATTTGCATCTTCGGTCATCATTCTATATCAGTGATACTCAACCTTTCTTTTAAACGGGCCACAAACACGTTTCAGTCAAGGTGTCGCGGGCCGCAAACTACATATATTTAGGTATTAAATAAAAAAAAGTGGTTGTCCAATAAAACAAGCTGGGTATAACCCTTATATCATAAGAATTTAAGGGTTATCTGGGATCTATTTAATTTACCTAGCGTGCTTATAGTTTTTCTGATGAGCATTAAAATGATTGAAAATAAAGTATAATCTCGGGTGGGCTGCCTACAAACACCCGGAGGGCCGCAGGTTGAGTATTGCTGCTCTATATAGTATACTAAAGAATTTTCTGGAATACATTTTAGCACTAACACAATGAAAAATGAAGACAGAAATCTGCGAAAATGTCTTTAATGTCTTTGTAGTACTTATAGTCTTATCACAAAAGTACAAAACTATGCCTTCTTTTTGTTTGCTTTTAACAGATGCTGCTGTCATAAATGTCACCTTTAACCTAGATGTTAAAGTATTCATGGAAAATATATTCTTTTTTTAAAACTGTTATTTAAATGTTTTACTATACCCTAATTAATTTAAAATTATTAGATAATTGTTAATTAAATTATTTTATGTACATATTTTCTTTGGTATATTTTTTTCAGATCATCATAGAAGCCAGTAATTGCCTTTCTGAATTAGAAACATATGATTTAAAATCATTAGTCACGGTGCCACCAAATGAAACACGTGATGTGATGACTTTTAACCCAAAACTATGTTTTGCTATTACTTGTGTGAAATCGTTTACGGAGCACCTTTTTGATAAAGACCCAAAAGTCACAAATAAAACCGCGAAAACATTGAATACTGTTTTAAAATATTTCGAAAATACTGATATTTTAGGTGGGTTTTTATTTCATTGCTTTATTTAGTGACAATGCTTTGTAAATCATTTATATAGGTATATGTAATTTGGGCTGAAAAACTCACGAAAAATTGATATTTCTAGCTTTTTTTAAAATTGTACTTTAAAATTTCCATGGATGTATTATCAAACAGGCGTCGTGAAGTTAGTTTTTTGATAAGAATCGTAACGATTTTGTTTAATTGATAAAAATGAAAATTATGTTTATAATATTTTATATAATAATTATAAATATCAAAACGAATATTAATTAAATCAATATTTCTTACCGGGTGAAAATAGCTAAACTTTTATTGTTTGATGCCAGTAAATATTTATATTTTAAACTTATTGTATTTGAACCTTTTCTACTAAGAGAACAATTAATTATCTTTTAGGTAGAAAACAAAAAGTATTTCTGCATCTGGTATATACATACTCTATACATTTTTACACATATAGCAAAACAGGCTTTGATTATCTAAAATACAAGCAAAATGTCAAGGATTTGTGACATATTATATATATATATATATATATATAATACGTTTTGTTTGTACATATATTTTCTACTTTTTTCGTGTAGTTCATTTTTAAAGCTATTTCTTAAAAGTACCCTTAAATGGACTATTTGATTTATTTTTATTTCAATATATTATTTCTCAATGACGTTGACATTACAGGGATGGAAGAACTGGAGAAACATATAATAAATTCATTATCTCCTCTTGTCGACACAATGCCGCTTGATATCAAACTAAATAAAGAAGCTTTTAAAAGTTACCATTCTACATGTACTAAGGGAATATTTCTAACTGCATTAACAACTGATTGTCTGAATAAGGATAAAGAAAGTATGTGTGATAATTGGTTGAAACAAGTCACAACTTCTATAGCAGAACTAATAGAATGGGGAACAGATTGTATTAAGAATGTACAAGAAGTCTGTACGTCGAAGGTACCAGTTTTATTTGTAAAATTTATATTCAGTAACTTTTACTGCGGCATTTACAATATTAAGTCAAATAAGTGTTATTAAAATTTCGTCAGGATTTGCTAAATAAAGTCTAGTATTTCTCCTAAATGTTTCTTATACATTTAACGTGGTATTTTTGCACTTATGAGATTTCTTTTTGCTTATTATATTTAATAACTTACTAAATGTTACTGTTTCTGTGATATAAGTATATATGATTCCATTAGATGGAAACATGATATTTGATTTTTTTTTATATCATAGGAGGCAAACAAACAGGTGGGTCACCTGATGTTAAGTAATCACTACCGTTGCCGTTGCAGCG